>CM061747.1:178415164-179094319 GCA_030979885.1 Lolium multiflorum | reverse complement strand
ATACGTTCCGCCCGTGTTCAACGTCGATCTAACGGGCAACGGGTTTACGTCGGCTGATGAGCCGAAGAAGTCAACATTGGTCCCGACGGAGCCGATGTTCAAGTACGGTTCCTTGGCCAACAACAGAGCCGATATCTGCAGCTACCGATTGCATTCGTTCGGGGGCACCTAATCGATGAACATGTGCGATACATGTGCAATGAAATATTAACCGATGCACAGACATCGACTTGAGAAAATATGCGAAGACAACAGCATACGAGTAAAGCCGATGCACAACCATCGACTCTAGTACAAATTACAGGATCTACCAGCTGCGTGTTCAAGGCGCGGATTTCGGCCAAGTCGGTCTTCAGTTCAGCTTTGAGGCCTTCTGCTTCCTCGAGGGAGTGAACGATGAGAGCTTCCTTAGCTTCAATGAACTGTTTTGGTGCCCGAACTTTCTCTGCGAGGACCTCCAACCCTTTGCGCAAGGTCGCCAGTTCAGCAGTGCTGTCAGATGTGGCAGTTTTGGCGTACAAGGCAGCCTTTTGCTCATTAAGCCGTTGGCATGTTGTCTGCAATATCGGCTTTCAACGGAAAAAGAGGTGATCGGCTCTGGTGTTTCTGCTGTTGGTTTGGCCAAGTTGGCCACCTTCTCAACTACACTCGTAGAAGTTGCTAGGGCCAGAGTGGCGGATGGCATGGGTACCTTCTCGACTTTCCCATTGGAGGTGTCATCAGTCTGCAAAGGGAGAGGTTAGCCGATGAGAACGACAAGGGGTCAACATGCAAAATGAGCCGAGCAGAGGACGGAGTTACATTTGATATCTCCTGGTTTAATGGAGAGGCTTGCGGTTCCGTGCGAGCTCTCTTGATACATCGGCTCTCTGTGCGTAGGCTGCCCTGCCCCGCTTTGATGAGAGTTTGGGAAACGGCATGTTCAGGGGCTGACCTTTTCTTGGAAGCCGACGGTGGCAAGTCTGGCTGGCTCTGCGTGGTGGTTTTCTCAGAGTTGCCCGAGCTCGAGTCCCTTCAACTGGACTGTGTGTCTTCACTAGAGTTTCCTTCAGGGGGGTCTGTAGAAGAAATACAAGTATGCTGCAGAAGTCTAGAAGGATGGATGAAATCAGTCAAAGCATGGGTGAAGCTTACGTGCGAGCCTTCTTGAGATGGAGTAGGGCTTTGGCGCTTCAGAGTCTTCTTGGCAGCTACTTTCCTCACCACTGTTCTCGCCTTGACTGAGCTCGAGGGGCAGCTGACCTAGTAGGCACTCTGCTTTTTGAAGCCGATTTAGGTGTCATCGGCTGGCTCTACATCACAACCTTCTTCAAAGGTGGTCAGATTTTGCAAAAGAGGACCACCAGAGCTGTTGGGAGGAATCTGAAAGGGGAGCCGTCATCATCTACAGGGTCTGGACCGTCCTGTTGCTGCAAGGAGACTGGATTTTCAAAACCGCCGATGAACAGCCATCGGCTTTAGGGTTGCAAAGTATTATGGTCAGATATTAAATTACAGTCTGAATTTGAGGAGTGCTTGGATGAATGTCTAAATTATTTGAGTCTGGCTTCATGGGCGTTTGAGGCGAAAAGTCCGATACGTTGCTATCGGTTCTTGGTGCGGCAAATGGAGAACTTGAAATTGGATAAATGGAGAGTCAAAATTGGAAGAACAGTTCTTATTGATTCAAAGGAACGGCTTTACAAGAAAGAGCCGATGGCTCTCAAAAGGATCATCCGATGCCTAATGCACTATTACTACGATCATACTAGTCCTGTGCTGCTAGTCCTGGTCTAAGGGCCGTTGCTGCCCTCGTCGGTGCTGTCGTGGCTGCCGTCGGCGCTGCCCACCATCTTAGAGTTGCACATTTCCACCCAGATAACTCTAAACGATGTGTTCCCCTCGTCATCATCGCTGCCGGGCGGCAAGAGGAAGGCCCCGTAGGCACGCCTCCGCTTTATCAATGCTGCGTAGTCCACCAAATTAGCAACTAGGTCGTCGGGGATTGGAGGAAGGAGGAGGTACCTCCGGTGCAAGGGGTCGCACACCACAATATCGTCGGAGAAGGGTCCGTCGGGAGCATCGCCGCCGACGGAGAAGTCCCGCCTCCGCCTCGTCCATCGTCCGGGCGCGTATGTCGTCGGCTCGCGGGAGGAAGAAGACCGGTAGGAAAGACCCGGGAGGAGGAAGAGGAGGAGGTCCATGGTGGAAGAAGGTTTCGAGTACTACGTAGGAACAGCAGGACGCAGGGGGATGGTTAAGCAACTGCTCGATGCGGTTAAATAAAAGGGATATGGTGGAGATTCAATGGCACAGCAGTTTCCGAGGAAGTGGTGCCCAAAGAAAAAAAAATTGCCAGGTCACGCGGAGAAGTTGAGGAGGCAAGGCATCATGATGATGGGTACTGCGACGGTTCTGCTCTGCCACGACATGACCGAAATTGAGTGATTTTGGAATTATCATTTCCAAAACTAGGGGGGGCATGTGTTATCACCGTAATTTGACCAATCAGAGGCGGGCCGCGATTAAGATGGGCTTGAAGAATATACATGGAAGAAATACATGAATCGGCCTTGTATACAAAGTTTGGCTAGTTTGTCCGTGTATCTGGGAACATAGTAGGATACGTGTCGTTAGATAGAATTTGGCTCGTGCACGGTTGGGATTATTCCCACGTTAGAAAGTCCACTGACTATAAATATGTATCTAGGTTATTGAGAAAGACAACAATCAATGCTCATCACAAAAATCTAGGCGCATCGACAACTCCCTTGTTTCGAGGGTTTCTTCCGGTAAACTATGTTGCCTAGATCGCATCTTGCGATCTAGGCAAGACACGTTTATTCGTTGTTCAAGCGCGTTGCTCGTGCTGAAGCCCTTGTTGATGGCGAGCAACGTAGTTATCATAGATGTGTTAGGGTTAGCATTGTTTCATCATATCATATGCTTTCGTCCATGCAACCCTTAGATGTCTAGCCGCTCTTACACCTATCTTAGGTGTAAGGCGGCATCGCTTGATCATTATTTAGTAAATCCGATCTGGTTGTGATTGCTCCTTGTTCTTCAAGGATTAGTTTAATATCTCCATAGTTAGGCCTCGCAAACGGGTTGAAGGATCCAATAGTACGTAGGGGTGTAGTTTGCTAGCCCTAGATGAGATGTTCCGGGATCAACTTCATGTTGGTTTTTAGGCCTTTGCTGGGTCGGTTTATTATCTCCGTGCATGGCTGCCAGGCTCAATCACTCGTAGGATGTTCCGATTATGTGGTGAAAAACCTAAATCATCGTAGGTCGTTTTAGCTTTATCATCAGCAGGACCACCATTGACTGAGCACCTTTACTACGAATCATGGTGTGGACTCCGCCTCCTGAGCCGATTCACAGACAACCCGAGAGCCGATTGAGGCTCGGGATTTAATGTTTACGTGTATGCCATGAAACTAAGCGAAGCAAACCATCACCTTCCTGATGTATAGGTCAGGTGGCATGCCCCGGCAACCGACGTGCGTGGCGAGGCTTTGCGGGCCGTCGCCGAGGGACCAGGGCCCACCCAGTTCCGGGAGCCTCCCGGCTCTACCATGTTGCCCGTCGCTGCTCGCCGGTGGGTTTCTGACCGCAACAAACATATAACTCATACTCCTGTTATCACCAAGATTTGACCGAGTCGGAGGTGGGCCGCAGTCAAGATGGGCTTAAGGAAATATACGTGGAGAATTACATGAATCGGCCTGTTATACCAAGTTGGGCTTAATTGCCCGTGTATCTGTAACATATTAGATCTATTTTAGTTTAGAGATAGAATCTTACTCGTGCACGGTTTAGTGCACGCCCACATTAGAAAGTCCGCTGGACTATAAATATGTACCTAGGGTTTATGGAATAAACAACAACTCACGCTTTCAACCCCAAAACAAACCAATCTCGGCGCACGCCAACGCTTCTGGGCTCCCGAGGGTTTCTCTGTGCTTCTCGCCTAGATCGCATCCTGCGATCTAGGCAGCACAAGCCCCATGTTTATCCATGCGTTACTCGTACTGAAGCGCTTTTGATGGCGAGCAACGTAGGTTATCATTAGATGTGTTAGGGTTAGCATTGTTCTTCGTTTTACATGCTTACGTAGTGCAACCCTTAGACATCTAGCCGCCTTTACGCCTACAGCGGGGCGGCACCCCGCTTGATCATTATTTAGTAGATCTGATCCGTTACGATTGCTCCTTGTTCTACAAGGATTAGTTTAATATCCGCAATAGTTAGGCCTTACAAAGGGGGGGAGGATCCAGCGGCACGTAGGGTGGCGTTCGCAGGTCCTAAACGGGATGTTCCGAGGATCAACTTCATGTTGGTTTGTAGGCCTTGTTTAGGATCGGCTTACGAGCACCGTGCGTGGCCGCGAGGCCCAACCTGAAGTAGGATGATCCGATTTGTGAAAACCCTAAATCGTCGGGGATCTCATTAGCTTCATCTTGATCAAGCAGGATCACCAAGTATTCGTGCACCCCGTACGAATCATGGGTGGATCGGCTCTTCGAGCCGATTCACAGGATAACCCGAGAGCCGATCGAGGCTCGGGTTTAATGTTTACGTGTATGCCTGCAGAAACAAGCGAGGCATCCCCATCACCTTCCCGACCAGGTATAGGTCAGGTGGCACGCCCTGCACCCGCAACGCCGCGTGACCGAAGAGCATTGCGGGCCGCTGGCCGGAGGGGTCTCGCCAGCCGCAGCCTCTAGGCTCTTCCCGGCTCTACGGTGTTCTGCCCGCCGGTGGGTTTTGGCGTCAACACATTCTCGCACGCCCGGTGGGACCATCGTCTACATCAACCACATCGCCATCTACATCCGAGATGGCGGACGGCACGCCGCCACCTACGAGGATCTCCCGACAGCTCAAGAAGCGCACAACGAGATCAAGGCCACCTCGGCCGACCTCATCGCTCTTTTCGAGAACCCGTACCCATGGCATCGATGGAAGGGCTCCTCACCGCAAGTGCGCTCGATGGGATAGACCTCTGCCCCCGTCTGAGGAACGCACCAGGTCTGCGGCAGATCAACTACCCGGTGGCTCACTCGCTACACCGCCACTCGAACTTGGTCAACGTGTTGGCGTGTCGCCCGCGCGTGATCCAGAGATCATGAGCCACTCGCACTCGCCGTCAGACCAGCTCTCGGACTCATCAAGGAGAGTTGCCACTCCAGTCCCGTCCACCCCTGCCATATGCGTTGGCAGCACTAGAAGTGCCGAGTACACCGGCATTCTCGTCTACAGGATTGGTGGCGACCCTAGTGACTACCCCTTAATGGAGCGCCTAAGGAGATCCTCATGGATACGCGTGCATGTATCCGGATTGTGGTGACTGGGCACTCACAAACCAGGCCACACATCGGGGACTCCGGCGAAGACAGGAGGAACGTCGGCGACAGAGCGGACGTGGCTAACTAAATACGCCACACCGACGAAACTCCCGAGCCCAGCTCCTGCAGATGGCTCAGAGCTGGAAAAGCAAACATGGCAGGCCAAGTACGCCACCCCGGCGAATCTTGAGTGCAACTCCTACGGCCAGCACGGATCGATCGCATCATACTGAGAGACCAGTTCGGCATGATGCCGAAAGAAGGCGCTCGGCTATTCCAAGCCGTACCCCGACGATTACGAGATGATCCCGCTGCCACCTAAATATCGGCTCCCCGACTTCTCCAAATTCAGGGATCGATGGCTCCAGCTCCATCGAGCACGGCAAACATATTTGGCTCAACTAGGACCGGCTTCAGTGTCGGATCAGCTACGCGTGAGGCTCTTTTCACAGTCCCTCACGGATGGCTTTTGGATGGTACACCTCTTTGCCACCAAACTCCATCCAGTCTTGGAAGCAATTGGAAGAACAGTTCCATATGCAATACCATTCAGAAGCTTCCGAGTCCGGCATTGCCGATCTAGCACAACTACGTCAGAAGCGGGAGAAACGGTGACGAATACATCCAGCGCTTCAGAATCTTAGGAACCGATGTTATTCGGTTCGTATAACGAAAAGGAAGCAGTCGAGTGGCGTAGCAGGCCTTGCAACACAGCTCAAGGACATGGCCTCCTAAGCAGATTATCCCTCGCTGGCGCAAACTATCGCATATGAATGCGCCGCCACTCGACTGCGTACAAGACAAGTTCAAGCGTGCAGTGGTTATGGTCGATATGAGGAAGATGAAGTGCCCGGCGGAGACCAAGAAATAGCAATGGCCGAGTGGACTCTGGGGAGGAACCCCGTGGCCTGCGAATGGTAAAGCCACCAGGGCCGCCCAGGGATTTGATTTTGACGTGACCAAGACCGAACAAATCTTCGACCTCCTGCTCAAGGAGAAATAGTTGACGATTCTGAAGGTCTCAAGTTCCCCACGTAAAGAGCTAAACGGAAAGCCGTACGCAAATTCCACAACTCGCTTTCCCATGCCACCAACGACGCCGGTGTGGCGTCACATCCAAGCTGCGATAGAGAAGGGGCGGCTAATTTTCAAACCGTACGCCATGAAGGTCGACACCCAACCCTTCCCCGCCGTTAACATGGTAGAAATTACCTACCCTGAAGATTGCCAGCAGGGTCCCTCGTTCAATCAACATGGTAGGACCTGGAAACCACTCTGCAAAGATGGAGATGAGGGCAGCTGCTCTCATAGCAAGGATACAGAGGAGGCCGCTCCACGCGATCGGCTCCGTCATGATGGCAAGCGCTATGTCACAGAGGAGAGGTGAAGAATATAAGATATCAGCGACCCTCTCGATCACCTCAAAAATATGTGAGTCGTATGACCAACGCCGACGGCCCAATTACGATGATAGAGGAGATCGTCTGGCTAGAGAAGCCAAGATATCGTCGGCAGGATCGCGATGAGGAGGAGCACGAGCGCTGTGCCACGGAAGCATCAAGGGAGCAAGATGACAACGCATACACATTGGGACTGCCCCTTCTTCGGACACTGCGCTGGGATTCAGAATGAGCGATTGCCCACAATCGGCAATTGCCCAATGCAATCAGAAAAAGAAGGAGGCAGCCAACGTGTCCGTGTTCGAGCGCCTAGGGCCTCTCCCGCCACAAAGCAAACGTGCTGAGTCACCTCGTTGGGCAGATCTTGAAGATTCAGAAGACGAGGGAGAAGTGGAAGAAGACAGTGTACCACCGGCCAAGGTGGTGCCCCACGGACTCAGCCGTTCCCAAAGCGCAGGGTTCAGCGATTGCGCGGCCTAGAGGAAGCCGAAAGGTTATACCTGCATACGCTAAGGAAGGCACGACCCATCTGGCTGCAAAGGTTCAGCGAGCCTGGATGAAGAGGGTCGTCCACGGAAAATGGAGTGGCGCCCCAACGAGGAAAGCCGATGATGAGACATAGGCTGGCACAAACATGGTACTCGTCTTGCCGACAGAGCTTAGCCCTCCACGACTCTATGGAGCACTCAAGGTGGACGACAGCAAGCGCATCAAGTCAGAGGTTGGGTTGGTTTTATCCAGCCTGACCAAGTAGCAAGATCAAACCAATGAGCAAACCCGGAGAGGCTGATCCTTGTGATCGGCCTAAAAATTTATGAAGGGAACTTACAAACCTTCAGAGCAAGCAACGTGGAGGCCGATTCCACAATCGGCCAAAATTATCCTCACCCACCATTCTGCCTGGGTTCAACTTATCCAACAGAGCCGATACCATCAATTCTCTTGACGAGGCTCGGGGCACCTGGTAGATAAAATACGAGGATATGCAATGGAAGCATCTCATCTTCTGGTGATGGGTATTGGAATATGGGGGCCGATGACAGGCCGGCCGTAAAAAAAAAAGTGAAAATTCGAAATTTTTCGAGCACAGCCGATGCAGCAGGCATCGACTTTAGAATTGAGAGGCAGCCGATGCGCAGCCAGCAGCCGATGCGCAGCCATCGACTTTAGTGGAATTATGCAATGTTTATCGAGTCTCCACCAAATCCAGACCAACGGCGGTGCCTTCTGTTGCCTCGAGGGAGTAAAACAATGGAAACTTCTCCAGCTGCTTCGAGCCGATCCGGGTTCCTGAACCTTTTTCGTCAAGGATTTCCAATCTTTGGGGGCTAGTTCAGCTGAAGCGGAGGATTATCGGCTGTCGGAGGAAGAAAGAGGATCGGCTGTGGCGCATTCTCTCTGACATTCTCGCCTCGAGTAAGGCTCGGGGGGCAGCAGGCCTAGTGGATACTCTGAACCGATGATGATACCATCGGCTGATCCTTCATTGCAACCTTCTTCACAATGATGGGTACTGAAAAGGATTGTTGGGTTTGGTTGGGAAAGTTCGAAGGTTTTCCTGAAAATGCTGCATCTTCCCAGATTTAGAAAATCATCAGTTGAAGAGGAGAAGGGTGAATTTCAAAGGACCGATGCGGTGCGATCGGTTCATTACGCATTGGCAAAGGGGACGAATCGGCAAGGTCAGTAGAAGAGAGAATCGGCTCAATTAAAAGGAATCGGCAAATCAAGATTGGGGAAAAGTTCTTCATTGATTAAGATGAGATTTCTTACATAAAGAGCTAATTGCTCTCAAAAGGGAAATACCAGGGGATACATTGCCCATCTACTACTACTGGCCCTATTCTAGAGGTCCTATCTATGGCCATCATCGCCTCCGCCGCCGTCGCCACTATCTCGGCTCCCGGCGGGCTGCCGTCGCTCCAATGGCCGCCGACCGGCCCTCGTTGTCTTCATCTTCGTCAGCGTCGTCCGTCGCTGTCGAAGTCGCTAAGATTGCCGGCCAAGGGCAGAACCGCTCGGCGGCTCGTCGAGGAGTTCTCGCCATCGTCGTCCTCCTCCTCTTCCCGCTCCTCCTCCCTAAGAGGTGAAGTCGCAGGAGAAGGCGTCGTCACTCTCCTCCTCCGTTTCCCCAAGGCGAGGAAGCGGAGGTCGCTCTCCCCGTCCGTCGAGGACTGGTCGTCCTCGGACCGATGGAGAAGTCGTGGTCTGACCTCCCGGCCGCAATGGCGCGGCGGGTGTTGGCCGCGTGGATCGCCGCCGCGTTGTACTCCGGCGGCTCACGGGACGTGGAGGATTGGCTGGCAAGATCCGATGGGGCAGGAGGAGGAAGACATGGTGGCTGGGAGGGTTTTTGGAGTGCTAATGCGGAGGAGGTACAAAGAAGAACTGTTCAGAGCGGTTAAATCGAAGGATATAGTGGAAATTCAATGCCACAGCAGTTTCCGAGGAAGTGGTGCCTAAAAAGAAAAAAACTGCCAGGTCACGAGAGAAGTTGAGAAGGCAAGGCATCATCATGAGGGATAATGCACGGTTCGCCACGACATGACCCGACGAAAGCAGAGTGATTTTGGAATTACCAATTCCAAAACCAGGGGGGCATGTGTTATCACCAAGATTTGACCGAGTCGGAGGTGGGCCGCAGTCAAGATGGGCTTAAGGAAATATACGTGGAGAATTACATGAATCGGCCTGTTATACTGGGCTTAATTGCCCGTGTATCTCGTAACATATTAGATCTATTTTAGTTTAGAGATAGAATCTTACTCGTGCACGGTTTAGTGCACGCACATTAGAAAGTCCGCTGGACTATAAATATGTACCTAGGGTTTATGGAATAAACAACAACTCACGTTCAACCCCAAAACAAACCAATCTCGGCGCATCGCCAACTCCTTCGTCTCGAGGGTTTCTATCAGTGCGACATGCTGCCTAGATCGCATCTTGCGATCTAGGCAGCACAAGCCCCACGTTGTTCATGCGTTGCTCGTACTGAAGCGCTTTGATGGCGAGCAACGTAGTTATCATTAGATGTGTTAGGGTTAGCATTGTTCTTCGTTTAAGCATGCTTACGTAGTGCAACCCTTGCATATTAGCCGCCTCACGCCTATCTCAGGTGTGGGGCGGCACCCCGCTTGATCATTATTTAGTAGATCTGATCCGTTACGATTGCTCCTTGTTCTACAAGGATTAGTTTAATATCTGCAATAGTTAGGCCTTACAAAGGGGGAGGATCCAGTGGCACGTAGGGTGGCGTTCGCAGGTCCTAAACGGGATGTTCCGAGGATCAACTTCATGTTGGTTTGTAGGCCTTGTTTAGGATCGGCTTACGAGCACCGTGCGTGGCCGCGAGGCCCAACCTGGAGTAGGATGATCCGATTATGCGGTGAAAACCCTAAATCGTCGTAGATCTCATTAGCTTCATCTTGATCAAGCGGACACCAAGTATTCGTGCACCCCGTACGAATCATGGGTGGATGGCTCTCGAGCCGATTCACGGGTAACCTGAGAGCCGATCGAGGCTCGTATTTAATGTTTACGTGTATGCCCTGCAGGAACTAAGCGAGGCATCCCCATCACCTTCGACCTGTATAGGTCAGGTGGCACGCCCTTGCACCTCGCAACGCCGCGTGTGACCAGAAGAGCATTGCGGGCCGTCGCTCGGAGGGGTCTCAGCCAGCCGCAGCTCTAGGCTCTTCCCGGCTCTACGGTGTTGACAAGGCCGCTGCCCGCCGGTGGGTTTTGGCAGTCAACAACTCCTTTCCTCTCAAAATGTAAGGAGTCAAAGGTTTACTTAAAAGTCAAGTTTTCTAATTCTGATCAAGCTTATTCACAAATTTATGAACACTTACAATACTAAATGAGTACCAATAGATTCACCATAAAGTACACTTTCTTAATGTGTCCATTCAAAATTGTAGATGTAAATATTTTTTCCTAAATACCTAGTTATAGTTAGTAAGATTTGATTTTTGACTAATACTTAGACGCCTTACATTTTAGGACGGAGGGAGTATTTTCTATTTTGTTGGTTAAATTGTTAGTTAAAGTTCTATCTTGAAATGTGTCCACTTATTTTGTTGGTTAAATTGATTTTTGACTACTCGAGGTCATCTCCAGGGTATTTGGAATGTAAAACCTCGAGTAGTTGAATTCAGCCTCTTGACCGTGTATCTCAAAATAGCGAACTCTTGGCATTGCTATACTTAGGTTGCGATATTAAACTAGCCAGTGTGTTGTGGATACAGTGATGTCAACCGAGACTCTGAGCCATGGCCGCTTGAGACTTGATCAGTCTGGACTGGACTCTGGGCGATATATATATATATTATTTTTTTTTTGAACAGGGGCGACTGGATTGACAGGGTGGATTCGGAATGTGAGTTGCTTAACGTTTGGTGAGTCCGATTGGGAAGGTGGATTCCAATGGTTTCTCAAATCCACTCCGGATCCCACTAGCGCCATCCCCGACTCCGTCTAGGAATCATGCTTCACCTTCCTCGACCAATATAATGCACCGAGTCTCCTTTGATCGTCTCGCCAGTTAATCGGTACCAAAGCCACATGGATCCTATCGACGAGACGCAGGGCGCCGAGATGAGCACGATCGGCTCCCGGGTCGCGTCCATCTGCGCCCTCATCGGCGAGGTAGCGAACGAGACCATGAGCGCCAGACGAGTCGCCGCCATCTCCGCCATGATCCACGACGTCACGGAGGAGACGACGACCAGCAGCAGGATCAAGAGGAACCGGAGGCGCATGAGCAGCGCACGCAGCTACGAGGAGACGCGCACGCTCCGCGAGACCGAACTCGACGTCGTCTCCAAGGCACGCCACCGCGCCACTGGCCAGACCGTCGTCCTCAGGGCTCTGCAGCCCGACTGCGGCGTCTCGGTTGGCGTGCTCCTGCGCGAGGCCTGTTTCATGGCGGCCTGCCGCGGCCACCCCAACACCGTCGCTCTCCACGGCATGGCGCACGCAGCCGGCACTAACAACTACTCCATCGTCATGGAATACGCCGGCCCAACCCTTCACGACGTCCTCCACGACCGCATTGGCCGCCTCGGTCGCCCGTTCACGGAGGCCGAGGTGCGCGGCATCATGCGCCAGCTGCTGTCCGGCGCGGCCGCCATGCACAGCCACGGCATCATCCACCAAGACATCAATCCCAAACACATCTTCGTGAGCGGCACCGGGGACGACGACCACACCGACCTCACCGTCAAGATCGGCCACTTCATGGTGGCGTTGTCAACGGCCGAGCCGGGCGCTTTCGACTGCGTGTACAGCTACGCCGGAAGGAGCGAGTACATGGCGCCGGAGACTCTAGTGTGGAAGGACTACGGCACACGCGTCGACACGTGGTCCCTGGGTTGCGTCATGGCCGAGCTCCTTACCGGCGAGAGGCTCTTCGAGGTGGCGTGGGGCTTGGCGACCAACCAGCTCTACAAGATCTTCGACCTGCTCGGCGTCCCAGGCAAGAAGGCGTACAGGGAATTCAAGGCGCCCTGCACAGACGAGTTGGTGGACCTGTGGCGGCGAGAGCAGCAGCAGCGAGCGCAGCACCGTAGCCGGCTGCGGGAGAAGATCCCAGAGAAGACGCTATCCAAAGAAGGGTTTGAGGTTTTGAAGGGGCTCCTCACCTGCATCCCTAGCAAGCGGTTGGATGCGGCCGCCGCGCTCCAGCTTCCGTGGTTCGCGCACGCCGAACACCATTCTTCGGCTCCGGTAGTTGCTGCAGAAGTTTCCAAGAGCGGTGGTGCCGCCGCGAGCATTTGGACGATGACAGCATACTCCGGGCAGGTGGCCTTGTCATTTTTTCAGCGCGCTCTCAGATCGATCGGGCTCGCTCCCAATGAAGAGTAAAAATCCTAGCAGTAACCTGAATAGCGGGCCAAAAGTGTTGTAAGCAGGGCCCTTCGTTGGAAACAAATTTTAGACAGTTCAATATATTTTGAAATTTTTCATGTGATCTATCTTGCATTACATTTCATGGAAACAAAGCTGCGCGGACTTTGAAACACATTTAGAAACAACGATGCTCGCTTAATAGTATTTTCAGAACGACAACTGCTTTGATGGTATTCTTGGAACACGTCAATAAATTGATGGCATTTTAAGAATTTCCTCTTGTTTCGGTACGTGCAAAGGAGCCTAGGAGGCGGCGGAAAGAAGCCACAAAACCCATCTAGGGTTCCGTCCTCCTCGCCGGCGATATCGCCGGTCCGCTCCGCCTCCGGTGGCCTTGGGGCCTTGGAGGTGTGGCGGACCACGGTCCCTCGCCGGCGGGGAGTTTTCGTTCTTAATTTAGTTTGCTTTTCAGTCTCTTTTTTGGGATGGTGAGGCGGCGGCTACATCCTGAAGTCAGAATAAGGTCCTCCCCGCCCTATCCTCGCTCCGGTGGTGCATCTAGCGCTGACGGAGGGCGCGTGGAGTTGTGTGCCCGTCGGATCTCCTAGGATCCGGTCGGTTTTCGTGTTTATTGGTGTGGTTTCATGATAGTCTTTTCCGATCTACGGTTGTCATCATTGGCGATGGTTGCTACTCTGGTGCGCTGGTCCTTTGGGACCTTAGCACGACGACTTCCCGTCTGTCTACTACAACAAGCTCTACTACGACAAGCTTTGCCTGACTCCGGCGATGGAGGGGCGAGGACAGCGCGCCTTCGGCTCGTACTAGTGTTTGTAGTCGTCGCTAGGTGGTCCGAGTACCAATTTGTAATTTTTTTACTTTTTGATTATTTGTACTACTGTTGATGATTATTAATAGATCGGTGGATTTCTCGCAAAAAAAAAAAGAATTTCCTCTTGTTTCAGTTGGTATAATTGCTTGCCTGGCTGAGATGGAGAATTGAACACTGCATTGTCTGTTTGCATTGTCTCCGCCATGTTGAAGAGTTTTATCTTGACGCATTATATCTCGCCTCGCTTGGTTGAAGAGTTTTATCTTCACGCCGAATATCTCGCCTGGATTGGTTGGACATGGATCCAGTATATGAAAATTCCTGACCACCATTCCGGTTCCGGCTCCGGCTCCGGCACCGGCTCCCCTAGTTATTGCAGTTTCCAATAGCAGTGGTGCCGCGGCGAGCATTTGGGCGATGTCATCGTACTCCTGGAAGGTGGCCTTGTCATGCTGTGAGCGCGCGATCAGATCGATCAGCCTAAGGCCGAAGCAAGTGTAAAAATCCTAGCAGTAACCTGGATAGTGAGCTGAAAGTGTTGTAAGGAGACCTTGGTTCAGAGGAATTTGAGACAATTTTATTATTAGAAAATTTTCTTCGTATGATATATTCATGGGTACATTACATTACAGAATTTTTTGGATAGTAGCTGTCTTCTTGCATTACATTTGAGAGAAACAAAGTTCCACGGAGTCTGAAACATTTCTTTAAAAGATAATTTTTTTCGTGGATGATTCTTTCGGTGTGATCTGTGAGTTTAATGCATGCCACAAAAGAGTTCCGGCGGTGGACATGCGTGACTAGTTTCGACTGACACCACGAGTTTTCATAGTGGGGAATAACATAAGATAGTAACATACACATGTTACTACCCTCATAGCCGATAATTGTTTAATTTAGATGTTGTTTCATGCAATATGTTATTTATTATGTTGTAGATTCATTTTCTCTTGGTAACATAACTAAAACATTTTAAAATGTGTGATGTTACTACCTATATTACTCCCCCACTATGAGTAGCCGATGTCGTGGGTTGCACGGTTGACATGGAGCATTGAAAACCGTGTTGTCTCCTTCTTGAAGGATTTGTTTTAATGTTAAATATCTAGCCTCGATTGGCTGGACTTGGACCGTATATAAAAATTCCTGACCTGACGTTTAATTACTGGTTGGTTCCGAGGAGGCATGCGTGTGTAATTTGCTTGAAGACTTTGTTTTGGCAGTATTACGACTTAGCATGGGATTATTTTTGCACTCCCTCCAATCCATATTACTTGATGTTAAAATAGATGTATCTACAACTAAAACGTGTCTAGATACATATATATTAGCTTTATGTAATATGAATCGGAGGGAGTACATATACTTGTCACTTAATGTAACTTGCATGCAATTCAACGTGTTTGGTCTTGATGGCTGACATCTTCATCAATAAAATGGAAATTTTATTGTGTGCATGAGACTAAGAGGATGTAGAGGCTATAAGAGGATGTAGAGGCCACGAAGTTTAACCTTCCTTTTAGAAAAAGAAAAAACTAAAAAAAAATATGTAAAGATACCATGTGTTGATTTTCACAACATTTTTCATATTTATGCACTTTGAAATCTTATGAACAAAAAAAAACTTGGAGTGCACTAGACACTTAAGGTGTACTAACATGGTGATTTCCATAAATCTGAAGGGTACACATGTAAAATGACCAAAAATCAGATCTAGACCGAGAAAAACGTAGAAATCATATGTTTCCTGAACTCCTTAGTGCATTGGTACCCTAAAGGGTTTAGTCCACTACTACTTGGAGGATACAACTAATATGCTGCATTTTTAACTTATCACTACTTCACAATTTAGCATCATTACCTCCGCCCCTCGAGATTAGGTTATATACAATGCATTAGTTAGTAATGTGTTGTTCATCATTGTGAAGAAATATCCTAAATATTTGGAACTTGGATATGTTCGGAGTAAGAAATGTCTAACAACTCTAGAAATTTTCATCAAATTCTAAAAAAAATCAAATAATAACTTTTTATCAAATAATGTAAATGAATGTGGGTGGTTGTGCCACATTGATCTTGTGACATATACGAAACAATACTGCTAATTCCTATTCGAATAACATTAAGTTAGACCAGTCAGGTCCTAAGCCATTAGATTTGCATCGTGATTCGTGCATTCTATCAGTTGCAACGTGGAGCTAAAAAAAATAAGTTGCAAGTGAGTTGCAACTAAAAAATTTAAGCTGTAAGTGAGTTACAACTAATATATTTTTATTTGCAAGTGGGTGGTAACTAAGAATTTTTTCGGTTGCAATTGTGTTAACCAAGACTTTTTAAGTTGGAGAACCAACCTGTGATTGGGTGGTTAGGAGGGCAGTGGTACCCCAGCCCACCAGAGTTCAAACCCCATGTTTAACACTTTGGTCTCTCATTAAAGGCGGAATATTCTTCACCTTCCCATCGATAGCGAGGCGTATGTGGTGACTTCGTCAATCTCAAAACCCGTCGGATGAAGTTTCTTGAACGCAGTCTCACGGACATGCTCCATAGGGGTAGGATGTGCGTGTGTGCGTTCATAGGGGTGAATGTATGTGCGTATATGTGAGCGTCTACGTCTATACCGCGTTTCGCAAAAAAAAAGACTTTTTACCTGCGAATGGGTTAACTCAGACTTTTTTAGTTGCGAGTGGGTTGCAACTGACATTTTATTTGCCATCTTCGATTGAACGGGGGACAACATCAACATGACCCAAGAAGTGGGGGTGATCATAGTCAGGATCCTCAGCGAGGAGGATGGATGTAGATTTGTCATCAACCACAATCTCATCCTCAAGGGAAGGAAGGATTTTAGTTGGTAATGAGAAGAACTCACATATGGCATGGAGATAATACCATGGTCCAGATTTTCCTTGATGAAACAGTGCACAACCTTCATCATCGACCGACCAAAGATCTTACGAGACGCAACGGATCATCCCCACCAACAATTGCTCTTGACAATCTGCCACATCAGCAAATAAAAACTTTTGTTTTATTTTTTATCAGAAATAATCACCAAATATTTTTAGTACGCAACTGATGTCAACTCTACCTCTCGAACTGCCACAAGCATAGGAGGAGGTGCAACCGCTTTATCACAACTTGAGTTAGTCTGTTTTACTTGTCCTCCACCCCGTTGGTTCTCCACCGATCCCCAACTTTCCATTTATGGCGCATCATCTGCATCGAGTGGTGATCGCGGATTTGGATACGATGGAATGCTTTTACTGTTTCTTAGCAAAGGTAAATGATGAATGGTAGAAAGGCTTTCAGAGCATCTCCCGTCCCGCTCCCCAAAGCCTTTGGGAGCGCCAACTAAAACGCGCCCAGTCACGGCCTCTAAATTATATTTGGGCCTAGCGTGGTCCAAAAACCTGTCCGTCATCCCCATATCAACCCCGCCCCATAGGGTGTGGCTCGGGCACCGGACATAAGCCGTTGTTGGATATGGTTAACAAATCCAAAACTGCAGGGAACATTTGACTATTTTATTTTATTGAGGAGTCAGTTCAGGAAATCGGAAGTTGTATATATAAAAATTCCGATTCCACTGCAGTTCAAACCTAAAATAAACATGGAGATATCATTTTCCAATTGTTTTCTGTTGGTATAATTTCAAGTTTACTCTTATTTTCAGTTTCAAGTTGCACCAACATTTTCCAAGAGTATTGAGCACCTGAGGATAAAAGGTTCAGTGTTATTTGGAAATCCAAATGTTTTACAAAACCTACCCATCTTTGCTTGGCTCCTTCTAGTACTGGCACTACGGGAAGAAAGGTCTTTGCCGTGCAACTATTTGCACGGCAAGGGCCCTAAAGGTCGCACGGCAATGTCATTGATGATAAAGGCTTCTTTGCCGTGTGACTCGCCAATGTTGCACGGCAAAGCCTTTGCCGTCGCTTCTTTGCCGTGTGCCAAACATGTTTTATCTAAAAAAAAGGCATGAGTTTGGGATTCAAACCTAGGATGCAAAGTAGGGAAAGCATGCAAGCTTACCACTAGGCTAAGGGCCTGTTTGGTGTGGCTTTTGAAGGCTTTCCACCAAAAAAAGCAGCCCAAACGAGCCAAAGGGCTCGGCTGCGCGGTGGGCTTTTACAAAAGCCACACCATTTCCTTCAGATGGGGAAAAGCACCTCAAACGGTGCTTCCCGAGCTTCCCGAACCGAGCATCTCCTCTCTTCGTTATTTTTCCCCAGCTAGCCCCTGCTCGCGTCTCCCCCCCGCTAGGGTTGCTGACCGGCCGCCGCACGCCGCCGCCGCACGCCGGCGCCGCCGCCGCCGCACGACCGCGCCTCCCCCTCGCCTTCGTAGCCGCCTGCCGTCGCCTCTGGTCGCCCCCGCCACGACCCCCCTCTCCGCTCCAGGTCCAGGCCATCCCGTCGCCTCTGGTCGCCCCCGCCGACGACCACCTCCCCTACGCTCCCCTCCTCCACACCCACGACCGCGCCGTCGTGGACCGCGCAGCAGCACCTCACAGCCCCGCCGCTGGTCTGCCTGGTGAGAAAATTTGTGTTAGCATAATCTTGATTAGGATAGCACTGAGTTCTTTGATGCTAAGAAAATTTGTAGTAGAATCAGTCTGTGATTTCCGTTCGATCTGGACAAACTTGATCCATGCGTACGGTCCTAGTTGTGTGTCTTTGGTAGGACTAGGGTAGTCCAGCTAGAAGTAGCAATCGACTTGCATACGGCGTGGTTAAATTCAGCAGTATACTAGTGTTGCTACCATGTGTATGAATGAAGTTTAGTGGATGATTTGCTGCTAGATATTGCTTCCATATAGATGAAATCAGTGCAAGATTTTTTGGTGTGTGTTACAGTGTTAGTGCTTGCTTGCTTACCCCACAGAGATGAAATTAGTGCATATTTTTGTGTGTGTCTGCTTGTTTGCTTACCCCATTGTGATTAGGTAGATTGTATTTCATATAGTAATTGTTTGTACAAACTGGGTAAAGATCATTTAGCCAAGTCCAGAACCATTTCAGTCGGTCTCTTGAAACGGTTCATAGAAAGTTCCATATGATGTTGAATTGTTTGTACAAACTGGGTAAAGATAATATAAAACCAGTGGATAGAACTTTCAAGGATGTGCATCCAAGACTTCAAGATGCACGTTTTTATCCTCATTTCAAAGGTGCCATTGGCGCCATTGATGGCTCACACATCCCTGTTGAAGTTGCAAAAGATGAAGAGGTTGATACATCCAAAACGTATCTACTTTCCCGAACACTTTTGCTATTGTTTTGCCTCTAATTTGTGTATTTTGGATGCAACTAACACGGACTAACGCTGTTTTCAGCAGAACTGTTCTGGTGTCTCGTTTGCAGAAATCCAACTTTCAGGAAAACCTCGGGATTTTGACGAAGGCCCTATTTTCCTGAGACGGAGCCAAGACAAATCAAGTGGAGGCCCGAGGGCCCCACACCATAAGGCGGCGCGGCCTAGGGGGGCCCGGCCCTATGGTGTGGCCCCTCGGCTGGCCTCCGACGCCCTCCTTCGGACTATTTATCGGCCTCGACCTAAAAACGCACGGGAGAAGTCGAAGTCGCCAAACCTCCAGAACGCCGCCACATCGCGAAACTCCGTCTCGGGAGCCAGAAGTCTCCGTTCGGCACTCCGCCGGACGGGGAATTGGAGGAGATCATCACCGCCATCACCACCGACGCCTCTCCATCAACCAGCCATGTTTCCCCATCCATGTGTGAGTAATTCCCCCGCTGTAGGCCGAAGGGGATGGTAGGGATTGGATGAGATTGGTCATGTAATAGCATAAGATTGTTAGGGCATAGTGCCTAGTATCCGTAGATGTTACTTTTATGATATTGTTGCAACTTGTTATGCTTAATGCTTGTCACTAGGGCCCGAGTGCCATGATCTCAGATCTGAACATGTTATTGATTCATGAAGATATTCGTTGTTTATGATCTTACCTCGCAAGTTGTATACACATGTCGCTGTCCGGAACCAATGGCCCCGAAGTGACAGAAATCGGGACAACCGGAGGGAATGGTAGCGATGTGAGGATCACATGTGTTCACGGAGTGTTAATGCTTTGCTCCGTACTCTATTAAAAGGAGTACCTTAATATCCAGTAGTTTCCCTGAGGCCCGCTGCCACCGGCTGGTAGGACAAAAGATGTTGTGCAAGTTTCTCATTGCGAGCACGTACGACTATAATTGGAACACATGCCTATTGATTGATTAGTACTTGGATACCGTTTTATTATTATCTGCAAATGCCCTGCTATGATTGTTACATGAGTTTCTCTCATCCGTGCAACGCCCGTCATCCGTCCCCGTGCCTACAGTATTTTAATCCTGCTGTTTACTATAATCACTACTGCTGTCTTTGTTACTCTGCTGCTGTTATTTTACTATTCTACTGCTATAAAACTGTTACTACGATAAACTCTTGCGAGCAAGTCTGTTTCCAGTGCAGCTGAATTGACAACTCCGCTGTTAAGGCTTTCAAGTGTTCTTTGTCTCCCCTTGTGTCGAATCAATAAATTGGGTTTTACTTCCCTCGAAGACTGTTGCGATCCCCTATACTTGTGGGTCATCAGAGGTCAACCACACAGGAAGACATGGGTACACATCACAAAATCTGTTAGCGATATGTGACTTCGATCACAGATTCACATTTGTGGTTGCTGGATGGCCAGGTTCGGTACATGATAACCGCATTCTGCAACACAGCATGGAGAAGTATCCACTTCAGTTCCCAACCCCTCCTGATGGTAGTACTCTAATTTTCATTATTCACATTTGTTTATATGCATTATTGTTTTCAGATTTCTTAAATTGGTTCTCCTGTGTGTAGGTACATACTATCTTGTTGATTCTGGGTATCCAAACAGAAAGGGATTTCTAGCTCCTTACAAAAACAACACATACCATATTCCTGATTTCCGTCGAGAAGGGCCACCAACGAAGAAGGAAGAAATTTTCAACCATGCCCACTCATCGTTGCGAAATTGCATCGAGCGCATCTTTGGGATCTTGAAGAATAAGTGGTGTATTTTGAAAGGCATCCCTCATTTCGACTTGGTTACACAGAAGAAAATTATCATTGCTTGTTGTGTGATTCACAATTTCATTAGAGACTCCAACTTGCATGATAAACAGTTTGATCGATGTGATGCAGATGAGGATTACATGCCCAAGGTCCAGAGGCAAACAATTACCTTGCCTAGTGATCATGTGTCGGGTGAACTACACACAAGAGGCATGAACGGAACACGTGACGACATTGCCAACACGTTGTTCATTTCTAGACAACGGAGGAATTAGCTAGTATAATGTAGTGGAAATGTATTTTGGACAACTATATTCCCGATGGTTATGTAATGAAAATTATATGGATATAAATTTCGACTTGAATTTTAGATGCATATTCTATTTATTACACGTGAAGCAGCGACAGTACAACTTTTCATGAATGTAAGGGTGTTTCAGACAATTCAACAGTTTACAGCCAGACAGCCAGCTGGTTTGCCAAAGACTTCCACTCAGAAAAGCAGCTTCTCCTAGACAGCAGCTTTTCTGCACAGCACCCACAGCCAGCCACAGCCATCCACAGCCAGCCACAACAAACAGGCCCTAAGTGTTCATTTGTTGATAACTACAACACGCCACACCTTTTGAGTTGAGAAAAAAATATAGTTTTTACATCTTTGCCGTGTGTTTACACTAGGCAAAGGCTTCTTTGCCGTGTGTTTGTTAAAAACACTAGGCAAAGGCTTTCTTTACCGTGCGTTCGTTAAAAACACTAGGCAAAAGCGTTCACGGCGATGCTTTTTGTGCTTTGCCGTGCAACAAATCTTTGCCATGGGCTGTGTTGGTCCATTGCCGTGCAACTTTCTTTGTTGTGCGCTCTCTTCTGTCGTTGCCGTGAATCGTATCTTTGCCGTGCGCTCGTGTTTGTCGTTGCCGTGGCCAACATCTTTGCCGTGCGTTCTCCTCCATACGCACGACAAAGAAATCTTTGCCGTGCGGGGGCACACGGCAAAGATAGGCTGCACGTCAACGCCTATTTTTCTCGTAGTGTGGATCACCTATGATGCAGAGGAAAAATTGGTAGATCGAATGGGATCTTTTTTGTGTTATGTGTGACAACAATGAGATAGAGACCTGTGATCATATGTTCTTCTGTTGTCCTTTTGCGATTGCCTGCTGGGAGAAAGTTCAAATCCAATATATAGAAGGAGAGGAATGACTTCATATTCAATGCCCAATATCCTTCTCTTGCCCGTTGGAAAGTCCATTTTCATAGTGACATTCTTCTTCACCAATATAGGCTGCCTTGGTTCAACCTCTATTAAACTGGATCCTAGAATCCTTTATTTGAAACTTTTAGCTCTTTTTATCTCTATGCATTTCTACCCCCTTGATGTAATATTCTCCTCCCGCACTTCCTTGTGAATATATATAGAAAAATCAAAACACCGTAGGGGTTCTCCCCTTCGGTTTCGTGGCAAAAAGAAAGAGTATTAAGCACCACGCCCAAATACGTAGCATGTGATTCTTTTTAGCTATAGTAAACCTGAAGTGCTATCCCCATGGTGTATTCATAATCTTTGATTAGCTAATTGCATTTAGAATATATATCAAGTTCCATACTTTGCTGATTCTGATTTCTAGTCTAGTTGCTTATTTGTAGAACAGAGAAGGTAGAAGTATCTGAGTTGGCAGATTTATTAGGCAAGATACAAACCTTGCATCACCAGTCCTTTGTAACTTCAAATGGTAACTAGCTTAGCTGACTATTGTTACTGATGCCTTCGTCCATGAACCATATTAGGCGAATTCCCTCCCTGGGGTTCGACCGCTCGAGCAATCACTTTTCGTGGCGTGGAAGCACTCGCGGGGCAAGTCAATTCTCTTTTTTTGTCGCGTAGTGTTTAATTGCGTTCACATGCATCTACGATGGTCACACTAACAGCTCGTGTTCCTACTTTGCAAGTTGCATGCAGCCAAGAGCGTTCACACTGCATGCACATACACAGAGCATCTCATGGATTTGCATTTAATGAGCCAACTTTTCAGCACACTCTCACAAGTTGTTGCATGCATACACAGAGCATCTCACTCTTTTTTTTCAGCACTCAATTCTCTTTATTTTGCAATTCCCTTTTAATTGGTTATTTTGATACGCTAATTAATGTTCTTTTCGATGAGTTTTTATTATTTCGGTCTTACTTTTAACAATTTACTTTTGACAATTCTCTTTTTGCAATTCCCGTTTGGGTTTTATTTTCGTACGGTAATTCATGTTTATAATTCCCTTTTTCGGGCTAGTGGTTTTTAAGGGGGGGAATAACGGGTGGGGAGATCCACTTGCAACTCAAATGAACTACCACTTGCTACTCAAATTAAGTACTGTTTTAAGTTGTAAACTAAGAAAAGTTGCTAAAATATTCTAAATGAAATTTACTTTTTAGGGTTGCTATGTATTTATATTTACCATTGATAAATAACGGGGCACCAGGTTGATAACTTGTAAACAAAAAAAGAGTCGCTACATATTTTAAATTAAATTAAATTTTTAGGGTTGATATTTATTTAAATTTACCATTGATAAATAGCGGGTCACCAGGTTGATAGCTTGTAAACTAAAAGAGAGTCGCTAAAATATTCTAAATGAAATACTTTTTAGGGTTATTATTTATTTATATTTACCGTTGATAAATAACGAGGCACCAGGTTGATAGCTAGTAAAATAAAAGAAATGTTCGCTAATATATTTTAAATAAAATACTTTTTAGGGTTGGTAGTTATTTATAATTACAGTTGATAAATAATGGGGCACCGGGTTGACAGCTTGTAAACTAAAAAAAGAGTTCATAAAATATTCAAAATGAAATTAGCTTTCTAAGGTTGCTAGGTATTTATATTTTACCGTTGATAAATAACGGGACACCGGGTTGATAACTTGTAAACTAAAAAGAGTCGCTAAATATTCGAAATGAAATTTGATTTTTAGGTTTGGTAGTTATTTATATTTACTGTTGATAAATAACAGGACACCGGGTTGATAGCTTTTAAACTAAAAAAGATTCGCTAAAATATTCTGAATGAAATTAGATTTTGAGGGTTGGTAGTTATTTTATATTTACCGTTGATGAATAACGGGACATCGGGTTGATAGCTTGTAAATTAAAAACGATTCACTAAAATATTCTAAATGAAATTAGCTTTTGAGGGTTGGCAGTTATTTATATTTACCGTTGATAAATAACGAGGTATCGGGTTTATAGTTTGTAAACTAAAAGAAAATTCTCAAAATAATTTACATGAAATTAAATTTTTGGGTTGGTAAGTTTTTAAATTTACAGTTGATAAATTTCGTATTTCAAGGTTGATAACTTTTAGCCCGAAAAAAAATTATCGAAACATATTAACATGGGTGCTAGTTTTGAAGATCTCGTCGAGACGAGTTCATTAGTGAAAACGTAACTTAAATTGGAGTTGTCATTTGGGAGATAAAACATTTTGAATTTTAAAATTAGGAAAGATTCTCGCTGATATTATTTTTCATCTCGTAGTAGTGGATGCATGCAAATTTTTCCATAAATAGCAAATTTCATCAAACAATAGTTAGAAAAGGAAATATCGGCTAATAACATGTGAGCTAAAAAATCCGTCAAAATATTTCAAATAAATTAACTTTGGGGTTGATAATTTTATACATTTACCGTTGATCACTCAATTACGGAAGATTGATTATTCAAATAGAGATGGTTGATAACTTTTAGCCTAAATTTTTTTTTCTCGAAACATATCAACATGTGTGCTAGTTTTGTTGATGTCGTCGAAACCGATTAATTGGTGAAAACGGATCTTAAATCTAAGTTGTCATTTCGGAGATAAAACGTTTTGAATATACGAAATTGGGAAAGATTTCCGCTAACATCAGCAAATTCGTCTATTTGTGCATGCATGCATAACTTTTGCTCAATAGCCTGCACTACAGTTCAAATTTTTCCTAAAATGGAAAGAAAAATTGGTGGAAAACTAACCGCTCCTTCTCTCCCTGGCGGGTGAGCGCTAACTAGGGCTGCCCCATATTAGATGTGTCTGCGCATGTGTTTCTCAGCTGTTTTGATCCCTACCCGGTATTGCCAGTAGAATATACTACCTCCGTTTCAAGGAATAAGGCGCACGCGTATTTCAAGACGAACTTTAACCATAAAAATTGAGCAACAAAATCTTGATTATATTATATGTAATTAGCACCGTTGGATTCGTATTGAAAAGCACTTTCTAATGATGCTAATTTCATACAAACACTCATTATATATTTGAAGCAATTCTTGATCAAATAAAAAACACGTAAAACGAGCACGTCTTATTCCTTGAAACAGAGGTAGTACTATCTAACCAAAAGAAGAATGAATTTTTTAAAATTACGTATTCAACCGTGAGCTTTAGAAAAAGGATATTAGATACTATCAGTGAGATATTCACTTTGGCTCATAGGAGCATTTGCTCTCATTATGTGAATCAACATTTCGAAGTGTCAAAAAATTCTAAAATAAAATTTTACATGTACATCTACACATTTTATGTTCGTACACAAGTTTTCAAAAAAAACTAAAAAAATTTGTGGCTCCTGTAAAAAAGACAAATTTTGATGCTATAACATGACTACGTATAGGATATTTTTTTGTCTTTTTCGTACACGCCACATAAAATGTTGGTTTCTCCACGAAAACTTGTGCACTAACATAGAATGTCATGATGTACACAAAAAAAATTATGTCAGAATTTTTTGCCATTTTTAAAATTATTTTTTAATTATTTTGTATAATGGGAGCATTTGCTCCTATGAGCCAAAACGCCTCCTCCTACTATCAGTGCTCTAATTTGTCTATCAGACCCCAAAACATGTGCTACCATTACAATGTGCAGTTGAATAAAGCATATATGAATATATTTCCATATCTAAACTCTTTTGCCTCGAGAGCACACGATCTAAAGACTTTCATATGACCCTATTTTATTCTTTAATTCAACATTGTTAACTTTGAATGATTCAAGTGCCCTTAATGAAGTCGGTTTAAGCTAATAGAGTATATTTTATGGAAACTGCTGGGCCCTGGGGGATCTGATTCCCCAGCCCCGGGTCCCCAGCCGTCGGATCAACCATTTTGACGGTTAGATTTGCATGTAGCAAAAAAACACCTCCGGCACCAAAAAATCACCCCCGGCAGCAAATGACTGCAGCAAAAAACAGTTCGCTCAGAAAAGAAAATAAAAAAGGCTGGGCTCGTCGGAGACCTCGCCGGAGACCACGTAGCAAAAAAAAAGTGCTAATGTAGCAAAAATAAAAATCGTCGGAGACATCAACGAAGAATTCACCGGAGATATCGCCGGAGACAACATAGCAAACATATTATACAATTGCAGCAAAATCGTAGAAAAGTTGTATCAAAAAATTATACTAATGTAGCAAAACAGCAGAACTGTATTGCACAAAAAAGTGATATTGTATCAAAAACACATAGCACTTGTAGCAAAAAAAGTGCTAATGTAGTAAAAACAGACATCGTCAGAAACATCAACGGGGACCTCACCGGAGACCTCCCCGGAGACCCGGTAGCAAACATATTGTACAATTGTATCAAAACCGCAAAAATGTTGTATCAAAAAATTTATGCTAACGCCAGAGACCTAAGTAAGCAAACTCCCGGTAGCAACGGTCGTCGCCCATGATAGCAACTTCGATGGCCGCCGGTAGCAACTCCGCCAGTCTCATGTAGCAACGCCCGTCGCCCATAAGGTAGCAGCTCGGAGGCGGCCGGCGACAACGATGGGGTGGATGCAGGAGGAGGTAGGCAGCGCGACGGCATGGGCAAACACCGGCGAGAGGGAGGCACGGGAGAACGGCGGCTCGACGGAGGAGTGCGCGAGCGGAGGACGTGGAGGGGATCAGGGCAGGTGAGCCGGCGACCGCGGGGGACGATATCCACGGCCGCAGTAGGAGGACGAGTTTGGGGCAGGCGGCGGCCGCTCGCAGGGCTCCTCTGATGGCTCCTGGTGACGGGGCTTCTCCGATGGCTACTGGCGGCGGGGCTTCTCCGATGGCTACTGGCGGCCGGGCTCCTCCTCCGACTACTAGCGGCGGAGCTGTGGGAGGGAGGCGCGGAAGGCTGGGGCGGCGATGCACGTGGCCGGAGCTGCGGCGTTGCCCGTGGCTGGTGTGTGGCCAGGAACGAATCGTGGGAGGATAAGGCTGAGCCTAGATATTTCTTGCAGATACTGTGCCACGTGGACGAAGGCAGCCCGCACGATCGGTACGACCGAACAGACGCCCACCAGGAGGTTGCGTGAGCTTGATCCCCCGGGAAACAGGATCATTTTCCATCTTTTATGTACTACAACTGTTCCAATGCTCTTACAAGCTGGTCTGACTAGAACTGTTCCACGAGTGCATCATTGTATTGTCCACGAGACTTCCTACTAAAAGGAAAGTCCTCGATTTACTATGAAAACGCAAACCCGTACAAGTTTGGCGCAATCTCCAGAACATAATTAGAGGCTTCCAAGAAATAACCACGTCTCGAATATCCACAACTTAATTGGAGGTCCAGAAAAGATCACTAATTCAGACAATATGCATTGTTCAATTCTCCATATCAGCCACTCAACCCATTATACCAATTGAAACAAGAGGAAATTCTTAAAATGCCATCAATCATATCGATTGCCTTGTTCTAAGAATTCCATCAAAGTTGACGTCATTCCGAAAATGCTATTAAACAATTGTCGTTGCTTGGAGAATGCCCCTGCCGATTAGTTGACCGCTCTTAGAAAAAATATTTCAAACTTCGTGGCGCTTTATTTCTGTGAAATCTAATGCAAGATAGATTAAGGAAAAATTTCTAAATATATTGAACTGTCTAAAACAAAGGCCCCTGCTTACAACACTTTTCGCACACTATTCACGTTAGTGCTAGGATTATTACACTTCATTGGGAGCGAGCCTGATCGATCTGAGCGCGCGCTGAAAAAATGACAAGGCCACCTGCCCGGAGTATGCTGTCATCGCCGAAATGCTCGCGGCTGCACCACCGCTCTTGGAAACTTCTGCAGCAACTACGGGAGCCTGAGCCGGAGCTGAAACCGGAGCCGGAGCTGAAACCGGAGCCGGAGCCAAAGCATGGTGGTCGGTGTGAGCGAACCATGGAAGCCGGAGCGCGGCGTCCGCATCAAGCCGCTTGCTGGGGATGCAGGTGAGGAGCCCCTTCAAAACCTCAAACCCTTCTTTGGATAGCGTCTTCTCCGGGATCTTCTCCCGCAGCCGGCTACGGTGCTGCGCTCGCTGCTGCTGCTCTCGCCGCCACAGGTCCACCAACTCGTCCGTGCAGGGCGCCTTGAATTCCCTGTACGCCTTCTTGCCTGGGACACCGAGCAGGTCGAAGATCTTGTAGAGCTGGTTGGTTGCCAAGCCCTTCACCACCTCGAAGAGCCTCTCGCCGGTGAGGAGCTCGGCCATGACGCAACCCAGGGACCAGGTGTCGACGCGTGTGCCATAGTCCGTCCACACTTTAGTCTCCGGCGCCATGTACTCCCACGTTCCGGCGAATCTGTACCTGTCGTAGGTGTCCGGCTCTGCCGTTGACATCGCCGACCCGTAGTGGCCGATCTTCACGGTGAGAGCGGTGTCGTCGTCGCCCCCGGTGCCGCTCACGAAGATGTGTTTGGGAGTGATGTCTTGGTGGATGATGCCGTGGCTGTGCATGGCGGCCGCGCCGGACAGCAGCTGGCGCATGATGCCGCGCACCTCGGCTTCCGTGAACGGGCGACCGAGGCGCCCGATGCGGTCGTGGAGGGCGCGTTCCAGGGTCGGGCCGACGAACTCGGTGACGATGGAGTAGTCGCTGGTGCCGGGTGCGCGCGCCATGTCGTGGAGAGCGACGATGTTGGGGTGGCCGCGGCAGGCCGCCATGATGCAGGCCTCGTGCAGGAGCACGCCGACCGAGATGCCGCAGCCGGGTTGGAAGCCCCTGAGGACGACGGTCTTGCCGGTGGCGCGGTGGCGCGCCTTGGAGACGAGGTCGTACTCGGTCTCGCGGAGCGTGCGCGTCTCCTCCACTACACCACGTCATAGAATTAGGGGCACTTCTACTAGTGGCACTTGTTAAAGTGCGGCTAATAGTACTCAATTAGTGGCACTTTTTAAAAGTGCCCCAAATTGTATACCTATTGGGGCACTTCTCAAATGCCCCAATATGTGTATACCTATTAGGGCATTTTTTTAGTGCACCAATAGATGTACTCCGTATATATTTTGGGGCACTTTTAAGTGCCACAATTTATCATTTACTCACATGAACAACTATTACCTTTAGCTTAAGATCAATTAGCCCATGTAAACAGTGCCACATTGGCCCACATCTGCCGGCTGCCGCGACATTGCTACCAGCCCGCCACGCACGCCGTCGTCGTCCTCCTCGAACGTGCAATCGTAGAGTAGAGAGTGGTTCGGCAGAATACGGGCGAGAGATGCGGAAGGGGAGGAGTGGGCTTTCTTGCCCCATATCTTAGGGCGTCTCCAACGGGGCGACGAAACCAGACGATGAGCGACCGTTTGCGTCCGCCCAGACCGAAAATGCTTCTGGAACACGCGACGCCTAGTGACCGGGCCGTCTGCAGCGACGCAAACCCCGCGCATATTTGCGCCTGGGATGCGTCGCGGCGGACACTGCGTGGACGTCACAAATGACCGCTTGCATTTCCACCGGGCCCGCCTGGCAGCGAGCCTGTATCGTGGGCATCGCATCCGCGGGCAGCGACACCAAGAAGGCGGAGTGGCCGCACAGGGTGCTGCTGCCCGTCAGCGTGGCGCGGCTGATGCACGCGAACTGGACGCTGTGCGACGGCTGGGGGGATGTGCACATGCCTGGCGGCTGCGCTACCTCCGGGTGTCCGTCCCGCTCGTGCGCGCTCGTGAGCCATATAGGAGCACCGAGATCTAGCGCAGGCGGCGGTACCTGCCGCCGGACCTCCGGGCCGATCCCGCCTACGCCATCGACTCCGACGCCTGGCACACCTTTCGCGTGATCGAGAAGGATCCAAGGAGGAGGGCTCCGGCGCGGGAACCGCCGCGGCGCCGGCGTGGTGCTGCCTCTGCCCCGAAGGGGACTGCTGCTCGCTGGAGGCCAACCCCAGCGCCAACGGCAAGGAGGACCCGGGCCTCCGCGCCCTCCTCGAGCGCAACGACTTCTACTCCGACGACTGCAACCCGCACGCCGCCCCCGCCGCCGCCGTCAACGACAACGACGACGGCGGCGGCTTCGAAACCCCGGCCGCGGATTTTGATTAGGTGCCGTCGATCCGTTACTGCACATTGCTGTACAGAAATTTCATACACCGTTATCTGAAGCAAATTATACACAGATTGGTTTTTTTTCTTCTCTCTTTTCCTGCGTGCCAATGGACAAAACGAGACTTGTGGTTTTTCTTGCTCTCTTTGTCTCATCGTCAGTGCGTTGGATTGACTCCCGTGGTCGCCTTTGCCTGCCGGCCTGCTGGTGAGCGATGTGGCACGCGGCGCAGCACACGAACCTTTTTCCTCATCTCCATTGCCTTTCCACTGTGGAGTGTGACTGCTACCCAGGTGTACGTATCGTGTTTCTCAGGTGACTTGGCCAATGGGTGACGTGTACCTACCTCTTGTGCTTTGCTTCGGACACGAACACGCAAACAAGAAAAGATCCTCCTTCAAAATATCATTTCCTCTCTTTCAAATTAAGTGTCACCTATTTTTTTTTAATCTAAATTCACATGCATCTTGACGCTAGGATAAATACAAATATAGACAAATCAACAACACTTAATTTGAAATGGAGGGAGTTAAAGGAAACAAATTTGCTAATTCTCAGATTTAGCTTAGGGTTCAGTGGACTGTATAACCATTAGATACTACGCATAGATTTTGCAAAAGAGATCACCGAAAGGCTCAACCGGTACGTTGCAAAAATGTTAATCGGACGGACTTTTTTGTATTAAATTATTCACGCTAGTTATAAAACTTATTTTGTAGCTTTAAATACCGGTACTTGAACCAAAAGAATTAGTGGTCTGATCAGTAAACCACAAAAACCGAGGCCTACCTGTTCGATCGTCGTTCCAGTTATTACAGAGAGCACAAATGATAGTTTTATAGTTCATTATTGCAACTTGCAAGTACGGTCGCCACCAAGATACAGTATTTGCAAGTATAGTTACAATTGAGGTTTTTTCGTTGTTTCAACTGGAATTGCAACTGCAACTTTTTTCTTAGCTGCAATTGTGGTTGCAACCGCGACTTTTTTCAGTAGTAAAATATTTTCTAGTTGCAAGTGTGGTTGCAAGTAAGATTTTCTTTTTGTGGTTGCAAGTGGAGTTGCAACTGTCATTTTTTATAGTTGTAAGTATGGTTGCAACCGAGACTTTATCTAGTTACAAGTGTGGTTGCATCCGAGGATTTCTCAAGTTGAACGAGTAGTTGCAACTGAGAATAATTTCTCCAGTTGCAAGTGTCACTTGCAACCGATATTTTCTTCAGTTGCATGTGTGGTTACAATTGACAACTTTTCGAGTTGCAAATGAGGTTGTAACCGATAATTTTTTTTTAAATGTTGAAATTATGAAAATGTTACCGAAACTTGTTTGTCGAGTGATTTTATTTTGCCGAATATGAGAGCGAGAAAATTTAACTTAAAAAAAAGATTAGTTTGTAGAAAATGAACTAAATCATAAAAAATGACTATAAAAGATGTTGACCTCATTCTACTGGACACCCAAGTGAGACCCAATAAGAAATGATACAACCAAGTTTTGTGATTCCAAGTTATCTCTGTCGTGAATTCTTTTTGGCATCATCCTATCCGGTCCCTAAACGTTGGATCAGGGATTTAGGAACTTCCTAGGTCCATCTAAGAGCATTTTCAAAGGGTCTTTCAAGTGGTGCTGGATCGAGCGTTTGGAGAACGCATTTTCTTCGTGCCGCGTTTGGGAATGTTGCTATCCAGTCACATCCCCCAAACGAGACAGTCATGTCAGATGAACCATCATAGTGTTATGTGAGTGCAATTTCCTTTGCCTCACGATATTAGATCCAACACCAAGCTTGCCACTATTTCACAGTCATTTGATTCCGAATCCTTACTAAATTAACTCTTAACCTTAAGTAGCGCGGCCATGTATTTCTGAATCCGATCGCTCGAGGGGTCCAAAGATATCTCTCTCATGTAGAGTGGGGAAAACCCCATCTTAATTGGCCATGTATCGAAGCATGCCTTAGGATAAGCCCGGAAGCTGTCTTTATAACTACCATGTTACTGTCATTGTTTGATAGCCACTAAGTAGGTTGATTTACATCTCAAGTACATGCGACAATCTTAGGTTGAAGAACAAAACGTACACATTGTTTGGGGAGAGAACTATGACAATCATTGCGATGTCTTGTGTTGGGTAAGTCCAACCCCATGTTATGTGTCCACATTAGAGCTTTGACACCTCCATGTATATGACTTGAGAAACATAGTCATCAACCAATGATGTGTCAGTCCAATATTCATGGGTGTCCTCGCATGAACTCTGACCATGGGCAAATTTGAAAAACATGCAAGTAAAGAGTTTCACAAACAATTTACACAATTGTCTATCATTACAAATTGCATGTATGATATTGAAGGAATATTATAATAAATCATGGATACAATGAAATATAATCATATATGTGATTTCCGCTAGGGCATAGTTCTTAAAACTGTCGAGGTTTTGACCACGGCAGATGCTACGGGGTAGCACATGAGAGGTGTAGAGCAAGGCGGCGTTGGAGATTCCGGGAACGAGATTGGCACACGATGTACCCAGGTTCACGTCCCCTCGGTGGAGGATCGCTACGTCCTGCTAGAAATCACTATGATCATAGTGTCGCCAGCGTTAGGCGACTTGCTTTGGGTAGTCGCCGGAGGCGGAGGGGGAGATTGTATCTAAGGAGAGATTACATGTATGATGAGATGCCCCCTTCAAGGGGTGCCCCTGGTGGCTTTATATAGGCAGCCACCTAGGGTTTACAAGTATAAGGCTATTTGGGCCGCTACGCTTCATGGGCCTTTGCGATCCAGTCGCTCCAGCTTCGTCGCTAGGGGCGGCCCACCGCCCGCCGATGGGCTGTCCTGCGCTCTTCTCAACTGGCGAGTGAGCTGGGTGATGGGCCCCCTTGGGCGTATCCCCATCAGTAGTCCCCGAGCGCGTCGTGGATTCGGCACGGGCTTGAGGCAAGGAGCGAAGAGGCTTGGCGATGGACTGTGGCGAATCGGCGACGGGCTCCTGAAACAGAGGAAATAACCGTGAAGCAGGAGGCGGTCAAAGCGAGCCAGTCGGTGTAGGACAATCGGCGTGAACAAGTCGACGTGAACCAGTCGGCGGGAGCCAGTCAGCGAGAGCCAGTCGGCGTGAACCAGTCGGTGAGAGCCAATCGGCGTGAACCAGTCGGCGAGGGCCAGTCGGCGTGAGCCAGTCGGCGTGAACCAGTCGGCGTGAACCAGTCGGCGAGAGCCAGTCGGCGTAGGCCAGTCGGCGAGAGCCAGTCGGCGTCGATGGAGTGCAGGTGCTGAAGTAGACTGTAGTTGTCGGAGCAGTGTTGCTGTAGGTGAAGAAGTCGGTGAAGTCGCCAAGTTGACGGTGATGCAACCAAGCCATGCTAGATGGTGCTGGTGTACTCGGCACTGATATCAGACGGAGTCGCAAAGATGAAGTTCGCCGATCATCAGTGGAACGAATTCACGACGATGGAGTAACAGCGTCTTCCGGACTTGATGCCGTAACTGACCGCTGATCATTGAGCTAGTGCGGTCTTCATGTTTTGGAGCATCAGAACCAGAGAACCTCCCGAGCTAAGTTGTCCAATCATGCGTGCAGCACACTTTGCTTAAACCTTATATCACTTGGACTGCTACGTGCCTTGGTACTCCTGGCATGGAGACGCGTGGACGAGCGATGCTGGTGTTGGGCCTCCCGGCATGTGCATTTCTCTGCAATGATGTATGATGTAGTCGTAGGAGAGGGTCTGCAGGAGCTGTCTTGACTAGTATAGAATTCTTCTCATGCATGTAACTGACGGTCTGGCCGTTAAAATCCATGCGAGTAGCAAGCTTGATTGGCTGATTCACGTGAGCACTAGTGGGGCACTCGAGTTGGCTTCAGATGCCGGCAGTTAAACAACGATGAATTGTCTCTGCAACGGCGAACGGGGCATTCTTGATGTGGAGCCTCGTGCTTGAATTTTGTGTGACGATCGATGATGTAGGTGAAGTGGTTGATATAGACGGGCGGCAGTACGTGAGACGTGTCTGGTGCACCTTGGGGTCGCAATGCACGATGAGCTGTTGATGAAGATAGAACACAACGAGATGTCAAGCCGCTGGAACGACGCTCAGTGTATCCAGTGGGTGTAGTCCCCGAGGCTCGAGTCGGCTTCGATGAAGGCGGCTTGAGTCTTATTCTCCTTGATATCTCGGCGTGTCACCCAAGCGAAATTAGTCCGCAAGTGCGGCGAGTGACGAGCCACGGAGAACATCAACCGGTGAGTCCCCGAGCATGGCGAGTGGCGAGTCGCGGAGACCGGCGAGTCCCCGAGCACGGCGAGGGCAAGTCCGGGAGACTGGCGACTGGCGAGTCCCCAAGCGTGGCGAGGACGGATCCCGGAGACCGGCGTCCGTCCAGTCCCCGAGCGTGGAGAGGACGAATCCTGGAGACCGTCGTCCGGCCAGTCCCCGAGCGTGGCGAGGACGAATCCCGGAGACCGTCGTCCGGCCAGTCCCCGAGCGCGGCGAGGACGAATCCCGGAGACCGGCGTCCGGCCAGTCCCCGAGCGTGGCGAGGACGAATCCCGGAGACCGGCGTCCGGCCAGTCCCTGAGCGTGGCAAGGACGAATCCCGGAGACCGGCGTCCGGCTTGTCCCCGAGCGTGGCGAGGATGAATCCCGGAGACCGGCGTCCGGCCAGTCCCCGAGCATGGCGAAGGTGCGGGCGATGCTGATGGCAAGGATAGCGAGTGGGTCGCCACTGCTGCTGTTGTTCCTGCGGGAGGAAAATAAAACAATTGTTTTGTATGGGCCAGTCGCTAGGGCGCGTGGCCCAGTCGCCCGCCGACTGGGGCTGTCCTGCGCTCTTCTCAACTGGCGAGTGAGCTGGGTGATGGGCCCCCTTGGGCGTATCCCCATCAAAAACAACTCTAGAAAAAATAAATTACATTGAAACCCCTAGGAAAATCTTTATCTGCCATCACTGCCGCTCGACATGTCGAGAGTAGAGGAAGTACCCTCGCCATTAATGGCTTTGTGATAAAATGAAGAGGCTCACTGTTGGCGGAACCGTTGATGATGTGGTGCGTTGACCGAGGAATGTCCCATGCTCCTCATATCCTGAAACCGCCGCTTGCCATCGACTTCGTCGAGAAAGAGCACTTGTTGTGGACATGTTAACTAGGTATACCACAACATAGTCCCGATTCCAACAAGCTCGGGTGGCCCACAGATGGTGGTGAGGCCTATCTCCCAACCGGGTGGCCAAGTTGCTAGAGGAGTCTAGGCTGGAGACAGTAGGTCAGATCCCTACCGACATAGATGGTATGTCGAATACTTGACATGCAAGGCAACACAATATAGTGTAGCTTAGGCTTAGCCGTATCCGGATGGATCTCTACCATGTAATTCTAGATCCGGACGCCTTTATAAACCGTATCTTAGGAGCCATAGAGGCACACAAAACACAACTCACTGTAATCTCGCACTTACCCGTCATTTTTGGATCCAATTTAGGATTTTTCTTGGGAAGTGTCAAGAAGAAATTGGAATGGAATAATATAGATTCATACAGAGAAAAAAGTTCTCTATTCATGCAAACGTTGTACCTAGAGATAGAGGAAGAGGGAAAAATCGAAATGAAATAAAGAAAAAAAATAAGTCGAAGATAGAAGAGCCTAGATTTTAAATGAAGAAATGGAAACTTGATGGTATACTTTTGGTAACATATAACTCATACTCCTTTCCTCTCAAAATGTAAGGCGTCAAAGGTTTACTTAAAAGTCAACGTTTTGTAATTCTGATCAAGCTTATTCACAAATTTATGAACACTTACAATACTAAATGAGTACCAATAGATTCACCATAAAGTACACTTTCTTAATGTGTCCATTCAAAATTGTAGATGTAAATATTTTTTCTAAATACTTAGTTATAGTTAGTAAGATTTGACTTTTGACTAATACTTAGATGCCTTACATTTTAGACGGAGGGAGTATTTTGTTGGTTAAATTGTTAGTTAAAGTTCTATCTTGAATTGTGTCCACTTATTTTGTTGGTTAAATTGATTTTTGACTACTCGAGGTCATCTACAGGGTATTTGGAATGTAAAACCTCGAGTAGTTGAATTCAGCCTCTTGACCGTGTATCTCAAAATAGCGAACTCTTGGCATTGCTATACTTAGGCGATATTAAACTAGCCAGTGTGTTGTGAATACAGTGATGTCAACCGAGACTCTCGGGTTACTCTTACCCAGCTTTGGTAAAAGACTTGTGGATTCAAGGAAGCAAGGACTGAAATGTGTCTCTTATACACACCCTTTTTCAACAACCAACAGAAAACTTGATTAAATCCACTATTATCATCCCTTCTGATGAAGAAGACTTTATTTGTTGGAAAATGACTCCAAATGGTAAATGCAACTCCAAATCTGGGTATAAAACTTGTTTGCAGGCGCTTCAAAATGCAGGTTTACCAACTCCCGCTCCGGTGGATGATACAACGAAAAAGATGTTGCAATACATCTGGAAATCCAAACAAATTGTTCCCAGAGAAAAAAAAGTTTTGCTTGGAGACTTGTGAGACGTGCCATCCCATCTGGAGAAAGAGCCTCCAGGTACTCTAAACACATTGATCGCCTTTGCTGCAGGTGTGGACTGCCAGAAGATGATGTGCACTTATTTTTCACTTGCTCTTTTGCTAGAGCGGCTTGGTTTCATAGGCCATGGTTTATTAGATTAGACATCTTTCTGCAAAATGTTAATTCTATGGCTCAAATTTTTCAAAATCCCATGACTTTGAATCACCCTTGCATGGATCTTAAGAATATATTCACCTTTCTATGGTGTTTGTGGAAGGCAAGAAATGAAGAGTTGTTTTGCAGAAAGAAAAGCTGGCCGTAGCATATTGCAGGCAGAGCTCAGGCCTTGATGAATGATCTTGAGGTTGTGGAGAATCAAAACAATGACAAGCCATTGGTTCCTACCAGGCGAACAGTCATAGCTCAGGGGTCAGCAGTGCCAACTGATTTTGTCTTTAGAGGACCTAAAATTTATGCTGATGCAGCTTGGAAAAGGCCGAAGAATAGAACTGCTACGACTGCAGGCCAGGTGTTTATGTTCATTTGCAGGATCAACATCAGCATACAGGGCACTTCAGGCGAAAGCACAAGCGCTTCACTTGGCAGCTCAATGTGCTTCAGCAATGCATCTTCATAGACCCACGTTCTTTACTGATTGCAGTTCTCTGGCAGGAGCAGTTGCAGCACCAGGTGCAAATGACCCGGCTGTAATTTGGGAGATTGGAAGACAAGTCATACAATTTCAGAAATTGACTCGCCCTCTGCAATCTTCGGTTTATCATGTCAAGAGGGAGATAAATGGTGTTGCCCACTCATGTGCTCATCAGGCAAAACGATCTTTATGATCTGAGCCCACTTGTTCTTGTACGAACTCAACTCACAGCAACATTACTTGTCCTGTTCTAGCTGCAGTCCAGTCTCTGCAGCTTGACGGAACTGTAATCATCGATGTACAATGCTTCTGAGTTTAATGAAATTCAGTTGGGTGCTTCGCACCCTTCTCTGTTAAAAAAAAAAACCGAGACTCTGAGCCATGGCCTCTTGAGACTTGATCAGTCTGGACTCTGGACTCTTTTTTTTTTTTTGAACAGGGGCGACTGGATTGACAGGGTGGATTCGGAATGTGAGTTGCTTAACGTTTGGTGAGTCCGATTGAGAAGGTGGATTCCAATGGTTTCTCAAATCCACTCCGGATCCCACTAGCGCCATCCCCGACTCCGTCTAGGAATCATGCTTCACCTTCCTCGACCAATATAATGCACCGAGTCTCCTTTGATCGTCTCGCCAGTTAATCGGTACCAAAGCCACATGGATCCTATCGACGAGACGCAGGGCGCCGAGATGAGCACGATCGGCTCCCGGGTCGCGTCCATCTGCGCCCTCATCGGCGAGGTAGCGAACGAGACCATGAGCGCCAGACGAGTCGCCGCCATCTCCGCCATGATCCACGACGTCACGGAGGAGACGACGACCAGCAGCAGGATCAAGAGGAACCGGAGGCGCATGAGCAGCGCACGCAGCTACGAGGAGACGCGCACGCTCCGCGAGACCGAACTCGACGTCGTCTCCAAGGCACGCCACCGCGCCACTGGCCAGACCGTCGTCCTCAGGGCTCTGCAGCCCGACTGCGGCGTCTCGGTTGGCGTGCTCCTGCGCGAGGCCTGTTTCATGGCGGCCTGCCGCGGCCACCCCAACGCCGTCGCTCTCCACGGCATGGCGCACGCAGCCGGCACTAACAACTACTCCATCGTCATGGAATACGCCGGCCCAACCCTTCACGACGTCCTCCACGACCGCATCGTCCGCCTCGGTCGCCCGTTCACGGAGGCCGAGGTGCGCGGCATCATGCGCCAGCTGCTGTCCGGCGCGGCCGCCATGCACAGCCACGGCATCATCCACCAAGACATCAATCCCAAACACATCTTCGTGAGCGGCACCGGGGAGGACGACCACACCGACCTCACCGTCAAGATCGGCCACTTCATGGTGGCGTTGTCAACGGCCGAGCCGGGCGCTTTCGACTGCGTGTACAGCTACGCCGGAAGGAGCGAGTACATGGCGCCGGAGACTCTAGTGTGGAAGGACTACGGCACACGCGTCGACACGTGGTCCCTGGGTTGCGTCATGGCCGAGCTCCTTACCGGCGAGAGGCTCTTCGAGGTGGCGTGGGGCTTGGCGACCAACCAGCTCTACAAGATCTTCGACCTGCTCGGCGTCCCAGGCAAGAAGGCGTACAGGGAATTCAAGGCGCCCTGCACAGACGAGTTGGTGGACCTGTGGCGGCGAGAGCAGCAGCAGCGAGCGCAGCACCGTAGCCGGCTGCGGGAGAAGATCCCAGAGAAGACGCTATCCAAAGAAGGGTTTGAGGTTTTGAAGGGGCTCCTCACCTGCATCCCTAGCAAGCGGTTGGATGCGGCCGCCGCGCTCCAGCTTCCGTGGTTCGCGCACACCGAACACCATTCTTCGGCTCCGGTAGTTGCTGCAGAAGTTTCCAAGAGCGGTGGTGCCGCCGCGAGCACTTGGACGATGACAGCATACTCCGGGCAGGTGGCCTTGTCATTTTTTCAGCGCGCTCTCAGATCGATCGGGCTCGCTCCCAATGAAGTGTAAAAATCCTAGCAGTAACCTGAATAGCGGGCCAAAAGTGTTGTAAGCAGGACCCTTCGTTGGAAAGAAATTTTAGACAGTTCAATATATTTAGAAATTTTTCATGTGATCTATCTTGCATTACATTTCAGGGAAACAAAGCTGCGCGGAGTTTGAAGCACATTTAGAAACAACGATGCTCGCTTAATAGTATTTTCAGAACGACAACTGCTTTGATGGTATTCTTGGAACACGGCAATAAATTGATGGTATTTTAAGAATTTCCTCTTATTTCAGTTGGTAGAATTGCTTGCCTGGCTGATGAAGAATTGAACACTGCAGCGTCTCCATGTTTGCATTGTCTCCGTTATGTGAGATAATTACAAAAAACCACCACATTTCAGGTAAGGATAACAAAAAAACCACCACTATAGGTTAGGGTTTCAAAAAACCACCACTCTACGGTTAACATGTAACAAAAGACACCAATTCACCTGTAACGGTCATCTAATTACAAAACTGACAGTCTGTTAGCTGACGTGGCACATAGCTAATGAATACACCCCTGCAACACTTTTAAATCCAATAACCGTTGTAATCACAGAAGCAACATTCAACCGTGAAAAAGTCCACCGATCTATTAATCATCATCAACGCGGTACAAAGAACACCAAAGGTAATAAAAATTACAAATAGGTCTTTGGACCACCTAGCTCACACTACGAGCACTGTAGCGAGCCGAAGGCGCGCCGCCGTCCTCACCCCTTCATCACCGGAGCCGGGAAAACTTGTCGAAGTAGAGCTTGTTTTAGTAGACGGACGGGAAATTGTCGTGTAAATGCCCCAAAAGACCAACACAGCAAAGCTGCAACCATCGCCAATGATGAGAAATGTAGATCGGAAAAGCAAAACTTGTAAATACACTAAAAAAGACGACCGGATCTCCGGAGATCTGCCGGACACAAAACTCCACACGCCCTCCGCTGGCGCTAGACGCACCAACGGAAGGGCGGGGAGGACCTTATTCTGCCATCAGAATGTAGCCGCTGCCTCATCATCCTGAAGAAGACATTGAAAAATAACCTAAAAGGGAACGGGAAACCTCCCACCGACGAGAAGCTGTGTCCTGTCACACCTCCAAAGCCCTAATGCTACCAGAGACGGATCAGACCAGCAGCATTGCTGGCGAGAGGATGGAATTCTAGATGGGGTTTCACGGGTCGCCTCCCATCTACTATGAGCCGCACCACACTATAACACCAATTTAATGCATATATATTTAATTTTCTTGCCATCTGGAAACGACACGTGTTAAAGAGATCCAACTTTCTGTATTCCGCATCTGTGGAGCGAATTGTTCAGATCCAGGTCGTCCCAGAGATAGTTCTTCAAATTCTTGCTTGAAAAACATGAGAGAAACAACCATCTTATAAAACGCTAGAAGCATGCCCTCCAAAGCAAATATGGCTTCAACATATTTGGTTTCATCTTCAGGTCGAAATGTTAGTACATGGTCATGAGAGGGAGGGAGAGAGACAGAGACAAAGACAGAGAGAGAGAGAAAACATAAGCACACATGCATGCCAATATCATAAGGTTGAATGAAGTATTTGTATGGTAACAATTAGGAGTCTGCATATATTAAAAGGCAACAAAAGATTTTGCTGAATTACAAACCAAACATGCCCAATGCACAGTCCACTATGGGAATTAACTTAGGTGTAGGTTTCTCTGAAATAAACAAGTAAATAAACTTGGCTTCCGTCACAGGTATAGGTTTCTTTGAAATGTAATGCAACAAACAACCTATAGATCATATTATGCAAGAAGCCATCCCAATCGATCATTCTGGATCAGCGGTTCTTGAACATTTACTGCGACTACAAGGTAACTCGTTTGGTGGGTTTGATAATGTGGGTCTCAAAGAGGTCATTTCAGTGACATGTTGGTATTTATGGTGGATCCGTCGGCAGAGAACTCATGATGAAGCCGTGCCTCCAATTTACCGGTGTAAAATGTCTATCCTAGGGATCACAGCTCGAGCTGCGAAACTAACATCTCGCCCCCATATCGCTTGTGTTAAATGGAGTACTCCAGAACCTAGACAAATTAAACTCAATGTGGATGCCTCCTTCCATGTGGATTCTGGTGCAGGTTCAGTAGGTGCGGTTCTAAGAGATTACAAAGGAGAGTTTGTGGCTGCTTCCACATTGTTCATCGCACATGTGGCTTCTCCAGCGATGGCGGAGGCCATAGCTCTTCGTCATGGTTTAGCTTTGGTGATCAAAATGGGATGTAACAATATCATTGCAGGATCGGATTCTTCAGAGACTATCCAGGCGTGCACGGGCGAAACCATCTGGTGGAATGAATCAGCGGCGATCTTTGCGGACTGCATAGACATGTCTTTGCTTATAGGGAAAGTCAGTTTTGTTTTTTGTCCGAGGGAAGCAAATTAGGTAGCTCATGAGTTAGCAAAAAGTAGTGTTGAGTTTAAGAGTTCTTGTAATTGGGAGTTTGAACCCCCTAGTTTTTTATTAAACACTCTTGTGAACGATGTAATATTTGTTGGTGATTAATAAAATCCACAGCAGAGTCGTGTTGTTTCCCTAAAAAAAAGCAACCTATAGATCATAGGAAAAAATTGTCTAAAATTCATTTGAACCAAGGTCCTGCTTACAACACTTTGAGCACACTATATATTCAGTTTACTGCTAGGACTCAACCACTTCCTTGGACGCGAGATCTGAGAGCACACTCAAAGAATGACAAGGCCACATGCCAGGAGTAGGCTGCCATCGCCCAGATGCCCGGTGCCGCACCACCGCTCTTGGAAACTTCTGCAGCAACTACTGGAGCCGAAGAATGGTGTTCGGTTTGCGCGAACCACGGAAGCTGGAGCGCGGCGGCCGCATCCAACCGCTTGCTAGGGATGCAGGTGAGGAGCCCCTTCAAAACCTCAAACCCTTCTTTGGATAGCGTCTTCTCCGGGATCTTCTCGCGCAGTCGGCTACGGTGCTGCGCTCGCTGCTGCTGCTCTCGCCGCCACATGTCCACCAACTCGTCTGTGCAGGGCGCCTTGAATTCCCTGTACGCCTTCTTGCCTGGGACGCCGAGCAGGTCGAAGATCTTGTAGAGCTGGTTGGTCGCCAAGCCCTTCACCACCTCGAAGAGCCTCTCGCCGGTGAGGAGCTCGGCCATGACGCAGCCCAGGGACCAGGTGTCGACGCGTGTGCCATAGTCCGTCCACACTTTAGTCTCCGGCGCCATGTACTCCCACGTTCCGGCGAATCTGTACCTGTCATAGGCGTCCGGCTCGGCCGTTGACATCGCCGACCCGTAGTGGCCGATCTTCACGGTGAGAGCGGTGTCGTCCTCGTCCCCGGTGCCGTTCACGAAGATGTGTTTGGGAGTGATGTCTTGGTGGATGATGCCGTGACCGTGCATCACGGCGGCGCCGGAGAGCAGCTGGCGCATGATGCCGCGCACCTCGGCTTCCGTGAACGGGCGGCCGAGTCGGGCGATGCGGTCGTGGAGGGCGCGTTCCAGGGTCGGGCCGACGAACTCGGTGACGATGGAGTAGTCGCTGGTGCCGGGTGCGCGCGCCATGCCGTGGAGAGCGACGATGTTTGGGTGGCCGCAGCAGGCCGCCATGATGCAGGCCTCGTGCAGGAGCACGCCGACCGAGATGCCGCAGCCGGGCTGGAAGCCCCTGAGGACGACGGTCTTGCCGGTAGCGCGGTGGCGCGCCTTGGAGACGAGGTCGTACTCGGTCTCGCGGAGCGTGCGCGTCTCCTCGTAGCTGCGTGCGCTGCCCATGCGCCTCCGCTTCCTCTTGATCCTGCTGCTGGTCGTCGTCTCGTCCGTGACGTCGTGGATCATGGCGGAGATGGCGGCAACTCGTCTGGCGCTCATGGTCTCGTCCGGTGCGACGTCGACCAGGGCGCAGATGGACGCGACCCGGGAGGCGATGGTGCTCATCTCGGCGCCGTGCGTCTCGTCGAGGAGAGGATCCATTGTGTGGATTGGTGCAGATTAATTTGCGAGGTGATGAGAGGAGATTGGGTCATTATATTGATCGAGGAAGGTGAGGCAGATCGCGAGACGGAGTCGGGAAGACCTGAGGTGGGCGCTGGACGGATTCGGAGTTGATCCTCAGTCCGACTCTCCTAGTGCTATGCAACTCACGTTCCGAATCCACCTCGTCAATTCAGTTGTCCCTAGTAGTCCCTACTATCCGGCACATTATTCATGCAGACTTACCGGCAAGTTTGCAGCATGTTGCCACAACTCTAAGGAGCAATCCGAATAGTTTTTTTTTTTTTTTTTTTTTTTTCAGCAATCCGAACAGTTTGTTATTCTGTCTTAGCTCGGAGTTGTGAAGCAAATTCTAGTAATTTTTATGTAAATGTTATCCCAGACCTGATTAGAGATGAACTTTGTATTGATGTTAGTTGTGTTGGTGCAGCAGCTCGGCTGCACCTCTCTCGCCTACACCTCGCACTCGCACTAACAAGCTCTGGAGGTGGAAGACGACGACCGGAGTGGAGAGACAGAAGGATTTTGCCGGCCACGGAGCGCCGCCGCGGGCGCACGAACGTCCGAGTTTCTTTACTCCTTAAACTCGTGGTACTCCAACGAGCAGTACACAGGGGTTCTTATACGCGGCAAGGATACATGCGCACACACGCACGTTGCCCACCTTGTCCACGCACACACACAGCCACGGCCACACAGCCACTAACCCATGCACACGCATAACCCGGCCACTAACTCAACTAACCTAGCTACATGCAGGCGCACATACACCATTCACACAGGACTAGGCCAGCTAACAAACTCATGCATGCACCACAACTCGCCTCCAACTACCCTGACAAGATTACGGCTAACAAGTTGATCAATAAAGTGCCGACATTCTCAAAAAAAAAAAAAAACAGTTTGTTATTCTGAGGTATACATTCAAGAAGTTGAATGAACCTACTCGAGGGTTCTTATTTTAAAGGGAAATGATCTATTTCCTTCGGAGGTTCGAGCTCTCGCAACCTCCGTGTCCTGTCCTGGGTCATTGGATGGACTCCACACGCGACAGATCCCTTCCTCGTGTGGGCCCAAAAATCTATCCATCGCTCCCATCCACAAACTACTCCGCCGACCTCCAGTACACCATCTCGTCGGTCGGCCTCGAGGTGTAGCCTGCGGCAGCCTCCGGCCCCGCGACGAGCGGCCTCGATGGAGGGCGCCTCCGCCTCCGGCCTCGGGACGGCGCCACCGCCTCCGGCCCCCGCGACGGCGGCCTCGATGGAGTGCGCGTTCGTACGCCAGTACCCTTCCCGGCGACTGCCGGCTATGACGGAGCACGCCGCCTCATTCTCCTCGGCGCAGGAGGTAACCGGGGCGGGCACAAGCTTGCGCGGATGAAGGCGGCGGCCGTCGTGGTGGTCTCTATTCCGCGGGTATTTTTTATTTCTAGACGAACCGTTTTCTGCTTCAATGAAGCAAAAGCGGGTATTTTTTTGCTCCGACGAAGCAAAAACTGGGCCTCCAGTTAGATTTGTGTTCAAGTGGTCTTTTCTGTTTTTTCCATACTAAACCGTTTTTGCTTCAATGAAGCAAAAGCGGACATTTTTTTGCTGCGATGAAGCAAAATCAGGATTTAGCCTAAAAGTGGACACGTGTCGGTCTGTGAAGCAGGATGCTGGAAGGACTTGGTGCCTCCGAGGGATTCCTAGCGCTTCCCTATTTTAAACGCGGTAGGCGGCAAGTCGTAGCAGGCGAGCGTACTTGCGTGCTTCCACAATACATCGGGCAGGGGTGCACTTAGTTCAGCATATATAGTTGTATTTATAGGTATCCAAAAGTATAACTATGGCGAAATACATTGAAATACAGATGTGTTGAAACCCGAAGTAACCAATAGTGAAATTTGAAGTACAATGAAACAAAATGAAATCTGAAGCATACCATGGGCTAGGAACCGGAAGTACAGCTGGGTTGAACACCAAGTACACCCAAACACATTCGAGGTAGTTTTGAAGTACAGTTCAAGAGGTCTATCAACATGGAATTTAGTTTTAAAGATCTCGATACGAGAATCTGAAAAGTAAAACGGTTCGTAAGTTGAACGAATGGCTTTCAATATATTTAGTTTTCAAAATCCAAATCTAGAAAAAAGAGGAAAACAAAACGCGGACTTCTCTCTCGTCCCTCACGTATCCCTGACTCGCTGTTATAGTGTTATCATATGTAGTACACGAGGCGGCCGTAACCCCACTTGTTCACTTGCTGGTTAGATCATCTTCACTCACGGCCCCTAATTGACACTCGGCAAAAAATCGTTGGATCGGTCATTGGGGGGCACCGCCGCATGGTGCCGTCCACGTCCGTTTCTAGCCGCGTCCCCCAAACATATTGTACAAAATCAGTTAAATTCAACAGAACTTAATTTTTCATTCAAATTTGGTTGTATTAAAAAGTTGAATAAAAAGAGCACAAACTTTAAGTAAGACCTAGCCTACTTGTCAACGGTGGGTGCGCGCGACGGCGCAACCTCGCCATCATTCTTCCCCTTGGCTGCCTGTTGCCTACCAAAACCCACCGGCGAGCAGCGACGGGCAACACGTAGAGCCGGGAGGCTCCCAGGACTGCTGGTGGATCCTGGTCCCTCGGGCAACGGCCCGCAATGTTCCGGCACACGTCCTGGCGGTTGCGAGGGCGTGCTACCTGATCTATACCTGGTCAGGAAGGTGATGGATTGCTTTGACTAGTTTCCTGCATGGCAAACACGTAAACATTAAATACGAGCCCCGATCAGCTCTTAGGTTGCCCTGTGGATCGGCTCAAAGAGCCGATCGCCCCATGGTTCACGTTAGATTTACAATGACATGGGGATCCTGCTTCATCAATATCAAACTAAACCAATCTACGATAGTCTAGGGTTTTCACCGCATAACCGGAACATCCTACACGTAGTTGAACCTAGCAGATACGTAAGATAATGGAAAACCAGTACTAAAGAGGCCTAAAAACCAACATGAAGCTGATCCCGGAACAATCCCTCTAGGACTTAATAAACCATACCTTACGCACTACCGGATCGTTCAACCCGTTTGCAAGGCCTAACCATGCGGATATCAAACTAATCCTTGGAAAACAAGGAACAACTATAACAGATCGGATCTACTAAATACAGATCAAGCAAGATGCTGCCCTTACACCTAAGATAGGTGTAAGGGCAGCTAGATATCGAGGGGTAGCGTAGCTAAACAAGCATATCATAAAAGCATCGACGTAAGCCCCAAAACATCTACGATAAGGGTGTTGCTCGCCATCAAAAAGGCTTCAGCACGAGCAACACCAATAACAAATAAACTGATACTGCCTAGATCGCAAGATGCGATCTAGGCAAGATGTTGCTTACCCGGAGAAACCCTCGAAACAAGGGGTGGCGATGCGCCTAGATTGGTTTGTTGTGAACGTGATCGTCCTCCTTTCTCAATAACCCTAGGTACATATTTATAGTCCGTGGACTTTCTATCTTAGGAATAAATCTAGCTGTGTACGACTAAACTTTATCTCTTAATTCTAAATCTACCATAATATACAGATACACGGGCAATCTAGCCCAAACTCACGCACAAGGCCGGTTCAGAGACACTTCATATGCATGTCCTCTAAGCCCATCTTCGATCACGGCCCATCTCCGGACTTGGTTAAAATCTGGTGATAACACATGCCCCCTGGTTTTGGTAATGATAATTTCAAAACCACCCTGTTTTTTCCTCGTAGGGTCACGTCGTGGCAGAGCAGAACCGTCGCAGTATCCTTTCATCATGATGCCTTGCCTTCTCAACTTCCCTGCACGATTTGACAGTTTTGGCACCACGTCCTCGGAAATTGCCGCAACATTAAATCTCCACTATATCCCCTTTATTTAACCGCGTCGAGCAGTTCGCTCGTTCATCCCCTTGCTTCGTACTAGCCATCGAAAAGCCCTCCTCTGCACCATGGACTCCTCCTCCTCCTCTGCCTCCTCGGGTTTTTCTTCCCTATCTTCTTCCTCTCGCGAGCCGACACCGGAGTGGGGCTCGCTAGCGGCACACGATGTCCTCGCCCCAACGACGTGGGACAAGGAGGATCATGATTCCTCCGTCTGGTCAGAGGATGACAAGTCCTTAACCGACGGAGAAGACGACTTCCAGTTCCTCATTGATGGGGAGCTGGAGGCGGAGAGCGAGGACGACCGCTTCTCCTGGGATGGCTTCACCTCCTCCAACGAAGGGGAGGAAGAGGAGGATGAAACCTCCTCCGACGAGTATCCGCCGGCGAAGCGCTTCCGCGCCGGGTCGGATGACGACGACGACGACGAGGAGGAGGAAGCCCCTGCCGAGGGCTACGGCAGCAGCGACGAGGAGCTCGCCGGCAGCAGCGCCGACGGCAGCTCCGACGGCGACGACGAGGGCAGCGACGGCCATAGATTAGGGACTACTAGCATAGGACTAGTAGTAGTAATCGGCTCTTCCTTTTGTTCTTCCTTTCCCGAGCAATCGGCTCTTCTCTGTAAAAGCCCTCTTTATTAATGAAGAAAATGTTTCTATGTTTATTTTGCTTTCATATTAATTTTGCCGATTGCCAGAGCGAGTCAACGCGCAAAGAGCCGATGGTAGCGCATCGGCCTTTACCATAAAACGCGAGTAAGGCCAAATCAGTTGTCTATTCAAACGGTAACCTGCAGCCCTTTTCTGAAAGAGTAAACTCAGATCCCCAAATCGCCGCTCGAACAGATCCACCTTACGGCCACGCGAATCTCAGATCTCAATCGCGCAGATTCAACTCCGCAGCGAATCCAATGGCGGAATCATCCAATGCCAACGCTACGGTCTATGGCTTGAAGGTAATCCTCAACCGCCCCTTGCTATCCAAGCATAGTGTTAGAATTAACAGAACATCTGAATTAATGTCTCATTCCATCATAAATTTTTAGGTATCAGACATTCTGCTGCCGCATCCTTCTCTTCCAAATTCTCTCTGTCTTGGCCCTCGTTCTACCGAGAGTCCTGCCCATTGGATTTCATGTGAGGCCAATAGAATTCCCTTCGTGAACCAGAATTTAGATCTGACCTCTTGGGCCGACTGCTTACGAGCCTGGCCTAACCCTCCTGAAGATTGGGTGTCATGGTACAGTAGAGTATCCAAGACACATTATGCCAAATGGGAAACCGCAGGAATAGCCGATGCTCTATCTTTATCACTGTCCCCCCTTGAGAAACATGAAAATCTTCTAAAAATCATCGGCTACTTCTGGTCAGATGCTCTGAACTGCTTCATGTTTGGCCATGGCCCCATGACACCAACTCTACTAGATGTGGCCATGATCACTGGTCTAGACATTGCATCCCCAAGCCCTCTGCTTTTATGCTGCCAAAGGTCCCTTTCACACTCTCTTCCAAAACAAAGTGCACAAACTGGGGTGCTTATCTTCGACGCCACATGAAAAACAAAAGCCCTGTAACAGAGAAAGAACACACGGCCTTCCTGAATTTCTGGTTGGAACACTTCATATTCTGTGGCCCTTCACTTGCTCCAACCAAGAATTACCTTTCCTTGGCCTATGAACTTGCCAAAGGCACCCAGCTTGGCATCGGCAAACTTTTCCTTGGAGAGGTCTATCGATATCTCCAACTAATGTCTGTCAAACTGTTTTCCCAAAAGACAGTCAAAACAGGAGGTCCCTGGTGGTTTATTCAGTTATAGGCTCAACTGTATTTCCAGAACCATGTCCCAAACTTTCCACCTTTGGCCACTTGCACCTTTCCAAATACTAACGGGAAACCAATCCGATGCACTAGCTACGGCCAAGCTCTATATAGCCTCCCAGGCAGCAAACTGATTCTCAAGGAAGCATTGGAGTGGTTCAGAATTTTCTACCAAGGCCTGGACAATCCTCTCTTCTTCCCTTATACGGAGTGTGAAAATTTTGAAAATCCAGTTTCCTTCAGGCTAGACAACTTTGCCGATGACGCCAGCACCCGACAATTGTATTCCATCATGATCCGTCCCTGCTTCCTTCCAGTTGGCATGAGCACCTCAAACAGGATCATCAAACCTGGTTATGAGTCTTATCAGCCGGTCGTAGCAGCCCGGCAGCTTGGTCTTGGGCAGGTGTCTCCTCACTTCTTCCTCCACCACTTAACAGAGAGCAGAGCTGATCTGCCCGATGTCCTTACCGGTCAGAGGTGTTACTCCTTCTTTGATACTCTGGCCATCCCAGTTCCTCACAACCTTTCTTTTACCTCATCAACCGATGGTTTTGAGACATGGTGGCCAATGTGGAAAACTCATGCCTTCAGGAGAGCTCTGGGACCGTTGCTGAAACAACTTGACGCTGAATATGATATCCCTGCAGAACAGGTACCACTACTCGCAAATTTTCTTGAAGTGGCTTACAATGATTTCTTTTCTTTTATAACCTTGCTCTGTCTCCTTGTAGCAACAAGACGGTCCAGAACCTGTACATGATGATGGCTCCCCCTTCAGATTCCTCCCACCAGCTCCGGTGGTCCTCTTCTGCAAAAACTCACCACCTTTGAAAAAGGTTGTGATGCAGAGCCAGCCGATGACGCCCAAATCGGCTTCCAAGAGCAGAGTATCTTCTGGGCCAGCTGCCCCCGAGCCTCAGTCAAGGCGAGAACAGAAGAGGAAAGTAGCTGCCAGGAAGACCTTGAAGCGCCAAAGCCCTACTCCACCAAGAAAGTTTGCACGTAAGCTGATCCATGCCTTGGCTGATTTCGTCTATCCTTCTAGGCTTTTGCAACATGCTTGTATTTCTTTTACAGGCCTCTACTGACGAAAACTCCAGTGAGGATACACAGTCCAGTCGTAGGGAATCGAGCTCGGGCAACTCTGGAAAACCACCACGCAGAGCCAGCCGGACTTGCCACCGTCGGCTTCCAAGAAAAGGTCAGCTCCTGAACCTGCTGCTTCCCAGGCTCCCATCAAAGCAGGGTAGGGCAGTCTACGCACAAAGAGCCGATGCATCAAGAGAGCTCGCAAGGAACCGCAAGCCTCTTCATTAAACCAGAAGATTTCGAATGTAATTACCCTCCAAACTCTCCCTGGCTCATATTTCATGCTAACCCATTGTTGTTCCCATCGGCTAACCACTTCCTTTGCAGACTGATGACACCTCTAGTGGGGAAGTCGAGGAGGTACCAATGCCATCCGCCACCCTGGACCTAGCAACTTCTACAAGTGTAGCTGACAAGATTGCCAACTTGGCCAAGCCCTCAGCAGAAACACAAGAGCCGATCAACTCATCATCGGCTGTTCCTCTGGTCTTAGGAGAGGTATATTTCCTTCTCTTAGCTTTACCCTTCTCTTTCGCTGTATACTGACGTTGTTCTTGTTGTTTGTCAAGGTTATGACCTCTCAAGGTTGCTAACGTTCGACCCTGAATCCATCGAACCGGCTACTGCTAAAGCAAGCAAAGAGTCAGGACCCAGCACACATGGTCAACTCCAACATCTCAAGGCCCTGCTCTCCTCCTCCATTGAGACATTGGTTGAAGACTCCGAGGAAGTGAAGAGCATTCTTGAAGACATCCACCATCTCCCGACGCTGCAGGTGAAACTCGGCCAGACTCGTCTCTACAGGTCAAGGGTGAAATTGGCTCGTCGAGAATCGACCTGCGCCACGCCCAGCTTCCGAAAGCCGATATTGCATAAAATGCCAGCGGCTTAATGAGAAAAAGCAGCTGGACGCCAAAACGACACCTCTGTCAGACTGCTGAACTTGAGACCTTGCGAAAGAGTTGGAGGACCTTGAAGAGAGGGTCCAGGCAACCAAACAGCTCATCCAAGATAAGGAAGCTCTTATTGCCCACTCCCACGAGGAAGCGAAGGCCTGCTGAATGAAGACCGATCTGGCGAAATACGCGCCCTGAACAAGCAGCTGGTGACAGGCAAGGACGAAGATGATGAAGCCGAGATCACCGAGGTGGATCGTGTTCGTGCTGACGCCCTCCATGCCCTTGAGGCATTTCTTCGATAGAGCCTCTCTATGTAACCTGATAACTGCTCCACTGAGCTTGTACCTCTATATCACCAGATTTTTTTTTAGTTCTAAAGTCGATGTCAGTGCATCGGTTGTACTTGTACCCTGTTGTGTATATATTTTTTTTTTACTGGCCGATTTCGTGCATTGGCCCCATATTTTATTGTCCGTTATTCCATACTAGGTGCCCCTCAAGCCGAATCTTTCAAGTAATTGGAGATATCGGCTCTCCAGGTATCTGATTCCAGGAACTGTACTTGAACATCGGCTGGTTTTTTCTGACGAATGTTGGTCGTGGCTTATCCCCAGGGCCAATGTCAATCTCTTCTAGCTCATCAGCCGATGTAAACCCATACCCTAGCTTTCCGTCGCCTGTTAGATCGATGCTGAACAGAGGGAAAACGTATGGCGAGGATAATTTTGGCCGATTGCTGGAATCGGCCTCCATGTTGATTGTATTGCTCAATGAAGGTTTACAACCTATCTGTGCCCCGCTACGGGAGGGAGTCTCCCTACTACGACTATGTGACATGCTTGAGGTGAGATCCTTGCTTTTTATTTTGGGGCCGATCGCAGGGATCGGCCTTGCCACGTATGTCGATGGATGTTGCTCTTGCTACTCTATCAGGCCGGTGGATAAGACCAGCCTCACCCCGTTTTTTGTCACTTCGATGCGTTCACAGCCGTCCAAACTGACTCCAGAGAGCGGCTCTTGGTCTTCCGAGTCCCAAATGTTCATGCCGGCTATTGAGACCTCGATCGAGTCGTCTGCATGCACGACTTCCACTTCATCTCCATCCCATTGTATCGCATTGGTGCATTGTAGATGGAATGCAGCAGTTGGCGTGAATCCAATCCCTCCCTAGCAGGACAGCGTAGGTGCTTTTGCTGTCGACGATGAAGAATGATGTAGGGATGGTCTTTCGGCCTACGGTTAAATCCACGTTCAAAACGCCTTGCGTCTCTGATGCTTGGCCGTTGAAGTCGCTTAGTGTGACGTTGGTTTTGATCAGATCTGCGTTAGAGCGTCCCAAACGCCGTAGCATGGAGTATGGCATTATATTGACTGCTGCTCCCGTGTCAACCAGCATCTTGCCGACGGGCTGCCCATTGATATAACCTTTTAGGTACAGGGCCTTCAAATGTTTGTAGCCCTTCTCTCGGGGCTTTTCAAAGACAACTGGCCGTGGACCACAGTCAAACTGTGCTATCGGCACTTCTTCGCTCCTAGAGCTCAAACTCCGACGGAAGTATGAACACCATGTTTGTGCCAGCCCGATGTACCCACATCGGCTTTTGCTTGCTTGGGGCGCCATTCTTTCTTCTGTGGACTCTCCTCGTCCAAAGTTTGCTGAATTTTCACGGCGATCGGGCCGCGCTTTCCTCAACGTGTGCGGTATTGCGCCTCGGCTTGCTCCAAGCTACGTAGCCGCTGAACCCTACGCTCGGGAGTGGCTGAGTCCATCAGGACACCACCTTGGCCGGTGGTATCTGTCCTCTTCTTCATCTTCTGACTCCTCTGAAAGAACATTTCCCGCCCTTTTGGGTTTTGTGTGTTTGATGTCAACACTAGGTATATAATTATGTGTGTTGATGTAGACAGGTACAAGTGTTCGGAATATATTTTTGTTCAGCGGGATGGTCTGCCTGTTCTGCTGATCTGAAGGGTTTTTATTTCTGGCGGAAGTTCCGGCCCCTGCAGAAGCCCTGTCAGCGCAGTATTGTTTGCTGTTTTTGTTCCCTGGCCGGAAGTTCCGGCGCGAGTGGCCGGAAGTTCCGGTCAGCGGAACTTCCGCCCAACTTCCGGGCAAGTTCCGGAAATGTGGAATTGTGGCTCAGATACTCCAGAAGGTTTTCGGGCAATTCCGAACTTGGCCGGAACTTCGGTCACCGGAAGTTCCGCCCTAGTTCCGCCCAATCTTTTGTTGACCAGGTCATCTGACGAAGAATCTTACTGGCGGAAGTTCCGGCTCTCCTGGCCGGTACTTCCGGTGCCAGCCGGAACTTCCAGCCATCCTGGCCGGAACTTCCGGTGTTAGTGGGTTTCGCCACAACGGTCAGATCTGAGAGCTCCAATCATATAAATTGCTCTCTTCTCCAAAGGGACAGGTTGCTCAATCATTGCAAGAAAAATCTACCAAGCTTCACCACCATTAGAGCCACCTCAAGAACACAAGATTTGCAAGATCTCCTTCCTCCCCCAACCAAAGCTCTTGATCTTTGGAGATTCGAAGGTGAAGACACCGATCTACATTCTCACCGAAGCGTTCTTCATTTCGCTCTCATTTGTTTGAGGGATCTCATGCTAGTGTTCCTATTTGGTTCCCTAGTTGATTTGTTGTTGATGTGTTGTTGTTGATTGTTGTATTGTTACAGATTTGGGAGCCTCCAATTCAGTTGTGGATGTGTGCCCCAAGAACCTTGTAAAGGCCCGGTTTCCGCCTCGAGGAAATCCCTTAGTGGACGTGGGCTAGGCCTTTGTGGCGTTGCTCACCGGAGATCTGAGTGAAGCCTTCGTGGCTGTTGGTTTGCTGTAGCAACCACACTCCTCCAAACGTAGACGTACCTTATTGCAAAGGAAGGGAACTACGGGAATCATCTCCGTGTCATCGCGTGCTCCACTCTCGGTTACCTCTATCCTATTCTATCTCTTATATTGCGTAGCTATATCTTGCTTAGTTCCTTATCTTGTCATATTGGTAAATTCACTTAGTTGCATATCTAGAGAATTTACCTTTGTGTCAAGCCTAAATTGAAAAAGAACTAAAAATTGGTTAGCACCTATTCACCCCCCCTCTAGGTGCGGCATACGATCCTTTCAATTGGTATCAGAGCCTCGGCTCTTATTTCGGGCTTAACCGCCTAAGAGTATGCCGAACGAGGATCCCTCGGAAGAGGCCACCAAGACGGTCTCCATGGAAGACTTCAATTCGTTGAAGTCCTCCATGGAAGCCCAAATGGAAAGCATGAAAAAGATGATTGCCGAGCTTTTGGCTCCGGCCCTTCCCAAGGCTCCTAGTGTAGAGGTAAAGGACACGGGTGCGTTAGAAGAGGGTGATGCTTCGGAATTACCCTCCTCTACCAAACCCGTGGAAGGTGATAACTTAAACACTATAAAAAATCCCATTGCATCTCCTAGGACAACTAGTGGAGGTGAGAGCTACAATCGAGTAGCTCCACCTTTTCTATCTCCCGATATACCGGTTCCCCATCCCCATATGAACATTCGGGGCGACCCACCTAAGTTTTCCATTGAGAATTTCGATACTTGGCAATTTGAGTTTCGCTCTCATGTTTGCAGTGCCTCCAATGAACTTTGGAGAATCATCTTGGAAGGCTTCAAGCCATACAACCCCGACAAGCTGACTAGAAGAGAAGCGGTTGATAGTCAACTCAACAACACCGCCTTGCACATGATTCAAACTAGTGTGGGGACAAAGGAATTGCATCTTGTTCGGAACTACACCACCGCCAAGGAAGCTTGGGACGGTTTGTCCGCTAGTTGCATTGGAAGTGAGAGCACGAGGAGGAACAAGTATAATGCTCTTAAGAATAAAGCCGAAGGTTTCTTGAGGCTACCGGATGAAGATCATGAACTCATGTATGGAAGACTTCTCACCGTTGCCGATGCCTTCCGGTTGATTGGTGCCACCCACATCAATGACTCTTGGATCAAGGAGAAGTACATTGAATGCATGATGCCGTTTGTACCCATTGATGTCAAGACTCTTGTAGGGAGGGAATGCTATTCCTCTCTCACTTCTCAACAAGTGGTGCACGAGATGCAAGCTCTCAAGGTGCTTAAAGAAAACTCTCATGATTCTCGCAACCGAGCTCTTGGGATGACAAAAGGGTCCAACCTTGCCTTGGCGGTCAACTCCGTTGAAGAAGTGTTCCCTCAAGAATCATATAGGGCATCTTGGAGTATGTCCTATCCGGAAGACTTGGAACACCACTACCATGACCACATGGCATTCCATGCCAACTCTTTTTGGGTTGACCCATCCAAGGCCAAGGAAGACAACATCAAGAGAAACAACTCAAGGGGGTCCACAAATTCGGGCCCAAGGACAAGATCTTGTTACAATTGTAATGACAAGCGCCATTTCATTGCCGAGTGCCCCTATGAGAATAGGGAAACTCATGGTGGAAGGCTCATTCCCAAGGACAAGAGCAAAGTTTCAAAGGACAAATATTCAAAAGCCCCCAAGAAGAAATTCTACAACAACAAGACCAAGAAGGGCAAGAGGCCCTCAAAAATTGTGCTAGTGACTAGGGAAGAATATTCTTCCGATGAAGTTGGAAGCTCTAGTAGTGAGGAAGATGAAGAAAGCTCAAAGGAATTGGCCGCCATCGTCACCACCAACATTCCCTCTTCATCTCTATTTGAATCTCCCAATGAACTTGCTAAGGCCTCCTCTCCCCAAAGTAAACTTTCTTTGGATGATCTTTTGAGTAAGCAAAGATCAAACAATGGGAAGGAGGGCCTTGGTTATAATGCCAAGGCAAAGAAGGCAAACAAGCAAAAGGCCAAGCCCGCACAAGAGAAGAAGAAAGCCGTCACTAATGGTGAAGCCTCCAAGGGCAAAACCATGAATGATGATGATGCGGAAATTGCTAACCCTCACTATGTTTTGTTTAAAGATTATTATGGTGATGTTTATGCTAAATATGTTGGCCCATATGATGGTTATGTTTCTTGGTCTATTTGGGTCCCAAAGACCCTTGTTGCTAACAAAAGATGACCCATTGAGAAATGGGTACCTAAATCCAAGATTTGATCTCATGTAGGACTATGCCGCCGGAGGTTCAAAATGGGTACTTGATAGTGGATGTACAAGTCATATGACCGGCGGAAAGAACCTCGTCAAGGAGTTGAGGCCTAACATAAATGATATCACCGTCTCCTTTGGCGATAATTCTACATCCGAGGTATTGGGTTTTGGCAAGGTTGTGGTTGCACACAACATTACACTTGTGGATGTCATGCTTGTCAAAACTCTTGGTTACAATTTTCTTTCCGTTTCCGCCCTTGGCAAGATGGGTTTCGCCGTCTTTATTGATAATGATATTGTGGTCCTCTTGTGGAGCAAGACTCTAAAAGTCGCTTCGTTGGGTATCGCGAACACAACTTGTATGTGGTGGACTTTTCGGGGACCACCACGACAAGTGCGATGTGCCTATTCGGAAAGGCGGACGTGGGTTGGTTGTGGCATCGCCGCCTAGCCCATGTCAACATGAGAACTTTGCAAAGTCTCCACAAGGGGAACCATATTGTGGGACTAATGGAAAATGTGTCTTTTGCCAAAGATCGTGTTTGTAGGGCTTGTGTTGAAGGAAAAATGCATGACTCTCCGCATCCTAGCAAGACTATCATCTCTTCCAAGAGGATCTTGGAGCTCCTTCATGTGGATATCTTTGGTCCCGTTACTCATGCAAGTCTTGGTGCGAAGAACATTGCTTGGTGATTGTTGATGACTACTCAAGATACACTTGGGTCTACTTTCTCAAGACGAAAGATGAGACTCAACAAATATTCATTGACTTTGCTACCGAGGTGCAACGCCAACACAACCTCCTCATTATGGCAATAAGAAGTGACAACGGCTCCGAGTTCAAGAACTATACACTCAATGATTTTCTTAGTGATGAGGGGATTCGACATCAATATTCCGCTGCTTACACCCCTCAACAAAATGGTGTTGCGGAGAGGAAGAACCGGACTCTTATGGATATGGCAAGATCTATGATGGCGGAGTATAAATCCCGCTATAACTTTTGGGCGGAAGCCATCTCCACCGCTTGCCACTCCTCTAACCGGCTCTATCTCCGCAAGGGCTTGAACAAGACTCCATATGAAATACTCACTGGGAACAAGCCTAATATCTCATACTTCAAGGTGTTCGGTGTAAGTGTTTCTACAAAATCAAAGGAGTTCGTTTGTCTAAATTTGCTCCTAAAGCTTTGGAGGGTATATTTGTTGGTTACGGTGCCGAATCTCACACTTATAGAATCTTTGATGTATCCTCCGGGATTATCATTGAATCTTGTAGTGTGAAGTTCGAAGAAAATGATGGCTCCCAAGTGGGGCAAGTTGATGTTTGTGTAGGTGATGAAATACCTCAAGATGCCATAGTAAGAATGGGTGTGGGATTTTTCCGCCCCATTGAGGGACACGGTGTGGCGTCTCGGGAAGAACTATGCTCTACCACGGTGGAGCCCTCATCTTCTCAACATCAACAAACCCTACCTAGTGAAGCAAATGATGCACCAACCCAAGAACAAGAACAAGACCCTCCCTCTTGTGTGCAACATCAAGGACATGATCAAGGTCAAGATCAACCAAGCATTCATAATGGCTCCAATGAGGATCCAATCAACTCTTGCCCTTCTCCGAATATTGTTCAAGTCCAAGCACACGAGAATGAGCAACCCCAAGCAATTGAGGAAGCTCAAGTTCAAGGTCAAGACGGGGACCCAAATGATCAAGTTGATCAAGTGACACCTCCAAGGCCAAGAAAGACCAAGGAGGAGATCGAGGCCCGTCGTCTAGCAAGAAGAGAAAGGAACCTCGAACTTCGTGGACACACTCATGACAAGGTTCTTGGTGATGTAAGGGCAAAGGTTTCCACAAGAAGGCAATTGGCTAACTTTAGCCATCATCACGCTTATATCTCCTTAGTGGAACCCAAGAAAGTATTTGAAGCCCTTGAAGATTCGGATTGGTTGGAAGCTATGCATGAAGAACTCAACAACTTCAAGCGCAACAAAGTGTGGACCTTAGTAAAGAAGCCAAAGGAGTGCCGAAATGTTATAGGCACTAAATGGATTTTGAAGAACAAGCAAGATGAGTTTGGAAATGTTGTGAGGAACAAGGCAAGATTGGTGGCTCAAGGGTTCTCTCAAGTTGAGGGAATTGACTTTGGAGAAACCTATGCTCCCGTGGCTCGCCTTGAGTCCATCCGTATCCTTCTTGCTTATGCTTCGCATCATAACTTTAAGTTACAACAAATGGATGTGAAAAGTGCTTTTCTTAATGGTCCTTTGCATGAAGAGGTTTATGTTAAGCAACCCCCGGGGTTCGAGGATCTCAACTTTCCTAACCATGTCTACAAGCTTGATAAAGCACTTTGTGGTCTCAAACAAGCTCCTAGAGCTTGGTACGAGCACCTTAAGGAATTGTTGGTAGACCGTGGGTTTGATGTTGGGCTAATCGACCCCACTCTTTTTACTAAGAGGGTCAATGGGGAGCTTTTCGTTTGCCAATTATATGTTGATGATATTATATTTGGCTCTACTAACAAAGCTTTCAATGATGAATTCTCAAAGCTTATGACCGATAGGTTTGAGATGTCTATGATGGGAGAGATGAAGTTCTTCCTTGGTTTTGAGATCAAGCAATTGAGGGAAGGAACCTTCATCAATCAAGCAAAATATCTCCAAGACATGCTCAAGAGGTTCAAGATGACCGAGATGAAGGGTGTGGCCACTCCTATGGTCACCAAATGTCATCTTGCACTAGATCCCAATGGTAAAGAGGTGGATCAAAAGGTATATCGCTCCATGATTGGATCCTTGCTTTACCTTTGTGCATCTAGACCGGACATAGTGTTGAGTGTTGGTGTGTGTGCAAGGTATCAAGCTTCTCCTAAGGAGAGCCACATGATGGCTCTTAAGAGAATCTTTCGATATTTGGTTGATACCCCAAGATATGGTATTTGTTACCCCAAAGGCTCAAGTTTTATTCTCAATGGTTATACCGATGCGGATTGGGCGGGTGACAAGGATGATAGGAAATAAACTTCCGGGGCTTGCCAATTCCTTGGTAGGTCCTTTGTGTGTTGGTCTTCTAAGAAGCAAAATTGTATATCTCTCTCCACCGCCGAAGCCGAATATGTTGCCGCCGCAAGTGGATGCACTCAATTGTTATGGATGAGGCAAACTTTAAAGGAATACGGTGTCATTTGTGACAAAGTGCCTCTATTATGTGACAATGAAAGTGCCATCAAGATTGCCTATAATCCGGTGCAACATTCAAGAATGAAGCACATTGAGATCCGGAATCATTTCATTAGGGATCATGTTGCCCGTGGTGATATTGAGCTTATCTACGTTCCTACCAAAGATCAACTTGCCGATATATTCACGAAGCCTCTTGATGAAGCAAGGCTCTCTTATTTGAGGAATGAGCTAAATATCATTGATTCTAGGAGTATAGCTTGACCATCTTGCAAACACACCTTTGTCTCAAAACTTTATTTGGTTTAGATGTGGGCATGGAAATAGGGGGAGTGCGGTTTAAATTATTGAGCTATCCCTCCCCCCATAATGCCAACATTAAGAAATCATTCTCTTTATATCATATGTTGATATGTGAGCTTCAATGATGAGTATTGGTTTGGACCCAAGATATATCTTCGTGGTGCCATACCATAACACTCATATATGGTGGCCTAGGCCACCACACTCTTCTTTGTGAAGAGTTGGAGTTATTTGGATCTTCATTGAGTTTTATTGACATCTCCTTGTTTATGGGAAATCACTCACTTTTGGCCTTCATTTGCATTATTTGCAAAAATGAGTGATCATGTACCATCTCACAGTTTGGCGCATCTGTCCTAAGCCTATCTCATCTAAGCCATATCCTCTTCTTTCTCCGAGTGCACCAACATCCTGTCAAAACTTGCTCCTGGCACAGTTTTTCTCGTTTCACCGGAAGTTCCGGTCGTTCTGACCGGTACTTCCGGCTGGAATTTTCTGCCAGCTCCTGCCGCTGTTGCTGATCAGTTGGAGTGGTTTCTGGGGGACCGGAAGTTCCGGCTCCAACGAGCGGAACTTCCGCCCTTACGAAACCACTACATAACTGGTCGGGAACGGGGAGGCAGTTCCTTCCCCCTCACTTTCCCCCACCCAAGATCTACTCTAGTTCTCTCTCCCTGTGGTGGCTGCTCCTCTCTCCGGCCGGATCTCCCTCCTCCGGCGACCTCCGCCGGATCGGCTCCGAGGATTGGCATCCACTCCCTCTCCTCCTCCATGGCTCCCCCCGGTTTGTGCCCTCTCCCTCTCTATGTGTGGGTAGAACTCACTAGATGAACTATAGGGCATACTCTAGGAAAAGCTATGGTAGAACATCTCTAGATGCCTTTCCTTTACTAGAACTTGCTTAGGATGTTGTTGTGATGCGGATTATCGAGCCATTGCCTCAGATCTGGTGAGAAACTGCCGCTGTATTCGAACAGCCGGAAGTTCTGGCTCCACACTGATGGCGTGTAACTCACACGTTCGTTGGGAACCCCAAGAGGAAGGTATGATGCGCACAGCAGCAAGTTTTCCCTCAGAAAGAAACCAAGGTTTATCGAACCAGAAGGAGCCAAGAAGCACGTTGAAGGTTGATGGCGGCGGGATGTAGTGTGGCGCAACACCAGAGATTCCGGCGCCAACGTGGAACCTGCACAACACAACCAAAGTACTTTGCCCCAACGAAACAGTGAGGTTGTCAATCTCACCGGCTTGCTGTAACAAAGAATTAGATGTATAGTGTGGATGATGATTGTTTGCAAAGAACAGTAAAGAACAATAGCAGCAGATTGTATTTCAGATAAAAGAATGGACCGGGGTCCACAGTTCACTAGAGGTGTCTCTCCCATAAGATAAATAGCATGTTGGGTGAACAAATTACAGTCGGCAATTGACAAATAAAGAGAGCATGACAATGCACATACATGATATGATGAATATTGTGAGATTTAATTGGGCATTACGACAAAGTACATAGACCGCTATCCAAGATGCATCTATGCCTAAAAAGTCCACCTTCAGGTTATCATCCGAACCCCTTCCGTATTAAGTTGTAAACAACAGACAATTGCATTAAGTATGGTGCGTAATGTAATCAATAACTACATCCTCGGACATAGCATCAATGTTTTATCCCTAGTGGCAACAGACATCCACAACCTTAGAACTTTCTGTCACTGTCCCAGATTTAATGGAGGCATGAACCCACTATCGAGCATAAATACTCCCTCTTGGAGTTAAGAGCAAAAACTTGGCCAGAGCCTCTAGTAATAACGGAGAGCATGCAAGATCATAAACAACACATAGGTAATAGATTGATAATCAACATAACATAGTATTCTCTATCCATCGGATCCCGAAAAACACAACATATAGAATTACAGATAGATGATCTTGATCATGTTAGGCAGCTCACAAGATCCGATAATGAAGCACATGAGGAGAAGACAACCATCTAGCTACGCTATGGACCCATAGTCCAGGGGTGAACTACTCACTCATCACTCCGGAGGCGACCATGGCGGTGAAGAGTCCTCCGGGAGATGAATCCCCTCTCCCCAGGGTGCCGAGGTGATCTCCGAATCCCGAGATGGGATTGGCGGCGGCGGCGTCTCGGAAGGTTTTCCGTATCGTGGCTCTCGGTACTGGGGTTTCGCGACGGAGGCTATTTGTAGGCGGAAGGGCAGGTAAAGAGGCGGCACGAGGGGCCCACACCATAGGTCGGCGCGGCCAGGATTTGACCGGATCAGAGGTGGGCCGCGATTGAAGATGGGCTTGAAGAATATACATGGAAGAAAGACATGAATCGGCCTTATATGCAAAGTTTGGGCTAGTTTGCCCGTGTATCTGTAACATAGTAGGATACGTGTCGATTAGATAGAGTTTGGGCTCGTGCCCGGTTGGGATTATTCCCACGTTAGAAAGTCTACGGACTATAAATATGTATCTAGGGTTTATGAAATAAACAACAATCACGTTCACCACAAACCAATCTAGGCGCATCGCCAACTCCCTTGTCTCGAGGGTTTCTTCCGGTAAGCATCATGCTGCCTAGATCGCATCTTGTGATCTAGGCAGTATACGTTTATTCGTTGTTCATGCGTTGCTCGTACTGAAGCCTTTTTGATGGCGAGCAACGTAGTTATCATAGATGTTTTAGGGTTAGCATTGTTCATCGTATCATATGCTATCGTCGTGCGACCCTTAGACATCTAGCCGCCCTTACACCTATCTTGGGTGTAAGGGCGGCACCCCGCTTGATCATTATTTAGTAGATCCGATCCGTTATGATTGCTCCTTGTTCTTCAAGGATTAGTTTAATATCTGCATGGTTAGGTCTTACAAACGGGTTGAAGGATCCAGTGGCGCGTAGGGTGTAGTTTGCTAGCCCTAGACAGATGTTCCGAGGATCAACTTCGTGTTGGTTTTTAGGCCTTGTCTAGGGTCGGTTTACGATCACCGTGCATGGCCGCCAGGCTCAATCACGAGTAGGATGTTCCGGTTATGCGGTGAAAACCCTAAATCGTAGTAGGTCGTTTTAGCTTTATTTTGATCAAGCAGGACCACCATCTGATCGTACACCTCGTACGCATCATGGGTGGATCGGCTCCTTGAGCCGATTCACAGAACAACCCGAGAGCCGATCGAGGCTCGTATTTAATGTTTACGTGTATGCCATGCAAGAAACTAAGCGAGGCACATCCACACCTTCCCGACCAGGTATAGGTCAGGTGGCACGCCTTGCATCGCATCGGACGTGCGTGCGGTCTTTGGCCGTCGCCGGAGGACCAGGGCCAGCCGCAGAGGGCCTCTACAGCTGTTGCCCGTCGCTGCTCGCGGTGGGTTTCGACCGCAACACATTCTGGCACGCCCGGTGGGACCATCTTCGACATCAACCGCATCGCCATCTACATCTGAGATGGCGGAAGGCACTCCGATCAGTACGAGGATCTGACCGACGAGCTCAAGAAGAAGCATGACGAGATCAAGGCAGTCCTCGAAGCCGACCTCATCGGCTCTTTTCACATAACCCGCTCACATGGCATCAGGTGGAAAGGGTTCTCACCTGAAGGCGCGCTCGATGGAGTGGACCTGTCCACCCCGTCAGAAGAACGCACCAGGTCTCTGCGTCAGGAGATTAACTTCATGGTGGCTCATTCGCTGCACCGCCATTCTGAGAGCCTGGTGAACACTTTGGAGCGTGTCGCTCTGCGCGTGATCCAGAAAATCATGAGCCATCAATATTCTCCGTCAGGACCAGCTCTGGGGACTCACCAAGGAGAGATGCCACTACAGTCCCGTCCACCGCTGCCGTTTGCGTTGGCAGCCCCAGAAGTGCCGAGTTCATCGGCATACGTCGTCTACAAGATCGGTGGTGACCCTAGTGACTACCAATTCTTGCATGAGGCGCCTAAGGAGATCCCTCACGGATACACGTGCACATACGTGCCAGACTGCAGTAATCGGGCACTCTCGAACCAGGCTGCAACAGCAGGGACTTCCGAACAGCAGGAGGAACTTCGGGAACAGATCTTGAGAAGCGACGTGGCTAGCTAAGTATGCCACTCCGACAAACCTCCAGCTCAGCTCCTGCAGCTGGCTCAGAGCTGAAAAGCAAGCATGGCTGGCTAAGTATGCCACCCCAGCGAATCTTCGAGGTTCGACGCCCGCAGCCATCACCGCGGATCAGATCTGTACAATCCTGAAAGACCAGTTCGGCATGATGCTGAAAATGAGGACAATCGGCTATTCCAAGCCGTACCCCAACGAGTACGAGTTGATCCCGCTACCACCCAAATATCGGCTCCCTGATTTCACCAAGTTTAATGGATCGATGGCTCCAGCTCCATCGAGCATGTGAGCCGATATTTGGCACAGCTGGCACGATCTCAGATAAGACGAGCTGCATGTGAGGTTCTTCGCACACCCTCACAGATCGGCTGGGTGGTACACATCATGCCACCACTCAATCCGGACTTGGAAGCGCTTGGAAGAGCAGCCCACGTGCAGTATCACTCGAGGCTTCCGAGGCTGGCATTGCCGATCTAGCACAAGTACGCAAGCGCGGGAAACAGTGTGAATACGTCCAGCGCTTCAGGACCGTTAGGAACCGATGCTATTCGGTTCATGTGAGCGAAAAAGAAGCAGGAGTTGGCGGTGGTGGGTCTCTCATCATCGATCAAGGACGTGGCCTCCCAAGCAGACTACCCTTCACCGGCGCACATGGTGCAGAGCTGTCGCATATGAACATCGCCACCCAGATGTATACCAGGATAAATTCAAGCGTGCGGTGGTCCTGGTTGAGGCAGATGAAGATGAAGGTGCTGCGGGAGATCAAGAGGTAGCAGTGGCTGAATGGACTCGGGGGGCAAGCCCCCTGTCCTGTAAATGGGTTAAGCCACAAGGTCCGCCAAAAGGGTTTGACTTTGACGTGACCAAAGCTGGGCAAATTTTTGACCTCTTACTCAAGGAGAAGCAGCTAAAGTTACCCGAAGGCCACAAGATCCCCATGGTGCAGGAGCTGAACGGAAAGCCATACTGCAAGTGGCATAACACGTTCACCCACGCCACCAACGACTGCAGGGTGTGGCGTCAGCAGGTCCAAATGGCGATAGAACAAGGGCGTCTAATTTTCAGCCAGTACGCCATGAAGGTCGACACACACCTCTTCCCCGCCGTTAACATGGTGGAGTGCACTTACCATGGAGGGTGCCAGCCAGGATTCTCGTGCAATATCAACATGGTAGGACCTGGGCACCACTCTGGTAAGGACGGAGATGAGGGCAGCTGCTCTCATAGCAAGGACACAGAGAAGCCGCTCCACGCGATCGGCTCCGTCACGATGGCAAGCGCTACATTACAGAGGGAGAAGTAAGGAACGTAAGATATCAGCGACCTCTCTCTGATCACCTCCTCAACAAGTATGTGAGTCAACATGACCAACACCGACGATACAACGACGATGATGAAAGAGATCGTCTGGCTAGGGACGCCAGGAGACACCGTCGGCATGATCGTGACGAGGAGAGATATGAGCGCCACGCCAAGGAAAAGTCGAGAGAGCAAGACGACGTGGATAGGCACTGGGACTGCCCCTTCTTAGACACTGCTGGGATTCAGGAATGAGCCGATTGCCTACAATCGGCAATTGTCCAGAATGTAGACAAAAGAAGAAGGATGCAGCTAACGTGTCCGTGTTCAAACGTCTAGGGCCTCTCCCGCCTCGGAACAAGAACGAGTCCGCTCGGGTAGAAGATCTCGAGGAACTAGAGGACGATGATGAAGAAGACAAGTATCATCGGCCAAGGTGGTGCCCTGATGGGCTCAGCCGTTCCCAAAAGCGTAGGGTTCAGCGACTACGTGGGTTGGAGGAAGCCGAAAGGTTATACCTGCACACGTTGAGGAAGGCGCGACCTGATCTGGCCGCTAAAATTCAGCGAACCCTGGACGAAGAAGGTCGGCCACAAAGGAAAGAGTGGCGCCCGGAAAAGAAAGCCGATGATGAGACATCGGCTGGCACAAACATGGTGTTCATCCTTCCAACGGAGTTTAGTGCTCCAGGATTAGACGAAGCACCCGTGGCACAATTGATCGCGGCTCCACGGCCGGTTATCTTTGAGAAGCCACGAGAAAGAAGCTACTGGCATCCGAAGGCCCTGTACTTGTGAGGCTACATCAATGGGCAGCTGTCAACAAGATGCTGGTGGACACCGGAGCGGCAGTCAACATTATGCCATACTCCATGCTACGTCGGTTGGGACGCTCTAGCTCGGATCTGATCAAGACCAATGTGACACCGAGCGATTTCAACGGCCAAGCATCCGACGCACAAGGTGTTCTGAACGTGGATCTGACCGTAGGAAGGAAAACCGTCCCTACGACGTTCTTTATTGTCGGCAGCAAGAGCACTTATGCTGTCCTACTAGGGAGAGATTGGATCCACGCCAACCGTTGCATTCCATCCACGATGCACCAATGCCTAATACAGTGGGATGGAGATGAAGTAGAAGTCGTCCACGCAGATGATTCAGCCGAGATTTCAACGGCTGGCATGAACGTTTGGGAGACGTCAGGCCAAGAGCCACTCTCAGGCATCAATTTGGACGACTGCGAGCGCATCGACGTGACAAAGGACGGGGTTAGGCTGGTTTTATCCACCGGCCTGACCGTGTAACAAGAGCAACATCTATGGACAAACGTGGCGATGCCGATCCATGTGATCGGCCCCAAGGATCTATGGAGGAACATTGCAAAACCTTCATTGAGCAATTCAACATGGAGGCCGATTCCAGCAATCGGCCAAAATTATCTTCGCCATGTATTCTGCCTAGGTTCAACGTCGATCTAATGGGCAATGGGTTTACGTCGGCTGATGAGTTGAAAGAAGTCCACACTGGTCCTAATAGAGCCGACGTTCACATATAGTGCCTTGGCTAACCACAGAGCCGATATCAGCAGCTACCTGCAGAATCGGCTCGGCACCTAATCGATGAACATGTGCGATACATGTGTGAAATATTGGGGGCCGATAGAAAAATCGGCCAGTAAAAAAAAAAATTCTCATGATATACAGCCGATGCACGGACATCGACTTTAGAACTAAGGAACAAAGCCGATGCATAGCCATCGACTCTAGCACAATTACACAGGATCTACCCGCTGCGTGTTCGAGACGCGGATGGCCTTCTACTTCCTGGAGGGAGTGAACAGTAAGAGCTTCCTCAACTGCAATGAGCCGATTTTTTGGTGCCCGAGCCTTCTCTTCGAGGACTTCCAACCCATTGCGCAAGGTCGCCAGTTCGGCAGTACTGTCAGAAGCCTTTTGCTCATTAAGCCTACAATATCGGCTTCCAACGGAAGAAAGGGCGTTTGATTGGTGGCAAGTTTGGCTGGCTCTGCGTGGTGGTTTTCCCAGATTCGCTCAAGCTCGGGTCCATATGTCTGAACTGTATGTCCTCACCGCCGTTCTCGCCTTGACTGAGGCTCGGGGGGCAGCGGATTTGGTAGACACTCTGTTTTTGGAAGCCGATTGGAGTGTCATCGGCTGACCCTGCATCATGAACTTCTTCGAAAGCGGTGAGTTGTTGCAGAAGAAGATCACCAGAGCTGCTGAAAGGGGCCTGAAAGGGAAGCCATCATCATCTACAGGGTCTGGACCGTCCTGTTGCTGCAAGAAGATGAAGGAGGCTGGATTTTTCAAAACAGCCGATGAACAGGCATCGGCTATAGAATTGCAAAGTATTATGGTCAGATATCAAATTACAGTCTGAATTTGAGAAGTACTTGACTGACTGTTTAAATTGGTATCTGAGTCTGGCTTCATGGGCGTCTGAGGCGAAAAAATCCGATACGTTGCTGTCGGTATTGGTGCGGCAAATGGAAGACTTGAAATTAGATGAATTGAGAGACAAATTGGAGGAACAATTCTTATTGATTCAAAGGAACGGCTTTACAAGAAAGAGCCGATGGCTCTCAAAAGGATAATCCGATGCCTAATGCACTGCTACTACTAGTCCTACGCTAATTGACCCCTGCTCTAGGGGCCGTCGCTGTCCTCATCATCGCCATTGTAGCCGTCACCGGTGCTGCTGCTGGCGAGCTCCTCGTCGCTACTGCCGTAGCCCTCGATGGGGGCTTCTTCCTCGTCATCATCGTCCTCGTCGTCATCTGACCAGGCCCAGCCGCGAAAGCGCTTCGCCGGCGGCTCGTCAGAGGAAGTGTCGCCCTCCTCTTCTTCCTCGTCGGAGGAGGTGTCGTCTTCTTCATCCCCCTCTTCTTCCTCTTCGCCGGAGGAAGCGAAGTTACCCCAAGAGAGGAGGTCGTCCTCACTCTCCGCCACCAGTTCCCCATTAATCAGGAACTGGAGGTCGTCCTCTCCATCGGTCAGGGGCAAATCCCCATCTGACCCGACGTGGGCCTCAGGTGGGCCGTCGGGCACGAAGCCAAAGTCCCACTCCGGCTCTTCATGTTGGTTGTGCTCTTGCATCGGCTCTCTTGAGGAAGAGGATTGGAAGGAAATGGTCGATGCAGCGGAGGAGGAGGATGAATCCATGGTGGGGGAGGGTTTTTCGGTGTCTGATACTGAGGGAGAGGATGAAGAAGCAAGTTACTCAATGCGGTTAAATAAAAGGGGATATAGTGGAGATTTAATGCCATGAAGGTTCTCGAGGACGTGATGCCGAAACTATCAATTCATGCAGAGAAGCCAAGGAGGCGAGGCGAAATGATGAAAGATTCTGCGGCAGTTTTGCTCTGCCACGACATGACCCGACGAAGGAAAAGCATAATGATTTTGGAAATGTCATTTCCAAAACCAGGGGGCATGTGTTATCACCAGAATTTGACCGGATCAGAGGTGGGCCGCGATTGAAGATGGGCTTGAAGAATATACATGGAAGAAAGACATGAATCGGCCTTATATGCAAAGTTTGGGCTAGTTTGCCCGTGTATCTGTAACATAGTAGGATACGTGTCGATTAGATAGAGTTTGGGCTCGTGCCCGGTTGGGATTATTCCCACGTTAGAAAGTCTACGGACTATAAATATGTATCTAGGGTTTATGAAATAAACAACAATCACGTTCACCACAAACCAATCTAGGCGCATCGCCAACTCCCTTGTCTCGAGGGTTTCTTCCGGGTAAGCATCATGCTGCCTAGATCGCATCTTGCGATCTAGGCAGTATACGTTTATTCGTTGTTCATGCATTGCTCGTACTGAAGCCTTTTTGATGGCGAGCAACGTAGTTATCATAGATGTTTTAGGGTTAGCATTGTTCATCGTATCATATGCTATCGTCGTGCGACCCTTAGACATCTAGCCGCCCTTACACCTATCTTGGGTGTAAGGGCGGCACCCCGCTTGATCATTATTTAGTAGATCCGATCCGTTATGATTGCTCCTTGTTCTTCAAGGATTAGTTTAATATCTGCATGGTTAGGCCTTACAAACGGGTTGAAGGATCCAGTGGCGCGTAGGGTGTAGTTTGCTAGCCCTAGACAGGATGTTCCGAGGATCAACTTCGTGTTGGTTTTTAGGCCTTGTCTAGGGTCGGTTACGATCACCGTGCGTGGCCGCCAGGCTCAATCACGAGTAGGATGTTCCGATTATGCGGTGAAAACCCTAAATCGTAGTAGGTCGTTTTAGCTTTATTTTGATCAAGCAGGACCACCATCTGATCGTACACCTCGTACACATCATGGGTGGATCGGCTCCTTGAGCCGATTCACAGACAACCCGAGAGCCGATCGAGGCTCGTATTTAATGTTTACGTGTATGCCATGCAGAAACTAAGCGAGGCATCCAACACCTTCCGACGAGGTATAGGTCAGGTGGCACGCCTTGCATCAGCATCGGACGTGCGTGCCAAGTCTTTGCGGGCGTCGTCGGAGGGACCAGGGCCAGCCACTCCGGAGCCTCCCGGCTCTACAGTGTTGCCCGTCGCTGCTCGCCGTGGGTTTCTGACCGCAACACATGTAAATTATATCTTACAAGTTGCAAGCCTCATGCATAGTATACTAATAGTTCCCGCACCTTGTCCTAATTAGCTTGGACTACCGGGATCATCGCAATACACATGTTTTAACCAAGTGTCACAAAGGGGTACCTCCATGCCGCCTGTACAAAGGTCTAAGGAGAAAGCTCGCATTTTGGATTTCTCGCTTTTGATTATTCTCAACTTAGACATCCATACCGGGACAACATGGACAACAGATAATGGACTCCTTTTTAATGCATAAGCATGTAGCAACAATTAGTGTTCTCATATGAGATTGAGGATATATGTCCAAAACTGAAACTTCCACCATGATTCATGGCTTTAGTTAGCGGCCCAATGTTCTTCTCTAACAATATGCATGCTCTAACCATTAAAGTGGTAGATCTCCCTTACTTCAGACAAGACGGACATGCATAGCAACTCACATGATATTCAACAAAGAGTAGTTGATGGCGTCCCCCAGAAAACATGGTTATCGCACAACAAGCAACTTAATAAGAGATAAAGTGCATAAGTACATATTCAATACCACAATAGTTTTTAAGCTATTTGTCCCATGAGCTATATATTGCAAAGGCGAATGATGGAAATTTTAAAGGTAGCACTCAAGCAATTTACTTTGGAATGGCGGAGAAATACCATGTAGTAGGTAGGTATGGTGGACACAAATGGCATAGTGGTTGGCTCAAGGATTTTGGATGCATGAGAAGTATTCCCTCTCGATACAAGGTTTAGGCTAGCAAGGTTATTTGAAACAAACACAAGGATGAACCGGTGCAAAACTCACATAAAAGACATATTGTAAACATTATAAGACTCTACACCGTCTTCCTTGTTGTTCAAAACTCAATACTAGAAATTATCTAGACTTTAGAGAGACCAAATATGCAAACCAAATTTTAGCAAGCTCTATGTATTTCTTCATTAATAGGTGCAAAGTATATGATGCAAGAGCTTAAACATGAGCACAACAATTGCCAAGTATCAAATTATTCAAGACATTTTAGAATTACTACATGTAGCATTTCCCAATTCCAACCATATAACAATTTAACGAAGAAGATTCAACCTTCGCCATGAATACTATGAGTAAAGCCTAAGGACATATTTGTCCATATGGAACAGCGGAGCGTGTCTCTCTCCCACACAATGAATGCTAGGACCCATTTATTCAAACAAAAACAAAAAAAAACAAACCGACGCTCAAGCAAAGCACATAAGATGTGATGGAATAAAAATATAGTTTCAGGAGGAACCTGATAATGTTGTCGATGAAGAAGGGGATGCCTTGGGCATCCCCAAGCTTAGACGCTTGAGTCTTCTTAAAATATGCAGGGGTGAACCACCGGGGCATCCCCAAGCTTAGAGCTTTCACTCTCCTTGATCATATTGCATCATTTCCCTCTCTTGATCCTTGAAAACTTCCTCATTAGAGGGTTATGTACAATAAAAATTAACATGTTCAGAGGTGACACAATCATTCTTAGCACTTCTGGACATTACATAAAGCTACTGGACATTAATGGAACAAAGAAATTCATCCACCATAGCAAAAGAGGCAATGCGAAATAAAAGGCAGAATCTGTCAAAACAGAACAGTCCGTAAAGACGGATTTTATTGAGGCACCAGACTTGCTCAAATGAAAATGCCCAAATTGAATGAAAGTTGCGTAAATATCTGAGGATCACGCACGTAAATTGGCATATTTTTCTGAGCTACTTACAGAGAGGCAGGTCGAAATTCGTGACAGCAAAGAAATCTGTTACTGCGCAGTAATCCAAATCTAGTATGAACATTACTATCAAAGACTTTACTTGGCACAACAATGCACAAAACTAAGATAAGGAGAGGTTGCTACAGTAGTAAACAACTTCCAAGACTCAAATACAAAATAAAAGTACTGTAGCAAAATAAACACATGGGTTATCTCCCAAGAAGTTCTTTCTTTATAGCCATTAAGATGGGCTCAACAGTTTTAATGATGCAATCGCAAGAAATAGTATTTGAAGCAAAAGAGAGCATCAAGAGGCAATTTCAAAACAAATTTAAACCTAACATGCTTCCTATGAAAAGGAATCTTGTACACAAATGAATTCATGAAGAACAAAGTGACAAGCATAGGAAGATAAAACACAAGTAACTTCAAAATTTTCAGCATATAGAGGGGAAACTTAATATTATTAAGATGCATATAACCATGTTTCCCTCTCTCATAATAACTTTCAGCATCATGAACAAACTCAACAATATAACTATCACATAAAGCATTCTTATTCTCATGCATAAAAGTATCATTTCTCTCCACATAAGCATAGTTATTCTTATTAATTGTAGTGGCAGCAAATTCAACAAGGTAGCTATCATTATCACCATAATCATCAAATATAGGATGCATAGCATAATCATAATTAATTTTTTCCTCAATAGTAGGTGGATGATAGTCATCATTGTAATCATCATATATAGGAGGTAAAGTATCATCAAAGTAAATTTTCTCCTCCATGCTTGGGGGACTAAAAATATCATGCTCATCAAAACCAGCTTCCCCAAGCTTAAATTCTTCCATAGCATTAGCAACAATAGTGTTCAAAGCATTCATACTAATAACATTGGCATTATCATGCATATAAAGTTTCATAGGTTTTTTAATTTTCTCTTCAAACACCTCATGTCCTAACTCAAGATAAATACTATAAAGATCTCTAATATTTTTGTTGTTTTCCATTAAGCCTAACTAGTGAAATCACACAACTTAGTGTTCCCAGGAGTATTCATTTTAGCAGTAGTAAATAAAGCAAACTAGATAAAATAAATGCAAGTAACTAATTTTTTGTGTGTTTTTGATATAGAGTGCAAGACAGTAAATAAAGTAAAGCTAGCAACTAATTTTTTGTGTTTTGATATAATGCAGCAAACAAAGTAGTAAATAAAATAAAGCAAGACAAAAACAAAGTAAAGAGATTGGATTGTGGAGACTCCCTTGCAGCGTGTCTTGATCTCCCGGCAACGGCGCCAAAAAAGAGCTTGATGGCGTGTAACTCACACGTTCGTTGGGAACCCCAAGAGGAAGGTATGATGCGCACAACAAGTTTCCCTCATAAAGAAACCAAGGTTTATCGAACCAGGAGGAGCCAAGAAGCACGTTGAAGGTTGATGGCGGCGGGATGTAGTGCGGCGCAACACCAGATTCCGGCGCAACGTGGAACCTGCACAACACAACCAAAGTACTTTGCCCCAACGAAACAGTGAGGTTGTCAATCTCACCGACTTGCTGTAACAAAGGATTAGATGTATAGTGTGGATGATGATTGTTTGCAAAGAACAGTAAAGAACAATAGCAGCAGATTTGTATTTCAGATGTAAAAGAATGGATCGGGGTCCACAGTTCACTAGAGGTGTCTCTCCCATAAGATAAATAGCATGTTGGGTGAACAAATTACAGTCAGGCAATTGACAAATAAAGAGAGCATGACAATGCACATACATGATATGATGAATATTGTGAGATTTAATTGCGCATTACGACAAAGTACATAGACCGCTATCCAGCATGCATCTATGCCTAAAAAGTCCACCTTCAGGTTATCATCCGAACCCCTCCGTATTAAGTTGTAAAATACAATTGCATTAAGTATGGTGCGTAATGTAATCAATAACTACATCCTCGGACATAGCATCAATGTTTTATCCCTAGTGGCAACAGACATCCACAACCTTAGAACTTTCTCACTGTCCCAGATTTAATGGAGGCATGAACCCACTATCGAGCATAAATACTCCCTCTTGGAGTTAAGAGCAAAACTTGGCCAGAGCCTCTACTAATAACGGAGAGCATGCAAGATCATAAACAACACATAGGTAATAGATTGATAATCAACATAACATAGTATTCTCTATCCATCGGATCCCGACAAACACAACATATAGAATTACAGATAGATGATCTTGATCATGTTAGGCAGCTCACAAGATCCGATAATGAAGCACATGAGGAGAAGACAACCATCTAGCTCGCTATGGACCCATAGTCCAGGGGTGAACTACTCACTCATCACCCGAGGCGACCATGGCGGTGAAGAGTCCTCCGGAGATGAATCCCCTCTCCGGCAGGGTGCCGGAGGTGATCTCCAGAATCCCCCGAGATGGGATTGGCGGCGGCGGCGTCTCTGGAAGGTTTTCCGTATCGTGGCTCTCGGTACTGGGGGTTTCGCGACGAAGGCTTTAAGTAGGCGGAAGGGCAACGCGGGGGCCACACGAGGGCCCCACACGCCAGGGCCGCGCGGCCGGGGCTGGGCCGCGCCGCCCGCTGTGACGGCGCCGTGGCCCCACTTCCTTTCCCTCGGTCTTCTCGGAAGCTTCGTGCAATAGGACCCCGGGCGTTGATTTCGTCCAATTCCGAGAATATTTCCTTACTAGGATTTCTGAAACGAAAAACAGCAGAAAACAACAACTGGCTCTTCGGTATCTCGTTAATAGGTTAGTGCCGAAAATGCATAAATACGACATATAATGTGTATAAAACATGTAGATATCATCAATAATGTGGCATGGAACATAAGAAATTATCGATACGTCGGAGACGTATCACCCGGCCCCCGCCCGGGGAACTTCCCCTTCTCAGGAATTTCCGGCCTGACGAATTTTTCTGCTGTTACTCAATATCCTGTGCAGGCTCTGGTTTTGGCTCCTTGCTAGTGTGCACTCATTTATCATTCCTATCTTGTTGATTCCATCCCAGGTTCATCCAAGAAGAGAGGCAAAGGTCACGTGGATGAGATTGAGGAAGAATTTGAGCAAACTAGACCATCCAAGCTCACCGCTCGTCAGCAATCGGGCCAAAGGCAAAAGACACCCGCAGTAAGATGAAAGAACATCCATGTGTCCGTGAAGAACATGCAATATCTTGAGTACAAGGAGCTCCGTGACGTGAACCCTTACCTTTTCCCTCGAAACAATAGGGTTACGGATAAGAGGTTCCACAACAAGACCCAAGAAGAGATTTTCTATGAGGTGTATGTGCCATTCAAGAAGGGGGTAGCCCCTCAACATGCCATTGACACCGGGAAGATGGCCGCTTCTACATACTTTCAAGAAGCCTATGCTATGTGTGGTGAGTTTGGGCTCTATCCCATTATGGAGCTCAACAAGGATTATGATGTCGGATTGATCCAACAATTCTATGCCACCGTACACTTTGATTCCGATGAAGCTAAAACATTCCGGTGGATGTCTCATGAAAGGCTACTTGAGTCTAACTTGGCTAAGTTTGGAAGTGCCCTTGGATACCCTCGATACCCGGGCATAGATGCAAATGGTTGGAGGTGCCATGATAGCTCCTTTGCTCAAACAAGGGAAGTCTTGGAGCCCCTCTACATCAAAGGTTGGGGTATTCCGGGCAAGAGTGCGGATCTTCTCCCTACTTGGGACATTATGCTTAGAGTCTACCGGGAAACCATTGGACCAAAGGGTGGCAACCTAGATGAGCTACATCTCTATGAAGTGGATCTAATGGCAAACTCCTTTGCTAAGAGGGGCACCGGTGAGAGGCTTGATGTGATGGACTACATCTATCATGAGATGTGGTCATGTGTGATGGAGAAGAAGCTTCACGCGTTTGCTCCATACATTATGAAGCTCATTGAGGACACTTGGGTTGATTCTTATGAGAGCACCCTCATTCACTCTATTCCCCTCAGTATCACATCCCATGAAGTGAAGGTTTTGAGGACCAAGCGTCACAACTCCCCCATTGAAGATGTTACACCCATGGATGAGAAGCCACCAAGCTGGGCTTCTAAGCTTGCTCGCCGCATGAGACAGATTTTTTGCCTCACCTCCGCAGTCAACCACCGTCAGTATCAGCAGCATGCAGAAGCCAAGAAGTCTCGGGTTCGTCAGAAGAGCATCATGAGGGCTCTTGCGGTGGACGTGTCTCCTCCCGGATCCGAGGAGAGCATCACTCCGGAGGCGGAGTGGGTTTCTCAGCATGGCATGCCTCTCCCTCCAGATGGACTTGAGATCGAGTCTCCTCCGCACACTCCTCCCTACCCTGACGCTACATCGAACCTCCCTCCCGGCTGGGCTAATGCCGACCCTTGGGACGTGTAGTTTCTCCTTTCCCTTTTTGGTGCCTTGGTGCCAAAGGGCGAGAGAGAGAACCTTATTAGGTTGCTCTCCGTTGGGTATTTGCATGGGGGAGTCACAAGCTCGTGTTGGCTTTGATTTTTATCGCTTGTGATTCTATTTATCTTGTGGTGTCGAACTATGTCCTAGTTTATTTGGCTTGTAAACTCTATCTATGTGTTTGGAACCTTATCTATGTGTATGGTAAACTCCGTATGTGAGTCTTCCATGGTTATCTATGTGTGCATGATCTTATTATCCATATGCCTATCACTATATTGTATTGTGCATGATCTTATTGCTAACCCATGGAAGATAGGTGCAAGATATAGGGGGAGCTTCTTATGTACCAATGCTCATATCTAGGGGGAGCTCCTCTACATCGTTTACATACTTCATTCCTTGCAAATACTTGTGTTGTCATCAAACACCAAAAGGGGGAGATTGAAAGAACATTTCCCGCCTTTTGGGTTTTGTGTGTTTGATGTCAACACTAGGTATATAATTATGTGTGTTGATGTAGACAGGTACAAGTGTTCGGAATATATTTTTGTTCAGCGAGATGGTCTGCCTGTTCTGCTGATCTGAAGGGTTTTTATTTCTGGCGGAAGTTCCGGCCCCAGCAGGCGGAACTTCCACCCTGGTATGTTCTGCAGAAGCCCTGTCAGCGCAGTATTGTTTGTTGTTTTGTTCCCTGGCCGGAAGTTCCGCGCGAGTGGCCGGAAGTTCCGGTCAGCGGAACTTCCGCCCAACTTCCGGGCAAGTTCCGGAAATGTGGAATTGTGGCTCAGTATAGTCCAGTAAGGTTTTCGGGCAATTCCGGAACTTGGCCGGAACTTGGCCGGAACTTCCGGTCACCGGAAGTTCCGCCCTAGTTCCGCCCAATCTTTTGTTGACCAGGTCATCTGACGAAGAATCTTCCTGGCGGAAGTTCCGGCTCTCCTGGCCGGTACTTCCGGTGCCAGCCGGAACTTCCGTCCATCCTGGTCGGAACTTTCGGTGTTAGTGGGTTTCGCCACAACGGTCAGATCTGAGAGCTCCAATCATATGAATAGCTCTCTTCTCCAAAGGGACAGGTTGCTCAATCATTGCAAGAAAAATCTGCCAAGCTTCACCACCATTAGAGCCACCTCAAGAACACAAGATTTGCAAGATCTCCTTCCTCTCCCAACCAAAGCTCTTGATCTTTGGAGATTCGAAGGAGAAGACACCGATCTACATCCTCACCGAAGCGTTCTTCATTTCCCCCTCATTTGTTTGAGGGATCTCATGCTAGTGTTCCTATTTGGTTCCCTAGTTGATTTGTTGTTGACGTGTTGTTGTTGATTGTTGTATTGTTACAGATTTGGGAGCCTCCAATTCAGTTGTGGATGTGTGCCCCAAGAACCTTGTAAAGGCCCGGTTTCCGCCTCGAGGAAATCCCTTAGTGGACGTGGGCTAGGCCTTTGTGGCGTTGCTCACCGGAGATCTGAGTGAAGCCTTCGTGGCTGTTGGTTTGGCTTTCGTAGCAACCACACTCCTCCAAACGTAGATGTACCTTCTTGCAAAGGAAGAGAACTACGGGAATCATCTCCGTGTCAACGCGTGCTCCACTCTCGGTTACCTCTATCCTATTCTATCTCTTATATTGCGTAGCTATATCTTGCTTAGTTGCTTATCTTGTCATATAGGTAAATTCACTTAGTTGCATATCTAGAGAATTTACCTTTTTTCAAGCCTAAATTGAAAAAGAACTAAAATTTTGTAGGATAACGTTGCATAGAAAACAAAAAATTTCCTACCGCGAACACGCAATCCAAGCCGAGATGCAATCTAGAAGACGGTAGCAACGAGGGGGTATCGAGTCTCACCCTTGAAGAGATTCCAAAGCCTACAAGATGAGGCTCTTGTTGCTGCGGTAGACGTTCACTTGCCGCTTGCAAAAGCGCGTAGAAGATCTTGATCACGATCGGTTCCAGCGCCACGAACGGGCAGCACCTCCGTACTCGGTCACACGTTCGGTTGTTGATGAAGACGACGTCCACCTCCCCGTTCCAGCGGGCAGCGGAAGTAGTAGCTCCTCTTGAATCCGATAGCACGACGGCGTGGTGTCGGTGGTGGTGGAGAAATCCGGCGGAGCTTCGCTAAGCATGCGGGATGTGGTGGAGGAGAGAGACCGCTAGGGTTTGGGGAGAGGGGCGCCGGCTAGGGCACCCTTGAGGGGTGCGGCCATGGTGGTGGCTTGAGTGGCCGGCCAGCCCCTCTCTCCCCCTCTTTATATAGGTGAAGGCCCCAAGGTTTAGGTCAAAAAGTCCGAATAAGACCCCAACAAAACCTTCCAAGTGTCCAAACCTAGGGGAGTGGGACTCCCCTTTCCTTGGTGGGGTGGCCGGCCACCATGGTGGGGAGTCCACTTGGGACTCCTCCTCCCTTAGGTTGGCCGGCCAAGGTGGGTGGAGTCCCTGGGACTCCACCTTCCATCCTTATTTCTTCCGGACTTTTCTAGACCTTCTAGAACCTTCCGTAGAACCTTCCGGATCATTTTAATTCACATAAAATGACATCCTATATATGAATCTTATTCTCCGGACCATTCCGGAACTCCTCGTGATGTCCGGGATCTTATCCGGGACTCCGAACAAATATTCGAACTCCATTCCATATTCAAGTTCTACCTCTTCAACATCCAACTTTAAGTGTGTCACCCTACGGTTCGTGAACTATGCGGACATGGTTGAGTACTCACTCCGACCAATAACCAATAGCGGGATCTGGATCCATAATGGGTCCCACATATTCAACGATGACTTTAGTGATCGAATGAACCATTCACATACGATACCAATTCCCTTTGTCTCGCGATATTTTACTTGTCCGAGGTTTGATCTTCGGTATCACTCTATACCTTGTTCAACCTCGTCTCTGACAAGTACTCTTTACTCGTACCGTGGTATGTGGTCTCTTATGAACTTATTCATATGCTTGCAAGACATTAGACGACATTCCACCGAGAGGGCCCAGAGTATATCTATCCGTCATCGGGATGGACAAATCCCACTGTTGATCCATATGCCTCAACTCATACTTTCCGGATACTTAATCCCACCTTTATAGCCACCCATTTACGCAGTGGTGTTTGGTGTAATCAAAGTACCTTTCCGGTATAAGTGATTTACATGATCTCATGGTCATAAGGACTAGGTAACTATGTATCGAAAGCTTATAGCAAATAACTTAATGACGAGATCTTATGCTACGCTTAATTGGGTGTGTCCATTATATCATTCATACAATGACATAACCTTGTTATTAATAACATCCAATGTTCATGATTATGAAACTAATCATCCATTAATCAACAAGCTAGTTTAAGAGGCATACTAGGGACTTCTTGTTTGTCTACATATCACACATGTACAAATGTTTCGGTTAATACAATTATAGCATGATATATAAACATTTATCATAAACATAGAGATATAAATAATAACCACTTTATTATTGCCTCTAGGGCATATCTCCTTCAGTCTCCCACTTGCACTAGAGTCAATAATCTAGTTTACATTTGTAAAGATATAACACCTTGGTCTTCTGGTGCTTTATCATGTATTGCTCACGGGAGAGGTTTTTAGTCATCGGATCTGACACGCTCAGAAACGTATGTATTTTGTAATTCATTTGCGTCTCAACGCATCACTCATTTCCAAATGAGTTGGCATTAAATATGTTTGATCTTCTGGTGGAACCTTAATTCCGCGGTCTGAAATATGTCACTAATATTGTCACACACAATATAGCTTCAAAGTTCTGACACTATCGGAACTACACCAAGTTCTCAAAGAACCTCTTGACTTAACATCCTTTGTCATTGTCAAAATAATGACATACTCTGCCTTCTTTTGTAGAATCCGTCACAATATTTAGAACTCTTCTAAATCTAGCATAGATAACTTCTAGCTCATTGTGCTACTTTTTAAACAACACTTAGTCTAATTTGAGATTGAAATTATATTTTATATGTGACAAAACCAATATCGGTGTAACACCTTACAGCGATTTGTTTGTCATTTCTTCATACAAAAATATATATATATCCTTAGTTCTTCTAAAGTACTCAAGGATATTCTTACTGTCGTCCAATGATCATCATATGAATCATTCTGGTATATGCTCATAACACTTTATAGCACATGATATCTGATTGTGTACATATTATTCGTGATCTATAATCACTCATGTGTTTTTACTCATTGAGTGTCAGATACACTCAAGTCTTGTTAAACCTTCACATGACAAGAACATTTTCTTAATATTTCTATATTGAACTACTTCAATATCCATCATATGTACTTTGACTTAAACTTATTTATGTGTTTCAATCTATCTTCATAGATCTTGACACTAAATTTGTTTCAGTCCATATCCTTTCATTGAAGTTAATTCTCAATGAAACCTTTTAATCAAGTATATAATTACATCATTTATAACCAACTATATGTCACCTACATAAAGTATTATAAATGTGTCTTAGCGCTCCCACTTAATTTCTTGCAAATGCAAGCCTCTTCATCGTCTCTGATGAAATCAAAAAACTCTTTGACTATTTCATCTGGTGAAGATTCCAACTCCGTGATACTTACTTCATCCAATTGAAGCTTGTATACCTATCTAGTATTCCATGGACCAGCAAAACTCTTGGTTGTATCTTGTATACATACTTCTGTTAAGTAGTGTATTTTGCCATCCTACTAGCAAATCTCATAAAAGAAATATGTAGTGATTACTAGAATAATCCACATAGACTATAAGCATTGCTACGGAAGATCTAATCTTATCGTATTCAACTTTTTGAACTTTGTCGTAAACAATTTTTCGATAAGTCAAGCTTTCTTCAAGGATATTTCATCCAAGTCTATCAATTTCATAGATCCATTTACTTTCATAAAGTATTCATCTATCTTGGATTTCATGGCGCATGGCCATTTTAACGGAGTCAGGGCCCATCATAACTTCTTTGTTTTGTAGTTGGTTTATCATTGTTCAAAATCAATCCTTTGTCCACAAATCATTTATTTGATCACAAAGTAAACCATACCTACAAGGTTCAATATGTACTTCGATCTCCATGGCTAAAACACTTTGTAGTCATGGGATGATCATCGTGGCCGCTTTCGAAACCAATTCCGATGCTGCGCTACTCTGATCATTATGCTCAGGTTCATAAACCTTATCAAATTATATTGTCCTCCCACTCAAATACTTCACTCAAAACAATTTCTCGGAAATAAGAAACATTGACAAACACTTTTGTCTTTGTCTCGTGGGAAGAATTCCCAAATAAATCTCTGGGATAACCAACAAAGACATTCATCTGATTTTGGTTGACTATTAGGGTTTATACCCATGCCATAACTTGTATGGTGTCATTTCAACGGATCATGATGATGCTCTATTCAGTGTAAAAGCGGTAGTCACTAAAGCATAATCCACAAAAATATAATGGCATCAATATTTTATCTCATCATTGATCCAACAAAGTTTGGATATATCTCTTGGATACTTCATCATCACTATGATACTCCAAGAAACGTAAGTTGTAGAACAATTTCATAACTCTCTTAGATGTTCGCTAAAACTCGTAATTCAAATATTTCCACCATGATCCAATCATAGATATTTGATTTCTATTACGATGATTTCCACTTCATACTGAAATTTATTTGAATCCATTCAAATGTTTCAAACTTCTTCCTTATTGAATATATCCACATATATATACTCAATTCATTGTTGAAAGTTTTCATGAAGTAGAAGAATCTCCCGCACACAACTATGCCCAGTAAACCACATACATCATCATGTATTTTTCCACTAAGTTAGTTGCCCGTTCAACTTTTGGCCTATGAACGGTATTTTAATCATTCTCTTTAGAAAAGATTTGCAAGCGCCAAATGATTCAAAAATCAAATGACTCCAAAAATCCATTTGCATGGAGTTCCTTCATGCGTTCCTTTCTAACATGACCTAAATGGCGGTTCCACAAATAAGTGGAATTCAAATCATTTGCCTTATGGCATTTTAGCGTTATGTATGTGTGTTTCACCATTAAGATTTATAATAACTTATCCATCGTATATGGAGTAATGTCATAATTTGAACAACTCATTGTTTTCATTTGACCAGAGCAAAATAACAATTATTAAGTTCTTTATTATAAATTCTAAGGGCTAGATAGAATGCTAACGACGAACATAATAACACTTTATTTTGTTCCAGTCGTGCATTCCTATCATATTCCTTGTCAGTCACTTAGGCCATTGTATTCTGGTATTCGTTGTTTTGTATGACACTTCATACCAACCAATATAGTACTAATACCCAAGAATTTCTTAGTGTGACTTAACTAGGAATACAACCATAACATGTATATCATTTATATACACCTGAGCTAGACTTTCTAGTCTTTTCTTTTCTTTTTGCCAAAATATCTTTTGCAGTTTCTCTTTTAGCTTTCCTCATTATTCAGAAATACACTTCAACATCAATAACTTCTAGGTTTGTTGGTCTAATACCAATAACCTTGAGGTTCTTATTTTGAAGTTAATCATCATATGACAAGTGTTCCAGATTTCACTATTAGTAATTTTGTAATATGATGAACAATTTCACTCATAATTAATTCATGACAACTTTCTGAGACCATGTCTGTACATGCTAGGCTCATAAAGTTTAACCTTAGTATTCGCATGTGCAAATCTGGCTTGTACCCGTTGTAAGCACACGTAGAATCTATAACACCCGATCATCACGTGATGCTTCGAAAACGACGAGTCTTAGCAACGGTGCATACTAAGGACAATCAGTTCATGGATATGCGAATATCGTTAGTGCTCCAATAGTTGGAGGATTGGGACGCCTTAACCTTCGTACATTCCCATAAAACTTATGAGTTTATGTAGTCTCACCAAAATATATTCTATCATCTTGCAATAAGGTCTTAGATATCACATATATCTCATACCTTGATTATTTCTGAAAACTAAATTTTCAGCTCCTTATTTTTCAAACAGATTTGAACTTCAAGTTTTACGGAGACAAGATAACTTTAGGTACTAATTGAAACCACAACTCTTTGAATCAACAATGTGAGGTTTACTAAAAGTTTGCAATAGGACTTAATCATTTCTTGATTCTTTAACAATATGGTACCAGTCCGTAAAGTTTCTTGTCAGACTTAACAGTATTTCTATCTCAATTACAAGACTAGCGCATGGTAGAAAACGGATGCCAATACTACAAAATTAATTCAAAATACTACTCAGACTATGTTTATGATAATTAGTTCATGTTTTAATTCAACATAATTAAAAACCTAGGTGAACTCCCACTCAAAACAATATCCCTCGCATTGTCTTAGTGATCACACGAACCAAATCTACCGCACCTAAACCCGATCATCACGAGAAAAGGTGTGATTTCAATGGCGAACACTCAAAGTGTTCATCATATCAACCATATGATTCATGCTCTACCTTTCGGTATCATGTGTTCCGAGACCATGTCTGTACATGCTAGGCTCGTCAAGGCCACCTTAGTATCCGCATGTGCAAAACTGTCTTGCACTCGTTGTATGTACTTATTGAATCTATCACACCCGATCATCACGAGATGATTCGAAACGACAAGACTTGATAACGGTGCTACTAAGGATGAACACTTTATTATCTTGAGATTTTAGTGAGGGATCATCTTATAATGCTACCGTCGCGATCTAAGCAAAATAAGATGCATAAGGGATTAACATCACATGCAATTCATATGTGATATGATATGGCCCTTTAGTCTTTGCGCCTTCGATCTTCATCTCCAAAGCACGGACATGATCTCCATCATCAACGGGCATGATCTCCATCATCGGCGTAGCGTCAAGGTTCATGGCGCCGTCTTCATGGTTGTTCACCTCATGTAGTAACTATTACAACTACTTTGAAATACTACTCAACATGAAATTTAAAGACAACCATAAGGCTCCTGCCGGTTGCCACAATACAATAATGATCATCTCATACATATTCATCATCACATTATGGCCATATCACATCACCAAACCCTGCAAAAACAAGTTAGACGTCTCTAATTTGGTTTGCATATTTTACGTGGTTTAGGGTTTTCGAGAGAGATCTAATCTACCTACGAACATGAACCACAACGGTGATACTAGTGTTGTCAATAGAAGAGTAAGTTGAATCTTCACTATAGTAGGAGAGACAGACACCCGCAAAGCCTCTTATGCAATACAAGTTGCATGTCGAACGAGGAACAAGTCTCATGAACGCGGTCATGTAAAGTTAGTCCGAGCCGCTTCATCCCACTATGCCACAAAGATGCAAAGTACTCAAACTAAAGATAACAAGAGCATCAACGCCCACAAAACCATTGTGTTCTACTCGTGCAACCATCTATGCATAGACACGGCTCTGATACCACTATAGGATAACGTTGCATAGAAAACAAAAATTTTCCTACCGTGAACACGCAATCCAAGCCAAGATGCAATCTAGAAGACGGTAGCAACGAGGGGGTATCGAGTCTCACCCTTGAAGAGATTCCAAAGCCTACAAGATGAGGCTCTTGTTGCTGCGGTAGACGTTCACTTGCCGCTTGCAAAAGCGCGTAGAAGATCTTGATCACGATCGGTTCCGGCGCCACGAACGGGCAGCACCTCCGTACTCGGTCACACGTTCGGTTGTTGATGAAGACGACGTCCACCTCCCCGTTCCAGCGGGCAGCGGAAGTAGTAGCTCCTCTTGAATCCGATAGCACGACGGCGTGGTGTCGGTGGTGGTGGAGAAATCCGGCGGAGCTTCGCTTAAGCATGCGGGATGTGGTGGAGGAGAGAGACCGCTAGGGTTTGGGGAGAGGGCGGGGGGCACCCTGAGGGTGCGGCCATGGTGGTGGCTTGAGTGCCGGCCAGCCCCTCTCTCCCCTCTTTATATAGGTGAAGGCCCCAAGGTTTAGGTCAAAAGAGTCCGAATAAGACCCCAACAAAACCTTCCAAGTGTCCAAACCTAGGGGAGTGGGACTCCCCTTTCTCATGGTGGCCGCCACTGGTGGGGAGTCCACTTGGGACTCCTCCTCCCTTAGGTTGGCCGGCCAAGGTGGGTGGAGTCCCTATGGGACTCCACCTTCCATCCTTATTTCTTCCGACTTTTCTAGAACCTTCTAGAACCTTCCGTAGAACCTTCCGGATCATTTTAATTCACATAAAATGACATCCTATATATGAATCTTATTCTCCGGACCATTCCGGAACTCCTCATGATGTCCGGGATCTTATCCGGGACTCCGAACAAATATTCGAACTCCATTCCATATTCAAGTTCTACCTTTTCAACATCCAACTTTAAGTGTGTCACCCTACGGTTCGTGAACTATGCGGACATGGTTGAGTACTCACTCCGACCAATAACCAATAGCGGGATCTGGAGATCCATAATGGCTCCCACATATTCAACGATGACTTTAGTGATCGAATGAACCATTCACATACGATACCAATTCCCCTTGTCTCGCGATATTTTACTTGTCCGAGGTTTGATCTTCGGTATCACTCTATACCTTGTTCAACCTCGTCTCCTGACAAGTACTCTTTACTCGTACGTGGTATGTGGTCTCTTATGAACTTATTCATATGCTTGCAAGACATTAGACGACATTCCACCGAGAGGGCCCAGAGTATATCTATCCGTCATCGGGATGGACAAATCCCACTGTTGATCCATATGCCTCAACTCATACTTTCCGGATACTTAATCCCACCTTTATAGCCACCCATTTACGCAGTGGTGTTTGGTGTAATCAAAGTACCTTTCCGGTATAAGTGATTTACATGATCTCATGGTCATAAGGACTAGGTAACTATGTATCGAAAGCTTATAGCAAATAACTTAATGACGAGATCTTATGCTACGCTTAATTGGGTGTGTCCATTATATCATTCATACAATGACATAACCTTGTTATTAATAACATCCAATGTTCATGATTATGAAACTAATCATCCATTAATCAACAAGCTAGTTTAAGAGGCATACTAGGGACTTCTTGTTTGTCTACATATCACACATGTACAAATGTTTCGGTTAATACAATTATAGCATGATATATAAACATTTATCATAAACATAGAGATATAAATAATAACCACTTTATTATTGCCTCTAGGGCATATCTCCTTCAAATTTGTTAGCACTTATTCACCCCCCCTCTAGGTGCGGCATACGATCCTTTCATCCTCAAAGTCTTCATCTTGAGATGACTCAGCTCGTTTATTCTGTGGTGGGAGAGGCCCTAGACGCTTGAAAACTGAAACTTCTCCAGCGTCCTTCTTCTGCCGTCTACACTCTGGGCAGTTGTCGATTGTGGGCAATCGGTTCATTCCTGAATCCCAGCAGTGCTTAAAGAAAGGACGGTCCCAGTGTCTATCCATGTCTTCCTGCTCCCTTGATCTCCCCTTAGAGCGGTGCTCATATCCTTTGTCGTCTCTATCATACCGACGATATCTTCCATTGGCTACGTCAGACCGATGATATCTTTCGTCATCTCTATCGTACCGCTGACGCCGGTCGTACTGATGCTCATATTTGTTAAGGAGATGCGTGGAGAGTGGTCGTTGATATCGCACGCTTCTCACCTTGTTCCTCTGTGAGGTACCGCTTGTCATCATATCGGGGCCGGTCGCGTGGGCCGGCCTCCTCCTTTTCCTTAGCGCGGGAGTGGCTGCTTTCTTCTTTATCCTTGCCATGGTGGTGTACAGTCCCTGCCATGTTAACATCGAACGAGAAATCTAGCCGACGCCTCGCGGAGCGATTGAGTTCCACCATGTTGACGCCAGGGAACGGATATGTGTCCACTTTCATGGCAAACTGCCCAAAGATCAATCGGCCTTGTTCTATCGCTGCTTGGATCTGCCGACGAAACTCTTTGCAGTCATTGGTGGTATGGGTGAACGAGTGATGCCACTTGCAGTACGGTCTCCCTTCATTTCTTGCGACGTAGGGATTTTATGGCCGGGTAACTTCAGCTGTTTTTCCTTGCAATAGATCAAAAATCTGCTCAGCTTTGCTCACATCAAAGTCAAACCCTTTTGCAGGCCCTTGTGGTTTCACCCATTTGCAGGACACGGGAGTTGCCCCCCGAGCCCATTCAGCCACGGCTACTTCCAGGTCTTCTGCAGATTCCTCAGCTTCTTCTGTCTCGACCAGGCCTACCGGACGCTTAAACTTGTCCTGGTACAATTCAGGGTGGCGCTGCTCATACAACGTTAGTTTCTGAACCATGTGCGACAGTGAACTGTACTCTACTTGGAAAGCCAGATCCTTGATCGGCGTTGCGAGGCCCAATGCTGCCAGATCGACCGCTTCTTTTTCAGTTAAACGAACCGAATAAGATCGGTTCCTAACAGTCCTGAAACGCTAAATGTATTCCGTCACTGTTTCTCCCCGCTTCTGCCGCACCTGCGTTAGATCGGCAATGCCAGCCTCGGTAGCTTCTGAGTGATATTGCACATGAAACTGCTCTTCCAGTTGCTTCCACGTCCGGACTGAGTTCGGTGGCAATGAGGTGTACCACCCAAAAGCCGATCCCGTGAGAGATTGTGCAAAAAACCTTACACGTAACGGGTCCGATGCTGAAATCATGCCCAATGTGCCAAATATCGTGCTCTATTGAGCTAGACCCTTCTGCTCCATTGAATTTTGAGAATTCGGGAGCCGATATTTGGGTGGCAGCGGGATCAAATCATACTCGTCGGGTACGGCTTGGAATAGCCGATTGTTTTCCTCTTCGGCAGGATGCCGAACTGGTCTCTCAAGATTGTACTGATTTGTTCCATGGTATGAGCTGCAGAGACCGAGCTCTCATGACTCGTTCCGGTGGCATATTTAGCTAGCCATGCCTGTTTATCGGCGTCTGCTCCAAGAATCCCTGATGGTGCACTCTGGTTCGTGCGCGCCAAGGTATTGCAGTCCGGCACGTATGTGCACACGTATCCATGTGGGATCTCTTTGGGCGGCTCATACAGGAATTGGCAATCGCCAGGATCGCCTCCAACCTTGTAGACGACGTACGCCAGTGAACCCTGTAGTTCTGGAGCTGCAAGCGCGAATGGCAGCAGCGGTCTGGTGGAACGGTAGTTCTCCCTGGTGTGTCCCTAGGTAGGTCTGACGGAGAGTGCGATGCTTCATGATTTCTGCACCACACGAACCGCAACGCGCTCGAAAGCGTTCACCAAGCTCTCAGAATGACGGTGTAGAGAATGAGCCACCATGTAATTAATTTCCTGGCGCAGAGCTCTGGTGCGTTCCTCTATCAAGAACGCCTTCGGGGAGAACCCTTTCCACGATGCCATGTGAACGGGTCTTCATGAAGGAGCCGATGAGATCGGCTTCCAAGATGGCTTTAATCTCATCATATTTCTTCTTGTGCTCCTCAGGCAGATCTGCGTACGTGACTGGTTCGCCCACCACCTCATCCGCAGATTTAGACATGGTTGCTGCAGATGTCGACGTAGTTGCTGTAGAGTGTCCCACCGGGCGTGCCAGAATGTGTTGCCTACCAAAACCCACCGGCGAGCAGCGACGGGCAACACGTAGAGCCGGGAGGCTCCCAGGACTGGTGGATCCTGGTCCCTCGGGCAACGGCCCGCAATGCTCCGGCACACGTCCTGGCGGTTGCGAGCGTGCCACCTGACCTATACCTGGTCAGGAAGGTGATGGATTGCTTCGACTAGTTTCCTGCATGGAAAACACGTAAACATTAAATACGAGCCCCGATCGGCTCTTAGGTTGCCCTGTGGATCGGCTCAAAGAGCCGATCGCCCCATGGGTCACGTTAGATTTACAATGACATGGGGATCCTGCTTCATCAATATCAAGCTAAACCAATCTACGATAGTCTAGGGTTTTCACCGCATAACCGGAACATCCTACACGTAGTTGAGCCTAGCAGATACGTAAGATAATGGAAAACCAGTCCTAAAGAGGCCTAAAAACCAACATGAAGCTGATCCCCGGAACAATCCCTCTAGGACTTAATAAACCATACCTTACGCACTACCGGATCGTTCAACCCGTTTGCAAGGCCTAACCATGCGGATATCAAACTAATCCTTGGAAAACAAGGAACAACTATAACAGATCGGATCTACTAAATACAGATCAAGCAAGATGCTGCCCTTACACCTAATATAGGTGTAAGGGCAGCTAGATATCGAGGGGTAGCGTAGCTAAACAAGCATATCATAAAAGCATCGACGTAAGCCCCAAAACATCTACGATAAGGGTGCTGCTCGCCATCAAAAAGGCTTCAGCACGAGCAACACCAATAACGAATAAACTGATACTGCCTAGATCACAAGATGCGATCTAGGCAGCATGTTGCTTACCCGGGAGAAACCCTCGAAACAAGGGGTGGTGATGCGCCTAGATTGGTTTGTTGTGAACGTGATCGTCCTCCTTTCTCAATAACCCTAGGTACATATTTATAGTCCATGGACTTTCTATCTTAGGAATAAACCTAGCTGTGTACGACTAAACTTTATCTCTTAATTCTAAATCTACCATAATATACAGATACACGGGCAATCTAGCCCAAACTCACGCACAAGGCCGGTTCAGAGACACTTCATATGCATGTCCTCTAAGCCCATCTTCGATCCCATCTCCGGACTTGGTTAAAATCTGGTGATAACACTGCCTCGCCGCCCAGTCTGTAGAAGCACCCGCCTTCGCATATGTTGATGATGCATCCCTGTCGGTATCGCCGGAGCTTCCCTACGACATTGGCCCTTCAGTTGCGGCATCCTTGGTGTGGGTCTGAGCGTTGAGATCGAGGATCCTCGGTTGCTCAGCCGCCATGAGGAGGCGACCAGCCTCCTCCGCCAGTGCCCACTCGATAAGAGATCTTGGTGATGTGGCAGAGGATGGCCTTGTTGACCTCCTCTCGGTTACGGGTGGTGTCCTGAAGCTGTCATAGCGTTTGGTAAGACGTGACGTAAGCCGCCTGCTTCAGATCCGCTAGCTCCAGCCCGTCGTCCCATTGCACGTGCTCCTCTTCGGCCTCACCCTATGTGTCCCTGCCATGAATGCATCATCCATCTCAGCGAACATGTCGCAGTCATCGTCTGAAGGGACATGCACGGGCTGCGACGGCATGTGGGGACCATCATCATGTAGGTGGTGATGCGGTGGCACGTCATTGCGGCTTTGAGGCTTTGGCCAGGAGGAGAAGGCGAGCTACGGAGGCGAGTGTGAGGTTCATCACGCGGCGGCAGGACTTTTTATAGCCTGAGGCGAGTGGGGAACTGCAAAAAGTGGAGGACAAAGGGCAGGAAGGAGTAGTATGCATTAAAGTCGGTGATGCGTGGAAAAGGCGTGGCGGCAACACGTGGGAAAGGCACAACGCAGACGAGACATCTTGCTTGCCTCCGCCACGAGAATAGTCGACACCATTATGGAAAATCTGCCCATATGTATGTGGTTGTGTCTATGATAGGGCTTGCCCACCACTCACCACATCGTCACCACGTTGCGTCTTGCGTGCTCGCAAGGAGCCCTATCCGAACCGAAAAGGTATTTGCAGCACCCTGCACGGTGCGGTTTTCTCTCCAACATATTCTGAAGTCTTTAGGGAACACGGTTGGAGATACTCTTAGATGGGATACACGACGCGCTGTTAAGGATGTCAATTTTACCCAAGAGTACCGTACTGACATGGGCAGGGTATGGGTACACTTTATACCCACCCACGGGCATACCCTACCCGTTAAGTCATGGGTAGGACACGGATATAGCCTTGTACACGCGGGTTACCCATACCCTACGTGTTCATTATCATTTCTTCATGTGACACGTCTACTCTTATTGACTTATGAGTTAGAATATGAGATTGTGATTTCTATATTTTGATAGTTGTTATGTACTCAACTACTTGTTATTGAGTTGAGACAACTCATTTTTTAAATCAAATTTGCTATCGATAAACGTAAAATTATAGATAACTTGTGTACTATTTAATCTACTTGCCGATACCCAGAGGGTATAGGTATGCCGATACCCAGATACGGGTAAAGTTTATACCCATGGGTATGAGTATGGCCAGAAATTGGTATCCACTGATTATACATGTATGGGTATGATATTGATCGCCCTACATCCTACCCATTATCATCCTTACGCCACTCAGTGGCTGGCATGAGGTGACGGGTTGTCCAGCTATAATTTTTGCCGGGGTAACACTCAGTATATGAGGTAAGCAGAAGTTTTACCGGGTGTCCAATAACAGTTGCTGGGCCTACGTGGGTCCGCCGCTACCATCAACAAACTCTTCTCCACCCAAGAGGTAGAATCCCTCTAAAAAAGGCAAGAGAGCTACAATAAATGATGATGAGTAGGACTATGAAGTTCCTCGAACCAAGAAGTCAAAGCACGAGGGCAGATTAATCCCAAAGAAATAGAGGAGAGGCGAAGAAGCCCAAGGCATCCAAGTCCATGTCAGAGTCTCAAAGGAAGAGACTTTACACAATTGCCAAGAAGGCAACAACTGATCCTTTGGATGAAGATGAAGATGAAGAACAAGAGCAAGACGAGCCTAGAAGTCCTGTCACAGGTGAAGATGTCCATCTCAATGATACTTGGGGCGTGCCTCCTAGCAGATATCAAAGGCTAAAGGAGCACAAGAACACAATGCGCAGCTTCTGGTACTGCCACTGATACTATTGACTTGAGGCTGGGATCCCCAAACCCATACTGCACATTCCATTCAGAAGGATCGCATATCCTATTTGCAAGGATTACAAGAAGAATTGCAACCAAAAGGCTAGTACTTGTACAGAAAATATTCCATATATGGATAAGCGTATTCGGAGTACAAAAGGCTAGTCCTCAAGCTGAAAACAGTAGCAATATCCATTTCAGTAAATAAGCTTATGATGGAATTTGCATCATGTGGCAAAAGCAACATGGTACCAGATTTCCACAAGTAGCTAGAAGCTGTAGCATCATGTAGGCTAAAGCACAAAGAAGGACACCATACTCATCAATAGACTTGACACCAAAGATCAAGATTACCTCTCAACTGTAATCATTTGCAATTCATCAATATATGATCTCATACAGGTTTTACATCTATCAGAGCTAGGTGCACATCACATCGAGAAAGCACACAATTCATATATGTATCAGTAGCATGTGCGGTACAAAGAATGTTACTGTAACTATACTTGCCTATATCTACACTCAAAGAATTAAGCTGTAGCTGCCAATTACACCATGCATGCTATAGTTGAAACTTTCTGCTGAGTTGCCGGTGAATCATTTCCAAACTCAGAGTAACTAACCTCATTGATCTAAGTAAGGGATAAGCCAATCAGGAGGATCCTTGCAGACCTTTTTCGACTCCTCCATTTGCAAAGCATGACGGGCCAATTGACAAGCAGCACCATTGGATTCTTCTGAAATAGTCCGGATTATGAAATATGGCGGATTCGAGTGCAGAAATTGTTTCAGCTGTATTAGTTCACTCGCTCCACTCTGAGTGGCAGCTAGGTGCTCAAGCAGAGGGGCCTGATGGGACTCCAGCACAATGGTAGTTGGTTCAGACAAGAGAACAGCACTTTTGATCCCTTCACAACAAGCAGCTGCAAAAAGAAGAGCTGGATCCATGTACAGCGTCGTACGAAAGCATGATGCAGTCATGAACTTTGCCGTGCTACCATCCCTAATCAAAACTGCTGCAGCACTTTTAAGTCCAACCGGTGTAACCACAGAAGCAACGTTCAACCTCAGGATCTTCGCCTTTATCTGCTTTACTTCTGATGCAAGTCTCTTTCCTTTGACATCTACTGTGAGCCACACCACAATATGACAGCAAATTTAATGCATATTTAATTTATTTCTATCAGGAAACGACATGTTTTAAGAGAGATCCAACCTTCTGTATTCCGCATCAGCATCTGTGGAGTGAATTGTCCTGATCCAGGTCGGCCCAGAGATAGTTCTTCAAATTCTTGTGCGCGAAAAACATCAGAGAAACAACCATCAGATAAAAAGCTAGAAGCATGCCCTCCAAAGCAAATATGGCTGCAACATGTTTGGTTTCATCTTCTGGTCAGAATGTTATCACATGGCCATGAGAGAGAGAGAACATAAGCACACATGCATGCCGAAACCAGAAGGTTGATTGAAGTATTTGTATGGTAACAACTAGCTGTCTGCATATATTTGGCAACAAAAAGATTTTGCTGAATTATACATTTGTCCAATGCCCATTTCTGCTGTGGGATGCACCGCAACAAGAAATTGAATTTAATGCATATTTAATTTAATTTTAATCTGGAGACATGTGTTAAAAGAGATCCAACCTTCTGCATTCCACGTCAGCATCTGTGGATTGAATTGCTCTGATCCAGGTCGGCCGCGAGATATTTCTGCAAATTCTTGTGCTTGAATAAGATCAGAAAAACAACCATCAGATAAAACGTTAGAAGCACACCTTCCAAAGCAATTTATGCAACATACTTTGGGCCGCACCACAATATGACACCAAATTTAATGCATATTCAATTTATTTCCATCAGGAAACTACAGGTGTTAAGAGAGATCCAACCTTTTGTATTCCGCATCAGCATCTGTGGAGTGAATTGTTCTGATCCAGGTCGGCACAGAGATAGTTCTTCAAATTCTTGTGCTTGAAAAACATCCGAGAAACAACCATCAGATAAAAATGGTAGAAGCATGCCCTCCAAACATATTTGGTTCCATCTTCAGGTCGAAATGTTACCGCATGGTCATGAGAGAGAGAGAGAGAGAGGAAATAGAACATAAGCACACATGCATGCCCAAATCATAAGGTTGAATGAAGTATTTGCATGGTAACAACTAGGTGTCTGCATATATTAAAAGGCAACAAAAGATTTCGCTGAATTATAAACCAAATATGCCCAATGCCCAGTTCCGCTGTGGAATGCACCGCAATATGACATTGAATTTAATGCATGTTTAATTTTATTTCCATCTGGAGACGACATGTGTTAAAAGAGATCTAACCTTCTGCATTCCACGTCAGCATCTGTGGATCGAATTGCTCTGATCCAGGTCGGCCGCGAGATATTTCTGCAAATTCTTGTGCTTGAATAAGATCAGGAAAACAAGCATCAGATAAAACGTTAGAAGCACAACTTCGAAAGCTTCTGCAACATACTTTGAGCCGCACCACAATATGACACCAAATTTAATGCATATACAATTTATTTCCATCAGGAAACGACAGGTATTAAGAGAGATCCAACCTTTTGTATTCCCCATCAGCATCTGTGGAGTGAATTGTTCTGATCCAGGTCGGCACAGAGATAGTAATTCTTCAAATTCTTGTGCTTGAAAAACATCCAAGAAACAACCATCAGATAAAACGCTAGAAGCATGCCCTCCAAAGCAAATATGGCTGCAACATATTTGGTTTCATCTTCAGGTCGAAATGTTACCGCATGGTCATGAGAGAGAGAGAGAGAGAGAGAGAGAGAGAGAGAGAGAGAGAGAGAGAACATAAGCACACATGCATGCCAAAATGATAAGGTTGAATGAAATATTTGTATGGTAACAACTAGGTGTCTGCATATTTTCAAAGGCAACAAAAGATTTCGCTGAATTATAAACCAAACATGCCCAGATGCCCAGTTCCGCTGTGGGATGCACCGCAAGATGACATTGAATTTTTTTTTTTGAACTCGCAAGATGACATTGAATTTAATGCATATTTAATTTTATTTCCATCTGGAGACGACATGTGTTAAAAGAGATCCAACCTTCTGCATCCCACGTCAGCATCTGTGGATTGAATTGTTCTGATCCAGGTTGGCCCCGAGATAGTTCTGCAAATTCTAGTGCTTGAATAAGATCAGAAGAACAACCATAAGATAAAACGTTAGAAGCACACTTTGTTAGAGATAATTGGAGTCAATCAAGCATATTTGGTAGGCATTGACCAATATCATAACGTTTCCTGAAATATTTATATGGTAATAACTAGGTGTCTCTATATATTTGGCAACAAAAGATTTTGCTGTTTAATACAGAAAACATGCCCAATGGCTTATCGACTCTGTCAATTAATTAAACAGATGGTAAAATCATTGAAGAGTAGCAAGAAATTCAATTGTTAGTTCCAAACATTCCAGACTACATTGCGCAAGATGAAAGCCAATCATTAGTACATTGCATGTGCAATCCTTTCAGTATATTATTTATTTATGAAACAAGTAGCGAACCATATTCCCTTGTTGTATCAGGACATCATACTTGTGACTTACTATGGTAGTACAATGCAAGAAATTCGATAGCCCTAGTTGTAAATTAACTGGCAGAGCTTGCAAGTTAGATTTCGTTCTTTCGTTGTGAATTTGAATTTCAAGCAGGAGTGACACGAGAAACAAATAAGCGATCCAAGCAAATAAACATGTTAACTGACGTTTGTGGGGTAAGAAAACAGCAATGTTACTAACCAGGCATAGAAATATCGCGCAACGGAACATATGCTGAAGCATGATTTCGTGAGTGAGAGGCAGATGTTTCATCACACATTCCAGCATGTCTAGTAGGAAAACTGATCCCTACACAGGACACATGATGATCCGTGTAAATACACACTTAATTGAGAAAACATAGAGTAAGCAAATACTGAACATTTACTTCTGTTTGCCTGCAGTGGAGGAAGCATTGCAGAATGAATCCTTGAGCTAGAAACAGAAAACTGATTATGCATTGCAGCATGTCTGTGTACTGCACATATGAGATGAGATTATTAGTGTAAACACATGTTTATAGTAGTTAAGTGAAACAAATATAGTAAACAAACAGTAGTAATTGTCTAACCATCATGAAAATTTTCCTGCAGTGGAAGCAATGTTGCAGCAGGAGTTCTTGAGCTAGAAGCAGAAAAATTTATGAGCTCTGCAAACGTGACATGATGTTTAGTGGACCACTGGACATAAACAATCAGACAGAAGTAAAACACCAAATTTAGCAATACCATTACTATCAGGTTCGCAGTTCAACATCCTTCTAGAATATGAGCTTGAACTGTGCGGATGCATATAATGATCTGCAGAAGAATAACACGCATCATCTACCAAAGATATATATCCAGTCACATACTTGGATTTGTTTGTGATTGACTACGAAAGTAGATAGTAGATACATGACCAGGAGCAGTACACAGAAACCTTGTCAGCAAGTATACCAGTATATTAATTTAGTCTCTCAGACCAAAGGTATGCTAAGTCGCTACCTTTAGTTCCTATTAGCAATGTCCATTCTACTTTAAAAGTCATTTTAGTGGTCTATAGCCCTATAGGAGTTCGAGAAATAATGAATCACCTGAAACATATTGTAACCAAAGCTGCATGTTTAATACCAAACATTCCAGACTACAATGCCCAAGCTGAAACTTGAATAATTAATAAATTTGTAATCATTTCAGTATATTAGCATCAAACAGATATTTCCTTGTTGTATCAAGGTAACAGACTAACTTACCATGGTACAGTACAAGAAAATTTTCAGCATTAATTTAAGTTAACAAGCAAAGCAGACATGTCATCAGGATTTCGTTCTTTCGTTGTGAGTTTGACGATCAGGAGTGACATACTATTAAGAATTTTAAGTGATTTATCACGTACGTGGGCTAAAAAGAGAGAAAGTGTTACTAACCAAGCGTAGAATTACCCCGTAATGGAACGCAGGCTGAAGCATGAGTTCCTGAGTTAGAAGCAGATGTTTCATCAAGCATTCTAGCACGTCTGGTAGGAAAACTGATCACTACACACCAGACATGATGATCCATGTAAATAGATAGTTAAGGGGAAAATATGTAGAGTAAGAAAACATGGAACATTTATTAACCATCAGTTGAGCTTGTCCTCGGTGGAAGAAACGTTGCAGCATGAATGCTTAAGTCAGAAGATGATAATTGATTACGCACAGCAGCATGTCTGAGTTCTGCACACATGTGACATTATTGTTAGCGAAATGCACAGTCCGTACATAAGTAAAATACCGAATTTATCTATACCAATACTATCAGGTTCGTGGGTCAACATCCTTCCAGAATATGAACTTGAATTGTGTGGATACATGTAATGACCTGCAAAACAACGGCGCAGATTATCCACCATATATAAAAATCCATTCACCTGGATCTATTTGTGATTGCCCACAAAAGTAATATTAGATACATGATGAAGAACAGTACACAGAAACCTTGTCAAGAAGTGTATATCTACCATCAGTGTATATTGACTGCACAATACTTGGTGAATGAAGCAGAATATGACAAGCTGTGTCAAACGTTTATCCTATTCCAGGAAGACTCACAGTAGTGAGCAGTAGTTGATAGGAGTTTAAGAATAACTGAATTACCTGAAAGATGATGTAACCGACACTTGTATGTTTAATCTTGGATAAACATGGTTGTACACAAAAAATCCTTGTGACAATAATCTTAATCATGTACATACAGCCATACATTCACAAGGTTCAATAGTGTGAAGGTAATCTTGATAAAATGGCAATAAGAAAAGGCCATCTATGTGTTGATTCATAAACTCATAAGAACAGGGGAGATCCGCATGTTAATCTGTCAATGGCATTCAACAAAATGCTCAGTAACTATGGAAGAAGATTTGTCAATTGTTAAAGGTTGAAGTGCCAAACCTGCATCTGAAGTAATTTTGGATGGATTACCAACCACCATCTGAGGATCACAAAATCTGCAAACGATACAAAAATCATGTAATTTAGACGCAGGGGATAGACTCAAACATTAATATATTCAGCTAGCTGAACTAGCATACCCAACATTTAAGAGGCTAGCTGAAGTACCCTTTTTGTAAAACTGTGATGGTACTTTGCCAAGGTACAAAACTTCCAGGGAAACAAATTCGATTGAAGGTGTGTCATATAACACGAGACTAAACCGAACCTTTTAAGGCAAAGAACAAAAAACTGCACAGAGATTACCATAATCATTCGTTCCAGTAGCAAAGATTCTGCAGGTGAGATTATAGCATATCAACAGCGCTTAAGCACGTAAGTGACTCACTGCTGTAGCAAGAAATTCTACGCACTGTACAAAACTAAACCGCCTATTACAGGAGCAAGAAATCCGCACACAGAGACCAGATGAGCGCAACTTCAGATGCTTAAGATCATTCCTTTGGGTACAAACATCGAACAGATTGCGGGTGGCATGGTAGGGACACGACCCGAGCAAGAAGAGTCAATACGAAAAGATTTCAAGTACTACTAACCTGCTATTTACCGCGTGAAACAACGCGAGTTGCGCCCAGCACAGGATCCACATGTCCTCTTCGGGTGACGGCAATCTGGAGAGGAAAAACCATCGCAAGCAAGAACGCAACCAATTAGTCCCAGATGAAGAGCGCGCGGGCGAGAACCAGTGCAGAAATCCGGGAAGAACGGCTAGATCGACCAGTGCAAGCACGCGACCAGCATGCCACGGGAGGAAGCAGGGGGAGAGGAAGAAATGCAAGAACCAGCAAGAACTGGGACGATTAAACGAGATGGCACCAAGAACCGCACCTCGGCTTCGACACGAAAGGGAGGAGGGCCCTCGCCACAAGTTTGATCCGGTGGTAGTTGAAGTCTTGGGATCCTCCGGGTATCAAATCCAGGTAGTCAAGGAGTTCGCGCGCCATGCGGCGGGAGACAAGCTCGAAGACGCGGTTCGGGTCTAGGTAGCGGGAGCCGGGGCCGGAGCCGGAGGAGGAGCCCATCGTCATCTGTACGGGCGCGCGCGGCGAGAGAGACAACCGGGAGCAGGTAAGAAAGGGGACGGAGCTGCAGCGGGGGAAGCGAAATGTTGGAGGAGAGAGATGCTTACATCAATGGCGGCGGTCGGCGGCGCGTAGGCAAGGGGGGAGATGGGTGTGGTCGGCGGTGGTGGGCGAGGAAGCCAAGAATGGAGACGCGCGGCGACGGAACGCGACGCCGCTCTCTCCTTTGTAGGCGGCGGAAACGGCCGCGTGGGTTCGACGCGACGCGAGACACTTCGACAGGCGGAAGAAAATGCGGCCCATTGGGCTATGGATTTCATATAACAGGAAACGGATTGGGCCCAGCAAGTTCTGACAAACATCATTAGAAGAATCTGGACGGTCAAATCTAATCAAACCATCTTCACTTCGCCCGATTCGTTTTACAGCGAGTATGCATTCACCGTAAACATGGTATCACCAATCACGCTCATATGCACTATGGTATGAGAAGATATACCTTCCCTATTCCCGCACAATCATCGTCAGGAATGCACCAACATCTTCTCTCATTAGTGTTAATTAAGGATTGTATCAAATCAAATATCACTTGGCAAATACTATCTGATTTATATTCTTTCTCATTCCTTATTTCCTCATTTGCTAATTACGGACCGACCGCATCAAATCAAATCATACTTGCCAAATAGTATCTGATTTGTTTTCTTTCCTCGTTCTTCTAGATCCGTTTATACTACAATCTTCTCTTCCGAATAATCACTGCTCGACCGGCCCTCTCTCCAAATCCCGCACGCCCTCTCATCTCGGGGAGGCCCATGGCCAGGCAGCCTACATCGCCACCATACAACAGGTTGGACGTCGTGTCCAAGAATCGTCGCTTGACCACATCCTACATGTGGTGACAGCGGTGGTGACGACGAGGGCCAGGAAGGGGAGCACGCTGTTCTCCGCCTTCTAGAGGCTAGACTGCTACACATAGGCGCGGTACCGTGCGCTGATCATGAACATCTGAGCGTTCGTCCTTTGGCGGCGTCAGTTTTGGTCGTCGAAGTTGAAGATGTCACTGGAGACTCATATTTCAGGCAGTGGCCTTCCATTCCTAGACATGGATATGGATGACCCAACCGAAAACATCGTCGACCTTGCGGTGACCCCCTTGCCATTGGAATGGTCATCATGGTTCTATTGCAGGATAGGCGAAGAGCTCTTCATGATACATGATAACAGTGCAATGTCAAAATCCATGCCTTTTTCAAAACTTTGAACTGCATTTCTGTAGTATTTACTAGCATCAGTTATGCATTTTCTTTAGAACTATGAACTGCATTTATGATTACTACTTAGTAGCATCAGTTATTTTGTAGCTGTTTACTTGCATAGATGTAGTAACATAATTTTCTTTGGGCACTGACTTATTGTACTTGGATGATTAAACTAGCTGACTGTTGTGTGTTTAGTTTGTCTACTCTTTTGTTGCCAATAAATAGGATCAAGGGTGTTACCTTCTGAATTTGTATATTCATATTAGACTTAGCTCACCAATTGAAAGATAATAGCATAATATTTTTTCATGGATTTCTTTAAAAAAACGTTTTTTACATGGTGGTTTTAGTAGTGGTAGTAGTAGCACATACTACTTTTTAGCTTAGAACTTGGAAGAAAATGAGCAATGCATGTATGTATATATCCTTTTTAGCTTAGCACATATTACTTTTACTGCACGCCAGACCTGATAATATTTTTCCTTTTATTAGAACGTTGATTTTCAAATATAACTTCTGAAACACACAACAATTGTTTTAGTCCGTGGATATTTGTGAAACTTATAAATGATTTTTAAGAAAAGCTGGCTCTTTCTTTACACTATGGTTGTGGTTTTACTGTAGTGTCATAAAGTAATTTATTTTACATCTTCTATCGCAGAGGTCAATATTTAATTGTTCTTGTCTTTTAGGTTGAATTGGTATAGTTTCCGGGACTTTGTCCAACAGTGAACTGAATCAATGGGTTGATGTTGTGATAGCCGGATAAGGCTAATGCTATTTCCTGATGGATGCTTTCTTTGGTATTCTGGTGCGGGGGTGTGGGAGACCATTTAGATTTGGTGAAGTCATTTTATTTTATATTTTTTGTTTTATAGCTTAATTGTTTGTTAGGACAACATTACCAGGTCGCAAGATGTCTTACCTGAAAATGGCAACATCCTGTGGCGTGACAATAGTTTAGTTTTTTTCCGACAAAGTATGTTTGTTTAGCAGATACCAAAACTTAGTACATATACTTGACACCATGGCAGCAGATTCTATTATATATTTTTCAGAGTGATACATGAACTTATATGAAGGATCTTAAGACACAAGTCATGATTGACTGCAACGTCACAATGACGATATTATCTGTAGGGTGCAACTTTCTGAAACAAGAGCTTCCTTTGCATTTTGAAGGTGTGTACATTTAAAGGTCATTGGCAAACAATGGATTAACATGACTCGTGCTTATATTACTCTTTATTTGGTTTTCTTCATACTTTTTTGTTCTTGAAAGAGATTTCTTATTTGTATATCACTTTGTTCTTGAAAGAGCTTTGTATACCATCACATGATCGATGATGCTTCTTGCACCAGTCAGTCGCGTTGGAATTGAGAAACTTGTAACCCTTCAACCTAGGTAGATAAAGCATGTTAAGGACTCATTTGTCAGGTAAGATGATATCTGCCATTCTCTACATATCAGTGATTTCATATTTAATCCCATGCTTTTAGTGGTAGCAACTTGCAATCTTCTACTCATGACAGATGTTCTTTTATACTCCTTACATGCATTCTTTCTTTCCTACTATGTTCTCGGAGCCACATCTCTCCTTCAAAGCAAATACCAGGCATTCATCACCGCTGCTGTTGTGGGTATACTTCATGAGTGTACCATCGACAGTGCCTAGATCCGGCAAGCCCGAGTGGCCCACAGATGGTGATGAGGCATGTGGCCCATCGGGCGGCCCAGTTGCTGTTGATCATGAAGGAAGAAGTTCGGCCCAGGATCAAAGCCGGATCCGTACCGACATTAGGAGGAACCCGGATCCGTGGAGGCCCATGAGGAACCCGGATCCAGTACGACGTATATGGAAGGCGGATCCATGACGTGCACGGCAAGATATTGTACCGTAGTTAGGCTATCTGTAATCCGGCTAGGACTCTCCATGTAAACCCTAGATCCGTGCGCCTTTATAAGCCGGATCCCGGGAGCCCTAGAGGCACAACCACAACTCATTGTAACAACGCGAAAGCGCCCAGATAATTCCAGACAAGCAGCAGTAGGCCCTGTCATCGTGCAGGTGTTCCGCTGGGTAACTCGCGTACCACCGTCCCGTGTGCACTCCGCCCTATGGCCCCTACTTCTTCTCCCCTCGTGAGGATCCCTCCTCCGAGGTACCGTCGATAGGCAACGACAGTTGGCGCCCACCGTGGGGCCTGCGGCGTCTGGAGGCCGGAACCGGGAGGGTTCCGCCATGGGAAGCTACGACGACACCATCGCTGTGGGGCGTGTCCTTTACGGAAATCTGCCGATCGTCCCTCCGGATGAGTGTTGGATTCCGGCTAAAACCGACCCCGTCAAGCTCTCCATCGTCCCGTTGGCGGCATACACATCTACATTGGGGAAACCGTCGATTCCGACGGAAACCCACTGGTAAGTAGCGGTGACGCGACCGCCGTTGAGCAGGACGCAGTCGCGAAGATCCGATCTGAGACGCAGGAACTTCTGGCGAAGATTCCGCCTTAGATCTGAAAAATCAAAACCCACCCAATCCGCCCCGAGCAGGAAATAACGGTGGAAGACCAATGCAGATCCGCCCGGTCTCCCAGGTGTTAGAAAAGATAAGGTGTCACTTCGTGCACTTCTTGGCCCATACCGCCGGAACCGCCCCAAGAAGCCGGAGCTGGTCCCGAGCAGGTCGAGGCCCCGGAAAACAACGCTGCTCCGGATCAGCAAGAGGCTGTCGGAGAAAGCTGAGATCCGGTTGAAGAGTCGATTTTGGGCAACCTAAGCCCAATTTCCGGAGACACCCAATCCATGGACACTGAAGAGTTCGATCGCAAGGTGAAGGAATATGGATACGGTGAACAGCCTGAAGTTGATTCCGCCCAGCCAAAGCAGGTTCTTGCAACTGTAGCGGCACTGGGAGAAAACGGATCAGAAGAGGCACCCAATCCGACCCCCAGCCATCCCGCCAGGGATCTCCAATGTCGCGGGAACGACCCCGTAGGGATTCCTCCCGGAGAGCCTCCTGTCGCCTGAAGAGATGGTCGCACAAGCAGGCATGGATGCGGTTATCGCTCGGATATTCTTAACAAACCCATCACTCCCGAAGACGTAGAAGCTTTAGAAGCTAAGAGAGTGGAGCTGCTGGCCACAGCCAAGAAGTTTAAGGACACCGCAGCCGCCATGCTGGAGGAAAGGAAGCACGCCGCAGTTTTTGTGGAAGACTTCGTCCAGCGTGAGCAGGAGGTGGACGAAGGACTGGCAAAAGTCAAGGAACTCCGAAAGCATTGGGAGGACAAGATCGTTGAAGCTCACCAGGAGGTCGAAAAGGTCCGGCGTGAGATGATAGCTCCCCGCAAGATCACTTTCGCAACTCCAACGGAGCAACAGCCGCTCGCAACCCCAAAGGACAATATGACGAAGGCTGCAGAGATCTTGAAGAAAAACAACGAGGAGATTGACATCGACTACGTTCGCACGCTCGTCGCTTCAGCGGTGAAGCAACAGAGCAAGGCAGACACTTCGCGCAAGCTGGAATCTAACCCAGAGCATTGCATCTCCACTGCGCAGAAGGACGCCCACGACAATCGCCATCGAGATGACGAATCGCGAACCGGATCCTCGGAACGCAGAAGGAAAGCCAGGGAACACCCAAATCCGATCCCCGTACCATCAAAGACGCCACCGTCAGATCCGAGAAAGGGAAAGGATGCAATGTACTCTGGACGAGACAAGTACCGCAACCCCTCTCCTCCGCCTAATGGTTACCCGCGTCCCCCTCGCCGCCGTAGTCCAGCCGGAAACGCCAGGCCTCAGGGGCATGGTGGAATTGTTATCCGCGACAACGTGCTGCCCTCAAGAGACAGAAACAGGGAGCGCATGTCGGAACCTCGCCGGAATCAGAACAACGATCGTGAGCCCGAGCCTAGGAGGAGCCGGAATGAGGAGCGCGACCCGGAGCCCCGCCGGAGCCGACCAGGGCAGCCACCGCCACGGCGAAGGCAGCCACGTGGCCGGAGCCAGCACCGGGAGGGCCGGGGAGAATCTGAAGGCGGAAGCAAGAGGTCGGATCGGCCCCCTCGCAGATCTCCCTCACCACCACCTAGCGGTGGCGGTGGAGGTGGAGGCGGAGGCGGTGGCCGGAGATCTCGCTCTCGCTCACAATCCCCCCGCCACGGCTCGCGCGACGCGCGGGAACGCCTCAACGAATACAGAACCGACTACATCGGACCAAAGTGCTTTGGCAGGATGATTCGAGAGGAACCAAAGCCAAGGATGAACCTCAAGCTACCCGGAAACCTGAAGCATTATGATGGCACCGAAAGGCCGGATACCTGGATTGAGGATTACTATAATGCAGTAACCTTTGCCGGAGGAACCCCTAATATCGCCTGCCGCATGCTCCAGTTGTACCTTGTAGGTCCAGCCCGGATCTGGCTCAGCGACCTCGAGAAGAACTCCATCTTTTGTTGGTTTGACCTGAAGACCGCTTTCGAGAAACACTTCAGGGGCACCTACAAAAGACCTGCCACGGCAAGCGACTTACAAGCTTGTATCCAGAAGAAGGGAGAATCCTCAAGAAACTTCCTCACACGATGGTTGGCATGCAGGAACGAGTGCGAAAACTGTCGGGGGGAAGACCCCGGATAGGGAAATGGACGCGGAGCAGCCGGCTGGCCACTGGCCGGCTCGCGGCAAAGGCCGGCTGAGGAGCAGCCGGCTGGCGCCGTGGCCGGCTGGTCCGGAAGCCGGCTGGCTCTAGTTCCTAGTCGGCCTGGCTACGGCCGCCAATGCTGTAGCTGGGCCGGCTTCTACAAGCCATATCCGACTGGGGTCTGTACCTCAGACCGACTCGAGGCTGGCGAGTCTTGCACTGGAAGGAACCGGGTTGGTGATCCGGGTTCCCAAAGTCCACGCTGACTTCATCTTCCGTAAAGCGCGGGCACTGTGGAGCAATAGTGCCACGCGCCGGACAGGCCATCATGGCTAACGACGATCCGTACTGGCTACAGTGGCTGACGGCGACAGGGACACCTCCTCTCCATACCGCTGACCTGGGCAGCCGGATGGGACAGGCCACTACGCCTCAACGGCTCCTGACGTCACCACCTCGGGAAGGAGCGGAGCCGGAGCCGGCCAAGCCGGCCAGTAGACTATAGGGTCTTATATGTAAAGTGCCGGTGCCTATATAAGCCGCACTACCCCCTCTCGTGCAGGGGATCGATCATTCTCACTTCATTCCACCCTTAGCGCTGCCCTGTGAGAGAGACCATCGTCTCCCTTAGCCTCCCAGGAGCAGCCGGACACAGCTCTAGGAGCACCATTGTACTGTGTGATATCTTATACACTCTAGCAGGAGTAGAGGTTTTACCTCTCCACAGAGGGCCTCGAACCTGGGTACGTCGCCGTGTCACTCGTGCCCATACCCGTTTCCGGATACCGCCGTGAGATCTCTCAGGGACCACCTTCGATTAGCCACCCTATGGCATATGCCGTGACGATACCACGACATTGGGCGCCCACCGTGGGGCCTTCAGCATCCTCGGCCGGTGTCTTCATCCGGACGGGCCTCACCATCACCACCGGCGAGCGAGTCGCTTCAGGCTTGATCTGGAGATTCGGCTCCCTCGACCGCGTCAGCGACAACGCTGGCTGCTTCGCCGACCGGCCCTTCCCAGCCGGCGGCAGCATCATCTCCTTCGGCGGCCACGACGTCTACGTCGCCACCGTCGCACCGCCGCGCTACCCGCGGCAGGTGCTGCGCTGCGCTAGCCCTCCCCGCGAGCCGGCAGCAGCGCTCCCGCCAGCCCCGCCGTCGTGCAAGTCATGATGGCTGGCGAGGAATTCCCCTCCAAGTCCACGCGCATCCGCGGCCCCGACCTGGAGCGCGACGTCGGCGGGCATGCATCCGCATCAGGCGCAAAGGCGCCACCCCCACCATCCCGGCTGGAGCAAGTCCGGGCAAAGCTGAGCACTCCGCTCACCACCGGCGGCGGCGCCGACGCCGCCGCCATTGAGGCAGACCTGGAGGCGCACCGCGTGCTCCTCCTCAAGCAGACCGAGGAGCTGGCTGCTGCTAAGCGCCAGTGGGACATCACCCAGCGCGAGTACAACCGCGCCCACGGCCTCACCCCAGGCGGCGACAACCCCAGCCGAGCCGGCCAGATCCGCCGCAGAGGCCGCGACCTAGGCGCCGAGATCGACCGCGACGGCGCGGACGAGCCGGCTCCATCCATGGAGCTGCCCATCTACAACACCCCCGACAAGAACATGCTCGCGGCCGAAGCCGCCGCAGAAGAGCTGCACCGCCTCGAAGGCGAAGAGTTACGCCGCCAGACTGCGCGGGTGACTGAGTTGGTAAAGGCTGCCAACAAGCAGTCGAAAGACCCCAGGTACGCCCAAGCCCCTAGAGCTTCTCACGCTCGTGGTGCTGCAGGCAACGCCAGGGACACGGCCGAGTCCACCTCCCCAGCACCGAGCCGGCGCAACGACTCCCGCGCCACGCACGCAACCTCGAGCCGGCCGAGCCACCAGCCAGGCGGCGGCAGCAGCCGCAGCCGGGCCCCACCGAGCCGGAACCAGGAGCAAGACTCCGAGCCCCGACGCCCTCACCGGCCGGCTCCAGAAGCCAGTGGCGCTCGCCAGCCGGCCCACTCTCGGCTGGGCCCGCGCGTCGAGCCAACCGACGCCGGGACCGCCTCGACCGGCTGGTTCAATCCCGCATCGCGGAAGAAGAAGGGCCAGCCGGCCCAAAGTGCTTCGGGCCGCGGATCCTCAACGAGCCCATGGTCGACGGCTTCCAGCTCCCGCGCGACACTCCCAAGTACGACGGCACCGCCAAGCCGGAAGACTGGCTGCTGGACTACTCCACGGCAGTCGGCATCGCCAAGGGCAACAAGCGCTGGGTTGTGCGCTACTCCCCCCTCATGCTGCTCGGCCCCGCCCGCACGTGGCTCAAAACCTGCCAGCCGGCAGCATAAACGGCTGGCTGGACTTCGCCGCCTTCATCAGCAACTTCACCGGCACCTATCGCCGGCCGGGTCGCCCTCAACAGCTTGAGATGTGCAAGCAGGGCCCGGACGAGACGGATCGCGCGTACCTAACGCGCTGGTGCGAGATGCGCAACTCCTGCGAGGGCGTGCACGAGATGCAAGCCATCAGCTTCTTCATGGGAGGCTGCCGGCCCAACACCATGCTGTGGCACAAGCTACGCCGCAGCGAGCCCAAGACGATGGCCGCCTTGATGGTCATCGCAGACAAGTACGCGCTGGCGGAGGAAGCCGGCAAGGCGCCGGCTGATATTTCACCGGCCCCAGCAAGACGGGACAACAACAAGCCGGCTGAGCACAAGCCGGCCGAGGGCGGCTCGCATGGCAGCCGGCGGGACAACTACCGCGGCAAGCGTCACAGCGACCAGCCGGACCGCCGGTACGGTTCCGCCCATGTGGCAGCCGTGTCGGACAACGCGGCAGGCGGCAGCCGCCGCCAGAAGCAGACAGACCGGCAATGGAAGCCGAAGTACACCTTCGAGCAGATGCTCGACTCGCCGTGCAAGTACCACAGCGGCAAGAACCCCTCCAACCACACCACCGACTGCCACTTCATGAAGCGGCTGACGAGCGGTGAACCCCTCCCGCCCCCACCCCCGCCTCCTCCAGCCGGCGGGCCGGGTGGCCAAGGCGGCGCAGAGAACGCCAACCTCGAGCACCACGAGGCTAACCAAGTGCAGCAAGGCCGATATCTGGCCGAAGATGCTACCTACATCATCTTCACCTCCGAGCCCGAGGACAAGACGAGCCAGCAGAGCCGTTCCCTCGAGGTCAACGCGGTCATACCGCCGGTCCCCCGTACCTAAACTGTCGAGCAGGCCATCACCTTTGATCGCCGCGACACACCGGCTGTCCTGCCGAAGCCGGGCAGCTACGCCCTGGTCCTCGACCCCACCATCGGCACGACTCGGCGCAGCGTGCGATTTTCGCGCGTCCTCATCGATGGCGGCAGCAGCATCAACATCCTCTACCGCGACACCGCCCGCAAGCTGGGCATCCAGAGGCCGAGTTGCGCCCACCCCCACCGTCTTCCATGGCATCGTGCCAGGCCACTGCTGCCAGCCGATTGGCCGGATCACGCTGGAGGTGATGTTCGGGAAGCCGGATCACTTCCGCACCGAGAGAATCGAGTTCGAGGTGGTGGACCTCGTGAGTCCCTACCACGCGCTCCTGGGCAGGCCGGCCCTAACCAAGTTCATGGCGGTGCCCCACTATGGGTACCTAAAGATGAAGCTGCCTGGCCCAAAGGGGGTCATCACCATAGCCGGCGACTATCGCCGCTCCATGGACGCGCCACGCAGAGGTCCAAGATGGCCCAGACACTGGTCATCGCCACCAAGAAGCAGCTCATCCACGACGCCGTTGCCCTCGCCAAGGCCGCGCAGACAGACATGCCGGCTGCAGGCAACCCGGCTGGGACTACTCACTTCCAGCCGGCCGACAACACCAAGAAGATCCTGCTGGACCCGGCGCAGCCGGACAAGTACGTCACCATCGGTGCCGGCTTGAGCAAGAAATAGGAAAGCGAGCTCACCAGCTTCCTCCGTGAGAATCGGGACATCTTCGCATGGACTCCAAGAGACATGCCGGGTGTGCCGAGGAGTTGGCTGAGCACCACCTCCACGTCCGGCCTGACGCCAAGCCGGTGAAGCAGCCTCTCAGGCGCTTCGCCGAAGAACGAAGGAAGGCCATCGGTGAAGAAATCGCCCGGCTCCTAGCAGCCGGCTTCATCATGGAAGTGCTGCACCCGGACTGGTTGGCAAACCCGGTCCTGGTTTTGAAGAAGAACGGCTCCTGGCGCATGTGTATCGACTACACCAGCCTCAACAAGGCGTGCCCGAAGGACCCCTTCCCCCTGCCGCGCATAGATCAAGTCATAGACTCGACTGCCGGCTGTGAATTGTTGTCTTTTCTAGATGCCTATTCAGGCTACCACCAGATTCCTTTGAATCCGGATGATCAAATAAAGACTTCGTTCATTACCCCGTACGGGGCTTACTGCTACACGACTATGCCGTTCGGCTTGAAAAATGCAGGCGCCACCTACCAAAGGTGCATGCAAAAGTGTTTGCAGGATCAAATCGGCAGAAACGTTCACGCATATGTGGATGATGTCGTTGTAAAAACCAAGGAGATGCCTACCCTCCTTGATGACCTGAGAGAAACCTTCACCAATCTGAGAAGATTTCGGATGAAGCTCAACCCGGCCAAGTGCACATTCGGCGTGCCAGCCGGCCAACTCCTGGGCTACCTCGTCTCTCAGCGAGGAATCGAAGCCAACCCGGAGAAGATCAGTGCCATTGAGAAGATGGAACTGCCTAAGTGCCTCAAGGACGTCCAGAAGTTCGCTGGCTGCCTGGCTTCCTTGAGCCGCTTCGTCAGCCGGCTGGGGGAGAAGGCACTGCCCCTATACCAATTGATGAAGAAGGCGGACAAGTTCGTCTGGTCACCGCAGGCGGATGAAGCCTTCCGTGACTTAAAGCGCGTGCTCTCAACCGCGCCAATCCTCGCAACGCCGGGTTCAATGGAGCCGATGCTGTTGTACATCGCAGCCACCAACCGAGTGGTTAGCGTTGTCCTGGTGGTGGAGCGCAAAGAAGCCGAAAACAGAGAGCAGCTGGTCCAACGCCCAGTCTATTACCTCAGCGAAGTGCTCTCCCAGTCGAAGCAAAACTACCCCCACTACCAGAAGGTCACCTACGGTGTCTACATGGCAGCCAAGAAGCTCAAGCACTACTTCCAAGAACATCCCATCAGGGTGGTTGCCACAGCGCCTTTGGCGGAAATCATCGGCAGCAAGGATGCCAACGGCCGGGTTGCCAAGTGGGCCCTGGAGCTAGCCGCCCACACCATCCTCTACGAGCCACGCACAGCCATCAAGTCGCAGATCCTCGCGGACTTCTTCGTCGACTGGGCTGAGATGCAATATCTGCCGCCTGTGCCGGATTCCACACATTGGAAGATGCATTTCGACGGCTCGAAGATACGCAACGGCTTGGGAGCCGGCATCGTCATCACCTCTCCCAAGGGAGACCGACTGGACTACGTCCTGCAGATCCACTTCGCCACATCCAACAACGTGGCGGAGTATGAAGCGCTCATTCATGGGCTGAAGCTGGCCAAGGAGATTGGCGTGCGTCGCATACTATGCTTCGGCGACTCCGACTTGGTCATACAACAAGCATCTGGCGACTGGGACGCGAAGGACGCCAACATGGCCTCATACCGCTTCCATGTCCAGCAGCTATCCGGCTTCTTCGACGGCTGCGAATTCCACCATGTGCCACGGGCAAACAACGAGGCGGCTGACGCCTTGTCCAAGATTGGCTCAACCCGGCAAGCCATTCCGCCGGGCATCGCCTTGGCGGTTATCAAGAAGCCGTCCATCATACCGTCACCGGATTCGGATTCAATATTCGTGCCGGCTGACCCGGGGGCTGCTCAGCCGAACCCGGGGGCTTCATCGCCCAAGTCGGGGGCTAACAAGCCGAACCCGCCGGCTACCACGCCGAACCCGGAGACTTCTCAGTCTAACCCGGGGGCTTCATCGCCAAACTCGGGGGCTAGCAAGCCGAACCCGCCGGCTAGCAAGCCGAACCCGGCGACCATGCAGTCGAAGCCGGAAGCTCCCACGCGGGAGACCCTGTTGGTCAGCGTATTCGAGATAAGATGCGTACCTTCATGGGCACAAGAATTCCTCTCCTACCTCACCGTGCTGCCTGATGACAGAATCCAGGCCAGGCAGATTGAGAGAAGGGCCAAGGCCTATACAATCATCAACCACGATCTGTACAAACGCAGCGTAAGTGGGGTGCTCCAGCGGCCGAGCCGGCTGAAGGGATTGAACTCCTACGGGAAATCCATCGGGTGAGTGCGGCCACCACGCCTCCTCCCGAGCCATAGTGGCCAAAGCCTTCCGGCACGGTTTTTACGGGCCGACGAGACGCAAGAACTGGTGAAGAAGTGCAACGGCTGCCAACGCTTTGCCAAGCAAAGGCACACGCCGGCTTCCGCCTTGAAGACCATCCCCATTACTTGGCCATTTGCCGTATGGGGCTTGGATATGGTGGGCCCATTCAAAACAGCCCGAGGCGGCATGACTCATCTCTTGGTGATGATTGACAAATTCACTAAGTGGATTGAAGCCAAGCCAATCAAGAAGCTGGACGGCTCCACAGCCGTCACATTCCTCAAGGAAATAATCGTGAGATATGGCTACCCGCATAGCATCATCACCGACAATGGCAGCAACTTCGCTGAAGGCATCTTTAAACGCTACTGCGGAGAGATGGGGATCCGGATGGACCTATCGTCCGTGGCGCACCCGGAGACCAACGGCCAAGTGGAGAAGGCAAATGGCTTGATCCTAGCCGGCATCCGGCCCCGGCTGGTGGAACCGCTTGAGCTCTCAGCCGGCTGCTGGATTGAAGAGCTGCCCAGCGTGCTGTGGAGCCTGCGCACGACGCCCAACCGCTCAGTCGGCTTTACACCCTTCTTCCTCGTATACGGGGCCGGCCGTCCTGCCGACTGATATCGAGCACGACGCGCCAAGAATCAAGCTCTACACAGAAGCTGAAGCCAAAGAGGCTCGCGAAGATGGAGTCGACCTGGTTGATGAGGTCCGGCTGATGGCCGAGTCCAGGTCAACCGTATACCAGCAAAGCCTCCGTCGCTACCACAGCCGGAAGGTTAAGACCTTAGCATTCCGAGAAGGAGACCTAGTGCTCCGGCTGATCCAACGGACAGCCGGACAGCATAAACTAGCATCCCCATGGGAGGGTCCCTTCATCGTGAGCAAGGCAGTAGGCAATGACTCCTACTATCTCATAGATGCCCAAGAGGCCAAAAAGAACAAGGCAAGCAAAACTGACGAAGAGACTAAACGTCCCTGGAATGTCAGGTTGCTTCGACCATTTTACACATGAGAGCAGGAATGTATGTATCCCTTGTATCCCTTTTGTAAGCTATGAAAAGCATGCGCCAAGAGCGCCGTTTCCGACAAGTGTTTCGCATACTCTACGTTTCGCCAATTGGCTTGAACCCTTTCACGCGGTCGGCTCAGTAACGTGATCCGGTTCCGACAGCCGGCTTCCGATCCAGCTACAGACCGCAACCCGGCTGTCCGGCTGGCGGGAGTAAGGCCTAGGGAGCCGGCACGCGAAAAACGACTAAAGGAAAGAGTAAAAGCGAGTTGACTTGCAACTTTTCATAAAGTGCCGGATTGCCGAATTCAGCTCGTTCGACTGAAGTACTGTCGGCCTCCCTCAGCGGCCCGCTCTTGATCCGGCGACGGATCGCAAGTCGGACGTACGACCGGCAAGAGCACAGCCAAAGAGTGGGGCGGATAGGAAAAAGCGAACAAGTCGAAAGAAAGCAACTCGGCACACAAATGATTAACAAACACATTAAAGTGTGACCTAATAAAAGGATAATAATATTGTCTTACATATGCACCCGGCATCCCGGGGATTTAATAAATTGTCTTGGCAAAAGCAACAATTGAGAGACAGGTAAATTAAGCGCCAGCTGGAGGAGCATCAGAGCGGCCGGCTGCCGGATCATCTTCGGGCACATCCTCCGCCTCCTCATCCTCCATCTCGTACTCCTCATCAGACTGAGGGTTCGGGTCCGCGACGAAGAGGCTTTTGTCGACGAAGTCGGCGATGGCGCTGGCTCGGGCAAGCCGGGCGGTCTTGAGTTCGGCCGGGAGCTTGTCCTCCACGCCGGCTCGCCGATACTCGAGCTGCCCCAGGTCCACCTCATTGTACCAGGAGAGGACAAAGGACAGCGCCATGTCGGCGCCAGCGCGCGTGGCAGACTCCTTCCAGTCGAGGAAGCGATCCGGCGCCCGCTCCATCAAAGAGGTGAGGCTGGAGATATCTTGCGGCGCCGCCTCCGCGGGCCACAGCATCGGGACCAGCTCCTCAGCCGCCTTCCGGAGCTCCCAGCCGAGCTTGGTGATGGGCTCGACGCGGGCAGACATGGACGCCATATAGTCTTCCATGCTAAAGTACGCCGAGCTGCCCTCGCCAGTCGCCTGCCTCCTGGACTCGCGCGCAATACCAACGGCCGCCAAGGCCGCATCCTGCGTCTCCGGGAAGGCCGCTGCAAGAAAAAGCATGTCAGAAACCACCAAAAGCCGAAATAAGCTGAAAAATGCAAATTTTCGAAGTCCTAGCCGACTGCCCCCAGCCCGAAGATGGAGATTCCGAAGCTCTAAAGTAAGACTGGCGGCAGCCGGCACGAACCGACTGCCCCCAGCCCGAAGATGGAGATTTCGAAAGATCAAAGCAAAAGCCTGGCGGCAGCCGGCACGAGCCGCCTGCCCCCAGCCCGAAGATGGAGATAGCGAAAAAGATAAGTTTCTGCTGCCGGCTACCAACCTAGGCCGGCAGCCGACAACCGAAATCCGGCAAAGGGGAGGAAACATAGAGGCACTCACCCGACAAGCCGCGATCAAGCGCGCCAATCCCCTCCGTCCAGCGCTTGGCAGTAGCCGTCAGCTCCGTGGACTTGGTGGTGACCTCCTCCTGAAGCGCAAGCCGCTGCCTCTCCACCTCATCCAGCCGCCTGCTCAGCTCCGCCAGCTTCTCCTTCCCGTCCTTCTTGAGGGCGGCAAGCTCCTTAAGGTGGTTAGCCTCAAGCTGGCGTAGCCGCTTCAGCTCCCCGTCAGCCACCTTCAGCTTGGCGGCTGCAGCCCGGTTCGCCTCCTCGCTCGTGACGCACTGAGCGCGGGCAACTCGGAGGTCCGACTCCAGCTGTGGGACCCGGGCGGCCTCAGCTGCAAGCCGGCAAAAACAAGCCGTCAGTACGAAAGAAACGACAGCCAACGAAAACTAAAAAGAAGACATCGAGTCGGAAGAAGCAAGAACTTACCCTTGACGGCCCCCAGCTCACGAGCCAAACCGGCCCGGTCCAGCTTGGCCTTGTGGTAGTGGGTCACGGCGCGGTTGTACAGAGCGGTGCGCCGATCCGCCACAGCCTAAGGAAAAAAGAAAAGTCAGTATGCCAGGCGAAACCCGGACCGGCTCCAAGCAGCCGGCCCATGCCTCGGAGGGCTACCAGGATGATAACCAAATCAAAAAACAGTTGAAGCTTACCTTGCTGGCTTCCTCCACCTTGGCGAGGTTGGCCGCGGCCTCGGCGGCCCTAGCCTTGAGGTTGGCCTGCAGGCTGGAGAAGAACATCTCCACCGACGCTTGGCCGGGGTTCCCCTCCCGGCTGGTCACCTCATAGGAGTCGGCGCGGAGCCACGCCTGCTCCATAGTACCAGCTGAGCCAAGGCTGGAGTCGGAGGCGGACGGCACGTGAAGGAGCAGGGCGCCCTTGGCCACGTGCAGGCCTTGCGGCGACGCCGATGGGGTTCCCGTCCTCACCAACGCACGCGAGTCGGCGCCCTCCGTGCGCGCCGGCTCGTCCCTTGCCGGCTCCTGCCTGGCCGGCTCCCCCATAGTCGGCTCCGGTGGTGTCGGCGCAGCCATCTCCGGCGCCTGAGGTGCCCCCTCCGGGCTTTCGTCCAGCACCACCACGCTCGGCCTGGCTCCGGCTCCGATCGTGGGCGGCGCAGCCCTACCGGCTCCGGTTCCGGTCGCAGGCGGCGGAGCTGCCGGCTCCGGCTCCGGTCGACGGCGGCATGCCCAGGCCAGCCCCAGCAGCTGGGCCCAGAAGACGAGTTCGGCTCGGGAACATGTCGTCCAGCGTCGCCTGGCGAGTCGGCTCAACACGCGCGCCGCGATCAGGCGCTGAGGCCAGCGGCACGGCGAAGGAAGGCGCCCCTGCGGCAGGCGGAGTACTCGCAGGCGGCGGCGGCGCGCGCGACGAAGGCTGTGGCGTCGACTCCCTCCTTTGTCGAGGAGGCGGCGACACGACGCGCGGAGTCTGCCGGGAGCCGCCGCCCTGGGCAAACTTGATGGGAGCCCTAGCCGAACAAATAAGGAAAAGATAAGCATAGACCCTGCATACCACTGCATGTTGTAGTATGCCAGTCGTTGATATAACATTCACGAAGTACCATTCCGCAAATATTACATCCCTCAGAGTAGTACAACAGAACATAGCAGGGTCCATAACTCATTCACTTATTATTACAAGCATCAAACATATATTGTCTTGGAGCTCCTCTTGGGTCCTAAGAGGAATACTCCTGGGTTCGAGGTGAACCCAACTTAACTTACAATATAGGAGTCTCATTAAACTATACATTTATTGCATCGAGCAGCTAAATACTAAGAGTTCGGGCTGCTCGGTTACTACTACTACTGGATGTCTCTAGGCTTGATCTCCTCCGGAAGCCTCCCCGGATCCGTAGACTATGATATAGTCTACGCCTTCAACACCTCCTGAGAGGTCAGGTTCTTCATAGCCGATGATCTCGGCCCCTTCATTGTTGTCGTAGTCCTCCTCCAGACGATTCAGACAATCTAAGCATGGGATTTAAGAGTGGCATGAGTACGAGCGTACTCAACAAGTTCATTATAGATAAGAGGTGTTTAATGCACTAGCTACGATATTAGACCAGAAAGTCTAATATCAATGCAGGTTTTGATAAACATTTCTTCAAGAGATTGCTTTTATTTCAAAGAGCTATGTCCGTCAGCCTTCACCGGTTTACTAGAACTTCATGGAGCTCCTTTCCGGCCGTGTTCGCAGTTCCTCAATCCCGGAACAGGGAGTGACAGGTCATAGTTCTTTACACTCTGCAGAGGTGTGTTGCTTTACCCATAAGAGATCTTAACCTTGGTGCCAACCGGGCAGCTTTCCCGTCCACACTTCCTTGGTGGCCCGGTATAAGGTCTAGCCAATCATGTTCCTCCGCTGCCTCGCACACCCACCCTTTGTTGCATACCCCGACCCTGGGTCCTCGTCGGTCCTCTTACACCAATTAAGGATGGACCCCGACCACGACAACAGTTTGGGACTCGTTAACCAAACTCCTTCGCCGGTAGCTGCAACCCATCATAGACCACTTACCGTGGGGAATTAGAATGGGATCCCCACCCCACCGCTTGCCCAACCTGGGTCAAGTGTCTACGGTAAGCGCATCCGTTGATGTACGAGAGGTGGAAACACTTTTGACTACTCCGTCCCACTCCGGATCTTATGGTTAACACGGGTATTACGGCACAAGAATCACTGGCGACATTTGTTGTTTAATCCTAGATGGATATTAACCCTTGCAATGGAACCTCCACCATATCAACACAATCCATGGTTCCATTGCCCACCACATAGTCATATTCATAGTTATGAAAGTAGTGGTTTTGATTTTTGTGCAGTAGTGATAACCATAATACTTTGCAAGTAATTTGATAGAAATACTCAAATGACATGAGCAAGCGATGAACTTGCCTGAACACTGCAAAGTTTTGCAGTTGGATGGTATGGACTGACCCTTGTCCTCTGCCTCTGAAAAATAGCATCATTGTCCGATAAGGGCAATGGTTAAAGAAGCAATTATGCATGATTCCAGTTTTAGGGTTTGTTTCCCCCCCTTCCGATATCGTTGTTATTTTATGAGTGGTTAGATACTAAGAACATCTTAGGGATACTTGATTTAGGATAAATACAACCTTGAAATGTTGTCAAGGTGTTTTGAAGTCCAAAGGCATTAATGGACTTATTTTTATTATTGAAAATTATGTGTGATTTAAATGATTATTTAAATCCTCAAATTAAGACTCATTCTTAATTGTCTTCAAAAATTCTCTTTGATATTTTATTTAGATAGAGAATTTTATGTTGATCTATTTTCATATTTTTAATTATTTTTTTAGAGCTATTAATAATTTTCTATGATTATTCATAGTTTCTGCATTTTTTTGGAATTTAGGAAATGACCTAAATGCCCTTGGGCCCCACCTGTCAGGGTGGCCCAACGGGTTAGGTCGCACCCGAGCCACCCTTTGGGCTCGGTCGGCCCATTCTTCCTCTCCCCTCTCCTCGCGCGACTGAACCCTAACCCTAACCTGCTGTCAACACCCGGATTTTTAAGTCCAGATGCCTATTATGTCATTCATCGCAATCCCAGGATAATGTTGTTGCGAGGCATAATAGTCGAATATCACAGTCATTATTTATTACAAGCCATAGTGTCATACCATCTTGAATCACATGATTCATATTACACAAATAGTTGATTTCCAAATCAACAACATACATAAGTTCATACATAGCGGAAGCGTAATAGTAACGGGACTCTCTAGTCCACAGGCCAACATTTGACGTCAGAAACCCCTAGTTGTCGTAGGCGTCCTGCTGGTCATCCTCATGATAGTTCTGTTCCTCCTCGTACTCTGGACATTTGAATAGCCAGGGACAAAGCCGTAAGTACTTCAAGTACTTGCAAACTAATACTATTGTAAAATGCCCATTAAAGAAACTAAACTCTAATTTAACTTGCATAAGCCAAATTTTAGTTCACAAGCTTGGATCATGTACTAACTAACTTAAGTGGGAACATTAGTGTCATTCCCACATCATGGGTTCAAAGCCCAAAGAGTCACCAAGTCACCGTTCATATTTACTAAAGCTTTCGAAAATCTGACACCGGAAACTGTATGGCCTTTCCAACCGTCCGTAACCGTGGACACGGCTATTCGAATAGGTTTACACTCTGCAGAGGTTGCACACTTGTGCCACAACATTTGATTTCATCCGTCGGAATAACTCCGAGTCACCGTAACACAGTACGCGGATCATCAACCATAACCTTTCACTTACACATCCTAGTATGAGCACCTCTCCCCATGAGCTTGGCCTCCCAGTGAAAACCAACTGTCAACCCGGGAACTGCACAGGGCTTGGCCGTACAATTTCACCTCAATTCACATCCTTTCTCAACAACGGAGGCAGCCTCGGCATAACCCCTATGATGTGTGTTCAGAGGGAACTCATACTAAAATCTATAAACTTCCAGTTAAGCCCTACCCATAATCAGGTATTGTGGGGGTACTCAAAAATTGGAAAGGTATCGCATTCAAACCAATATCAGGTTTTTATCAAAAATCACCATCTTCTCTTGTTCACCTTCAACTTCAAACTCTTCAATGGAATGCTTCATCATTCCAAGGTTTCAAAATCAACCATTCACATGCTCCCATCTAATATAGTCAAATTTTAGTATTTTAGCACTAGCACTAATCATGAAGGGTGCTACTTTGCTTTGCTATCTCTTCTCATCTAGTAATCTTGTTCTCTATCCCAATTTTAGTTCATCCTTGGAAAACACAACAAGTAGAACTTGTATGGTGTACACATAAGATAGACTTGTATAAAGAGAAGTAAGAATCATGGTGCCTTGCTCAAGGTGAGCTTTGCACTTTGCAAGAGTATTATCTTGCCTTGGTAGTTCTCTAGGTTTTCTCCTTCTTCTTCAGGGTAGAATTCTCCTTCCTCTTGATAATCTCCGGTGCTAGCGTCTAAATTTGAATACGAAGTATAATCACCAAACAAGCTCAAAGGCTAATCTAAACACATCATTACTTCACACAAACTATACTAAGCACACACATAAAATAAGTAAGTGTATTGGTGGGTGACTTGAGGAAAAAGATTTCCTCTTATTCATATGTGAGAAGTAAGGTTCATATGGTGTTTGGGAAATAATTTCCTCTCATTGAATCTTCTTAAGATTTAATTTCTCCTCAGCAATACATGAATCCTATGTTGACCCAAATCAACCATTCATCATCATTATTGGAGAAAATGATTTAAATGAGGTAGACCACCTCATACTATTTAAATAACACTACATTTGATTTAAATCTCAAGTAATTCATATAAGAGAGTTTGAAACCAGGGGTCCAAACATCCCATGAATTCATGTGAGACAAGTTTAAATGAAGTATACAACTTCACAAGGTTTACTTTAATAGTTTTGGATAATATCAACTAGTTAAACTAGTCAAATGATCCATTAATTAAACTAGGGCATGATCATGCAAAGTGACCACACCATTTTCTTGCAGAAACAATTAGTGTAAGTCAAATGTGAGCTACTAGAGTTGGAATTAACTTAATATCTATTTTGGTTGATTTTTAATAATTATTTGAATAAGTAAAAGTCCCTGTCTTGTTATTTTTATCACATTTATTCTACCAAGAATCTGACCATGGGGCCAGTGGCATTGGTTAGATCTTTTTCTTAGCTTTCCAACAACATAAAGTTCATCAAATTTGGTTTAGCCAATTTCAATCTATTGAATTTCTAAGTTGGAACCAGTATTGAAATTAAATGGATTTGGATAAATCGAATTTGAATTACTGGGCTACGCGGGAAAGCTAAGTGGGCCGAAACGTTTAAAAACGGCCCAAGGCCAGCCCACCACGCATCTGTGCACGCGCGGGCCGCCTGACAGTGGGCTCCACCCGTCAGCGACTCATAATAGCCGAAACGGTATGTTTTAAAGTGGATCGTTGGATTAGAATGAGATCGAACGGCACTGGGCCATCGTCGTCTCCGGCGAGATGGGTTCACTGGCACGGCGGCGGTAGGGGGTCGGAGGCTCACCGTGGCTCCAGCTAGGGTTGGGCAATGTGCTCGACGAGGTTGTGGACGACGGCGAAGCAGCCTGTAGCAGCGGCGTCGTCAGGGGCGGCCTCCTTCTCCGGCGATTGCTGCAGGGCTTCCGCGGCAGTGAGGCGTCGATTGGGCGGCGGCGGTGGCTAATCGATCATGGCGAGGTGCTGGGGAGGTCGAGGAAGAAGAGGGGAAGCTGGTGGTGTGCTTGGATCATCAAGAGGAGGTCTCCTTTTATAGGGCGTGAGGGGTGCCGTGGGTGCTGCGGCAAGTCGACAAGGGCGCGGCGTCTCCGGTGAGCTAGGGGGCTAAGCGACGACGGGGTCGTGTTCACCACGTCAAGGCGGTACTGCGAGCGTCAACGGCGCGGCAAATGGGGGCGTACGACGGTCGGGCGCGTCCGTGTACTGCCGCGGCCGTGGCGGAAGGAAGCTTCCTCTCCGGCGGCGGTAGACGCTAGGGGGTGACGTGAGCGTGTCCGGCGAGCTCCGCGTGGCGAGAGAGGTACTACGGCGCGCGGATATGGTCGGGTACGGCGAGATCTGGCGAGCGCCGCGTGGACGTGTCCGTGCACTGGGTGACGTCGCCATGCCGTTGGCGGCGTACCTGGGGCGTCCTGGGCGCGCGTCGTCCGGGGCTTGTCGGCGTCTCCTCGACCAACGGCGGGTACAGGCGATCTCCTGGGATCATGGGCGACGCGTTGGACATGGTGGCCGTGGCGATGGTGAAGAGAAACAGAGGGAGGCGTGTCGTGGGCGACGTGGCCGGCATGGCCATGGCTAGGCCATGTTTGGTCGTGTCCAGGGGGTTCCAAGGCATGGGTTTGGTGTAGGAGGGTCTTGTGGTCAATGCTAGGTCAAGTGGTGAGCAAGTGGTGGCCTGGTTTGATCACATTTCAAAATTGGAGATTGTTACATATGTTTCAAAGTCTCATCTTGGCATGCTTCTATCTCTTGATCCATGATGAATTTGATATGGTGATCTTTACAGAAGTTGTTCACCTTGTTGAGTACTTGGATGACATGCCAAGAGTTGGATTTGTTTGGTTTGGAAAAATTGAAATAGATAGGCTCAAAGTAGGTACCAGACTATAAAAGTCAGAAATGACCATGATCATATGTGATCATGTTTTCAATTTTGAGAATGGTTTGAAAAGTAAATCTTTGATCCTCAAAGTTGTATTCACTCTTTAATATCATAACACAATTATTGGTGAAGATCAAATGGGTCTAAGATCAGATTTACCAAAAATGACATAGACCTTATATTAGGGTTTTTAGGGTTTTTGTGATATTTGAATTCTTTCTCTTTTTGAGGTATTTAACTCTGATGATCACTTGATCACTCTAGGGTTTTAGAGTTCATCACAAACACAAAGTAACAAACATCATGGCATAGCACTCAAAATGCACAAGTCCTATGCAGGGTACTATATGCAAGTAAAAGTTTTTGTTGGTTCTCAATTTTGGATAATTGAAATTGTTCTTCTTCCTTTATTTGAAATTTGGGATGTTACAAACCCTTCCCCCTTACAAAAGATCTCGTCCCGAGATCTTAAAGAAATTAGGTACTAAAGAGATCTGGGTACTCCTTCTTCATATCTTCCTCTCGCTCCCAAGTGGCTTCATCTTCGGTATGGTTGCTCCACTGTATCCTCAGAAACTTGATGCTTCGGGTGCGGGTGGTTCGGTATGCTTCTTCCAAGATGCGAATCGGCACTTCGCGGTATGTCAGATCTTGGTTGATATCTACCGAACGGTGATCGATGTTCTTGAACACTTCCGTCTTCTCGGGGACTTCCAGGCACTTCCGAAGGAGTGAGATGTGAAACACATCGTGCACCGCCGACATTTCTTCGGGTAACTCCAATTGATAGGATACTTCGCCTCGGCGACTGAGAACTTTGAAGGGTCCGACATATCGGGGTGCAAGCTTTCCTTTCAGCTGAAATCTCTGCATTCCTTTCAGGGGGATACCTTGAGATAGACAAAATCTCCGATCTCGAAGGTCATCTCTCGGCGTCTCTTGTCGGCATAACTCTTCTGTCTTGACGGTCTTGAGATACTCTCGGATTTTGTGCACCTTCTCCTCGGCTTCACGAAGAACATCTGGTCCAAAGACTTGGCTTTCTCCTACTTCCGACCAGTTCAGGGGGTACGGCACTTCCTTCCGTACAAAGCTTCAAAGGGGGCCATCTGCAGCTGGCTTGGTAACTGTTGTTGTAAGAGAATTCTGCGTAAGGCAGGCAATCTTCCCACTTGGATCCGTACTCCAGTACGCATGCTCTCAACATGTCCTCCAAAATCTGATTGACTCTCTCGGTCTGTCCATCGGTCTGCGGTAGTATCCGGCTAATCCAAGAAAAGCACGGACCTCGGTCTGGGTGGTTGGGGCTTTCCATTCTGCAACAGTCTTGATCTTGGCGGGGTCTACGGCAATTCCTCCTGCAGACAAGATATGTCCCAGGAATCCAACTTCTTTTAACCAAAACTCACATTTGCTGAACTTAGCATACAGCTTATGCTCTCTCAGGGTCTCTAGGACAGCTTCTAGGTGTTGTTCATGCTCTTCCTCAGACTTGGAATAGATTAGAATATCATCGATGAAAACGACAACAAACTTATCCAGGAAGTTCATGAAGATTTTATTCATGAGATTCATGAAATAAGCAGGGGCATTGGTCAATCCAAATGACATGACATTGTACTCGTACAATCCATATCTGGTGGTAAAGGCAGTTTTGGGAATGTCCGATGCTCGAATCTTCAGCTGGTGGTATCCAGTCCTGAGGTCAATCTTTGAGAAAACTATGGCACCGGTCAGCTGGTCAAACAAATCTTCTATCTTCGGCAAAGGGTATTTGTTCTTGATGGTGACATCGTTAAGCTTACGATAGTCCGTACATAAACGACTGGCACCATCCTTCTTATCCACAAACAAAACAGGTGATCTCCAAGGTGACGCACTTGGTCGAATCAGACCTTTGGCTAACAGTTCATCCAGTTGCTTCTTCACTCCACAAGCTCTGGTTCATGCTGTAGGCTCTCTGGGCTATAGGTCCGGTTCCGGGAATTAACTCGATGATAAACTCGATATCCCGGTCTGGGGGCATACCGGGTAAACCATCCGGGAACACATCAGGATATCGACAAACGACCCTGATTTGATCCAGAGTTGGCTTGGCTACGCCTGGTTGCAGGTAAACTTTCTAGGTAGCAGTTCAGAGACATGTTCCACTAAGATACCGGTGCTACTGGTCATGGTGATGGCTTTCTTGGCACAGTCAATCATTCCATGGTGTTTCGCCATCCAATCCATTCCCAGTACTACTTCCAAACCTTTGGTTCCCAAAATTATCAAATTGGCATAGAACTCTACTTCATGAATTCTGATGGGTACATTTTTACAAAATTTTCTGGCTTTAGTGGTTGATCCGGGAATTTGAACTATCATGACATGTTTCAAACTGAGGGGTTGAATTTTACTTGTTGATGCAAAGTCTTCGTGACAAAAGAATGAGATGCTCCGAATCAAACAACACTGGGCAGTACTGAGTTGACAGGAAACATACTCATACAACATCTGGTGCTTCCGGGCTTCTTCGGCATTCATGTGGAAGAGGCGGCCGTTGCGGTTATTGGGGTTGTTGGGGGCGAACTTCTTTCCAGTGGAAACGCGGCGTTGCTGCTGAGCAGGTGCAGCGGTGTTGCCGGCGAGCTTGGCGAGTCTCTTGGGACACTCGTTGGAGTAGTGCCCCACCACTCCGCACTCATAGCAAGTGATAGTGGACTTGTCCTTGGTTGCGACCGGAATGGCGTTGCTTCCAGTCCTTGGGGCGGTGTTGGTGTTGTTGTTGTTGTTCGCGGTTGAAGTTGTTGTTGTTGTTGTAGTTGTTGGTGTGGCCTCCTGGCCTAGAGTTTCCTCCACTCCGGTTCTGATAACCGGGGCGCGAGTTCTGCATAGGGGGCTTGTTGTTGTTCCTCGGAGTGAAACCTCCGCTTGAGCTGGGGCATTGCTAGGCCCACTCTGGTGCATCATGCGACGTTTGCGGTTCTCATTGGCTTGGTTCAGCTTGCCCTCCATCTGGATGGCGGAGTCAACAAGGGCTTCGAGGTCGGCGAAGGGGATGTTGACGAGAACAGTCTGCATCTCATCATGCAGTCCGTTCAGGAATCTCTCCTGCCTCTTCTCGTGGTGTCGGTCTCATCGGGGCGTACCTTGACAGGGTAAGGAACCTGTCGCGGTATTCTACCACCGTCATGCGACCTTGCTTCAGTTCACGGAACTCATCCCTCATCTTCTTGATAAGACCCGGGGGTACATGGTACTTGCTGAACTTGAGCTTGAAGTCTGCCCAAGTCATGAACTGACCTCCATTCATGGCACGTGTGCTAATCCACCAGGCTCGGGCTGGTCCAGCGAGGTAATGAGTGGCAAACAGGACCATCTCGTTGGGTTCCACTCCCGCTACCTCCAGATTGTTTTCCATGGTTTGAAGCCAGTCATCGGCATCGAGGGGTTCCTCCGTCTTGCTGAACACCGGAGGGTTGGTATTCTGAAAGTTCTTGAGCTTGGATCCGGGATGATCATGATTCCCATGGCCTTGGGTTGCGAGGTTTTGCAGTGCGGTGATGTTGGCTTGACGTTCAGCTCTTTCAGTCTCCCTGTCTGCCAGCAGGGTTTGCAGCAGTTGCATCATAGCATCGTTGTTGTTGCGATTGGGAGGGGCCATCTGAATATACATTAGATTATAAGATAAGAGGGAAATTCTATGGTTCATTTTGAATAAGTTCAAAAACTTGTAAAAACTTGAATGCTTTGGATGACACACACAAACATTCATTCATTCATACCACATAACACATTACAAACTAACATTTCAACACTCCAATGGTTTTAAGAACCATTTCACATGCTACGATACAAAGGTCGGGATACAACTCATGCCTACATCAGTGCTCAAGTGCAGCTACCCTCGTCCTCCACATCGATAGGAACGACGTCATCAGGACTCGGCTCCAGAAAAGCGTAGTCCTCCTCCTCGGTGAACTCGTCCTCCTCGAAGTCGTCATCGTCACTCAGGAAGGCTCCTCCTCCCTGAATATCGATACCCGCTTCGTCTTCCTCCATCTCCTTGATCTGCTCCTCCTGAGCCTTCACCGTGGCCTCAAGTGACGCTATCTGAGCGCGAAGGCGTGTGATGGTGGCATCCTTCTTTGCGCACCTTAGGCGAAGCTTGTTGCGGTCTCTGGATAGCATCTTGATAGCATCTCCATGGGTGGCCAGGGCGATGTGCGTCTGGTTCGCGTACACCCGGGCGTTGTCTAGATCCTGCTGTGTATGATACAGCATAAAGTCTAGGTGCTCGGCGTGGTGTCGCAGCTCTGGGTGCGACTGCAGAGTCATGGGTGCTCCTGAGGCATCACGCCTCACTAAGTGAGCGAAGCGGGACGCAAGCAGGCGTACCACATTCTGTCCGCAGAGGCGTGCCAATGCCTCCTGAAGAGCTCTTGCTAGTCCGTCGAGCCAGTTGCTCTCACGGAATGAGAACAGAATCCTCTCCTGGTTAGGAGACTCCATCGTGCCTCGCACATCTGCAGTGATAATCCACTGGAGTTCTCCACCAGGCTGATCGTTCACCTGAATTCCGTGGAACTCAGGGGGAAGTCGACCAAGGAAAGCAGCGACAGCGGTGAGGTCATGTTCGAACACGAGGCTCCCACCGTTCCCGAGCTGATAGAACTTCGCGTTGATGGGTTCATTGGGCTCCATCTGAAAGCGAAAAGGTTGAGTAAGTTAGAGAGTGAACAAGTGTGGCAAAATTTTAGGTAGATTCAATTTAGAAGAGCACATTATTCATCAAATTTCGAAATAGTCTCAAAGGCAAGAATGCGAGTAAATTTTCACAAATATTTACTTCATTTGATTTCAAAGTTAAGTTTTCATGAACGTCCATTCTAACTAGGGTCTTCTAAGGTCAAATAATGGCTCTGATACCAACTTGTCAACACCCGGATTTTTAAGTCCAGATGCCTATTATGTCATTCATCGCAATCCCAGGATAATGTTGTTGCGAGGCATAATAGTCGAATATCACAGTCATTATTTATTACAAGCCATAGTGTCATACAATCTTGAATCACATGATTCATATTACACAAATAGTTGATTTCCAAATCAACAACATACATAAGTTCATACATAGCGGAAGCGTAATAGTAACGGGACTCTCTAGTCCACAGGCCAACATTTGACGTCAGAAACCCCTAGTTGTCGTAGGCGTCCTTCTGGTCATCCTCATGATAGTTCTGTTCCTCCTCGTACTCTGGACATTTGAATAGCCAGGGACAAAGCCGTAAGTACTTCAAGTACTTGCAAACTAATACTATTGTAAAATGCCCATTAAAGAAACTAAACTCTAATTTAACTTGCATAAGCCAAATTTTAGTTCACAAGCTTGGATCATGTACTAACTAACTTAAGTGGGAACATTAGTGTCATTCCCACATCATTGGTTCAAAGCCCAAAGAGTCACCAAGTCACCGTTCATATTTACTAAAGCTTTCGAAAATCTGACACCGGAAACTGTATGGCCTTTCCAACCGTCCGTAACCGTGGACACGGCTATTCGAATAGGTTTACACTCTGCAGAGGTTGCACACTTGTGCCACAACATTTGATTTCATCCGTCGGAATAACTCCGAGTCACCGTAACACAGTACGCGGATCATCAACCATAACCTTTCACTTACACATCCTAGTATGAGCACCTCTCCCATGAGCTTGGCCTCCCAGTGAAAACCAACTGTTAACCTGGGAACTGCACAGGGCTTGGCCGTACAATTTCACCTCAATTCACATCCTTTCTCAACAACGGAGGCAGCCTCAGCATAACCCCTATGATGTGTGTTCAGAGGGAACTCATACTAAAATCTATAAACTTCCAGTTAAGCCCTACCCATAATCAGGTATTGTGGGGGTACTCAAAAATTGGAAAGGTATCGCATTCAAACCAATATCAGGTTTTTATCAAAAATCACCATCTTCTCTTGTTCACCTTCAACTTCAAACTCTTCAATGGAATGCTTCATCATTCCAAGGTTTCAAAATCAACCATTCACATGCTCCCATCTAATATAGTCAAATTTTAGTATTTTAGCACTAGCACTAATCATGAAGGGTGCTACTTTGCTTTGCTATCTCTTCTCATCTAGTAATCTTGTTCTCTATCCCAATTTTAGTTCATCCTTGGAAAACACAACAAGTAGAACTTGTATGGTGTACACATAAGATAGACTTGTATAAAGAGAAGTAAGAATCATGGTGCCTTGCTCAAGGTGAGCTTTGCACTTTGCAAGAGTATTATCTTGCCTTGGTAGTTCTCTAGGTTTTCTCCTTCTTCTTCAGGGTAGAATTCTCCTTCCTCTTGATAATCTCCGGTGCTAGCGTCTAAATTTGAATACGAAGTATAATCACCAAACAAGCTCAAAGGCTAATCTAAACACCTCATTACTTCACACAAACTATACTAAGCACACACATAAAATAAGTAAGTGTATTGGTGGTTGACTTGAGGAAAAAGATTTCCTCTTATTCATATGTGAGAAGTAAGGTTCATATGGTGTTTTGGGAAATAATTTCCTCTCATTGAATCTTCTTAAGATTTAATTTCTCCTCAGCAATACATGAATCCTATGTTGACCCAAGTCAACCATTCATCATCATTATTGGAGAAAATGATTTAAATGAGGTAGACCACCTCATACTATTTAAATAACACTACATTTGATTTAAATCTCAAGTAATTCATATAAGAGAGTTTGAAACCAGGGGTCCAAACATCCCATGAATTCATGTGAGACAAGTTTAAATGAAGTATACAACTTCACAAGGTTTACTTTAATAGTTTTGGATAATATCAACTAGTTAAACTAGTCAAATGATCCATTAATTAAACTAGGGCATGATCATGCAAAGTGACCACACCATTTTCTTGCAGAAACAATTAGTGTAAGTCAAATGTGAGCTACTAGAGTTGGAATTAACTTAATATCTATTTTGGTTGATTTTTAATAATTATTTGAATAAGTAAAAGTCCCTGTCTTGTTATTTTTATCACATTTATTCTACCAAGAATCTGACCATGGGGCCAGTGGCATTGGTTAGATCTTTTTCTTAGCTTTCCAACAACATAAAGTTCATCAAATTTGGTTTAGCCAATTTCAATCTATTGAATTTCTAAGTTGGAACCAGTATTGAAATTAAATGGATTTGGATAAATCGAATTTGAATTACTGGGCTACGCGGGAAAGCTAAGTGGGCCGAAACGTTTAAAAACGGCCCAAGGCCAGCCCACCACGCATCTGTGCACGCGCGGGCCGCCTGACAGTGGGCTCCACCCGTCAGCGACTCATAATAGCCGAAACGGTATGTTTTAAAGTGGATCGTTGGATTAGAATGAGATCGAACGGCACTGGGCCATCGTCGTCTCCGGCGAGATGGGTTCACTGGCACGGCGGCGGTAGGGGGTCGGAGGCTCACCGTGGCTCCAGCTAGGGTTGGGCAATGTGCTCGACGAGGTTGTGGACGACGGCGAAGCAGCCTGTAGCAGCGGCGTCGTCAGGGGCGGCCTCCTTCTCCGGCGATTGCTGCAGGGCTTCCGCGGCAGTGAGGCGTCGATTGGGCGGCGGCGGTGGCTAATCGATCATGGCGAGGTGCTGGGGAGGTCGAGGAAGAAGAGGGGAAGCTGGTGGTGTGCTTGGATCATCAAGAGGAGGTCTCCTTTTATAGGGCGTGAGGGGTGCCGTGGGTGCTGCGGCAAGTCGACAAGGGCGCGGCGTCTCCGGTGAGCTAGGGGGCTAAGCGACGACGGGGTCGTGTTCACCACGTCAAGGCGGTACTGCGAGCGTCAACGGCGCGGCAAATGGGGGCGTACGACGGTCGGGCGCGTCCGTGTACTGCCGCGGCCGTGGCGGAAGGAAGCTTCCTCTCCGGCGGCGGTAGACGCTAGGGGGTGACGTGAGCGTGTCCGGCGAGCTCCGCGTGGCGAGAGAGGTACTACGGCGCGCGGATATGGTCGGGTACGGCGAGATCTGGCGAGCGCCGCGTGGACGTGTCCGTGCACTGGGTGACGTCGCCATGCCGTTGGCGGCGTACCTGGGGCGTCCTGGGCGCGCGTCGTCCGGGGCTTGTCGGCGTCTCCTCGACCAACGGCGGGTACAGGCGATCTCCTGGGATCATGGGCGACGCGTTGGACATGGTGGCCGTGGCGATGGTGAAGAGAAACAGAGGGAGGCGTGTCGTGGGCGACGTGGCCGGCATGGCCATGGCTAGGCCATGTTTGGTCGTGTCCAGGGGGTTCCAAGGCATGGGTTTGGTGTAGGAGGGTCTTGTGGTCAATGCTAGGTCAAGTGGTGAGCAAGTGGTGGCCTGGTTTGATCACATTTCAAAATTGGAGATTGTTACATATGTTTCAAAGTCTCATCTTGGCATGCTTCTATCTCTTGATCCATGATGAATTTGATATGGTGATCTTTACAGAAGTTGTTCACCTTGTTGAGTACTTGGATGACATGCCAAGAGTTGGATTTGTTTGGTTTGGAAAAATTGAAATAGATAGGCTCAAAGTAGGTACCAGACTATAAAAGTCAGAAATGACCATGATCATATGTGATCATGTTTTCAATTTTGAAAATGGTTTGAAAAGTAAATCTTTGATTCTCAAAGTTGTATTCACTCTTTAATATCATAACACAATTATTGGTGAAGATCAAATGGGTCTAAGATCAGATTTACCAAAAATGACATAGACCTTATATTAGGGTTTTTAGGGTTTTTGTGATATTTGATTTCTTTCTCTTTTTGAGGTATTTAACTATGATGATCACTTGATCACTCTAGGGTTTTAGAGTTCATCACAAACACAAAGTAACAAACATCATGGCATAGCACTCAAAATGCACAAGTCCTATGCAGGGTACTATATGCAAGTAAAAGTTTTTGTTGGTTCTCAATTTTGGATAATTGAAATTGTTCTTCTTCCTTTATTTGAAATTTGGGATGTTACACCTGCTCTGGCGACCCGCGTCGCCGCCGCCTTCGCCGATTTTCTCCGGCCGATTCCGGCCATCGCCGCCGGCGAGATGTGGCGCATCTGAACCGCCACTCGACGGCGATTCAGATCCACCGCGTCGATCTGTGTTTCGTTGCTTCCTCGACGCGTCCCCTTCGCCTCTGCTCGTCTACCGTGGTGTGCTGCGGCGAGTTCGTCGCCGCCGACGCTCCTGGTGTCGAGGCCGTGTGCCTCGCCGTGGTGATGCTGGCGTTGCGGCGAGTTGTGCCTGGCTAGGCTTGGCCTGGCGCCGCCGTTCGCCCGGCGTGTGCCGCCGTGCCGCCATGGTCGATCTTCTCTCCGCTCACCAGTAAGTGCTCATCTCCTCCGTCCTTCTCTGCTATTTGTTCTACTGCTTCCCCTTCCCTTCGTCTAGCTTGGCCACTGGTCTGCTTCTCCCTGTGGGGATGCATGCTGTGCCGATGTGCTGTGCTAGCTGCTGCGCCTTGCTAGCTTACGCGTATGCTGCTGTGCTATGTTGCTGTGCCGCTGCTGCTGCTGTGCATCTGTCATGGTTCCAGTTTGTTGTGCTGTGCTGTTCTTGCTCAATTGCTTGCTGTTGCAACTCATGAGCTATTGCTCATGAGCATGCTGTGGCGCTCTAGTAATTTAGTAGCTCCTGCTGATTCTCTGTATAATATTCCTCTCCTGTGAATGCCATGAATTGCTCTTGGCTTGATCATGCTGTGATGATCCTTGCCTTTGGCAAGTGCCAGTACTCCAGATGTGCTATTATCTGTGCTCTAATTCCTGGACATGCTCAATTGAGCCTATCTGTTGTATTATCAACTCCATCCTTTGATGGAGTGCTTCTGGATACTATTATAATGCCTGATGCCCTTATCTGTGATGCAATTGTTCAGTTATTTAAGTATCTGTTCATGTGTTAATTGCTTAGAATGAGTTCTAGCATGCAGTAGCATGCTCTAGCAAGCTTCTGGTGCTCATATGATCACCAGTTGCTTGTAAAAGCTGCTCTTTGGTGTTTGTGCCTCACTGTTGCTCACTCTGTGCTGTGTGTGTATCACACAGGCTTGGCCTGATGTGTGCTGTTGCTTGCTTAAGCATCAATTGATGCCTGTCATGATCCATTTGATCATTTGCAAGATCCTGGTGCATCAATTGCTTGTCTGTTTCATTTATCTGTTCATCCTTGCTTGATTAGATGGATAAATGATGTGAACTGTGATTCAGTGGTGATCAACTCAATGAATTTGTTAGGGCTAGCAGGATGCCAACCACTGGTTGGGTACCCTAGCCCACTACTGAACCTCTCTGGTGATGATGTGGTGGTTCTAAGTGTTGGCTTGTGGGTTGAGGTAGCCCTGGCAGCACTGTGATGCTGTCAAGGTAGCTCCCCCTTTCTATGGCTTGTTGTGTATGGACATATGCTCTCTGGCTGATCATGTTTGACTGCCAGAAGCCTTTTGATGTTGACAATACTGGTAGAAACTTGTGTTTCTACCATTCTGATGGTGTAGCTAGACTGTTAGGTGCTTGGTAACTTGGGAATGGCTGATTGGGATCAAATCCATGATGGATTTCTCTGGTTGTGTCAACAACCAGTGTTCCCTTGATTGTTTTCCTTTTAGCCTTTGCTTTATTTACTGGCACCAAATGGTTTTGCAGCCAAGTGATGAGACATCCAGGGTTTCCTACCCTTATTTGATTCTGTGATGCATGTGTATGCTTATAGATGAGCAAAGCATGTGTTTGCTCAGGTTCTTTTGGGTATACCTCACTCCAGCTCCTAGAAAATGAGTGTTGGTGTAGAGGATTGCTTCTGTGTTGTTCTTGTGGTTGCTTTACTTGCCCTGCTCCTCCTGGTGATCTTGATTTGGTTCAGTGGTTTGGTTGAACAGGTTGAACAGCAGTGGCTGTTCTTCTTGTTTTAGCTGTTCTTGGTGTTCTTACCAGTGAAGCCTGTCGACAGAATGGCTAGGGTTTGCTTCTGGAAAGTTTATATGTTGTGCTCTCTTGCTCTCCCTGGTCGACAGCTTGGCCTGCACACTTGGTGACTCACTGATGATGTGTGAGTGTGTTGTGCCACATGCACACTCAGTGGCTTGGTGTTGAGCATGCACACATGCTGTGTGTGCTGCTTGTGTGTATGTGTGTACCAGGTCCTGTGAACTTGGCTTGGAGAGGATCAGCTCGGCAGCCTGATCATATCCCCTCCATTTGCTTTATTTGTTAACCTGCCAAGTGGCTTTGCCACTTGGCTTAATTCTGTTTTTGGCTTTGATTTGTGCAGGGATCATCAATTGGTCACATTGGACAGGGAATTCATCAAACACAAGATCAAGTGAAGAGGATCTTGTAGAATTTAGACTAGGATCATTAACTTGTAATTTTTCTTTATTTTTCATTCTTCTATTCTGCCCATTTATGTAATGTGTTGTATTGTTCTTTTATTCCACTTATGAATATTGTAATGACATTGTAAATTGTGTAATGATCAATAAAGCTCAAGGTTTCTCTCAAATGAGCTTTACTTAGTTGTTGTATTCTTGATTATCTTGATTAATGATAATTGTTTATTAAATTATCTCAAGTTTAAATTATGTGATATTCATTTGAGGTTTGAATTTGAAATTCAAATTCAAATTTGGTTTGAATTCAATCATACAACTTAATTTAGAATTCAATCATGCAACTTAAGTTGTAATGCAATACTCTCCTCTCTTCTCAAAACCCTAATTTAGTTAGGTGAGTTGCAAGTTTGTCGCACTCTCGAAACCCTAACCCTGTAAGGTGTCGAGAGAGAAACTTGTCCCCTTCGATGCAGTTTTAGTTTAAAAGCGCGAAATTTCTCCAGATTTTACTATGCAATGCACATCCCTTTCTAAAATCTACCCCTCGATCGTCTCTAAACCTGGGACATTACAGCCTTTCCCCTTAAAGAAAACTTCGTCCCGAAGTTGTGGTTGTAATACCTGAACAGTTCGGGGTATGTTTTCCTCAGGTCTTCTTCCTTTTCCCAGGTGGCTTCCCTCTCGGGGTGATGCTTCCATTGTATCTTGCAATACTTGATCGCCTTATTTCTGAGTTGTTTCCAGCTTTCCTCGAGAATCTTGGCTGGCTTCTCGATGTATGTCAAGTCTGGTTGTAACTCGAGTTCATCATGTGATATTGGTTCATCTGGGGTCTTCAAACACTTTCTGAGTTGTGACACATGGAATACATTATGAACTTGTGCTAACCTTCCAGGTAAATCCAATTCAAAGGCTAAACCTCGATTCTGACTCAGTATCTTGAAGGGTCCTATGTATCTAGGGCTCAACTTTCCTTTTACTCCGAATCTCTGAAGTCCTTTCATCGGGCTTACCTTAAGATATACCATGTCTCCAACTTGTGGCTCCCAAGTCCTCCTCTTCTGATCGGCATAACTCTTTTGCCGACTTTGGGCTATCTTAAGCCTGTCTCTGATAATGTCAATGATTTGTTGTCTTTCCTTGACATAATCAGGATTGAACTCTTTGCTTGCTCCGGCTTCATACCAACATATCGGTGATCTACACTTCCTTCCATAGAGAGCTTCAAATGGTGCCATCTTGATGCTGCTTTGATAGCTATTATTGTATGAAAACTCTGCTAGTGGCAAGTGCTCCTCCCATGATCCTCCGAAGTCTAAGGCACAAGCCCTAAGCATATCCTCTAAGATTTGGTTGGTTCTCTCAGTTTGTCCACCTGTCTGGGGATGGTAAGCGGTACTATAGTCCAACTTGGATCCTAAAGCTTCGTGAAGTTGCTTCCAGAATGCTGATGTGAACACGGATCCTCGATCCGATACTATCTTCTTAGGCACTCCATGCTTACTCACGATCTCTTTGATGTAAAGATCGATAAGTTTCTCTCCTTTATCCTGCTGGTTTACCGCTAAGAAGTGGGCGCTCTTCGTCAACCGGTCCACGATTACCCATATCATGTCCTTCTTTTTATTGGTCATGGGTAGTCCGGTGATAAAATCCATCCCTATTTCTTCCCATTTCCACTCTGGAATAGGTAAAGGTTGTAACTTCCCTGCCGGACTCTGGTGTTCTGCTTTCACTCTTTGGCAGGTATGGCATTCTGCCACATATTGGGCTATCTCCCTCTTCATGTTATTCCACCAGAATAGTTCCTTTAAGTCCATGTACATCTTTGTACTTCCCGGATGTATGGAATATGGTGTTTGATGAGCTTCCCGGAGTATTACCTCCTTAATTTCCGCAATATCCGGAACGCAAATTCTTTTCTGGAACCATAATGATCCAGATTCTCCGCGGTGAAATTCTGATGGTCTTCCCTCATCTATTCTTCTCATCTCCTCCACTATGAATGGATCGTCCAGTTGACCCATCATTATCTCATTCTTCAGGTTGACATTCAACTCATCGGCTACTTGCAACGCCGATAATCCTTCATGGGCTTCCTTCTCCCAAAGTTGTATTTGGGCTTGGCTTATTTCCTTCCTCAACTCCGGTGATATTTCTTGTTCCACTCCTCCGGTACTCTTCCTACTCAGGGCATCTGCTACAACATTAGCCTTCCCTGGTGTGTAATTGATTGTCAGGTCATAATCCTTAATCAATTCTAGCCATCTTTTCTGTCTCATGTTGAGTTCCTTCTGAGTGAAGAAATATTTGAGGCTTTTATGATCTGTATAGAGCTCACACTTAGCTCCATAGAGAAAATGTCTCCAAGTTTTGAGTGCAAATACAACTGCTGCTAATTCCAAGTCATGTGTTGGATAATTCACTTCATGAGGTCTGAGTTGCCTCGATCCATAAGATATCACTTTCCGATCTTGCATGAGTACACAACCCAATCCATGTTTGGATGCGTCACAGTACACGGTGTAATCCTTGCCAACTTCCGGAACTGCTAACACCGGTGCCGTGGTGAGTTTCTCTTTTAGAGTCTGAAAACTTTTCTCACACTCATCAGACCACACGAATGGTGTATTCTTCCTTAACAGCTTCGTCATTGGTCCTGCTATCTTGGAGAATCCTTCAATGAATCTCCGATAATATCCTGCCATTCCGAGGAATCCTCGGATTTCCTTGACAGTCTGGGTGCTTCCCATTCTAGAACTGCTGCTACCTTACTCGGGTTAACAGCTATTCCATCTTTACTAATGACATGACCAAGAAATTCCACTTGATCTAGCCAAAATTCACACTTACTAAGTTTGGCATAAAGTTGATGTTCCCTTAGTGTTTGCAACACTAACCTCAAATGTTCAGCATGTTCGGCTTTGTTCTTGGAATATATCAGGATATCATCGATAAATACGATGACAAACTTGTCTAGATATGGCATGAAGATCTTATTCATGAGATTCATGAATATTGCTGGGGCATTGGTTAATCCAAATGGTACTACAAGATATTCATGGTGTCCATATCTTGAGACAAAGGCGGTTTTCGGAACGTCTTCCTTCTTGATCTTTATCTGGTGATAACCGGATCTTAGATCAATCTTGGAAAAGACTCTCGCGCCTCTAACTTGATCAAATAAATCTTGTATTCTTGGAAGTGGATACTTGTTCTTGATTGTGACATTATTCAGATTCCTGTAGTCTCCGCACATCCTTCTTCCTCCATCCCTTTTATCTACGAAGATCACAGGTGATCCCCATGGTGAAACACTCTCTTGAATGAATCCCTTTTGTTCCAAGTCATCCAATTGCTCCTTAAGTTCTTTCAACTCCTTGGGCCCCATCTTGTATGGTGCTTTGGCAATCGGAGCTGTTCCTGGAATTAGGTCGATAGTGAATTCTATCTCCCTATCTGGTGGCATACCAGGTAATTCCGCAGGAAATACATCCTGGAATTCATTTACTACGGGTATATCCTCTAACTTCATCTCCTTCATGCTATTTAGTTGTAGCTCAACTTCAATCTGTGTATGTTTGTCGCCTTGGTAGATCATTCTACTTCCATCGGGGCTTTTCAACGATACCGTCTTGTTCACACAGTCGATCAATGCTCCATTAGCTTCCAACCAGTTCATACCAAGAATGACATCAATGTCCTTCATTGGTAAAATGAACAGGTCCGCGTCAAACGCGCACTTATTGATCATAATGACTTGTTTTTGTTTGGCATGGGTTACTACTATCGTTCCCCCGCAGAAAGTATGGTTATGGGTGTATCTAACTTAGTGCAACTAATCCCATGTTTGATGATGAATTGTTGAGAAATGAATGATGTAGTTGCACCAGTATCAAAAAGTACTTTGCCAGGATGAGTGAGTATCTGGAGCGTACCTATCACCGCCTGGTCAGAGTTGACCACCTCCTCCAGACTGGTACAGTTCAGCTTGCCGAAGGGCTTCTTATTCTTCCAGCTCCCTCCGGTGTTTCCTCGACTTCCTCCTCCTCCAGATTGACCTCCTCCCGTGTTTCTCTTGGGGCAGTCCTTCAGCATGTGCCCTTCCTGGCGACAACCAAAGCATATTATCTTTGGCTTCTTACAATCCTTCGCGACATGTCCTTTGAATCCACAGGAATGGCATACAATCTGATTTGCAGACTGATACCCTTGGTTCCTCCTCTGGTTGTTGTTGTTGTTGTTGTTGTTGTACCGTGGCTTGAAACTCAAGCTGGTATTGGGCTTGTTACTAACAAACCTTTTAGGCTCAAACTTGGCCTTCTTCCTCTTCTCTTCCTGTAACTGCTTGAAATCATCTTATAGAGTGATGGCTGCATCCACCAACTCTTGAAACTCCGTTGCTCTCATCATACGGAGCTGTACCTTGAACTGGGGACTTAACCCCCTCAGAAATCTCTTTTTCTTCTTGTCCTCGGTGTTGACTTCTTCAACAGCATACCGGGACAATTTAGAGAACTCCCTGACATAGGTCAGGATTGCCTTGTCCTTCTGCTCGAGACTTTCAAATTCTCGACGCTTTAGCTCCACAATACTTTCAGGGACATGGGATTCCCTAAACTTCCTCGTGAATTCCTCCCAGGTAAATACTTTTCCAGCCGGATATACTGCTACAATGTTATCCCACCATGATGCGGCGGGTCCACACAACAAGTGTGTAGCATAACGGACCTTCTCCTGGTCATTGCATCCAACGGTGTTGAGCTTTCGCTCAATGTCCATGAGCCAGTCCTCCGCGTCCATTGGCTCGGGCGCGTATGCAAAGGATATAGGCTTAGTGTTTTGGAAGTCTGATAGTGTGACTCCCTGGTTCTCAGGTCTCTCCATCCTGTTTTGCTGCAACAAATCCTGGAAGAATTTGTTCTGCTGCTCCAACGTAACACGTTGTCTCTCTTCCACCATCTGCATGTACTGAATGAAATTCTGTTGCGTCATGGGTGGTGGTGGTGGTGGAAACTGATCTCTGGCTGCACCCTCAGCCTCCTCCTTTTGCTTGGCTTCGCGCTCCATGCGCTGTGCTTCGGTCTCCTCTCCTAACGTTCCCGACATAACCCCCTAGTTCTGCAACACAAGATGATACTCATAATTACTCCATGCGCAAGTTTTCTGAGCTCAACATTGTGCACAGAACTAGTCACGCAATGGAAATCAAGAAGCAAATCCAAATCATACAAAACATATACCATATATTTACATACATAAGTGGTCTTATTACATAACTCAAGTCGATGTGAGTATGCAAACTCACTTATTAAAGTATATATACAAATTCTACAAAATATTACACTCTACAATACACGTGGTACTTGTGTATTGTAGCTTGGCTTCTCTTGGTAGACTTCTAGTCGATCTTCACTCCCGATACATTCCAGGCTTCCATCCGGTCGAACGTGTCGTTCTCCTGACAAAACCTGGAACATAAGGTCTCCCCGTTGGCTGATAGTCGGAATCCGATGATGATCCTAGGGCGAAATCAGTGTTCACAAACTGATCATTCAGTGCATCGTAATCCACCCAACGGGTGTACTCCCCTGTACCTATACCATAGGTATCTCCTACATTCGTATCCGACCCAACCTGTGTCGGATACCCTCCAACTTCCTCCTCATTCCATGGGTAACTCTGATGCTGGGACGTGACATCTTCATTCATCTCCCCATCATAATACACTGTGGTACTATGAGTTCCAGTATCCGATCCCCAACGCCAACCCCTAGAATTCTCGATAGGAGTCTCGGAACGCTGGTTGTTTCCGGATTCCTCTCCGCCTTCGTATCCCCCATAGGAACTACCCAGATAGTTCCCAGGTGTAACAGGTGTTCACGTGCAAGTGGATCAATACTGATGTAATCACCAGCTGAATAAACTGGTGTGTGTACCACATTCTCCATAGGTTCTTTCCCCCTACTCTCCTCCTTGGGTTCAGTGAACTCCTCAAGCATCGTATCAATTGCTCCTATCAGATGATGATTCAACTGAAAGAGTAATGATATGAAGTTACGGCTATTGTCCATGTATTTGGCTGCTTCGGCTGGTTTACTTTTGGCATATTTGAAATGGTTCAGCATGGGATCATTGTCCTCCTCCATATGAGGAATGTGTGTAAATTCGGAACCCATAAGCGCTTTCGTCTTATGCTCCCGAATATCGGTTATGGCTCTCATAACAGCTATATGGTAGGCTGTATTGGTTGTCCTCGCTTCCCCAGCTGGCATGACTACGCTCATTCCCAAAGATTCGGGAAGTCACAATCCTACTCTGCACTTGGCCAACACCGGACCATCATAGAACATGTACTTCTTTACTGGAATCTGGGGATCGCACCCAAATTCTAGTAACATGGCTCGTAGGATATCTGCCAGTCCTCCTTGGTACTCATTCAGTGTGGAATCCATAACTTTCACGTTTCTTCCTGGTCGTGAACTTGCCATGTTGGCTGTAGAAATAGAAAGATTATGAGATTAATAATAATGCATCATAATAGAGATAATAAAGAATTTTCGCATTAAAAGATATGATTGTTGTATTCTCAATTGAATATACACCATATTTTTAGAGAACTCTTTACTAATCCTATTTGACTCCTAACGTTTTAGTCCCATTTACTAGGTTCCAACCTAAGGTCAAAGCTTTTGCTCTGATACCAACTGTGGTGACCCTGCATACCACTGCATGTTGTAGTATGCCAGTCGTTGATATAACATTCACGAAGTACCATTCCGCAAATATTACATCCCTCAGAGTAGTACAACAGAACATAGCAGGGTCCATAACTCATTCACTTATTATTACAAGCATCAAACATATATTGTCTTGGAGCTCCTCTTGGGTCCTAAGAGGAATACTCCTGGGTTCGAGGTGAACCCAACTTAACTTACAATATAGGAGTCTCATTAAACTATACATTTATTGCATCGAGCAGCTAAATACTAAGAGTTCGGGCTGCTCGGTTACTACTACTACTGGATGTCTCTAGGCTTGATCTCCTCCGGAAGCCTCCCCGGATCCGTAGACTATGATATAGTCTACGCCTTCAACACCTCCCGAGAGGTCTGGTTCTTCATAGCCGATGATCTCGGCCCCTTCATTGTTGTCGTAGTCCTCCTCCAGACGATTCAGACAATCTAAGCATGGGATTTAAGAGTGGCATGAGTACGAGCGTACTCAACAAGTTCATTATAGATAAGAGGTGTTTAATGCACTAGCTACGATATTAGACCAGAAAGTCTAATATCAATGCAAGTTTTGATAAACATTTCTTCAAGAGATTGCTTTTATTTCAAAGAGCTATGTCCGTCAGCCTTCACCGGTTTACTAGAACTTCATGGAGCTCCTTTCCGGCCGTGTTCGCAGTTCCTCAATCCCGGAACAGGGAGTGACAGGTCACGCTTCTTACACTCTGCAGAGGTGTGTTGCTTTACCCATAAGAGATCTTAACCTTGGTGCCAACCGGGCAGCTTTCCCGTCCACACTTCCTTCGTGTGAGGCCCGGTATAAGGTCTAGCCAATCATGTTCCTCCGCTGCCTCGCACACCCACCCTTTGTTGCATACCCCGACCCTGGGTCCTCGTCGGTCCTCTTACACCAATTAAGGATGGACCCCGACCACGACAACAGTTTGGGACTCGTTAACCAAACTCCTTCGCCGGTAGCTGCAACCCATCATAGACCACTTACCGTGGGGAATTAGAATGGGATCCCCACCCCACCGCTTGCCCAACCTGGGTCAAGTGTCTACGGTAAGCGCATCCGTTGATGTACGAGAGGTGGAAACACTTTTGACTACTCCGTCCCACTCCGGATCTTATGGTTAACACGGGTATTGCACAAGAATCACTGGCGACATTTGTTGTTTAATCCTAGATGGATATTAACCCTTGCAATGGAACCTCCACCATATCAACACAATCCATGGTTCCATTGCCCACCACATAGTCATATTCATAGTTATGAAAGTAGTGGTTTTGATTTTTGTGCAATAGTGATAACCATAATACTTTGCAAGTAATTTGATAGAAATACTCAAATGACATGAGCAAGCGATGAACTTGCCTGAACACTGCAAAGTTTTGTTGGATGGTATGGACTGACCCTTGTCCTCTGCCTCTGAAAATAGCATCATTGTCCGATAAGGGCAATGGTTAAAGAAGCAATTATGCATGATTCCAGTTTTAGGGTTTGTTTCCCCCCCTTCCGATGTCGTTGTTATTTTATGAGAGGTTAGATACTAAGAACATCTTAGGGATACTTGATTTAGGATAAATACAACCTTGAAATGTTGTCAAGGTGTTTTGAAGTCCAAAGGCATTAATGGACTTATTTTTATTATTGAAAATTATGTGTGATTTAAATGATTATTTAAATCCTCAAATTAAGACTCATTCTTAATTGTCTTCAAAAATTCTCTTTGATATTTTATTTAGATAGAGAATTTTATGTTGATCTATTTTCATATTTTTAATTATTTTTTTAGAGCTATTAATAATTTTCTATGATTATTCATAGTTTCTGCATTTTTTTGGAATTTAGGAAATGACCTAAATGCCCTTGGGCCCCACCTGTCAGGGTGGCCCAACGGTTAGGTCGCACCCGAGCCACCCTTTGGGCTCGGTCGGCCCATTCTTCCTCTCCCCTCTCCTCGCGCGACTGAACCCTAACCCTAACCTGCTCTGGCGACCCGCGTCGCCGCCGCCTTCGCCGATTTTCTCCGGCCGATTCCGGCCATCGCCGCCGGCGAGATGTGGCGCATCTGAACCGCCACTCGACGGCGATTCAGATCCACCGCGTCGATCTGTGTTTCGTTTCCTCGATCCCCGCCTCGCTCGTCTACCGTGGTGTGCTGCGGCGAGTTCGTCGCCGCCGACGCTCCTGGTGTCGAGGCCGTGTGCCTCGCCGTGGTGATGCTGGCGTTGCGGCGAGTTGTGCCTGGCTAGGCTTGGCCTGGCGCCGCCGTTCGCCCGGCGTGTGCCGCCGTGCCGCCATGGTCGATCTTCTCTCCGCTCACCAGTAAGTGCTCATCTCCTCCGTCCTTCTCTGCTATTTGTTCTACTGCTTCCCCTTCCCTTCGTCTAGCTTGGCCACTGGTCTGCTTCTCCCTGTGGGGATGCATGCTGTGCCGATGTGCTGTGCTAGCCACTGCGCCTTGCTAGCTTACGCGTATGCTGCTGTGCTATGTTGCTGTGCCGCTGCTGCTGCTGTGCATCTGTCATGGTTCCAGTTTGTTGTGCTGTGCTGTTCTTGCTCAATTGCTTGCTGTTGCAACTCATGAGCTATTGCTCATGAGCATGCTGTGGTGCTCTGTGTAATTTAGTAGCTCCTGCTGATTCTCTGTATAATATTCCTCTCCTGTGAATGCCATGAATTGCTCTTGGCTTGATCATGCTGTGATGATCCTTGCCTTTGGCAAGTGCCAGTACTCCAGATGTGCTATTATCTGTGCTCTAATTCCTGGACATGCTCAATTGAGCCTATCTGTTGTATTATCAACTCCATCCTTTGATGGAGTGCTTCTGGATACTATTATAATGCCTGATGCCCTTATCTGTGATGCAATTGTTCAGTTATTTAAGTATCTGTTCATGTGTTAATTGCTTAGAATGAGTTCTAGCATGCAGTAGCATGCTCTAGCAAGCTTCTGGTGCTCATATGATCACCAGTTGCTTGTAAAAGCTGCTCTTTGGTGTTTGTGCCTCACTGTTGCTCACTCTGTGCTGTGTGTGTATCACACAGGCTTGGCCTGATGTGTGCTGTTGCTTGCTTAAGCATCAATTGATGCCTGTCATGATCCATTTGATCATTTGCAAGATCCTGGTGCATCAATTGCTTGTCTGTTTCATTTATCTGTTCATCCTTGCTTGATTAGATGGATAAATGATGTGAACTGTGATTCAGTGGTGATCAACTCAATGAATTTGTTAGGGCTAGCAGGATGCCAACCACTGGTTGGGTACCCTAGCCCACTACTGAACCTCTCTGGTGATGATGTGGTGGTTCTAAGTGTTGGCTTGTGGGTTGAGGTAGCCCTGGCAGCACTGTGATGCTGTCAAGGTAGCTCCCCCTTTCTATGGCTTGCTGTGTATGGACATATGCTCTCTGGCTGATCATGTTTGACTGCCAGAAGCCTTTTGATGTTGACAATACTGGTAGAAACTTGTGTTTCTACCATTCTGATGGTGTAGCTAGACTGTTAGGTGCTTGGTAACTTGGGAATGGCTGATTGGGATCAAATCCATGATGGATTTCTCTGGTTGTGTCAACAACCAGTGTTCCCTTGATTGTTTTCCTTTTAGCCTTTGCTTTATTTACTGGCACCAAATGGTTTTGCAGCCAAGTGATGAGACATCCAGGGTTTCCTACCCTTATTTGATTCTGTGATGCATGTGTATGCTTATAGATGAGCAAAGCATGTGTTTGCTCAGGTTCTTTTGGGTATACCTCACTCCAGCTCCTAGAAAATGAGTGTTGGTGTAGAGGATTGCTTCTGTGTTGTTCTTGTGGTTGCTTTACTTGCCCTGCTCCTCCTGGTGATCTTGATTTGGTTCAGTGGTTTGGTTGAACAGGTTGAACAGCAGTGGCTGTTCTTCTTGTTCTAGCTGTTCTTGGTGTTCTTACCAGTGAAGCCTGTCGACAGAATGGCTAGGGTTTGCTTCTGGAAAGTTTATATGTTGTGCTCTCTTGCTCTCCCTGGTCGACAGCTTGGCCTGCACACTTGGTGACTCACTGATGATGTGTGAGTGTGTTGTGCCTCATGCACTCTCAGTGGCTTGGTGTTGAGCATGCACACATGCTGTGTGTGCTGCTTGTGTGTATGTGTGTACCAGGTCCTGTGAACTTGGCTTGGAGAGGATCAGCTCGGCAGCCTGATCATATCCCCTCCATTTGCTTTATTTGTTAACCTGCCAAGTGGCTTTGCCACTTGGCTTAATTCTGTTTTTGGCTTTGATTTGTGCAGGGATCATCAATTGGTCACATTGGACAGGGAATTCATCAAACACAAGATCAAGTGAAGAGGATCTTGTAGAATTTAGACTAGGATCATTAACTTGTAATTTTTCTTTATTTTTCATTCTTCTATTCTGCCCATTTATGTAATGTGTTGTATTGTTCTTTTATTCCACTTATGAATATTGTAATGACATTGTAAATTGTGTAATGATCAATAAAGCTCAAGGTTTCTCTCAAATGAGCTTTACTTAGTTATTGTATTCTTGATTATCTTGATTAATGATAATTGTTTATTAAATTATCTCAAGTTTAAATTATGTGATATTCATTTGAGGTTTGAATTTGAAATTCAAATTCAAATTTGGTTTGAATTCAATCATACAACTTAATTTAGAATTCAATCATGCAACTTAAGTTGTAATGCAATACTCTCCTCTCTTCTCAAAACCCTAATTTAGTTAGGTGAGTTGCAAGTTTGTCGCACTCTCGAAACCCTAACCCTGTAAGGTGTCGAGAGAGAAACTTGTCCCCCTTCGATGCAGTTTTAGTTTAAAAGCGCGAAATTTCTCCAGATTTTACTATGCAATGCACATCCCTTTCTAAAATCTACCCCTCGATCGTCTCTAAACCTGGGACATTACAGATAGGCCCCGTGGTGGACGTGGCCGGCTCCTCGTCCTCCTGCTTCTCCGGTGAAGGGGGCGGATTGTGCTCCCCCTGGCCGCCTACGTCGGGCGCCTGCAGCAGGTCGTCGTCGCCAGCCTGGTCGCCGGCTTGGTCAGCCGGATCGGCGTGATCCGGCGTCCATCTCCTCGTCGCCGGGTCGCCGTCCTCGGCGTTTTGCCGGGAGAAGAGCTAAAGAAAAAACAGAACATGAGTAAACAACAAGCCGGAAGTCGGCAGAAGAAAAAGGAAGTCGGCCCCGCAGCCGCAAGCCGGAAGTCGGCGGAGATACAAAACTTACTAACTCGGGCGGGTTGTCCCTGTCGTGGGGCGCCAGCCCGTAGTTCCATTCCTCAGGCATGTTCGCCTTGGTGATGTTGTTCACCCGGCGGGCGACCTGGGCCTTGGAGACCAGCGCTGTGGACGTCCGGTTCGGATCGAACCGGCCGGACATGTGCCCAATCTTGTGGGTGCGCATCTGGAGCGGCAGCACCCGGCGCTCGGCGATGGTGCAGAGGAGGTCCTCGGCGGTCAGCCCGTTCGCGACGGCCGCCCCCAGGAAGTCCCAGAGCTGGTTCACCTCTGCATCCGGATCCGCCGTGCGGGCGTTGTAGCTCCAGTTGATCCGGCCGACTGGAGGAACCGGGTTGAACTCCGGAAGATTGATCCGGTCGACGAGCTCGCCCTCGTTGCGCACGTAGAAGAATGACATCTGCCAGTTCTTCACCGAGTCAACGGTGGGGATTTTGGGGAAAGGCGTACCGGGCCGGGTGTAGATCGAGGCGGCGCCCGCAGGCGGCCCTCAGTAGTTTGGGCCTTCAAGTAGAACAGCCGGCTCCAGAAGTCGATATCCGGCCACAAGCCGGCGTAGGCCTCCATGAACGCCACGTAACAGCTGAGGAGGATCATGGCGTTGGCCGGCAGATGGTGCGGCTGCAGGCCGAAGTTGTCGAGAAATTGCCGGAAGAAGGGGGAGGCCGGCAGGCCCAGCCCGCGATCGAGGTGCGCGCCGAAGACGACGCGCTCGCCAGGCTGCAGCACGGGCTCCTTCTCCTCCCCGGGCGCCCGCGTGATCACCGACGACGGGATCCGGCGGAGGCGCACCAGCCGCGCGATATCATCATCTCGCATATACGAGCCCCGCCACGATCCGCTGGCGGAGGCCATTGTCGAGGAAGAGGAAGAGGTTGACCACGAAAGACGAAACGGCGACGAAGAACCTTGCGACGGTGGTGGCGACGACGGTGGCTGAGGGCGCTCCGTTGAAACGCGGGGCCCCGTGGCGCCGGCTCGACGGAGTAGCGGCGGCGGATCGGCGGAGACTCGCTCGCCGGAGTTCGCCAGCGGGAGGAGTTCGTCGGAGCAGCGACGGGCTCGAGCGCAGGAAGAGAGCGAGGGGAGCGGGAGCGCGAGGAAGAAGAAGTGAGCAAGCGCCGCCTCGGTACCCTCCCCCGCGGCATTTATAGCCGACCGCGGCGGGCAGTTGGCCTCCACGTGGCGATCGTGGCCACGCCGCCCGGATTTTCTGCGCATTAACGTCGCCCACGACCGCTACCGTTACCAGAAACTGCCACACCACGTCGCCCACGACCGCATCGAATCCGGAGGGGACATTGATGTGACCAGACGAACCGGCGGCAGAGCCCAGGCGTCAGACCGGTCAAGTCGGGTGCAGGACTCGAGGCGGCGGAGACTCCTGCGCGCCGCAAGCCGGAGCCGGACAACAAGTTCAACTCGGACCAAAAGTTATCAGCAAGGCGGAGACGCCATCAAAACTTGCGAGAAAACAAAAGCTGCAAGTGTAAATAGCGGCCGGCTAGAAGTAGCCGGCAAGAACGAGCCGGATGAGGGCGCAGCCGGCTGAATGAAAACTCTCAGTCGGCCCCTCCGAGCGCCGCCAAGTATATTCAAGAAGCCAGGAAAACCTGCCTAGGTCCTTCTAAACGCAGGACCTTGCCAGCTTTGGGGGCTAATGTCGGGGGGAAGACCCCGGATAGGGCAATGGACGCGGAGCAGCCGGCTGGCCACCGGCCGGCTCGCGGCAAAGGCCGGCTGAGGTGCAGCCGGCTGGCGCCGTGGCCGGCTGGTCCGGAAGTCGGCTGGCTCTAGTTCCTAGTCGGCCTGGCTACGGCCGCCAATGCTGTAGCTGGGCCGGCTTCTACAAGCCATATCCGACCGGGGGTTTGTACCTCAGACCGACTCGAGGCTGGCGAGTCTTGCACCGAAGGAACCGGGTTGGTGATCCGGGTTCCCAAAGTCCACGCTGACTTCATCTTCCGTAAAGCGCGGGGCACTGTGGAGCAATAGTGCCACGCGCCGGACAGGCCATCATGGCTAACGACGATCCGTACTGGCTACAGTGGCTGACGGCGACAGGGACACCTCCTCTCCATACCACTGACCTGGGCAGCCGGATGGGACATGCCACTACGCCTCAACGGCTCCTGACGTCACCGCCTCGGGAAGGAGCGGAGCCGGAGCCGGCCAAGCCGGCCAGAGACTATAGGGTCTTATATGTAAAGTGCCGGTGCCTATATAAGCCGCACTACCCCTCTCGTGCAGGGGATCGATCATTCTCACTTCATTCCACCCTTAGCGCTGCCCTGTGAGAGAGACCATCGTCTCCCTTAGCCTCCCAGGAGCAGCCGGACACAGCTCTAGGAGCACCATTGTACTGTGTGATATCTTATACACTCTAGCAGGAGTAGAGGTTTTACCTCCACAGGAGGGCCTCGAACCTGGGTACGTCGCCGTGTCGCTCGTGCCCATACCCGCTTCCGGATACCGCCGTGAGATCTCTCAGGGACCACCTTCGATTAGCCACCCTATGGCATATGCCGTGACGATACCACGACAAAAACATCGACCACACCACTGCCATGTACGCCTTCATTGGTGGACTGCAGAGAGGAGGATTGCTGAGGCATAAGCTCACTTGTTTGGCTAACACCAATAAACTGACTTTGGATGAGATGATCTCCATTGCCAGTGACCACACTGCCGCCGATGACGATGCGGGCGGTGATATCGCAGCTACAGCAATCCCCCTGCACCAACAAAAGAAGAACCGTGATAACGGCAACAACAGCAGCCATAAACGCAAAAACCCTGATGACCAGAAGAGTGGCGGATCCGACATGGTCGCCATGGCGTTCCAACGCGGAGGTTCAGGAGGCGGAAGAGGACGCGGCCGTGGAGGCGGAGCCGGCAGGGGTCAGCAGCATGGCACTGAGGTCACAGCTGGCGGATCCCGCGCCCCGCAAACCTACGAGGAGTATAGAGACATGCCCTGCCTGGCCCACCTGGATCCGGCTACAGGGAAGTCCACTCACACCAACCGCAACTGCAAGTGGGTCAACGACCTAAAGAACGACCCGGAGGCAGGATACAAGCGAGCCCGGAAGCACCGCCCACACGGCAAAGGAGGCAAGGGCAAGAACAAGGACAAAGAGGAAGACAGTTCCGAGGCAATGGATGAGGATGATAACTCGCCGGATCCCAAAGCCGGATCCGCAGGTAAATCCAACCCCTTCGAGAAAAAGAGCGTGGGGGCTTACCACACCTTCCTCGGAACCCCAACAGTCCGCGCTACAAAGTCAGCTACCCGGATCCTGAACGCCACAGTTCCGGCTGTGCCGCAGTATGTCAGGTGGTCGGAAGTTCCGTGCACATTTGACAGGGAGGATCATCCCGCCATTGTGCCAAAAGAATACTACGCCTTGGTTGTAAGTCCCCGCATAGACGGGTATGACTTCTCCAAGTGCCTCATGGATGGTGGAGCCAGCTTGAACATCATGTACCTGGAGACTCTGGAGCGGATGAACCTCACCAAGGAACAGCTCAAACACAGCAACACTGAGTTTCACGGCGTGGTTCCGGGTAAGAAGGCGAACTCCCTCGGCAGCATCACACTTCCCGTGGCTTTCGGCGATGTTCACAATTTCCGCGAAGAGAAGATCACGTTTGAAGTTGTGCCCTTCAAGAGCTCCTACCACGTCATCTTCGGCAGGCCCACCTACCACAAGTTCCACGCAAGAGCGTGCTATATCTACAACAAGCTCAAGATTCCGGGTCCTAACGGTATGATCACCATAACCGGAGACTACAAAAAGGCTCATGAGTGCGAGTTGGGCGAAGCCGCCTTCGCAGAGTGTGATATCCGAGAGAGAAAGGCTAAGAGCCGCGGTGGATCCGACTGAGATGCAGACCACCAAGAAGCAGATCTCCGAACAGAAAAACTCCTTCAGGGCCGCGATAGAGACCAAGAAGGTCAACTTCAAGGAAGATGACGCTACCAAGCAAGTCTCAATCGGAGCCAACATGGACCCCAAATAGGAAGACGCGCTCGTCGAGTTTCTCCGCGCTAACATGGATATCTTCGCATGGCAACCTTCTGACATGTCCGGAGTACCAAGGGAACTCGCCGAGCACTACCTCAACATAAACCCGGGGGCTAAACCGGTGAAGCAAGCTATGCGACGCTTTGGAGATAAGAAGCGCCGCGCCAAGGAATGGAATTAGCAAAGTTACTAGAGGCAGGTTTTGTAATAGAAGTAATCCATACTGATTGGGTCGCAAATCCCGTCCTTGTACCCAAAAAGAACACTGAAATACTAAGAATGTGCATCGATTACTCGGCTTGAACAAACATTGCCCGAAGATCCGTTTCCCCGCATTGACCAAGTCATTGATTCGACGGCAGGGGCGGAACTTCTGTGTTTTCTTGATGCGTATTCCGGGTATCACCAGATCCGGATGGAGGAGTCGACCAAAAGGCGACCTCATTCATCACCCCATTTGGCACTTACTGCTATGTTACTATGCCCTTTGGCTTGAAAAACGCAGGTGCCACCTACCAACGTACGATGCAGCGGTGCTTGAAGGACCAGATAGGCCGGAACGTACACGCCTACGTCGACGACATCGCGGTCATGACTCGGAAAGGATCCGACTTGATCAGCGACCTCAAACCTTTGAGAATCTCCGTCGGTACAAGATGATGTTGAATCCGCTGAAGTGCGTCTTTGGCGTACCAGCCGGAAAACTCCTTGGCTTCATTGTCTCTAACAGGGGCATTGAACCCGGAAAAGATCAAGGCAATTTTGTGCATAAAAAGGCCAACTTGTCTCAAAGATGTGCAACGGCTCACTAGTTGTGTCGCAGCAATCAGCAGGTTTGTTAGCCGTCTTGGCGAGAAGGCACTTCCCCTGTACAAGCTATTGAAGAAAACAGACAAGTTTGTCTGGGACGAGGCAGCAGATGCAGCACTACAAGGGTTGAAGGAGATACTTACCTCCCCACCTATCCTAGCAGCTCCAGGAGAGTCAGAGCCTATGCTCCTTTACCTGGCAGCCACCAACAGGGTCATCAGCCTCGTCATCGTGGTGGAAAGACAGGAAGAAGGTCACGAATATGGAGTCCAAAGGCCAGTCTACTATATTAGCGAGGTCCTTACGGAATCCAAACAACGCTACCCTCACTTTCAGAAGTTAGCCTAGTATTCCTGGGCAGCAGGAAGCTGAGACATTACTTCCAAGAACATCCAGTAACAGTCGTGAGCAAGGCTCCGCTGTCAACGATTCTCAACAACGCTGACGCAACAGGACGCACAGCAAAATGGGGCATTGAATTATCCGCCTTCGACATCAGCTACAAAGACAGGACCGCGGTTAAATCCCAGGTCTTGGCAGATTTCGTCGCAGATTGGACAGAAGCTCCGGATGCAAATCTGGAGCCGGAACCAGAGACATGGGTTATGCACTTCGATGGATCCAAGCAGCATCAAGGCTCAGGAGCCGGAGTCACCCTGAAGTCCCCTACCGGAGAAGAACTGCAGTACATTCTGCAGATCCACTTCGAAGCTACAAACAACATGGCGGAGTACGAGGCTCTACTACACGGACTGCGCATCGCTAAGGAAATAGGGATCAAGCACATTATCTGCTGTGGAGATTCCGACCTGGTGGCACAGCAAGTAGCCGGAACCTGGAACGCCAGAAATTCCGTCATGGCGGCTTACCGAGACGAAGTTGACGAGATCGCCAAGTGCTTTCTGGGATACGAAGTCAAGTACGTCCGGAGAGACGACAATGCAGCGGCAGACATGCTATCCAAGCTCGGATCCGGCAGGAAGCCAATTCCGCCTGGAATTTTCCTGGAGCATTTACGGATACCCTCGGTGAAGGGCGCTAACCCGGAAAATCCAGAGGTGGCAGTGTCTCCGGCCAAAGAAGTGATGGCTATCATTCCGGCTTGGACACAGCCTTTCCTGGATTACCTCATCGATCAGAAGTTGCCAGAGGACGAGGTCCTCGCGCGACAGATCATCAGACGAGCAAGATCCTACACAATTGTTGATGGACAGCTCTACAAACGAAGCGCAACAGGGGTGTTTCTCAAATGCGTCTCTAATCAAGATGGCATTGAAATCCTCAGAGAGATCCACGCAGGGGACTGCGGGCATCATGCCGCTCCCAGGTCACTCGTTGCAAAAGCTTTTCGGCTAGGCTTTTACTGGATCACAGCTAAAGAAGATGCTGATAAGATAGTCAAGACCTGCCGAGGTTGTCAGTACTACGCTACTCAACCAAACGCTCCAGCCCAAGAGCTGAAGACCATACCTATCACCTGGCCGTTTGCGGTCTGGGGGCTCGATATGGTTGGTAAGTTAAAAAGATCATCTCCTGGCGGTTTCGAATACCTCTTGGTCGCTGTTGACAAATTCAACAAGTGGATCGAGGCAAAGCCAGTGAGAAAAGCCGACGGTGCTACGGCACTAAAATTTGTCTGCAGCCTCGTGATGAGATTCGGCATCCCACACAGCATAATCACAGATAATGGCACAAACTTCGCTCAGGGAGAATTGAAGGATTATTGTGAGACAATGGGGATTCGATTAGACCTTGCATCTGTGGCTCACCCGCAATCAAATGGTCAAGTTGAAAGGGCTAACGGTCTAATATTATCAGGAATCAAGCCACGCCTTGAAGAACCGCTGCGACGAGCAGCTGGAGCTTGGGCTGACGAACTGGACGCTGTCTTGTGGAGTTTGCGAACTACCCCTAAAAGGTCAACAGGGTTTACCCCATTTTTCCTGGTATACGGATCCGAAGCCGTGATTCCTTCCGACATCATCCACGATTCGCCGCGAGTTTCAGCCTACAATGAAGAAACAGCTGACGAGGCCAGACAGTTATCTGTGGACCTGATCGAGGAAGCTCGGAATTTAGCCGACCAGCGCTCCGCCATCTACCAGCAGAAGCTCCGACGTTATCACAGTCGTCGAGTTCGGAATCGCTCTTTCATGGCGGGAGACCTGGTCCTCCGCCTTCGGCAGATGAAAGACCATAAGCTGCAGTCCCCATGGGAAGGACCCTTCGTCGTTAGCAAAGTGCTTCATAACGGATCGTACTACCTTGTGGATTTTCGAGAGCTCAGGGACATACCTGCTAATTGGCGCCGGAAACGCAAGCGTGAGGATCCGGATGACATCTACGACGAGACAGATCGCCCCTGGAACATCGCACAGCTACGTCCTTTCCACACTTAGCATATTTTTTCCGAGTTACAAACTCTGTAATAGTTATACATGATCAATGAAATAAAGCTTATGGTTCACTCTCCGAGTCTTTTACCTCCTTTACTTATTCATTTTTAGATCATGTGTGTTTTCCGACTAAAACCGCAGAGCTGGATATTTCCGCCTAGGCGTGTATAAAAAGTTGTGATTTTCAAAAATCGTCCCTGAGGACGTAAGCTTAAGTTTTCTGGTTAAATTGCTTTCTGTTGTGAACTCGTGGATTCCTAGTAGCGATTTCCGGCACCTATGCTTGGGGGCTTGTTTCCGCGGTTATTGACGGATTACCATTGGGTTTCGTCGCCGCTGGCGAGCGTTTCCGGCTAAGGTCTTCCGGCTCGCGGAAGGTCAAGCGAGCAAGCCGGAAAACAACGAAATCAGCACTTGCTTTCCGACACAAAACGAAACATGCACATGACATTAACGGATAGCAGGATAAGTGTTTCCGCCCCATGCATAGTCGTTTCGTCCCTAGCTACTTAAGAATTTAAGTCTTATTACAAACCCACTTCGGGGCCAAAATGATGCAACTGTGTTTCATTGTTCAAACAGGAACTCTACTCGGAGCTCTCCTCTTCAGATTCCTGGTAGGCGGAGCCGCCGCGCCACTGTCGCCGGAGCCGGCCTCGGAGCCATCGTCAGAGCCCCCTTCGATGCTCGACCCGGAGCCTTCCCCGTAAAACTTCGGCTCGCCTTCTTCCTCCTCTGCATCGGAAAACCCCTTGGGCAAAGCGTGCTTGCCGTACCAGAACGAGTGATTCACTCGCCTGACGAACAGCTGCTCGTACCCTTGAGTTTCCGCGAGGATGGCGCCCATGTCGGAACCTTTTGGAGCTCCGCGCGCAACATCCGCAAAGTTGAGCGAGGGGAAATGAGCCTTGCAGGTGGCCAAGACTAGAGAGGCGACTCCGCGCGCAGAAGATTTTTGCCAATCTTTGATGAAATCTGGCACTTGTTCCATGAGCTGAGTCATCGTGTCGATCACGGAAGTTTTGGCCTTCTTCAAAGACAGCGTCTTGGCAATTCCGCGACAAGCTTCAAACAGTGCGCCGATGGAAGTTCGCACCTCTTCGTATGCCTCCGTCCTCTTCAGGTTAGACTCTTTCGACCATTCAAAGCCAAGGCTCGCTGTGGGAAAAGGAAGCTCAGTTCTGTTTCGGAGAATAAAGCATACGAGGGTAGTCGGAACAGCCAGACGGAAAAATACTCATGGAGCTTGTCGATGGTCTCCGCCTCCGTCTCCAGAACTTTGTTCTTCGATACCAAGGAAGTCACACGACTCTGGTTCTTCTTAAGTTTGTCGTTCAGTTCCGCCAGGTCGCGGGCGTGCTTTTCGGAGAGCTCCTTCCTCGCCTGATTCTCCTTGTCGGAGGACTCTTTCATAAAGGTCTTGAGGGACTCGTTCTCCGCCTCCAGCACTTGGACTTTGGCGGATAGCTCGTCAAACTTGGAGGGCTTGGCAGTCTCTTCTGTAGGCAAAAAGTTGCACATATTATGCATTTTGGACAATTATATCAGCACAAAAAGTAAGACCCGGATCTCGTACCCTGAAGGCGAGTCTCAAGCAGCTGGATTGCCTTTTGGCTGTTTTCCGCATTCTGGCGCAGCCCCTCGATCTCCGAGATTTGCTCCAGCACGTGCACGCGCAGATCTTCATGCAATTTCCGCGTGGTCTGCGAAGCAGCAAGGAGTTAGCCGGATATTTAAAATCTTGGGGGCTAGCGAGGAATTCAAAGTCTTTGAGGTATAAAAATTTTAAATTTCCGCCTAAGGTACATTCTGGGAAAGCATCGGCTAATACATGTTACACGGAAATATATCACCCAATGCTTGGGGGCTAGTATTACCTGCCGCACTTCCTTGTGCTTGGCGAAAAACACCTTCAGGCCGTCCTCCAGGTCGGCGAGCTCTCGGATCTCCTCGTCCGGCTTTCCCCACACTTTGTTCAGCATGGCGGAAACTTCCGCGTGACGCTGTGCGAGGGTAAGTTTTTGAAGGGACGGAGTCGGTCGAGGGTCGACCCGAGTCGTGTTGGTGACTTGAAGGAGCTTTGCCTTTTGCTCCTGTTCTTCCTTTGTGGGCTCCGCGAAAGCGCCGCTTGGTTGGTCTGGAGGAGGAACGGGCGAGGAGGTCCCCTTGGCGGAGTCGCCGTGATCAGCGGGATCTTCAGGAAGGTCATCAAGGTCGATGACATCTTTGGGATCTGGCTTGGAGGCGGATGAAGCCTTGGGCGGAACTTCAACCTCGGGGGTGACAGGAATTGAAGCCGGAGACGGTTTGGTTCTCTTCTTCAAGATCCTTGGAGCTTTGGGGGGTTGGCTTCCGGAGCTTCAGCAAAAACATAAAAGTATAAGTAAGAGTTTGAGCGTGAAACCGGAACTTGGATCTTGGAAATAGGCGCTTACCCGGAAGGTTTGAAGAAGTGCTGGATGTCAGGTTGACCCTTGTTGCTGGTATTAATCAGTTTAAGGCGCTTCGCCTCCGCCTCCGCTTTCCGGGTAGCCGCAGTGTTAGGCACTCCGCGGGCGCGTTTCGCATAAGGGCTGGAAGGAGCAGGCTTCTTCCTCTTAGCGGGGCGGGAAGCTTCGGGAGCTTCCGCCTCCGATGCGGCTTCCGGATCCGTGTTGCCGGTGGAAGGAACCCGGATGATAGTTCCGAGTTCGCTTTCTTCGAGCGCCTCGAGCTAATACAGAGTTAAACACTTAGACAAAAGTTTGAATGCAAAGAGAAACAAGAGACTATAGTCAAGCCGACGTACCGCGGTTCCGGAGCCATTCATGTGGATATCTTTGTTGCACACGTGAATGTGAAGTTCACGCGGAATTTTGATGAGGACCCGGATCCTCTTGTCGATGGCGTCGGCGGAGAGATTGTCTTTGGTAGCGCGCATCGGGTCGTCGCGCCCTGTGTACTGGAACATCAAGCGGCCTGTGTTGGAGCGGTTGGATCCGCTTGGTGAACCAGGAAAGGGTCAAGTCCTTTCCCGTCAGCCCCTCCTCCGTCAGCTTACAGATCCGCCTGACGGCGCGCGTGAGCTGGAGTGACTCGGAGAGGTGGGGGCAATGCGACCATGCCGGAAGCTCGGTGGCGGGGCAGTTCTTGAATGGCGGTAGTTTTCTTGCGCTAGCGGGGTCGGAGACGTCCTTCAAATAGAAGAAGCCCCCGGACCAGTACCGCGCGGATTCGTGGCGGTCGGTGTGGGGATAGACGCGGCCCGGGCGGATCATGAAGGTGATGGATCCGCATGTCGCCAGCTCGGTGGACTGCCGGATCCTCTCCTTCTTGACAGTGAAATAGTATTGAAACAGGGAGAGCTCGGGAGTTACCCGGAGATGGCCCTCGCAGAGGGTGACGTGATTGCTGATCGCAAGCACGCTGTTCGGCGAGATGTTGTGGGGCTGGAGCCCATAAGCCTTCAGGATTTCCAAGAAGAAGTCCGAAGGCGGAAATGAGAAGCCCCGCTCCACTAGCGCTTTCGTCAGCACCATCTCGTCGTCTTGGGGGACTGGAGTTAAGGCATTCGGAGTTGTCCTCCAGCTTCCGGGTTGCAAGAAGCCTTCCCCCTCCAAGTTCTGCAGCTCAGTCTCTGTGGTGGTGCAGGGCCACCATTTCCCTTTGGCTTCCGAATCCCGCTGGCGGGCTTTGGATTTCTTGGCAGCAGCCTCCTCCGCTTTCTTCTCCGCCTTGGAGGTTTTCTCCGGGATGGCTGAGGTGCCCTCGGTGTCCTTGCCGGAATCCTTAGTGGGATCCAGCTGGACTGGGACGAAGGGAGGCGGAGCGGAGGAGATGGGCGTCGCCATGATCGGCTCACTGGTAGGAGGCGGAGTCGTGGAAGACATCTGAAAGATGGAAAAAAGATCGTGGAAAAATGTTCTTTAGTCGGATCCAGCATCGTCTTCTCCAAATCATCCCTACCAACTACGGCGCGAGAGCGAGGTTCGAGAACTCACCGTAATGGCTTCTGCGGTGGTCGGAGTCGCCGGCGGCGAGGTTTCCGTGCGGTGGCTCGCTGATGTTAAGAACAGGATGAACTCGACGCGGCGGCGAAGCGGCTCCGGCGAAGCTCCGGCGAAATTCCGGCACGGCGGAGAAGGAGCTCGAGGCGGCGCTTGGCAGAGAGGTGAAGAGGGGGATGAATGAGGGTTGAGGCGTCGACGGCTGATATTTATAGGCCGGCGGGACGAGATTCGTGCTCCGCATCATGTGGTCGGAACGCAAGCGTCGCACCGTTGGATGCGTGACACGTGTCCTAAACCCTAAACGGTAAAAATGGCTAGAGATAAGTTACCGCAGAAATCGCGCGAAAATGGCGCCAGAATTGGCGGAACCGTTTGAGTCTTTTAAAGATTCCGGGTAATCGCGTGAAGATAAAAAGCTCTCATTCGCAAGCAGGGAACTAACCCGGAAACGTATCCAGTACCGTCGATGGGTGAAGTCCCGCAGGATGGGAGCATAAAAGTTGGGAAAAGATGAAAATGTGAAGTTGGAGTTCTTCAAGTTTCTCCGCGTTACTGATATTGTCGGAAATCATGATGGACTAGCAAGGCGGAAGCAGCAGGCGAAACTCGGAGAACTCTGGGGGCTACTGTTGTGGGTATACTTCATGGGTGTACCATCGACAGTGCCTAGATCCGGCAAGCGTGGTGGCCCACGATGGTGATGAGGCATGTGGCCCATCGGGCGGCCCGTTGCTTGTGTTGATCATGAAGGAAGAAGTCCGGCCCAGGATAGCCGGATCCGTACCGACATTAGGAGGAACCCGGATCCGTGGAGGCCCATGAGGAACCCGGATCCAGTACGACGTATATGGAAGGCGGATCCATGACGTGCACGGCAAGATATTGTACCGTAGTTAGGCTATCTGTAATCCGGCTAGGACTCTCCATGTAAACCCTAGATCCGTGCGCCTTTATAAGCCGGATCCCGGGAGCCCTAGAGGCACAACCACAACTCATTGTAACAACGCGAAAGCGCCCAGATAATTCCAGACAAGCAGCAGTAGCCCTGTCATCGTGCAGGTGTTCCGAAGCTGGGTAACTCGCGTACCACCGTCCCGTGTGCACTCCGCCCTATGGCCCCTACTTCTTCTCCCCCTCGTGAGGATCCCTCCTCCGAGGTACCGTCGATTAGGCAACGACAGAAGCAGCCATGGTAGCAGCATCGACATGAGTCGGTTCTTTCAATTGGCTAACTTGATGGGATGGCACGAGCGAGTGACATGACCGATATGAAAGATAACATTCCTAACTATGGCACACAATATTTTGTACATTTTGTACACCACAAGGGCAGTAAGACGCCTCCAGATGAGCAAAGTGAAATCTCAGTCGGTCAGATATAATTGATAGATTATTGCTTATGCATATGATGTTAAATTATGTCTTTTTCTTGAATCAAATGTTAACCAAACACTATTTTAAAAATATTATGTGGATACATTTTTTCAATGCATGTAAATTTTATATTTATATGCAAAATAATTTAAGAGACCGTAGCAACGCACGGACATTCAACTAGTTTTGATTAAAAAATACATAGAAACCTTCCTCTACAGAAACATCAAACTGAATCTACTCATTTTTATACGCATAAACATTAATTATTTTATCTTTTGCAAAGAGGATGGGGAAGTAAAAAAAACTCTTGAAATAACATGAAGTACTAGAAAAAAACCGAAAAAATACCCTATCTGTCTCACAAAAGTTGTCTTAGATTTGTCAAAATTTGAATGTATATATAGGGAAGGACTTCATTCTTTTTTTTAGAATTAAAGGGATCTCGCCCTCGATTTCATTAAAATGAAACCACAAAAGGATCATCTAGTTATTACAATGACTCTTCCCTCCCAGCCACCCGCTAAGAGAGGGACAAAACCTAGAACCCTAAAAGTACTGGAACCTCAAACTTTAGCTATTAAGCATTATATTATGCCTAATCTAGAACCTAAAAGCCAAGTAAGAAGCTAGCAGACAAAACCCCAAATTTTAGCTATGCTCCACAAACTGAAAAGCCAAGGTAGAAGCCAGCAACTGAAAGAACATCCAAACTACCCAACAACTATTACAAAGGCTTATTCAACATGACACATCTCTGAGAGATACGAGCATTAACCTTCCCACAATTGATACAATATATCTCTGTCTTGCTGTCCTTTGACCGTCTCTGATGGCCTGACTCATTGCACCCAACAAGATGCTAGTTTGGACGTAGCCGATCATGTTGTTCAATATGCCTCGACACCCCGTTTGCTTCTACATCAGCTTTCGAACCCTATGCACTGCCAGTTTCACAGCCAAATTCCCCCTCACAGCTTGGCCCTATCGTAACGTATTCGGGAAACTCTAAGCATACCCTATATTGTTATTGTTTTGGAACCCCCCTCTCCACTGATTTTGGTCTACTTGAAACATGTCAGGAGCAATCTGAGGGAAGTTGTTACCGAAATTGTTGTTGAAAGGCATCTGAGCTCCAGCCCCATAACCGTTGTTGAAGTTGCCATGGAATCCACCAAATTCATGGAAAGGCGTCATCACCATCCCTCCAGCACCTCCTATTCCATCGCGCCCATCGCCCCAAATCCATTAGGCCTACCAATTTCCTCAACCACCTCCATCGCCTCCGAATCTTCCGCCTCTACCTCCTCTCCACTCACCTCTCCCAGCACCCTTCATCTCGATTTCCTCTCGGGATCTCAGTGGATTTTTCGCGTCGCCTCCTTCTTGCCCTTATATACGTCCCAATTATGGATTCACTCCTCAAGCCGCAACCCCTTTATAGTGTCTGGACCGAACCCAAGGGGGAAGGAACCCGACACGGACCCGAACTAGATGGGCCAACGACCCTGGCTCAACAACTTTTGGAGATAGCCCTTCGCGCCCTTTGCTGACGACATCAATGTCGGAAAATTTCCCCACTACTTGCACAACATCCTGCTCCAACGCCCTTTGATGATATCATCAATGGGGGGCTTTATTCTGAATTCTGGATGTAGCCGCCGCCTCACTATCCTAAAAATACACTGAAAACAAGCTAAACATAGAACATGAACTCTCCCGACCGCAAGACGCCGTGGTGTGCCACACCTCCAAGACACCAAGACCACCGGGGACGGAGGAAAACAGCGGTATCTCGAATAACCTAGATGGGTTTCAGCTGCTCTTTTGTAGTTTGCATTGTTTGTAATCGTTGTGGTCGAGAATAACTTTGTAGACATGTTGTGCGTTGTTAATGAAGCTGGGAACCCCTTTGATAAAATAAAAAGAATTTAACTTGCTGTAAAAGAAGGACAAGTATCAGACGGAATATATAATAATTACATATTCTTGGGACCTGTGTTGTTTAGTGTTGAACCCAAATTAAATTAAAAGAGCGACCGTCACTTTACTTGAGCGGGGTGGTTTGCTTCTTTACATGGCCAAGATATACCTAGTATAGTACAAATTAAGGAATCAAAATAAATTAAACAAAGGAAAGTGCAAAGGGAAAAAAAGCAAATAATTAACTAGAGTTGCATATTGTGTCGTTTAGATCGTCTTGAGGAAGCGCTTCTGTACGAGGTTGCAGTTACATTTGGTGCCAAACCACGCGACCACGCCAAATAGTACGCAGGAGCGGAGCTGGGAAGAAGCCGGCAACAACATGAGCAGCACAGTACGTGGTGCCATTGACCCGCTGCTGGGTTACCTGTCGTCCGCCATTCGCGACGAGGCGCAGCTGCTGGGCGGCGTCCGCCGCGACGCGCAATTCATCAAGGACGAGATGGAGAGCATGAACGGCTTCCTCCACCACCTCGCCGTGGCCGACAAAGACCACGAGGGAGACCACGAGGTCCGGGCGTGGATGAAGCAGGTCCGAGACCTCACCTACGACACGCAGTATTGCGTCGACCTCTACGGTCGCCGCGTGGGCGCTGCCCCCCGCGCGAGGGGCGTGCGGGGCCACGCGCACCGTGCCATCTTCTTCCTGCGGACCATCCCGGCGCGGCATCGGGTGGGCAAGCAGATGAAGGAGCTCATGTCCCGCGCACGCGACGTCGGCGAGCGCCGCCAGAGGTACGGCGTCCAGGTCCCGGCCAAAGTGGCTAATGAGATATCTGGCGGCGACGCCGCTATGGATGAGGAGCTGCATGATCTCAGGCGACGCTTGGTTGACGCTGAGCCTCTCAAGGATGCCACGGTTGGTCTCATCAACTGGCTCTGGCTGCACAAGGATGGTCATGCCCAAGAACCCAAAGCAACGGTACATGGCGATACAGTGTTTTGCTCCCTCAAAAAGTGTGTACGTTTCCTTGTGCCTCCAGTTTTCTCCCTTGCTATTGGCTGCCAAGTTCCCAAGATTCCTTCTACCATACTAGTCATCGCCATTGTATCACCTGATGAAGCGGATGGTGGCGAGCTGGCCAAGGAAGTGTACAACCACTCGTCGGTGACGAGCCTGTTCGAATGCAAAGCTTTCGTCACCATCCAAAGGCCTCTGTTTCTCCAGGGAGTGCTCCGCGACATGATTCGGCAGCTCCGTCGACCTACCGGAGGAGCGGGTGAAGAGGAGGAGCAGCAGCTGGAGGACAGAGAGGAACTCCAAAAGCATGTTAAAGGTCGAAGGTTACTTCTTGTTGTTGAAAATCCAGACCATCCATCCCCATGGAATGAGATGAAAGAAATTCTAGACTCCTCTGGTTGCTCCCCTGGTAGTGCAATTATGGTGACCACAAAGGACAGTGTGATGGCCGAGTGCTTCTCTCCAAACAAAACTGTAACCCATTCATTTGTCCAGTATTGTTTCAAGAAAGCCAATCGGATGGTTTTCGTAAAATGGGAGAACAGAGACATCATCCGTCGTGTCTTGGAGAAATGTGACCCGGATCTCTTGTGCATGAAGCTGTTGCTCGGTACCCTGTATGCTGATTCTTATACCAGTGAGAAACAACTGGAGGACCTCTGCAAAAGCCTAGAATACTCGTCAGCCTTGCCCGACACCTATAGCACTGCAACTTCCAGGAGGCAACATATCATGACCAAGTTCTGCTATGACAAGCTGCCAATGATGGACAGGTGTTGTTTGCTCTACATGTCCATTTTCGCTAAAAACTCAGATGTCACCAGGCAAAGCTTGGAAAGAAGATGGGTTTCCGAAGGTCAGGTAATCCAAGGAGATGGGCGGGAAGCAATGGACAGAGCTCAGCGCTGCTTTGATGGCCTTGTTGCTCGAGGATTCTTGGCCATTTCCAAGGCTGGAAAATTGGGCAATGTTATTTACTGTAAGGTGCACCCTTTTGTCCATGACTTCATTACCAAGGTGCGCAAGGAAGATAACTTCGGAAACAAAAGTCTGCCTTCCAACCTAGCTCCCCACCTTTCCATTAGCAGTGATATCCAGTGGCACCAGGTCTCACACCAGAAGCAGCACGGCAGCGGAAGCAGCTGCAACTGCTTCTCTCCGGTGGTAGAAGGCCAAGGTCAAGGCGCCGCTGATGACATCACGACATTTATCGAGTCGCTCCCTACATTCTCTCGAGTGGCGCGGGTGAAAGTGATGGACCTGGACTGCTGCGAGCACCTTAAGGACCAGCATCTGAAGATCATATGCAACAACTTGTTCTTGCTCAAGTATTTGAGTATCCGGAGCACAGGGATTTCTCGGCTTCCTAGGGAAATCAAGAAGCTGCAACAGTTGGAGACATTTGATATTCGACAAACCAGTGTTCCATCTTCCGCCACAAGAGGCCTCTTGCTCCCGATGCTAAAGCACCTGCTAGCCGGCCCCGTCACTTATCGGCCGGACGCCTCCCCCGACATGGAAATTTCCACTGTGGAGATGCCTTCCAAGATCGGGGAAATGACAGAAATGGAGACATTGCATTATGTCGAAGTTGTTGAAGATGACAAGAAGTTGGAACACGTCAAGAATCTCAAGCGTCTCAGAAAACTAGGTGTGGTCATTCAAGGTAAACAAGAGGATATCGATCGTTTGCTCCGGGTGGTAACTGAGTTGAGCCTATGCCTCCGCGAATTGAGTGTTTGGATCAGGCCGTCACGCTCACGCGAAGGCCGAGACGATGTTCTCAACATGGAAATACAAAACAAACACTCACTTTACAAGTTACTTGAGAAACTTAGCATTAAAGGCATCACCAAGGGGTTGCCCAACTGGATTGAAGATCTCTCAAATCTTGCCGAGGTAACTCTGCGCCAGACATCATTGACAGATATGGGAATTCTGGGCAAGCTCAAAGGCCTGCGCTGCCTCACGCTCCGTCATGAGTCATATATAGGTGATGATCTTATCTTGAAGACTGAAGAGTTCGAAAATATCAAATTCCTTGCCATTGAGGGAGTCTCCCACATTAAAAGGATTGTTTTTGAACCTGGCACTGCTCCCAAGCTTGAAAAGATTGTTTGGACCTTCGCCAAGATGAACATCACAAAGGACACAATTATTGATCTCAAGAATCTTCTAAGCCTAAAGGAGTTGGAGTTCAGCGGTGACTTCAACCCAAGTCATATGCAACTAGTTGCTGCACACCATCAAAACTGTCCTAACTTCAAGTACACGATGTGGCGTGACGTTTCTGTCCAAGAGTAGGCTATCCATATTGGGCATGCGCATGGGGAAAACTCGTATGGTCCAGCAAGCTATTCAACAGTTCCCTTTTGGTTTGTGTGTCGCTCTCTATTGTTTCCTCATTTCCTGCATTTGTGTGTCGTATTGTTATGTTATGCTTTACTACTTCAACTGCGCGTGGGGGAAAACTCGTATGGTCCAGCAAGCTATTCAACTGAGCGTGTATTGTACAGTCTGCTACTTTGTGTGTTTAAATGTTGATCTGATTTGTTTATTTCTTAGAATGTGTGTGTTTATCTGATTGAGGACCATGTATTGTACCGAACTATGTTTATCGATAAACTGTTGTGGAATTTGATTCTTATCCATTTAGAGAAGTGTGGCAACTTACATTATTGCTCTGTTTCTTTTTCTTAACTAGCAAAGTGGCTCTCGCAAATTACAGGGCATCATCTTTAATGGGTCAAAAATTAACGACAAATAAATTTATGACCTCACACATATATATTACTTCATTTATCCATATTGACATGGCGTATTTGTTTGGGTGCTCTAACTTTGACCATCAATTGACCAATAATTGATTAAAAATTATGGAAAAAATTATATCATTAGAAAATTTATTCAAATACAAATTTGAGGTGTTATTTTTATAGAGCAAAACCCATGATTATTAATGAGGTTGATAGTCAAATATGAACCTCTAAATAGGTTTGTGCCATTTATATGTCGACACAAATGATATATGTTACAAAATGAAAGGATCTAAAATCAACACAAATATTAGACTAGAACAAAATATCACCCATTCCAACACAATTAGTCCTCCAATTCTTGAAATATAATATTAATGTTCTGATGTTTCATTTCTACATGATGTTCGATCAACAAACTGAATTAAATTCAGTCCATGATGTGATGTTGAATTATTATGCTATGATAATCTTTGGATTATTAGTCATTAGCAATCAAATCTTTTTGCACCGGCTTTAAAACTAACTACACTCCAGCAATGATCTTTAGGTGAAATATCTAATAGCATATCCCAAAAATGCTTCATGATGCGGAATAAAAACATTTCCATGTTATCAGCCATGTAAACAGTGAGAAATTTATTTACATTATTAGTGTTTCTTTCTCTTACTTTCTACCTTTTTAGACATAACATTGTTCAAAATGTGACACGCCAACAATCAAAGTGACACTACGTCAGAATTATTTACCAGTGAAGGACGTGTTTTCCGCACTGCTAACGGTAGAGGTGGGCGTCACGAGTATACAGCCACTGGTAATTGTTACGGTAATTGTTACCAGTGACGGGCATTTCTAACGTTGGGGGTATGATGCAACGGTAACGCTGACGACAATCCTTATATTCGACTATCTCTGGTAGTTGCTCATCTCGTGAGCGGGGTACAGAGGCGACATTCCAGTGGTGAGCTTAGGAACGTTGTTCACGCCGATTTGGCGAGAATAAACAGGACATGGGCGTCAACAGTAACGCGTCAACGATGTGTCTACATAATAGGAAGCCGTAAATTCTGTTGTTCCTACGATGGACTACCTTTCATACGAAATGTCGTTTCTACCTTCTCGCTGACGGTCCAGTTATAAGTCGTTTGTCATTGGTACTGCACCATCGATGGCCAAATTTAATCTCGGCGTGTCATTATATTAGTACTAACGACATTGTTTTCCCTGGTCGACTCCGATAGTGTAATCTATGACAGACATCTGAATCGTGACCATCCCTCTTTTTTCTAAGCAATGAAGTTCAGAAAAATTAAAATCACTATTTATGATTTTCGAATTAAAAAAATTATCCCATATTTGCCATTTAAATACATTCTAGGGAGGGGTATATTATGTACAAAATCAGATGTTTTGTATGGATACAAATTCAAGAAATACGCCAGAAATAGTCCCTTTGTTCCTTGTTATAAGACGTTTTAAGATGAAATGGTAGTTTATTCACAAAGTGGGCTTGTTAATTAACTTAATTAGATCAATGGAACATCCTGATTAATTGGAAGCAATCAAACCAAGAGTTTGCAATAGGTTGGGAAGCTGACTTTATTAATTAGTATCTGATAAACGTTAATTAATGTTAATGTTTTTAGGCTGTCATTTATTAGAAATGACATAATCTTTTTAATAGTAAATATTAAAATAAGATGCAGGACTAGCCAATTATAATATATAGATTCCTTGCTTGTGGGGTCATGATCATATTGGCTCCTGAAAACAGTGCAAGGCAATAAGCAAAGGTTGAAATGGTAGTTTATATTCATATAGTGGTGTCTTAATTGTTAACTTAATTAGATCGAAAAAAACATCCTTCTTAATTTGAAGCAACCAAACCAAGAGTTTGTAACAAGTTGGCTGCATCTTGTGCTGATCACCTTGGTGGGAAAGATTTTATTAATTAGTATCTGGTGAATGTGAGTTAATGTTCTTTCTTTCTATGCACATAGCATTTACTCCCTCCGTCCCGGTTCACAGGGCTTTGATTGGACGTTAAAACTAAACCCAATGTCTTGCCTCTCTCCAATCAGCTGTACTTCATATTTAATTGGAATGCTAACTGACAGCTCAATCTCTTTCACACAGCGCATGCATGCAACCCCAGCCCCACATGAAACTCGTTTGGCCAACCCCACCCGCATGCACTAGCTTGTTTCGGCGAGCTAAAATAAAGGAGATGAGAAGGTGGAGAGTAATTAGAGGAGTTTACTAGTTATAATTAAATGCATGCATGTCTTAGTGGAAAGGTGTTGTGGGACAAATGTTTTTTTCAGATTGGGCCCTGTGAACTGGGACGGAGGGAGTAGTACAAATGAGATATGCTTGTTAATTAGTAGAAACTGTTGAAATAAAATGCAGGTTTAGCTAAAATATAGATTTTTTGCACGCGCGTGTGGGGTCATGATTCAGGGTAAAGTGACACGTGAGAAGGGTGTTTTTTTACGATACGTGAGAAGGGTGTTGTGAAGTGTATAAGTGGATTGTTCCATTAGTTTGTTATTTTGGTTGCGTTTGCTAGTACATGAAGTTTGGCACAAATGAAAATGACCAAAGTAATTAGGTTTTGAAATTAACCTTCCCTATGGTGAAACATACAAAGATGAAATGGACACGAATATATTTATTTTCCTGTTGTCAACAGTACAACCGTCAACACCGTAAATTATTTCATTATCGTGTCTCTTGATGCATTTCATACACTAGCTTCATCATCTTTGATTCCTCCACCTTCATGAACTCGATCACTGCACTTTCCGCAATTTCATGAAACTCACACGTCCTGTAATTTCTATAACAGATCAAACTATGCGGACGAGATAAATCGTGACATATTTCCTGTAATTTGTTGACATGAAGAGTCTTTGTTAGAAATGAGCGTTCGGCTACAACTGACGTGTCTGCTCCTTACATCTGTGACTAGTCAGCTACCTACCAACTACGTCCGTCGCTACTACTAGATATCTCAGTTGCTTCCACATCCTCCTTAATAAATACAGAAATTAACTGATCCCATGAGGGAGAAGATGAAGGTACCATCCTAAAATAAGTGTACTTATATAGCTCTTGTTATTTAGTCAACAATTTCTCAAATTTGACCAATATTATATAAAACAGTATATATATATACTACCTCCATTCCAAAACATTAAGGCTTATATTAATTTTAGAAAATCAAACTAGCTATGTCAAGTTTAACTAAGTTTTTACCAAAAATTGTTAACATGCAAAATATAAAATCAACATCATTAGATAGATAATGAAATATATTTGCATATGATATCTACAGGATATCATATTTTGATAGATTCTTCTAAAATTTTGATCAAACCTTACTTGGTTTGACTTACTAAAAATAATACAAGCGTTCGCAATGGAGGTAGTAAGATATAATCAACATTTCAAAGCGATTGAATGGCATTAATTTGGGTGTGGACATTTTCCAATTAAACTGGTCAAATTCAAGAAGGTTGGACTTAGGACAAAAGCTAGAACTACACTTTATTTGAGGACGTAGTAGCAATGTACTCTCCCTCCATCAGAGAGAACCGTTAGCATTTAGTAAAAAGCTAAGACCCACGCCAAGCTATAATTTGAACTCACAGTACAAAATACATAAAAACATATAATTGAGTTAAAACATTGTCAGGTGATGACAATATACCTAACGGAGTACTTTGATTTAGCATTTCTGGGGGCATGGTATACACTTGAAATAAATCTAAATTACTACTAGTTATGTACACATAAAGATATGACCCCTGGATATATATGTACATATATGGTACACACCGCCCTATATAGGTATGGTTGATCAGTCTGACGCATAGCCATCGTAGTACTCTGTTATCACCAGAATTTAGCCAGAGCAGGAGATGGGCCGTGATTGAGATGGGCTTAGGGGACATGCACATAAAGTGTCTCTGAATCGGCCTCGTGCGGGAGTTTGGGCTAGATTGCCCGTGTATCTGTATATTATGGTAGATCACGTTTCAGTTTAGAATTAAGAGATAGAGTTTAGTCGTACACAGCTAGGTTTATTCCAAAGATAGAAAGTCTACGGACTATAAATATGTACCTAGGGTTATTGAGAAAGGAGGACGATCACGTTCACAACAAACCAATCTAGGCGCATCGCCACCCCTTGTTTCGAGGGTTTCTTCCGGGTAAGCGACATGCTGCCTAGATCGCATCTTGCGATCTAGGCAGTATCAGTTTATTCGTTGTTTGGTGTTGCTCGTACTGAAGCCTTGTTGATGGCGAGCAATACTGTTATCGTAGATGTTTTGGAGCTGACGTCGATACTTTTCTGATATGCTTGCTTAGCTATGCTGCCCCTCAATATATAGCTGTCTTTGCACCTATTTTGGGTGTAAGGGCAGTATCTTGCTTGGTCTTTATTTAGTAGATCTGATCTGTTATAGTTGTTCCTTGTTCTCCAAGGATTAGTTTGATATCCGCATGGTTAGGCCTTGCAAACGGGTTGAACGATCCAGCAGTGCGTAAGGTATGGTTTGCTGATCCTAGAGGGATTGTTCCGGGAATCGACTTTGTGTTGGTTTTTAGGCCTCTTTTAGGACTAGTTTTCTATTATCTTTCGTATCTGCCAGGCTCAACTACGCGTAGGATGTTCCGGTTATGCGGTGAAAACCCTAGACTGTCGTAGATTGATTTAACTTGGTATTGATAAAGCAGGATCCCCATGTTATCGTAAATCCAACGTGAACCATGGGTCAATCGGCTCTTTGAGCCGATTCACAGGTAACCTGAGAGCCGATCGGGGCTCGTATTTAATGTTTACGTGTCTGTCATGCAGGAAACTAATTGAAGCAATTCATCACCTTCCTGACCAGGTATAGGTCAGGTGGCACGCCCTCGCATTAGCCAGGACGTGTGCCGGAGTTTTGCGGGCCGTCGCCCGAGGGACCAGGGCCCACCAGCAGTCCTGGGAGCCTCCCGGCTCTCCGTGTTGCTCGCTGCTCGCCGGTGGGTTTTGGCAGGCAACACATTCTGGCACGCCCGGTGGGACCTTCTACAACAACTACGTCAACATCTGCAGCTGAGATGGCGATCGAACCAGTGATGTCTACGGGAGCTTCTATTCTTGTAGACAGTGTTGGGCCTCCAAGAGCAGAGGTTTGTAAAACAGCAGCAAGTTTCCTTAAGTGGATCACCCAAGGTTTATCGAACTCAGGGAGGAAGAGGTCAAAGATATCCCTCTCATGCAACCCTGCAACCACAAAGCAAGAAGTCTCTTGTGTCCCCAACACACCTAATAGGTGCACTAGTTCGGCGAAGAGATAGTGAAATACAGTGGTATGAATAAGTAGTAGCAACGGCACCAGAAAAGTGCTTTGCCCAGACAATAAACAAGCGTAGTAACGCAGCAGTAGTAACACAAAGAGTAACGCAGTAAAACAAACAAGCAGCAATAGCAGTATTTAGGAACAAGGCCTAGGGATTAGACTTTCACTAGTGGACACTCTCAACTTTGATCACATAACAGAATAGATAAATGCATACTCTACACTCTTGTTGGATGATGAACACATTGCGTAGGATTACACGAACCCTCAATGCCGGAGTTAACAAGCTCCACAATAATGCTCATATTTTAGTAACCTTTAGTGTAAGATAGATCAAAAGACTAAACCAAGTACTAGCATAGCATGCACACTGTCACCTTCATGCATATGTAGGAGGAATAGATCACATCAATATTATCATAGCAATAGTTAACTTCATAATCTACAAGAGATCATAATCATAGCATAAACCAAGTACTAACAAGGTGCACACACTGTCACCTTTACACCGTGCAGGAGGAATAAAACTACTTTAATAACACATCACTAGAGTAGCACATAGATAAATTGTGATACAAACACATTGCAATCATAAAGAGATATAAATAAGCATCTCACTATGCCATTCAACAGTGAATAAGTATTCTGTAAAATATAGCCTAAGAGACCCACACGGTGCACACACTGTCATCTTTACACACGTGGGACAAGGAGTCTCCGGAGATCACATATGTAAAACTCACTTGACTAGCATAATGACATCTAGATTACAAGCATCATCATATGAATCTCAATCATGTAAGGCAGCTCATGAGATTATTGTATTGAAGCACATAGGAGAGAGATGAACCACATAGCTACCGGTACAGCCCCGAGCCTCGATGGAGAACTACTCCCTCCTCATGGGAGCAGCAGCGGTGATGAAGATGGCGGTGGAGATGGCAGCGGTGTCGATGGAGAAGCCTTCCGGGGGCACTTCCCCGCTCCGGCAGTGCCGGAACAGAGACTCCTGTCCCCCGATCTTGGCTTCGCGATGGCGGCGTCTCGAAGGTTTTCCATATCGTGGTTTTTCGCCTCAGGGGTTTTCGCGACGGAGGCTTTATATAGGCGAAGAGGCGGCGCAGGGTCGAAGGGGTGGCCACACCATATGGCGGCACGGCCAGGGCCTGGCCGCGCCGCCTATGGTCCGGGGGCCCATGCCCCCCCTCCGGTCCTTCCCGGGTGTTCGGATGCTTCCGGTGAAAATAGGAACCTCGGTCTTGATTTCGTCCAATTCCGAGAATATTTCGTTACTAGGATTTCGAAACCAAAAACAGCAGAAACAGGAACTGGCACTTCGGCATCTTGTTAATAGGTTAGTTCCAAAATGCACGAATATGACATAAAGTGTGCATAAAACATGTAGGTATCATCAATAATATGGCATAGAACATAAGAAATTATCGATACGTCGGAGACGTATCAAGCATCCCCAAGCTTAGTTCTGCTCGTCCCGAGCAGGTAAAATGATAACAAAGATAATTTCTGAAGGGATATGCCATCATAACCTTGATCATACTATTTGTAAACATATGTAGTGAATGCAGTGATCAAAACAATAGTAATGACATGAGTAAACAAGTGAATCATAAAGCAAAGACTTTTCATGAATAGTACTTCAAGACAAGTATTAATAAGTCTTGCATAAGAGTTAACTCATAAAGCAATAAATCAAAGTAAAGGCATTGAAGCAACACAAAGGAAGATAAAGTTTCAGCGGTTGCTTTCAACTTGTAACATGTATATCTCATGGATAATTGTCAACATAGAGTAATATAACAAGTGCAATATGCAAATATGTAGGAATCAATGCACAGTTCACACAAGTGTTTGCTTCTTGAGGTGGAGAGAGATAGGTGAACTGACTCAACATAAAAGTAAAGAGAATGGTCCTTCAAAGAGGAAAGCATCGATTGCTATATTTGTGCTAGAGCTTTTATTTTGAAAACATGAAACAATTTTGTCAACGGTAGTAATAAAGCATATGAGTTATGAAGGTTATATCTTACAAGTTGCAAGTCTCATGCATAGTATACTAATAGTGCCCGCACCTTGTCCTAATTAGCTTGGACTACCGGATCTTTGCAATGCACATGTTTTAACCAAGTGTCACAATGGGGTACCTCCATGCCGCCTGTACAAAGGTCTAAGGAGAAAGCTCGCATTTTGGATTTCTCGCTTTTGATTATTCTCAACTTAGACATCCATACCGGGACAACATGGACAACAGATAATGGACTCCTCTTTAATGCATAAGCATGTGGCAACAATTATTATTCTCATATGAGATTGAGGATATGCGTCCAAAACTGAAACTTCCACCATGAATCATGGCTTTAGTTAGCGGCCCAAAGTTCTTCTCTAACAATATGCATGCTCCAACCATAAAGGTGGTAGATCTCTCTTTTCAGACAAGACGGACATGCATAGCAACTCACATGATATCCAACAAAGAATAGTTGATGGCGTCCCCAGAAGCATGGTTATCGCACAACAAGCAACTTAATAAGAGATAAAGTGCATAAGTACATATTCAATACCACAATAGTTTTTAAGCTATTTGTCCCATGAGCTATGTATTGCAAAGGTGAATGATGGAATTTTAAAGGTAGCACTCAAGCAATTTACTTTGGAATGGCGGAGAAATACCATGTAGTAGGTAGGTATGGTGGACACAAATGGCATAGTGGTTGGCTCAAGTATTTGGGATGCATGAGAAGTATTCCCTCTCGATACAAGGTTTAGGCTAGCAAGGTTATTTGAAACAAACACAAGGATGAACGGTGCAGCAAAACTCACATAAAAGACATATTGTAAACATTATAAGACTCTACACCGTCTTCCTTGTTGTTCAAAACTCAATACTAGATGTTATCTAGACTCTAGAGAAACTAAATATGCAAACCAAATTAGCAAGCTCTAAGTGTTTCTTCATTAATGGGTGCAATATGATGCAAGAGCTTAAACATGAGCACAACAATTGCCAAGTATCAAATTATCCAAGACATTTTAGAATTACTACATGTAGTATTTTCCAATTCCAACCATATAACAATGAACGAAGCAGTTTTAACCTTCGCCATGAACACTAAAAGATAAAGCGAAGAACACATGTGTTCATATGAACCAGCGGAGCGTGTCTCTCTCCCACACAAGCATTTATTCAAACAAAAACAAAAACAAAAGCACACAGACGCTCCAAGTAAAGTACATAAGATGTGGCCGAATAAAAATATAGTTTCAAGAGAAGGAACCCGATAATTTGTCGATGAAGAAGGGGATGCCTTGGGCATCCCCAAGCTTAGACGCTTGAGTCTTCTTAGAATATGCAGGGGTGAACCACCGGGGCATCCCCAAGCTTAGAGCTTTCACTCTCTTGATCATAGTATATCATCCTCCTCTCTTGACCCTTGAAAACTTCCTCCACACCAAACTCGAAACAAACTCATTAGAGGGTTAGTGCATAATCAAAAACTCACATGTTCAGAGGTGACACAATCATTCTTAACACTTCTGGACATTGCTCAAAGCTACTGGAAGGTAATGGAACAAAGAAATCCACCCAACACAGCGAAAGAAGCAATGCGAAATAAAAGGCAGAATCTGTCAAAACAGAACAGTCCGTAAAGACGAATTTTAAAAGGGCACCAGACTTGCTCAAATGAAAATGCCCAAATTGAATGAAAGTTGCGTACATATCTGAGGATCACTCACGTAAATTGGCATAATTTTCTGAGTTACCTACAGAGAATTAGACCCAGATTCGTGACAGCAAAGAAATCTGGAACTGCGCAGTAATCCAAATCTAGTATTTACTTTACTATCAAAGACTTTACTTGGCACAACAAAACATAAAACTAAGATAAGGAGAGGTTGCTACAGTAGTAAACAACTTTCAAGACACAAATACAAAATAAAAGTACTGTAGCAAAATAAACACATGGGTTATCTCCCAAGAAGTTCTTTCTTTACAGCCATTAAGATGGGCTCAGCAGTTTTAATGATGCACTCGCAAGAGATAGTAGTTGAAGCAAAAGAGAGCATCAAGAGGCAAATTCAAAACACATTTAAGTCTAACATGCTTCCTATGCATAGGAGCCTTGTAAATAAACAAGTTCATGAAGCTCAAAGTAACAAGCATAGGAAGATAGAACAAGTGTAGCTTCAAAAATTTCAGCACATAGAGAGGCATTTTAGTAACATGAAAATTTCTACAACCATATTTTCCTCTCTCATAATAACTTTCAGTAGCAACATGAGCAAACTCAACAATATAACTATCACATAAAGCATTCTTATCATGAGTCTCATGCATAAAATTATTACTCTCCACATAAGCATAATCAATTTTATTAGTTGTAGTGGGAGCAAATTCAACAAAGTAGCTATCATTATTATTCTCATCCAGTGTAGGAGGCATAGTATAATCACAATAAAATTTACTCTCCATAGTAGGTTGTACAAAAAGACCACTATCATTATAATCATCAGAAATAGGAGGCAAAGTATCATCAAAGAAAATTTTCTCATCAATGCTTGGGGGACTAAAAAGATCATGAAAACCAGCTTCCCCAAGCTTAGAACTTTCTATATCATTATCAACAATGGTGTTCAAAGCGTTCATACTAATATTACTACCAGCATGCAAATAAGATTTCATAGGTTTTTTAATTTTCGCATCAAACAATCCATGTTTTAAATCAGGAAATAGAATAAGAAGCTCATTGTTGTCCATTATGCCAAACTAGTGTAAACAAGAAACAAAAAGATGCAATTGCAGGATCTAAAGGAAATAGCTTCGAGCACAAACACAATGGCGCCAGAAAAGTACTGTTACCTGGAACCGGAGTATGAGTGCCTTTTACCTTTCCTCCCCGGCAACGGCGCCAGAAAAGTGCTTGATGTCTACGGGAGCTTCTATTCTTGTAGACAGTGTTGGGCCTCCAAGAGCAGAGGTTTGTAGAACAGCAAGTTTCCCTTAAGTGGATCACCCAAGGTTTATCGAACTCAGGAGGAAGAGGTCAAAGATATCCCTCTCATGCAACCCTGCAACCACAAAGCAAGAAGTCTCTTGTGTCCCCAACACACCTAATAGGTGCACTAGTTCGGCGAAGAGATAGTGAAATACAGTGGTATGAATAAGTAGTAGCAACGGCACCTAAAAGTGCTTTGCCCAGGACAAGAACAAGCAGAGTAACGCAGCAAGAGTAACACTGGTAACAAACAAGAAACAAGCAGCAATAGCAGTATTTAGGAACAAGGCCTAGGGATTAGACTTTCACTAGTGGACACTCTCAACTTTGATCACATAACAGAATAGATAAATGCATACTCTACACTCTTGTTGGATGATGAACACATTGCGTAGGATTACACGAACCCTCAATGCCGGAGTTAACAAGCTCCACAATAATGCTCATATTTTAGTAACCTTTAGTGTAAGATAGATCAAAAGACTAAACCAAGTACTAGCATAGCATGCACACCGTCACCTTCATGCATATGTAGGAGGAATAGATCACATCAATATTATCATAGCAATAGTTAACTTCATAATCTACAAGAGATCATAATCATAGCATAAACCGAGTACTAACACGGTGCACACACTGTCACCTTTACACAGAGGAATAAAACTACTTTAATAACACATCACTAGAGTAGCACATAGATAAATTGTGATACAAACACATTGCAATCATAAAGAGATATAAATAAGCATCTCACTATGCCATTCAACAGTGAATAAGTATTCTGTGAAATATAGCCTAAGAGACCCACACGGTGCACACACTGTCACCTTTACACACGTGGGACAAGGAGTCTCCGGAGATCACATAGGTAAAACTCACTTGACTAGCATAATGACATCTAGATTACAAGCATCATCATATGAATCTCAATCATGTAAGGCAGCTCATGAGATTATTGTATTGAAGCACATAGGAGAGAGATGAACCACATAGCTACCGGTACAGCCCCGAGCCTCGATGGAGAACTACTCCCTCCTCATGGGAGCAGCAGCGGTGATGAAGATGGCGGTGGAGATGGCAGCGGTGTCGATGGAGAAGCCTTCCGGGGCACTTCCCCGCTCCGGCAGGCCGGAATAGAGACTCCGTCCCCGATCTTGGCTTCGCGATGGCGGCGTCTCGAAGGTTTTCCGTATCGTGGTTTTTCGTCTCAGGGTTTTCGGGAGGCTTTATATAGGCGAAGAGGCGGCGCAGAGGGTCGAAGGGGTGGCCACACCATATGGCGGCGCGGGGCCCGGCCGTGCCGGCCTATGGTCCGGGGGCCTGCCCCTCTGGTCCTTCGGGTGTTCGGATGCTTCCGGTGAAAATAGGAACCTGGGTCTTGATTTCGTCCAATTCCGAGAATATTTCGTTACTAGGATTTCTGAAACCAAAAACAGCAGAAAACAGGAACTGGCACTTCGGCATCTTGTTAATAGGTTAGTTCCAGAAAATGCACGAATATGACATAAAGTGTGCATAAAACATGTAGGTATCATCAATAATATGGCATAGAGCATAAGAAATTATCGATACGTCGGAGACGTATCAACCAGTCACGTACAAAGATCTGCCTGAGGAGCACAAGAAGAAATATGATGAGATTAAAGCCGTCTTCGAATCCGATCTCATCGGCTCTTTCGCGAAGACCCGTTCACATGGCATTAGGTGGAAAGGGTTCTCACCCGAAGGCGTTCTCGATGAAGTAGACCTGTCTACCCCTTCAGAGGAACGCACCAGAGCTCTGCGCCAGGAAGTTAATTACATGGTGGCTCATTCTCTACACCGTCATTCTGAGAGCCTGGTGAACGAGCGCATTGCGGTTCGCGTGGTTTAGGAAATCATGAAGCATCAGTACTCTCCGTCAGGGCCTGCCCTAGGGACTCACCAAGGAGAAATACCGTTCCAGACCAGACCGCAGCTGCCATTCGCGCTTGCAGCTCCAGAGCCACAGGGTTCACCGGCCTACGTCGTCTACAAGGTTGGAGGCGATCCTGGCGATTGCCAATTCCTGTATGAGCCACCTAAAGAAATCTCACATGGATACGTGTGCACATACGTGCCGGACTGCAATAACTTAGCACGCACGAACCAGGTTGCAGCAAGAGGGATTTCTGGAGCGGACGCCGATAAACAGGCGTGGCTAGCTAAATATGCCACCGGAACGAGTCATGAAAGCTCAACCCCTGCAGCTCATACCGTGGAACAAATCAGTACAATCTTGAGAGACCGGTTCGCATCCTGCCAAAGAGGAGAACAATCGGCTATTCCAAGCCGTACCCCAACGAATATGATTTGATTCCGCTGCCGCCCAAGTATCGGCTCCCTGAGTTCTCAAAGTTCAATGGATCAGAAGGGTCTAGCTCAATTGAGCATGTGAGCCGATATTTGGCACAGTTGGGCATGATTTCAGCATCAGACCCGTTATGTGTAAGGTTTTTTGCGCAATCTCTCACGGGGCCAGCTTTTGGGTGGTACACCTCGTTGCCACCAAATTCAGTCCGGACGTGGAAGCAACTGGAAGAGCAGTTTCATGTTCAATATCACTCAGAAGCTACCGAGGCTGGCATTGCCGATCTAGTGCGGCAGAAGCGGGGAGAAACGATGTCGGAATACATTCAGCGTTTCAGATGTCAAGAACCGATGTTATTCGGCTCGTTTAACCGAGAAAGAAGCGTCGATCCGGCAGCGTTGGGCCTCGCAGCGCCGATCAAGGATCTGGCTTTCCAAGTGGAATACAATTCACTGCGCACATGGCCCGAAATTAACATTGTATGAGCAGCGCCACCCGTTGTACCAAGACAAGTTCAAGCGCCCGATAGGCCTGGTCGAGACAGAAGAGTTGGGGACTCTGCAGAAGACAGGAAGTAGCTGTGGCTGAATGGGCTCGGGGGCACCGTGTCCCGCAAATGGGTGAAACAACAAGGGCCTGCAAAAGGGTTTGACTTCGATATAAGCGAAGCTGAGCAGATATTCCATTTATTGCTTAAGGAAAAACCGCTGAAGTTACCCGAAGGCCATAAAATCCCTACAACGCAAGAAATGAACGGGAGACCGTACTGCAAGTGGCATCACTCGTTCACCCATACCACCAATGACTGCAAAGAGTTGCGTCGGCAGATCCAAACGGCGATAGAACAAGGCCGTCTGATCCTTGGCCAGTTTGCCATGAAAGTGGACACGCACCCGTTTCCTGGCGTCAACATGGTGGAACTCAATCACTCCACGAGGAATCAGCTAGATTTCTCATTCGATGTTAACATGGCAGGGCCTGCATACCACCATGGCAGGGATAAAGAAGAAATCGGTCGCTCCCGTGGCAAGGAAAAGGAGGAGGCCGGCCCACTCGACCGGCCCCGGTATGATGACAGACGGTACATCACCGAGGAACAAGTGAGAAACGTGCGGTATCAACGTCCGCTCTCCGCGCATCTCCTTAACAAATATGAGCGTCAGTACGACCGACGTCGGCGGTACGACAGAGATGACGAAAGATATCGTCGGTCTGACGTAGACAATGGAAGATATCGTCGGTATGGTAGAGACGACGAAGGATATGAGCACCGCGCTAAGGGGAAGTCAAAAGAGCAGGAAGACATGGATAGACACTGGGACTGTCCTTTCTTTAAGCACTGCTGGGATTCAGGAATGAGCCGATTGCCTACAATCGACAACTGCCCGGAGTGTAGACAGCAAAAGAAGGACACAGGTGAGGTTTCAGTTTTCAAGCGCCTAGGGCCTCTCCCATCGCAGAACAGACGAGCTGAGTCATCTCAAGAGGAAGATTTTGAGGAGTCAGAAGAGGAAGAAGAAGATAGATACCACCGGCCAAGGTGGTGCCCTGATGGACTCGCCACTCCAAAAGCGTAGGGTTCAGCGGCTACGTAGCTTGGAGGAAGCCGAGGCGCAATACCTGCACACGTTGAGGAAAGCGCAGCCCGATCTGGCCGTGAAAATTCAGCAAACTTTGGACGCGGAGAGTCGTCCACAGAAGAAAGAATGGCGCCCCAAACAAGTAAAAGCCGATGCGAATGCATCGGCTGGCACAAATATGGTATTCATACTTCCGTCGGAGTTTTGTGCTCTGAGAACCGAAGAAGTGCCGGTAGCACAGTTTGATTGCGGCCCGCGGCCAGTCATCTTTGAAAAACCACTTGAGAAGAGCTACAAACATTTGAAGGCCCTGTACCTAAGAGGTTATATCAACGGGCAGCCTGTCAGCAAGATGTTGGTTGACACGGGAGCGGCAGTCAATATAATGCCATACTCCATGCTACGGCGTTTGGGACGCTCTAACGCAGATCTGATCAAAACCAACGTCACACTAAGCGACTTCAACGGCCAAGCATCGAGACGCAAGGCGTTCTGAACGTGGATCTAACCGTGGGCCGAAAAACCATCCCTACATCATTCTTCATCGTCGACAACAAAAGCACCTACGCTGTCCTGCTAGGGAGGGATTGATTCACGCCAACTGTTGCATTCCATCTACAATGCACCAATGCCTGATATAATGGGATGGAGATGAAGTGGAGGTCGTTCATGCAGATGACTCGATCGAGATCTCAATAGCTGGCATGAATATTTGGGACGCGGAAGACCAAGGGCCGCTCTCTGGAGTCAGTTTGGACGGCTGTGAGCGTATCGAAGCTACAAAAAACGGGGTAAGGCTGGTCTTATCCACCGGCCTGACAGAGTAGCAACAGCAAAGTCACTAGACGTACGTGGCAAGGCCGATCCCTGCGATCGGCCCCAAAAAATAAAAAGCAATGATCTCACCTCAAGCATGTCACGTAGTCGTAGTAGGGAGACTCCCTCCCGTAGTGGAGCACAAATAAGTTGTAAACCTTCATTGAGCAATGCAATCGAAATGGGGGCCGATTCCAGCAATCGGCCCAAATTATCCTCGCCATACATTTTGCCTGTGCTCAGCATTGATCTAGCAGGCGACGGGAAGCTAGGATATGGGTTTACATCGGCTGATGAACTAGAAGAGATTGACATTGGTCCTGGGGATAAGCCACGACCAACATTTATCAGCAAAAAGTTAGATCCGCATCTGAGGGGCCTGATGATAGCTTTGTTGAAAGAATACCCAGATTGCTTTGCCTGGGATTACACGAAATGCCCGGTTAGACAGGAGCATCATTGAGCATCAGCTCCCTCTTAAGAAAGGATTTCGGCCGTTCCAGCAGCGAGCACGACAGATGAAGGCCGAAATTTTAGAAGAAGTCAAGAAAGAGATCGAGAAAATGTTGAGCGCCGGGTTCATCAGGCCATGCAGGTATGCTGAGTGGATTTCTAGTATCGTACCTATAGAGAAAAAATACGGCCGATGGCGCGTCGCCATAGATTTTCGGGATCTCAATAGAGCCCCTCCAAAGGATGAGTATCCAATGCCGGTAGCAGAGACATTGATCAATGCAGCTGCTGGTCATAAGGTTTTAAGTTTCATGAATCGGATAACTGGAGAGCCGATATCTTCAATTACTTGAAAGATTCGGCTCGGGGGGCACCTAATATGGGATGACAGTGAAATATGAGGGCCGATGCATGAAATCGGCCAGTAAAAAAAAATATAATACAAGCACAGCCGATGCACAGACATCGACTTTAGAATAGTACAAGGCCGATGCGCAGCCATCGACTCTAGAGGTACAAACTGTTACGAGCAGGTATCAGGTTACATGGATAAGCTCTACTGAAGGAATGCCTCGAAGGCACGGAGGGCGTCAGCACGGACACGATCCACCTCGGCGATCTCGGCCTCGTCATCTTCGTCCTCGCCCATCACTAGCTGTTTGTTCAGGGCCCGTATTTCTGCCAAATCAGTTTTCAGTTGAGCTTTGAGGCCTTCTGCTTCCTCTTGGGAGCGGGCAATAAGAGCTTCCTTATCGTGAATAAGCTGCTTGGTTGCCCGGACCCTCTCTTCAAGGTCCTCCAATTCCTTTCGCAAGGTCTCAAGTTCGGCGGTGCTGACAGAGGTGTCAGTTTTGGCATCTAAGGCCGCCTTTTTCTCATTGAGCCGCTGACATTTTTCTGCAATATCGGCTTTCAACGGAAGTTGGGCGTGGCGTAGATCGATTCTCTGACGAGCTAACTTCACCCTTGACCTGTAGGCAGACAGAGTCACAACTGGCCAAAGTTTCACCTGCAACGTTACCGGGAGGTGGTGCTGGATTTCTTCAAGAACACTCTTCACTTCCTCGGGGTCTTCGACCAACGTCTCGATCGGGGAGGAAAGCAGGGCTTTGAGACGCTGAAATTGACGCAGGAAAGCGCTGGGTCGTGGTTCATCGCATGCCGTAGAAGGAGCTGGTTCGATGGATTCAGGGTCGAACGTTAGCAAGTCCAAGAGGCCACAACCCTGACAAACAGAAACAGCGTCAGTATGCAGCAGAAAGGAAGGGTAAGCCAGACGAAAGGAGTATACCTCTCCTGAGACCAGGGGGACAGCCGATGATGAGGTAATCGGCTCTTGTGTTTCTGCTGGGGACTTGGCCAAATTGGCGACCTTGTCAACGGCACCTTTAGGGATTACTGGATCCAGGCTTGCGGAGGGCATCGTACTTCCTCGACTCCCCCACTAGAAGTGTCATCAGTCTGCAAAGGAGGTGGTTAGCCGATGCGGGCAGCAATGGATTAACATGAAAGATGAGCCGGGGAGAGTATTGAGGGTAATTACATTTGAAGTCTCTTGGTTTGATGAAGGGGCTCGCGGTTCCTTTCGAGTCCTCTTGGTGCATCGGCTCTTTGTGCATAGGCCGCCTTGCCCCGCTTTGATTGGAGCTTGGGGGACAACAGGTTCAGGAACTAGCCTTTTCCTGGAAGCCGATGGTGGCAAATCTGGCTGGCTCTGCGTGGTGATTTTCCCAGTGACCTGAGCTCGAATTCCCTCGACTGGATCGTGTTTCCTCACTGGAGTTGTCTTCGGTGGAGGCCTATAAAAGAAGAGTTAGTAAGCACAAGCATGTTTGCAGAAGCCCATAAGGATAGATGAAATCAGTCAAGGCATGAATCAACGTACGTGCAAGCTCTCTTGATCTGGAGAAGGGCTCCGGCGCTTCAAAGTTTTCCTGATGCCTACTTTCCTCACCGTCGTTCTCACCTTGGTTGAGGCTCGGGGGGCAGCTGGCCCGGGAGATGCTTTGCTCTTGGAAGCCGATTTTGGTGAGATCGGCTGGCTCTGCATCAAAACCTTTTTCAAGGGTGGCGAGCTTTTGCAGAAGAGGACCACAGGAGCCGGTGGGAAGAATTCAAAAGGGGAGCCGTCATCATGTGTAGGTTCTGGACCATCTTGTTGCTGCAAGGAGACAGAGCAAGGTTATAAAAATCATTGTAAGCCACTTCAAGAAAATTTGCGAGTGGTAGTACCTGTTCTGTGGGGATGTTATATTCAGCATCGAGTTGTTTCAGCAACGGTCCCAGAGCTCTCCTGAAGGCATGAGTTTTCCACATTGGCCACCATGTCTCAAAACCATCGGTTGACGAGGTGAAAGAGAGGTTGTTAGGGACTGGGATGGCTAGAGCATCAAAGAAAGAGTAGCACCTCTGACCGGTGAGGAGATCGGGCAAGTCAGCTCTGCTCTCTGTTAAGTGGTGGAGGAAGAAATGGGGAGACACCTGCCCAAGACCAAACTGCCGGGCTGCTACGACCGGCTGATATGACTCATAACCAGGTTTGATTATTCTGTTTGATGTGCTCATGCCAACTGGAAGGAAACAGGGACGGATCATGGTGGAATATAATTGCCGGGTGCTGGTGTCATCGGCAAAGCTGTCTAGCCTGAAGGAGACTGGGTTTTCAAAATTTTCAGACTCCGTGTGAGGAAAGAAGAGAGGATTATCCAGGCCTTGGAAGAAAATGCTGAACCACTTTGATGCTTCCTTGGGGATCAGTTTACTACCTGGAAGGCTATACAAGGCTTGGCCGTAGCTAGTGCATCGGATCTGCTTCCCGTTAGCATCTGGAAAGGTGCAAGTGGCCAAAAGTGGGAAGTTTGGGATGTGGTGCTGGAAATACAGTTGAGCCCATAGTTGAATAAACCACCAGGGACCTCCTGTCTTGACTGTTTGTTGGGAGAATAATTTGACAGACATTAGTTGGAGATATCGATAGACCTCTCCAAGGAACAGTTTGCCGAGGCCAAGCTGGGTGCCTCTGGCAAGTTCATAGGCCAAGGAAAGATAATTCTTGGTCGGAGCAAGTGAAGGGCCACAGAATATGAAGTGTTCCAACCAGAAATTTAGGAAGGCCGTGTGTTCTTTCTCTGTTACAGGGCCTTTATTTTTCATGTGGCGTCGAAGGTAAGCACCCCAGTTTGTGCACTCTGTTTTGGAAGAGAGTTTGAAAGGAACCCTTGGCAGCATAAAAGCAGAGGGGCTGGGAGATGTGATGTCTAGGCCAGTGATCATTACCACATCTAGCAGAGTTGGTGTCATGGGGCCGTGGCCAAACATGAAGCAGTTCAGAGCATCAGACCAGAAGTAGCCGATGGTTTTTAGAAGGTTTTCATGCTTCTCAAGGGGAGACAATGATAAGGACAGAGCATCGGCTATTCCTGTGGTTTCCCATGTGGATTGGTAAGTTTTGGATACTCTACTATACCAGGAAACCCAATCTTCAGGAGGGTTAGGCCAGGCTCGTAAGCAGTCGGCCCAAGAAGTTAGATCTAAATTTTGGCTCACGAAGGGGATCCTATTGGCCTCGCAAGAAATCAGATGGGCAGGACTCTCGACAGTACGGGGGCCAAGACAAAGAGAGTTTGGAAGAGAAGGATGCGGCAACAGAATGTCTGATACCTAAAATTAATGGTGGAATAAAGCATTAATTCAGATGTTTGCTATTAGTTCTAACACTATGCTCGGATGGCGAGGGGCAGTTAAGGATTACCTTCAGGCCAGAGACCGTTGCGTTGGCATTGGACGATTCCGCCATCTGATTCGCCGGCGGAGATGAATCTGCGCGGTTGGGGATCTGGGATTCGCGTTGCCGCGAGTTGAATCTGTTCGATGGGCAATTGCGGATCTGAGACGAGGGTCACAGGTTACCGTTTGAAAGTTGGGGAATAACCGCTTGGGCCTGTCTAAATTGGTAACTGAGTCCGGCCTTGCTGGCGTTTTTGGTAAAAGACCGATGCGTTGCCATCGGCTCTTTGTGCGTTGACCTATTTTGACAATCGGGAAAATCAGACATAGAAGCATTCTTGGATTAAAAGAGGATTTTTTACAATAAGAGCCAATTGCTCACAAAAGGAAGATCTGCTACTTAATATACTACTACTAGCCCTATTCTAGCAGTCCCTAATCTAGGGGCCGGCGCCGGCGCTGCCGTCGCTGCCCTCGTCGTCGCCGTCCTCGCCGCTATCGGCGCTGCTGCCGGCGATGTCTTTGTCGCTGCTGCTGAAGCCGTCGGCAGGGGCTTCTTCGTCGTCGTCGTCGTTGTCGTCGTCCTCCGACCATGCGCGGAAGCGCTTCACCGGCGGGTAGTCATCGGAGGAGGTGTCGTCCTCCGCTTCATCCTCTCCGTCGGAGGAGAGGTCCTCGCCCCAGGAGAAGGTGTTGTCGTCGCTCTCCTCCTCCAACTCCCCGTCCACGAGGAACTGGAGGTTATCCTCCCCGTCGGTCAAGGATTCGTCATCCTCTGACCCGACGGCGAAGTCCCAATCCCTCTCGTCCCACCATTGTGGGGCGCGGGCCTCGTACGCCGCTGTCGGGTCGTACTCCGCGTCGGCTCGCGGGAGGAGGAGGATTGGAAGGAGAGACCCGAAGAGGCAGAGGAGGAGGAGTCCATGGTTGCAGAGGAGGGTTTTTTCCGATGGCTAATGTGGAACAGGAGGATGAGGAAGCGAACTGCTCGGATGAGGTTAAATAAAGGGGATATAGTGGGAGATGATTCAATGCTTGGGCAGTTTCCGAGGATGCGGTGCCAAAACTGTCAATCGTGCAGTACGGAGAAGTTGAGAAGACAAGGCATCATGATGGAAGGCCACTGAAGCGGTTCTGCTCTGCAACGCGTAACCCGATGAAGGAAAACAGAGTGGTTTTGGAATTATTATTGCCAAAACCAGGGGGGCATGTGTTATCACCAGAATTTAGCCAGAGCAGGAGATGGGCCGTGATTGAGATGGGCTTAGAGGACATGCACATAAAGTGTCTCTGAATCGGCCTCGTGCGGGAGTTTGGGCTAGATTGCCCGTGTATCTGTACATTATGGTAGATCACGTTTCAGTTTAGAATTAAGATATAGAGTTTAGTCGTACACAGCTATGTTTATTCCAAAGATAGAAAGTCTACGGACTATAAATATGTACCTAGGGTTATTGAGAAAGGAGGACGATCACGTTCACAACAAACCAATCTAGGCGCATCGCCACCCCTTGTTTCGAGGGTTTCTTCCGGGTAAGCGACATGCTGCCTAGATCGCATCTTGCGATCTAGGCAGTATCAGTTTATTCGTTGTTTGGTGTTGCTCGTACTGAAGCCTTGTTGATGGCGAGCAATACCGTTATCGTAGATGTTTTGGGGCTGACGTCGATACTTTTCTGATATGCTTGCTTAGCTATGCTGCCCCTCAATATCTAGTTGTCTTTGCACCTATCTTGGGTGTAAGGGCAGTATCTTGCTTGGTCTTTATTTAGTTGATCTGATCTGTTATAGTTGTTCCTTGTTCTCCAAGGATTAGTTTGATATCCTGTTGACGTCAGAAACCCCCTGGCGGGCAGAGATGGTCAACACGGTAGAGCCGGGAACAACTAGGGCTGCGGCTGGCCCCAGTCCCTCAGAGCGATGGCCCGCAAAGCCTCCTGGTCGCACGTCCGATGTTTATCACAAGGGCGTGCCACCTGACCTACCTGGTCAGGAAGGTGTGGATGATGCCTCGCTTAGTTTCTGCAGGGCACACACGTAAACGTTAAATACGAGCCTCGATCGGCTCTCGGTTATCCTGTGAATCGGCTCAAAGAGCCGATCCACCCATGATTCAGACACGGTGTCCGAATATATGGTGGTCCTGCTTGATCAAGATAAAGCTGATAAGATCTACGACGATTTAGGGTTTTCACCGCATAATCGGATCATCCTACTCACGATTGGGCCTCGCGCTCGCGGTGACCGTAAGCCGATCCTAGACAGGGCCTAAAAACCAACACGAGGTTGATCCCCGGAACATCCTTTCTAGGGCTAGCAAACGCCACCCTACACGCCGCTGGATCCTCCAACCCTTTGTAAGGCCTAACTATTGCAGATATTAAACTAATCCTTGATGAAACAAGGAGCAACCGTAACGGATCGAATCTACTAAATAGTGATCAAGCGGGGTGCCGCCCCTACACCTAAGGTAGGTGTAAGGGCGGCTAGACGTGCAAGGGTCGCATAACGAAAGCATGTAATTCGAAGAACAATGCTAACCCTAACACATCTAAGATAACTACGTTGCTCGCCATCAAAAAGGCTTCAGTACGAGCAACGCATGAACAACGTGAAGCTCGTGCTGCCTAGATCGCAAGATGCGATCTAGGCAGCATGGTGCTTACCGGTAGAAACCCTCGAGACGAAGGAGTTGGCGATGCGCCGAGATTTGTTTGTGGTTGAACGTTGGTTGTTGTTGATTCCATAAACCCTAGATACATATTTATAGTCCAGCGGACTTTCTAATGTGGGCGTGCACCAAACCGTGCACGAGATAAACTCTAACTTTTAATCTAGATACAATCTATTGTAATTAAAGATACATGGGCAATCTAGCCCAAATTCTCCGACAAGGCCGCTTCAGAGATCTTCCACGTGTAATCTTCCAAGCCCATCTTGATCGCGGCCCACCTCCTGATTTAGCCAAAATCTGGTGATAACACATGCCCCCTGGTTTTGGCAATGATAATTCCAAAACCACTCTTTTTTTTTCTTCGAAGGGTCATGTCGTTGCAGAGCAGAACTGCCGCAGTATTCTCCATCATGATGCCCTGTCTTTTCAGCTTCTCTGCACAATTTGACAGCTTTAGCATCACCTCCTCGGAAACTGCAATAGGATTAAATTCCCACCAGATTTCTCATTATTTATCCGTGCCGACCGATTAGCCCTCTTCATCCCCTTCCTCTGTTCTAGCTATCAGCACCAAAAACCCTCTTCTTCTCCAGCCATGTCGTCTTCTTCCTCCTCTTCCGTCTCTCTCCAATCCTTTTCCTCAAGCGAATTGGTTCCAGAGCACAACCAGATGGAGACGTACAACCGCCGGGCTCCCAAGCATTGGGACAAGCGGGAGTGGGACTTCGACTACGTGCCGGAGGGTGAAGACCTTGTCTGGTCAGATGGGGCCATGCCCCTAACCGATGGGGAAGATGACCTCCGGTACCTGGTCGACGGAGTACTGGAGGCGGAGAGCGACGACGACGACCCTCCCTTCCGGGGTAAATTCACCTCCGTCACCAAAGCAGAAGAGGACGACGAAGAAGAAGACGCCTCCTCCGACTTGAAGAAGGTACAGGAGGATGACACCTCCTCCGACGAACCACCACCAAAGCGTATCCGGGGCTGGGCTTGGTCAGACGAGGACGATGATGATGACGAGGAAGAGGCCTCTGCTGAAGGTCACAGTAGCAGCCACGAGGAACTCGCCGACGACAGCAACGGCGACAGCCACCTTAGTGACGGCGAAGACAGCAACAGCCCTTAGAGTAGGGATTTACTAGCATAGAGCTGGTAGGTAGTAATCCGTTCCCTCTTGTTGAACAATCGGCTTCTCCTTGTAAGAAATTTTATTATCAATGAAAACTTCTTTTGACTTTGCCGATGTCCTGTGTGCTGATTCAGCTGATTTTTCCTTATCTGACTTTGTCGACCGTTAGCCCAATCAACGTCCAATGACCGATGGCAACGCATCGGTCTCTCACGATAAATCTGCGAAACAGGTCAATTCAGTCACCTCCCCAAATTAGCCGGTATGACCGATGCTAATAATACCGCCATTCGCAGTAAGCCGTGGGTTTAGCCGTGAGCAGGTGTCTTTACAAGGGCCCTGGAACTGTCGCTGAATCAGCTTGGACACTAAAGCTGATACCTCTGTAACAAAGCACCTCTATACCTCTCCAGAGCCAAGATACCTTCAGACGAGTTGCCCCCCGAGCCTCACCCAAGACGAGAATATTGATGAACCAGCCAAAAATGTTACCCTTGGCTTCCAAATGATTAATATGGAACTAGCCGATTCCAACGAAATCGGCTCTCCGAAACAAAGATATTTTAGGGCGAGCTGCCCCCCGAGCCTCTTCAATCCACTTCTTGCAGGTCAGATCAGCTCCTTCCCTAACCTGATTTGCACGTCCATGTATACCTCTTGAGTCGATGGCCATGCATCGGCTTTTATATCCTTAAGTCGATGACTGCTGCATCGGCTGTGCTCAAAATTTTTCGATTTTTTTTTATATCGGCCGATTCAAAATCGGCCTCCATACCTTACTGCCCATCATCCCACATGCTTGGGAAATACTTCTTGAGGTGTTGACCATTGACGGCTACTGGGAACTTCTGTCCGTCCAACTCTTCCAACATATATGCATTACCTTTCAAGGCCTGGACGACTTTGTACGGACCGTGCCAATTAGGAGACCACTTGCCATATGCCTTGTCTCTGGTTCCTAACGGCAACACAGCTTCCCATACCAGATCACCAACTTGAAACTCCTTTGGTCTAACCTTCTTATTGTAGGCACGAGCTACCCTGGCTTTGTTCTCCTTAATCTTCTCCAATGACCAAAGCCTAAGTTCTGTTGCGTCCTCAATAGTGTCACTCATCAAAGCTGCATATTCTTCCGCTGTCAAATCATTCTGAAACGTGACACGTCTTGATCCAGCCGTAATTTCCCAAGGTAATACGGCTTCCTGTCCATAGACAAGCTGGTACGGCGAAGTCTTTATAGCTCCATGGCACGACATGCGGTAGGCCCATAATGCTTCTGATAACTTCTCGTGCCAATCCCTAGGGTTCTCGTCAATCTTTCTCTTGATCAGCTTGATTAAACTCTGGTTGGACGCTTCAGCTTGCCCATTAGCCTGAGCATAGTACGGAGATGATCGGATCAGTTTAATCCCCATGTCATCGCAGAATTTCCTGAATTCTTTAGAAACAAAGACCGAACCTCCATCGGTCGTGATAGTTTGGGGAATCCCGAACCTATGAATCACGTGTTCTTTCACAAACTTGATCACATCTTCTGATTTCACCTTCTTCATAGGGACGGCTTCCACCCACTTGGTGAAATAGTCTGTGATGGCCAAAATCCATTCATGTTTTTTACTCGACGCCGGATGGATTTTGCCGATCATATCCATGCCCCACCCTCGAAACGGCCAAGGCTTGATGATAGGGTTCATCGCTGATGCTGGTACCATCTGAATCTTCCCAAACATCTGGCATGCTTGGCACCCCTTATAGTAATTGAAGCAGTCTTCAAGCATGGTGGGCCAATAAAACCCTGAGCGCCTGACTAGCCACTTCATCTTGTGAGCCGACTGATGAGTTCCACAGGCGCCTTCGTGCACCTCATGTAAGAGCCGATTAGACTCAGTTGGTCCCAGGCACTTGAGTAATAATCCTTCCAACATCCTGTAGAACATATCGTCTCCTATGAGGACATACTTCATGGCTTTGTATCTTATCCGTTTGGGTGCCCCCCGAGCCGAATCTTTTAAATAATTGAAGATCTCGGCTCTCCAATCATCCTGTTCCAGGAATTGCACCTGGACTTCCGACCCTTCAGGGGTGTCTATATAGCCTGACGCCATTTGTGCGAGATTGTTGGCCTCGGTGTTTTGGGCTCTTGGGACCCAATTAAAGTTGATGTACCGAAACTGTGTCATCAACTCACGGCATTCCATCCAATATGGGAAAAGTGATTCACTTTCGCACTTGTATTCATCCGTGAGCTGGTTAATCACCAACTTAGAGTCTCCAAAAAGCTCTACTGCTTCTGCTCCGGCTTCTAATAGCAATTCCATCCCCTTACGTACTGCCTCATATTCTGCCACATTGTTAGTGCAAGGGGTAGATAATCTGATGGAGAAAGAGTACTCTGCCCCCCGAGGCGACACGAGCAGAATGCCGATGCCACAACCATCGTCGCAAGCCGATCCGTCGAAGAACATAGCCCATGCACGTATGGATAGTGCTGCTATATTGGTACTGATCCGCTCAGCTATGAGATCGGCCAACGCTTGCCCTTTGACTGCTTTCGCAGGCTGGTACCGGAGATCAAACTCCGACAACGCAAACATCCACTTACCCAATCGGCCCTTCAACACAGGCCGACAGCATGTGCTTGACAACGTTCGACTTGCATATGACGAAGATTTCTGCCGTCAAAAGGATGTGATGCAGCTTGGTGCAGTAAAGAACAGCAGAGGCACGTTCTCGACCTCAGGATACCTCGTTTCCGCGTCTAACATTCTTCTGCTGAGGTAAAACGACCTTCTCAACGCCCTCGTAGAGTTGCACCACCACCGAGGCGATGGATGTGTCAGCTACTGACAAGTAGATGTAGAACGGCCTGTCTTGCTGGGGCGGAACTAGCACAGGCGGCGTCGTCAGATACCGTTTAATTTCATCAAACGCCTGCTGCTGGTCTGCCCCCCAGTGAAACTCGTCATCAGACTTAGTCTTTACCAACGCCATGAACGGCTCTATCCGTCCTGACAGGTTAGAGATGAATCGGCGGACGAAGTTGATCTTGCCGATAAGACGTTGGAGTTCCTTCTTCGTGGTGGGCGGCTGCATGGTACGCACTGCCTCCTGACTTTTCAGGCCGATCTCAATTCCTCGCTCATGAACCAGAAATCCTAGGAACTGACCGGCCGTCACGCCAAAGGCGCACTTCTTTGGGTTCATTCTCAGTCCGAACTTCCGAGTTCGGTCTAGGACGCGTCGAAGATCTCCCAGGTGTCCCTCCATGGAGACGGACTTGACTACCACGTCATCGATGTAGATTTCCACTAACTTGCCGATCAGATCGTGAAATATATAATTCATGGCTCTTTGATATGTTGCACCAGCATTCTTCAACCCGAAGGTCATGACCACATATTCAAACAAGCCCACCGCCCCTGGTACTCTGAACGCGGTCTTGTGTATATCTTTTGGAGCCATGAAGATCTGGTTATAGCCGGCGTTGCCATCCATGAAGCTCAAAACCTTGTGGCCAGCGGCTGCATTGATCAATGTCTCCGCCACAGGCATTGGATACTCATCTTTTGGAGTGGCTCTGTTAAGATCTCGGAAATCGATAGCCACACGCCACCGGCCGTCCTTCTTTTCTACAGGAACGATACTGGAGATCCATTCAGCATACCTACCTGATGAACCCGGCGGCCAGCATCTTCTCGATCTCTTTCTTGACCTCTTCCAGGATTTCGGCCTTCATCTGACGAGCTCGTTGTTGGAACGGCCGAAATCCTTTCTTAAAGGGGAGCCGATGCTCAATGATGCTCCTGTCTAACCCAGGCATCTCGGTATAGTCCCATGCAAAGCAGTCTGGGTATTCCTTCAATAGAGTAATCATCTGACTCCTGAGCTGCGGGTCTAACTTCTTGCTGATAAAAGTTGGCCGAGGCTTGTCCCCAGGGCCGATATCGACTTCCTCTAGCTCGTCGGCCGAGGTGAACCCATACCCCAGCTTTCCGTCCCCTGTGAGGTCGACGCCAAATACTGGGAGAGCGGGCGGCGCGGATAATACGGCCCGATCGCTAGAATCGGCCTCCATCTTGATCATCACCAGGACTTGGTGGCAGTGTCGGAGCCGGTTGCGTGGGTCGGCTCCTTCTTCACTCTTGCTATGAGAGCAGCTGCCCTCCTTGCTACCAATACCAGGGCGGTACCCAAGTTCTACCATGTTAATGCTGATGTCATGGGAGCGGGTTCTGTGGAAAGAGCCGATGAGTTCGGCTTCGAGGGTTGCCTTGATCTCGTCATGTCTCTTCTTGAGTTCATCAGGCAGATCCTCGTACTTGACCGGAGTGCTTTCCGCCATCTCGGATGCAGACGGCGATGTGGTGGATGTTGAAGGTGGTCCCACCGCGTGCGAATGTGTTGACGTCAGAAACCCCCTGGCGGGCAGAGATGGTCAACACGGTAGAGCCGGAACAACTAGGGCTGCTGCTGGCCCCCCCGTGAGCGACGGCCCGCAAAGCCTCCTGGTCGCACGTCCGATGTTTATCACAAGGGCGTGCCACCTGACCTATACCTGGTCGGGAAGGTGTGGATGATGCCTCGCTAAGTTTCCTGGCAGGCACACACGTTAAATACGAGCCTCGATCGGCTCTCAGGTTATCCTGTGAATCGGCTCAAAGAGCCGATCCACCAATGATTCAGACACGGTGTCCGAATATATGGTGGTCCTGCTTGATCAAGATAAAGCTGATAAGATCTACGACGATTTAGGGTTTTCACCGCATAATCGGATCATCCTACTCACGATTGGGCCTCGCGCTCGCACGGTGACCGTAAGCCGATCCTAGACAGGCCTAAAAACCAACACGAGGTTGATCCCCGGAACATCCTTTCTAGGGCTAGCAAACGCCACCCTACACGCCGCTGGATCCTCCAACCCTTTGTAAGGCCTAACTATTGCAGATATTAAACTAATCCTTGATGAAACAAGGAGCAACCGTAACGGATCAAATCTACTAAATAATGATCAAGCGGGGTGCCGCTACACCTAAGATAGGTGTAAGGGCGGCTAGATGTGCAAGGGTCGCATAACGAAAGCATGTAATTCGAAGAACAATGCTAACCCTAACACATCTAAGATAACTACGTTGCTCGCCATCAAAAAGGCTTCAGTACGAGCAACGCATGAACAACGTGGGCAGCTTGTGCTGCCTAGATCGCAAGATGCGATCTAGGCAGCATGGTGCTTACCGGTAGAAACCCTCGAGACGAAGGAGTTGGCGATGCGCCGAGATTTGTTTGTGGTTGAACGTTGGTTGTTGTTTATTCCATAAACCCTAGATACATATTTATAGTCCAGCGGACTTTCTAATGTGGGCGTGCACCAAACCGTGCACGAGATAAACTCTAACTTTTACTCTAGATACAATCTATTGTAATTAAAGATACATGGGCAATCTAGCCCAAATTCTCCGAACAAGGCTGCTTCAGAGATCTTCCACGTGTAATCTTCCAAGCCCATCTTGATCGCAGCCCACCTCCTGATTTAGCCAAAATCTGGTGATAACATATCCGCATGGTTAGGCCTTGCAAACGGGTTGAACGATCCAGTAGTGCGTAAGGTATGGTTTGCTGATCCTAGAGGGATTGTTCCGGGAATCGACTTTGTGTTGGTTTTTAGGCCTCTTTTAGGACTAGTTTTCTATTATCTTTCGTATCTGCCAGGCTCAACTACGCGTAGGATGTTCCGGTTATGCGGTGAAAACCCTAGACTGTCGTAGATTGATTTAACTTGGTATTGATAAAGCAGGATCCCCATGTTATCGTAAATCCAACGTGAACCATGGGTCAATCGGCTCTTTGAGACGATTCACAGGGTAACCTGAGAGCCGATCGGGCTCGTATTTAATGTTTCTGTGTCTGCCATTGATGACCCACAAGTATAGGGGATCGCAACAGTCTTCGAGGGAAGTAAAACCCAATTTATTGATTCGACGCAAGGGGAGACAAAGAATACTTGAAAGCCTTAACAGCGGAGTTGTCAATTCAGCTGCACCTGGAAACAGACTTGCTCGCAAGAGTTTATCAGTAGTAACAGTTTTATAGCAGTAGTGTAGGATAACATTGCATAGAAAACAAAAAATTTCCTACCACGAACACGCAATCCAAGCCAAGATGCAATCTAGAAGATGGTAGCAACGAGGGGTATCGAGTCTCACCCTTGAAGAGATTCCAAAGCCTACAAGATGAGGCTCTTGTTGCTGCGGTAGACGTTCACTTGCCGCTTGCAAAAGCGCGTAGAAGATCTTGATCACGATCGGTTCCGGCGCCACGAACGGGAAGCACCTCCGTACTCGGTCACACATTCGGTTGTTGATGAAGACGACGTCCACCTCCCGTTCCAGCGGGCAGCGGAAGTAGTAGCTCCTCTTGAATCCGACAACACGACGGCGTGGTGTCGGTGGCGGTGGAGAACTCCGGCGGAGCTTCGCTAAAGCACGCGGGAGCTATGGAGGAGAGGGGGCGGCTAGGGTTTGGGAGGGGTGGCCGGCCACTCAAGGGGGGCGGCCAGGTTGTGGTCTTGGGGTGACCGGCCCCCTCCCTTGGCCCCTCATTATATAGGTGGATCCCCAAGAGTTGGTCTCCAAGTCTTCGAATAAGACCCGAACCAAAAACCTTCCATAGGGAGGGGAAACCTAGCCAAGCTAGGACTCCCACCAAAGGTGGGAGTTCCACCTCCCATATGGGGCCCCCTAAGGGGGAGTCCACTTGGGACTCCTCCCCCACTAGGGTTGTCCGGCCATGGAGGTGGAGTCCCATGTGGACTCCACCTTCCTTGGTGGTTTCTTCCGGACTTTTCTAGAACCTTCTAGAACCTTCCATAGAACCTTCCGCGACATTTTAATTCACATAAAATGACATCCTATATATGAATCTTATTCTCCGGACCATTCCGGAACTCCTCGTGATGTCCGGGATCTCATCCGGGACTCCGAACAAATATTCGAACTCCATTCCATATTCAAGTACTACCATTTCAACATCCAACTTTAAGTGTGTCACCCTACGGTTCGTGAACTATGCGGACATGGTTGAGTACTCACTCCGACCAATAACCAATAGCGGGATCTGGAGATCCATAATGGCTCCCACATATTCAACGATGACTTAGTGATCGAATGAACCATTCACATACGATACCAATTCCCTTTGTCATGCGATATTTTACTTGTCCGAGGTTTGATCTTCGGTATCACTTCATACCTTGTTCAACCTCGTCTCCTGACAAGTACTCTTTACTCGTACCGTGGTATGTGGTCTCTTATGAACTTATTCATATGCTTGCAAGACATTAGACGACATTCCACCGAGAGGGCCCAGAGTATATCTATCCGTCATCGGGATGGACAAATCCCACTGTTGATCCATATGCCTCAACTCATACTTTCCGGATACTTAATCCCACCTTTATAACCACCCATTTACGTAGTGGCGTTTGATGTAATCAAAGTACCTTTCCGGTATAAGTGATTTACATGATCTCATGGTCACAAGGACTAGGTAACTATGTATCGAAAGCTTATAGCAAATAACTTAATGACGAGATCTTATGCTACGCTTAATTGGGTGTGTCCATTACATCATTCATATAATGATATAACCTTGTTATTAATAACATCCAATGTTCATGATTATGAAACTAATCATCCATTAATCAACAAGCTAGTTTAAGAGGCATACTAGGGACTTCTTGTTGTCTACATATCACACATGTACTAATGTTTCGGTTAATACAATTATAGCATGACATATAAACATTTATCATAAACATAGAGATATAAATAATAACCACTTTATTATTGCCTCTAGGGCATATCTCCTTCAAGTAGCAGTAGTGAAATAACAGCAGCAGAGTAACAGAGACATCAGTAGTGATTTTAGTAAACAGCAGGATTAAAATACTGTAGGCACGGGGACGGATAACGGGCGTTGCATGGATGAGAGAAACTCATGTAACAATCATAGCAGGGCATTTGTAGATAATAATAAAACGGTATCCAAGTACTAATCAATCAATAGGCATGTGTTCCAATTATAGTCGTACGTGCTCGCAATGAGAAACTTACACAACATCTTTTGTCCTACCAGCCGGTGGCAGCCGGGCCTCTAGGGAAACTACTGGATATTAAGGTACTCCTTTTAATAGAGTACCGGAGCAAAGCATTAACACTCCGTGAACACATGTGATCCTCACGTCACTACCATCCCCTCCGGTTATCCCGATTTTTGTCACTTCGGGGCCATTGGTTCCGGACAGCGACATGTGTATACAACTTGCAGGTAAGACCATGAACAATGAATATCATGATGAATCAATAACATGTTCAGATCTGAGATCATGGCACTCGGGCCCTAGTGACAAGCATTAAGCATAACAAGTTGCAACAATATCATAAAAGTAACATCTACGGATACTAGGCACTATGCCCTAACAATCTTATGTTATTACATGACCAATCTCATCCAATCCCTACCATCCCCTTCAGCCTACAGCGGGGGAATTACTCACACATGGATGGGGGAAACATGGCTGGTCGATGGAGAGGCGTTGGCGGTGATGATGGCGATGATCTCCTCCAATTCCCCGTCCCGGCGGAGTGCCAGAACGGAGACTTCTGGCTCCCGAGACGGAGTTTCGCGATGTGGCGGCGTTCTGGAGGGTTTCTGGCGACTTCGACTTCTCCCCGTGCGTTTTTAGGTCGAGGCCGATATATAGTCCGAAGGAGGGCGTCGGAGGCCGGCCGAGGGGCCACACCATAGGGCCGCGCGGCCCCCCTAGGCCGCGCCGCCTTATGGTGTGGGGCCCTCGGGCCTCCACTTGATTTGTCCTTCTGGCTCCGTCGTATTCTGGGAAAATAGGGCCTTCGTCAAAATCCCGAGGTTTTTCCCGAAAGTTGGATTTCTGCACAAAAACGAGACACCAGAACAGTTCTGCTGAAAACAGCGTTAGTCCGTGTTAGTTGCATCCAAAATACACAAATTAGAGGCAAAACAATAGCAAAGTGTTCGGGAAAGTAGATACGTTTTGGACGTATCAACTCCCCCAAGCTTAGCTTATTGCTTGTCCTCAAGCAATTCAGTTAACAACTGAGCGATAAAAGAACTTTCACGAACACATTTGTTCATATGATGTATATATTCTCATGATATGGCTAATACTTAAGCAGTTCATAATAAGATACATGCAAATAAGATCATCTAACAGCTATGTCAATCATGAAGAGGTACCAACAATTAATAATAAGCATCATGAATCATGTATATAAGCAGGATTGCAATGTTCATAAGAGATTATGATAAAGTGGTATCTCGCTTGCCTGTATTTGATCGGCAAAACATAAATGCCCGGGCACCTCTGGAGTTCATAGAAAGACTAGAAGTAGTGATTGTCAAAGATAAAAGCATCAAAGTTATACCACAATCAATCATATTTTGAGACAAGCATATTATACTAAGAATGACAGTTGTGCTCTCAAGAAAGTGCTCAAAGAAAGGATGGAGACACAACATAAAAGTAAAAGATTGACCCTTCGCAGAGGGAAGCAGGGATTAACATGCGCTAGAGCTTTTCATTTGTAAAGCAGGAGTAAAATTATTTTGAGAGGTGTTTGTTGTTGTCAACGAATGGTAATGGGTACACCAACTACCTCGCCAACCGGACTTTCAAGAGCGGCTCCCATGAAGGACGTTATCTCCACCAGCAAGGTAGATCATCCCCCTTCTCTTTTGTTTACACACGTACTTTAGTTTTATTATGGGTGACACTCCCCCCAACCTTTGCTTACACGAGCCATGGCTAACCGAATCCTCGGGTGCCTTCCATCAATCACATACCATGGAGGAGTGTCTATTTGCAAAATTAAGTTGCTTACTGATGAATCAGAGCAAAACATGTGAAGAGAATTATTAGTGAAGTTTGATTAATCGGGGCTGGGAACCCCATTGCCAGCTCTTTTTGCAAAATTATTGGATAAGCGGATGTGCCACTAGTCCATATGAAAATCCGTCAAGAGTAAATGACAAGGTTGAAAGTTAAACACCACATACTTCCTCATGAGCTATGAAACATCAACACAAATTAAGAAGCATTTTGAAGGTTTTAAAGGTAGCGCATGAGAATTTACTTGGAATGGTTTGAAATACCATGCATAGGTATTTATGGTGGACACTGGAATAACTTGGTTTTCATGTGTTTGGAGGCACGAGCAGCGTTCCCGCTCAGTACAAGTGAAGGCTAGCAAAAGACTAGGGAGCGACAAATCAAGAGAGCAATAACTATCATAATCATGCTTGCGGCAAAATAAATTAACCGAGGCATAAAAGTGATACAAGAACTCTGAAGCAATGTAAATCATTGAGGCTTAATTGACTCTTGTTCAGTCATATGCATGCGTGAGCATGTGCCAAGTTAATTCAAACGAATTATTCAGAGGAGGATACCACAATATCATACCTATCTATGAATAAAACAATGCAAGCAAACATCCATGACATGCTACTCATATTAATAAATTGGAGCTAAACATGAGAGATCATGAACTACTAGACTTTCTTAAATGACATATACCTCACATGAACCAACTAAGCATGCTCACATGGATGAGTATATGTACAAAAATGAAAACAAATAGAGTTCATACCAGCCTCTCACCACAATCAGATTGTCGAATATCGTCATCATTGCCTTTCACTTGTGTAGCTTGGATAATATAAAATGAAAACCACGCTCTAGCCACCGAAGACCATTGCACTCATAATGAACTTTACAAACCAAAGAAGAACAGCAAATATTTTTGGTGTTTTCTAATTTGAGAACAAGAACAAAAGGAAACAAGCAAACAAAGCAAAATCTTTTTGGGTTTTCTTATAGCAAACTAGCAATGGCAAATAAAGCGAAACAAATGCAAGAAACTAAAGTAAACAAGTGGTGAAGAGAAACAACAGAAATATTTTTGGCCTTTTTGTGTTTTAGGAAAGAAACAAAGCAAGAGCAAGAAAATGAAAACTAAAAGGAACACAGAAAAGCGAGATGGCAGAAATCTGCCAAAACCTGACAGCAGTACAGAAATCGATTTTTACAAAAATCTTACGTTGCTCAGCTCGAAAAGTGTTCAACTAATGAAAGTTAGATAACAACCTGGGGAACCTGCACAAAAATTGGCAGCTCAAAATAACGTTCTGGCTGTGCGCACGAATTTTTCTAGTAACAGTCCAGAATCTGTTTTCAGGCAGCACTTCCCCAAATATCATCTCCCTCTCATTAGAAAACCACTCAAAGAGACTAAACAAGTATGTACTAGTATCCAGCAACCATAATATGCAACAAATGAGTGATGCCGGTATACCTCCCCCCAAGCTTAGGCTTTTGGCCTAAGTGGAGTTCAATCCCATCGAGGCCATGAGGTAGTATCCCCGTAGTACGACGAAGATGGATCATATTCTGGGTATGTGCTAGAAGAAGCACCCGGATACGTGACGGTATAGTCGTAGGAGGGCTCGGCGTCCTCGGAGTCATGCTGCTGGTGGAAGTCTTGTATCTTCATATGTTCATCCACCTCCTCCTTAGTGCGCGACCATGGTTTCCTGTCAATACGGAACAAACCCGGCTGGGGAAGAGGGATTTCTTCTCATCCCCATCAGCAAACAACATTCTATAGACCATATTATCTAAAGTGGAATCGGTGGTAAAAAAATGATGGCTTTTCATAGCAGTGATATCAAGCCTCCTAGGGGTTAATGGCACATCATTAGGATCAATAGGAAGTCTTAAATGTGTTAAAATGCGCAGTGCAATAGTTCCTCCAAAAATAGGCCCCCTGTTAGACAGGCGGCGAGCAATAAGAGAACCAAGATGATAAGATGTCCGTCCAGTAAGTGCAATATTCAAGAAAGCAAGATGGTAACTAGAAATATTGCTAGTGTTCTCCCTACCAAGTATGCTAGTAGCAATGTAATATGCAAAATATTTAATGGCGGGGAGTTGAATGTTCCTTATCTTGCCCCGCTGAATGGTGCGACAATCATCATTGGTGATCCCTCGATAGAGCTCCAACAAGTCCCGGGGGTTGTCATCAATCCTCCTTGCTGTACCTACAGGGGCAATATCCAATGCACGACAAAATGTTTCCAATTCCATAGTAATAGGATTATCATAAATCTTGAATGCAACTGTCGGCTCATATTGCGTGTTTTGGAACTTGAAGCTCTCGACGAAGATTTTGGTGAGCATGTAGTATTGCTCCCTTTCATCTCCCACGTAGGTGGCTAAACCCGCCTTGTTGACAAGGGTGAAGAAATCATCCAGTATCCCTGCATTTGTCAGAAAATCATAACATGGGAAGGATGAAGCATTAGGAGCCCCATTGTCCTCTTCGGGCGCGAAGCTAGGCGCGATGATGTCCTCATTGTACGATCGCCTAATTTGGGTGGCGGTCCTAGAAGGCCTCCCGGTGCTGGTTGTTCCTTTCTTGAACAATTCTCCAAAGTTGAACTTCTTCATCTCTTTTCTGAAATTTTCAACAAGTGATATAAAATTCGATTTGGTGACATATAACCAAGAGGAACTGCTATAGGAACTTGTGAGAGTACTAATCATGCATCAAAACTAGCTTCTACCACTTAGAACAAGCATGCAAGCTCACTAAACATGTTACCTACAGCAGCAAAATATTCAAGATATACTCAACCAAACAAAATTCTACTTGGATAGGCGGAGGAGTCACATACCGGAGAGCAATTGTGCCAAATTTTAGACAGAAATCTGGGCTGAGCAAAGAGATCGAGAAATCCTGAGCTCTTGAGCAAAAACGCGAGTGAGAGAAAGCTGGTTCGAGTTTTTTCGGGAGAGAGAAGATGCTGGGAGAAAGAGATGAAATAATGGGGCAAGGAGGGGCCCACACCACAGGTGGCGCGCCCACCTCCTTGGCCGCGCCGGCTGGTGGTGTGGCACCCTGTGGTGCCCCACAGGTCATCCTCTGGTGCTCCCAGGTGCCTCGTCGAAAAATAGGACCAACGTTGTAATTTTTGCGAATTTTTGAAAACTTTGAAAAATGCACATTTCTGGGTATTAAGTTTATTATTACTGGCCAGGAAATTTTTTGAAATCTCCAATTAACTAAGGAACTTTGCAAATTAAAAGTGCTACAGCAACTAGAGCAAGTGGAGGAAGAAAGAGATGTTGTTTACTTCCTCTATGCATATAAAAAGTATTTGTTAACAAGGTTGATCAAGTCTTGCCACCAAATAAATTTTACATAGCATATGAAGAAATAAACCTCAAATCAATCATGTTACCTTGAATTGTATTGATATGGATCCAATCATAAGAGTTTGATATTCTTCTTTAGGCTCATATATAGGACAATCAATAGTTCCCACTTTGATAGTTCTCACATTAGAAATAGTATTAACTCCGCATGCTTTTTCAATCCTCTTGGGAAAATAGACGGTGTGCTCCTTATCATCAACATTGAAAGTAACCTTTCCTTTATTGCAATCAATAACAGCCCCTGCGGTGTTAAGAAAAGGTCTCCCAAGAATAATAGACATATTATCATCTTCAGGCATTTCCAACACAACAAAATCAAATATCAAGCAGTTATTAGTAACTTGAACAGGAACATCCTCACATATACCAACAGGAATAGCAGTAGATTTATCAGCCATTTGCAAAGATATATCAGTAGGTATCAACTTATCTAAGTAAAGTCTCTTATAAAGAGAAAAAGGCATAACACTAACACCGGCTCCCAAATCACATAGAGCAGTTTTAACATAATTATTCTTAATAGAACAAGGAATAGTAGGTATACCTGGGTCGCCCAACTTCTTTGGAACTTTGCCATTGAAAGAGTAATTAGCAAGCATAGTGGAAATTTCCTCATTGGGGATTTTCCTTTTGTTAGTAACAATATCTTTCATATACTTTGAATAAGGAGGCAATTTAATAGCATCAGTCAAAGGGATTTGCAAGAATAAAGGTTTCATCCAATCACAAAATTTATTATAGTGTTCTTCTTCCTTTGATTTTAGTTTCTTAGCAGGAAAAGGCATTTGGTTTTGAACCCAAGGTTCTCTTTCATTACCATGTTTCTCAGCAATAAAATCTTCTTTAGTATACTTTTTATTTTTAGCATGCTTTTCAGGTTCTTCTTCAACCTCTTCTTTATCAGGAGTATCATTCTTATCATTATCTTTATCATGTTCATTACCACTTTCAGTTTCAGCATCAGAAATAGAAATACTATTAGGATCATTAACAGGTTCAGAGGATTCTACAACATTCTTATGTTTCTTTTTCTTTTTCTTAGATGGAGCACTAGGTTTTAGTTCGTTGAGAATCTTGTTCAACTCTTTTGGGATGCCCTTCAGGATATAGAGGATCCTGGGTAGAGACACCACCTCTAGTTGTTACTTCATAAGCATGTTTTTCTTTAGAATTATTTCCTAACAAGTCATTTTGCACTTTAGTGAGTTGATCAATTTGAGTTTGAACCATATGAAAATGTTTAACAAGCATCTTAACATCATTGGAGGTTCTCTCCACAATATCATGCAATTCACTAATAGCTTGAGAATTTTCCATTAGATGATTCTCTACTCTCATATTAAAATTTTCTTGCTTAACAATATAATTATCAAACTCATCTAAGCATTGCGCAGGAGGTTTTGAATACGGAATATCTTCCCTAGTAAAGCGTTGAAGGGAATTTACCTCAATCATGGATGAAGGGGGAATTATCTCACATATATCTTCTATGGGAGGAAGATTCTTCACATCTTCAGATTTAATACCTTTCTCCTTGAGAGACTTCTTGGCTTCCCTCATATCTTCATCATTCAATTTAATTAAACCCCTCTTCTTCAATATTGGCGTTGGAGTTGGTTCAGGCGTAGTCCAATCATCATGATTCCGGCCTATTTTAGCCAATAATTCTTCAGCGTCGTCTGGAGTTCTTTTCCTGAAAACACAACCAGCACAACTATCCAGGTATGCCCTAGACTCAATCGTTAGTCCACTATAAAATATATCAAGTAAATCATGCTTTTCCAAATCATGGTCAGGCCGAGCTCTAATAAGAGAGCAAAATCTCGCCCAAGCCTCAGGCAATTTCTCTCCATCTTCCTGGTCAAAATTATAAATTCTCTGCAAAGCAACATGTTGAGCACTAGCAGGAAAGTATTTACGGAAGAAAACATCAAGCAATTCTTTTGGACTTTTAATAGAATTAGGTGGCAAACTATTATACCAAGTTTTAGCGTCATCCTTTAATGAGAATGGAAAGATTTTAGCAACAAAGTAAGTACGCTTCTTAACATCATCAGAAAACAAGCTACTCAGAGTAGATAACTCAATCATGTGTTCAACACTTTCTTTTTCAGTACCACAAAAGGGTTTTTTCTCAACAATAGCTATATGAGATAGATCAAGAGAAAAATCATAATCTTTATCCTTAATGTTTATAGGAGATGTGGCAAACTTAGGATCAGGAGACAGTTTATATCTAACAGCATGTTCTGCAAGCAACTTTTTAATTTTTCTTGCATCAGTAGTAGCATTGCATTTTTCAATAAAATCATCATCAAGTTCCACATAATCTTCATCAAGATCATCACTAGAGTATTCAACAGACTCAGGTGAATTAACAGGTGTAACAGCATTTTCATTAGGAGTTTCAATTTTCAATTTGTCTAGACCTAGCAATTGTAGCATCTAGAAAAGATCCTAACGAACCATCATTATCAAGCACAGTAGAAGCATCATCACAATTATAAGAGGAATTTTCAGATTCAGCAGAAGTACCAACATTTGAAGCTTGTGGTGGTGAAACAAGTTTACTTATCACAGATGGTGAATCAAGAGCAGCAGAGGTACTCAGAGTTGTACATTTTCTTGTAGTGGATGGTAATATGGCGACCTTAGTATCGCGAGGTTTACCCATGATGGAGAATTTGCAGCGAACAATATCAATCCAAGTGAACTTCCAAATAAAGCTATGCTCCCCGGCAACGGCGCCAGAAAATAGTCTTGATGACCCACAAGTATAGGGGATCGCAACAGTCTTCGAGGGAAGTAAAACCCAATTTATTGATTCGACACAAGGGGAGACAAAGAATACTTGAAAGCCTTAACAGCGGAGTTGTCAATTCAGCTGCACCTGGAAACAGACTTGCTCGCAAGAGTTTATCAGTAGTAACAGTTTTATAGCGAGAGTGAAATAACAAAGCAGAGTAACAGAGACAGCAGTAGTGATTTTAGTAAACAGCAGGATTAAAATCGTAGGCACGGGACGGATAACGGGCGTTGCATGGATGAGAGAAACTCATGTAACAATCATAGCAGGGCATTTGTAGATAATAATAAAACGGTATCCCAAGTACTAATCAATCAATAGGCATGTGTTCCAATTATAGTCGTACGTGCTCGCAATGAGAAACTTGCACAACATCTTTTGTCCTACCAGCCGGTGGCAGCCGGGCCTCTAGGGAAACTACTGGATATTAAGGTACTCCTTTTAATAGAGTACCGGAGCAAAGCATTAACACTCCGTGAACACATGTGATCCTCACGTCACTACCATCCCTCCGGTTATCCCGATTTTGTCACTTCGGGACCATTGGTTCCGGACAGTGTATGCAACTTGGTAAGACCATGAACAATGAATATCATGATGAATCAATAACATGTTCAGATCTGAGATCATGACACTCGGGCCCTAGTGACAAGCATTAAGCATAACAAGTTGCAACAATATCATAAAAGTAACATCTACGGATACTAGGCACTATGCCCTAACAATCTTATGCTATTACATGACCAATCTCATCCAATCCCTACCATCCCCTTCAGCCTACAGCGGGGGAATTACTCACACATGGATGGGGGAAACATGGCTGGTCGATGGAGAGGCGTTGGCGGTGATGATGGCGATGATCTCCTCCACCCCGTCCGCGGAGTGCCGAACGGAGACTTCTGGCTCCCGAGACGGAGTTTCGCGATGTGGCGGCGTTTGGAGGGTTTCTGGCGACTTCGACTTCTCCCCGTGCGTTTTAGGTCGAGGCCGATATATAGTCCGAAGGAGGGCGTCGAAGGCCGGCCGAGGGGGCCACACCATAGGGCCGCGCTCCCCCCTAGGCCGCGCCGCCATGGTGTGGGGCCCTCGGGCCTCCACTTGATTTGTCCTTCTGGCCCGTCGTATTGGGAAAATAGGGCCTTGTCAAAATCCCGAGGTTTTTCCCAAAGTTGGATTTCTGCACAAAAACGAGACACGAACAGTTCAAAAACAGCGTTAGTCCGTGTTAGTTGCATCCAAAATACACAAATTAGAGGCAAAACAATAGCAAAAGTGTTCGGGAAAGTAGATACGTTTTGGACGTATCAGCCATGAAGGAAACTAATTGAAACAATCCATCACCTTCCTGACCAGGAATAGGTCAGGTGGCACGCCCTCGCATTAGCCAGGACGTGTGCCGGAGTTTTGCGGGCCGTCGCCCGAGGGACCAGGGCCCACCAGCAGTCCTGGGAGCCTCCCGGCTCTTCGTGTTGCTCGTCGGTGCTCGCCGGTGGGTTTTGGCAGGCAACATACTCATAGTATGTCTAACTGTGCTCACCATAAGATGGCACCATCTATAGTTCAGAGTACTCGACGGTTCGACAATACTCTGCCAACAACTTGTCAAGAGAAAAAGGTTGTTCATTATGCCATAGACCACCTACTCCATAACCAATGACTACTTTTGGCACCTTTTACCAGGATTGATCCTTGTAATCATAAGATCTAATTTTGAACAAATTCGCATAGTAGATGATCCTAGCTTGGATGGTATGGACCTTGCTGCTGTCGACGAAGACGCCCCGGTTCAGGCTGACAAAGAGAGTGTGGCTGCCAATGCTTCTAACCGACTCGAGGAACCGATTCTTCCTGTCCACCCAGTAGACCGCTTCGCCACCGCACACCTGCCCGCTCACCAGAAACAGCAACTCCCCCCCCCGAACTCCACGAGGTAGAACAAATTCTCTAGATGTTGACCGGCCATAACAGGGGCTTCAATGGTGGTATTCATCTCCATGATGATGCCTTCCTCGGCGTTGGCAGTCATGGTGGAATTGATGGCATGTTTATCGGTGACAAACACGTAACCAGCGAAGTGCGTCATGCTCCGGACAACTCCAAATAGATCTGCAGCCCTGTACAATTCTTCTCCAAATCTAAAAGCATAGGGCCCTGCCTCGCTGATCTCATCAGCCCACCATACGGTGTGATTTTGAAGGTTTGATACGAACACCCTCAATGGCAGGGACATCATCACGAGTACCGCAGACACCTGTTCCGCCGGAATTTGCACCTACGGGCGCTTCATTGCACCATTTAAGGGGTTGAATGCCCGAGTCTTCTAGGGATGCACTCTCTGGCCTAGCACTATAAGACCGCCCGAGGTTCCGACAAAGAAGTACCTATACATAGAAGAGAGTTGGAGAATTTAATCAATGAAAAAGATAGCAGTACAGATCTACAAAACTCAAAAACTCGTTCTGTTCTAACAAGTAGATGTACAAAATAATGACTCTGGGTGTTATAGTTCTCAATCCTTGTATGTTGTACTAAATTTCAGAGGGTTACCCCTGTGTTTGTTCATGTTTTTTTGGAAATTAAACATTACACCTAGATCATTCAAAGTCTTATTGTGGCTAGTTTCTCGTAACAAAATCTTAACCCGAGACAACCTAGCAAAACGTCAGAACGTTTGTGAGCCTATATGCCTGTTTTCTGCTGAGAATGAATCAGTGGAACATCTATACTTTAGGTGTCATGTCTCCAAACTTCTCTGAGCTACTCTGGACACAAACTTTGAAATTATGATGTAATAGTTTTCTAGCTATAAGGTTGTTTGCTAACCTATTGATCTCTCTAGAGATTACAATAACTTGGGCTGGAACTGAGAGACTATGTTTCATTTCAATGAAATGGAGAAGACGGATGCCTTGTTTCTAAGAAAGTAGATCTAACAAATACGCCAAAAAGAAGTACATGCATATCACTATGGGGATCTTTTTCTCCACGAGGCGGCAAGTGCTCACACTCAGTAATGTGGCAGTGGCGTCAGCGACCAGATCATCCCCCGGCATAGAGTGCTCGAAGATTATCCACTTGCTAAGCATGAAGTGCTCTGGTGGCGTGGCGCGGCGCCAGGCCCCGCAGACTGCCCGGAAGACGGCGTAGTAGTCGAGGTCATCAGTCGAGAGGTAGATGTCATCGATCTTCTGGATTAGGTCGTCAAGGAGAGCCGCCCAGTCGGCCACACCATAGCCGGCCATTGATAGACAATCTCGAGAGATCACTGGATTCTGAATCAAGAGAGAGTGGAGCTAGGATGACTGTGTGTAGGCGCACATTAATTGCTTCCTAAAGAGATAATATACTTTTAGAGCCTCAATCTAAATGGAAACGTCTGTGTGTGAATTGAAGCGATAGAATCGATGCTTCCACGCTGGCGTGCAGATTGGCTCGAATGGCCGGTTGATGACCCACAAGTATAGAGGGATCGCAACAGTCTTCGAGGGAAGTAAAACCCAAATTTATTGATTCGACACAAGGGGAGGTAAAGAATACTTATAAGCCTTAATAGCGGAGTTGTCAATTCAGCTGCACCTGGAAAAGCACTAGTAACAGGGGTGATGTGAAAGTAGCTGTAATATGAGAGCAATGGAAATAGTAACACAACAGCAGTAGCACAAAGGAGATGGCACCAGAAAGTATTCCAGTGCGGAGTTGACTTTAGAGCAATGATGATGATAGAAGGACCGGGGTTTCCAGCTATCTACACTAGTGGTAACTCTCCAAATAACATGTGTTGGGTGAACAAATTAAAATTGGGCAATTGATAATGTGGGGGCATGACAATGCATGCTATGATAATTGGGCATTACAACATAATACATAGACCGTAATCCAACTGCGTCTATGACTAATAATCCACCTTCAGATTATCATCTGAACCCCTTCCAGTATTAAGTTGCAAGAAATAGACTATCGCATTAAGAAATGTGTATAAAGTAAATAATAGAATCATCCTTAGAAAAAACATTGTTGTTTTCTCCCTAGTAGCAACAACACATCTACAGTCTTAGAAGTTAAATGTCACTCTCCCAGAAAACTAGAGGCATGAACCCACTATCGAGCATAAATATTTCCTCTTGGAGATACATGTAACTACTTGATCAAGGTAACTACAAGTACCGGAGAGCATGCAAGATCTTAAATAACAGTAGTAGGATAATATGATGAACAATCTAATCATAATTCCACAATTTATCGGATCCCAACAAACACAACACCGATTACATCATATGGATCTCAATCATGTAAGGCATCTAATGAGATCATTGTATTGAAGTACATGGGAGAGATTACCAACTAGCTACAGCCGAGAACTCGTAGTCCAGAGGGTGTACTACTCACAAACCATCATGGAGTCGAAGTAGAGGTGGTGGAGTCGATGGAGATGGCTCCGGGGGTCAATCCCCGTCCCGGCAGGGTGCCGGAACAGGAACTTCTGACCCCTGAAACTCGTCTGGACGATGACGGCGGCGACGGAACTTTTCATGGACGGAGGCTTATATATTCAGGGTTTTCTCGTCGAAGGCTTTATATAGGCGGAGGATTTAGGTCGGTGGGGGGCCTGGTGGCCCCACACCTACCCTAGGCGCGGGCCATGCCCAAGCCGCGCCTAGGGGTGATTTGGGCGCCCTGTTGCGCCTCTTCGATCCCCCCCCTTCGGACTTCGTGTCGTTTCGGTAAAATATTGAGTTCGGCTTTTGTTTCATCCAATTCCGAGAATATTTCATGTACAACTTTTCTGAAATACAAAACAGCAAAAAACATGCATCTTGCCAATAGGTTAGTGCTGGAAAATGCATAAATGTGCCACGAAGTGTAAACAAAACATATAGCAATTGGTGTAAAACAAGCATGGAGCTTCAAAAATTATAAATACATTTGCAACGTATCACCGGCAACTGTCCTATTCACACTTCCAAACGCGTACGGATCTACATAGCCTACCACGACGAAGCAGCGATGCGTTGGAAAAGGGAAACATAGGTCGCAGGTATAAGAAAAACCAGAGCAAAACAGGGTCGAGCCTAGGTGAATGGATCGTAGCGAACAAGAGGGGGGGTGAATGGCGCTACGGCAAGTTTTAGTCTTTTTCAATTTTTAGTGCAACGGAAGGTAAAGGTGATAACTTTAGCGATAGCGGTGATCCTACAATGATCCTAGGACAAGTGCAACAAGCAAAGGAATCAACAAGATAGTAAGAGTAAGGAGCGGGACAACCGGGGGCGCGGAGACGAGGAGAGGTTTGTTTCCCGCAGTTCCTTCCACAATAGGAAGTACGTCTGCGTTGAGGAGGTGCTAGTCTCACACAAGAGACTAGACGGCCACACCACAAAGGAAGGCCTCACCTTCTTCCTCGAGAGAGCTCCACGAAGGTGCTCCCCTTCTCCACTAAGGCACCGGTCGAGGCGGTGATTCCTTCACAAGGTTGGGGCGAGCTCCACACCACAAGGAGGCTCCCAACAACCCATGGAGCTAGTACAACACCAAGCTAGCCTCCATGGATGCACTTTCTCCAATGTCCCACAATAGGAACCCTAGCACCAAGCTCCACTAAGGAATATCAAGGATTGGTGAAATCTCTCTTGGTAGAACTATAGATCGGGGTCTCCTCCACCACTCCTCAAAATTTGGGCAAGATTGGTTGGATGGTTGGGGAGATCCTCAAGGATTAAGCTCAGCAACAATGGAGGAGAGAGAGAGGGAGAGATAAAATCGTGTTGGGGAAGAAGGAGCCCTTAAATAGGCTCCTCCAAATCCAACCGTTATGTCCAGTTTTTGCCTAAGCGGTACTACCGCTTTGGGTAAGCGGTACTACCGCTCTGAGTTCGAATTCCCCAGATCTGGTCCACGTGGACGCAGAGCGGTACTACCGCTCGCGGTACCGCTCGAGGTACCGCAGGGGTCCAAACCTTACTGGACTCGAAGCGGTACCGGAGCGGTACCAGAGCGGTACTGCCGTAATTAGTTTACGGTACTGACCCACAAGGGCGGTACTACCGCTCGTGAGCGGTACTGCCGCTCTTGGTACCGCAACTCGTACTGTGGGACAATTTCAGCGCAGAACTCAGAGCGGTACCATGGGGCGGTACCTATAGAGGTAGCGGTACTACCGCTACAGGTACCGGTAGTACCGGCCTGGCTAAAACTGGTTTTCTCCCCTTTTTCTCTCCAGCCATGTCACCTCGCGATACACACACAAAACCAGAAAATCTATCAACTACGCTTCAGTCTTCCGATCTTGACGTGTCCAGCGAGGTCACCGTGCACTTGCAAATCTAACAATGATACTCACGGCACACGGTGAGATTACTCAAGTGTTGTCATCAAACACACAAAACTTGGGGTTTAAACTTTGCTCTTACAATCTCCCCCTTTTTGGTGTTTGATGACAACACAAGACTTTACAATAATATATGATATTATGATGAGATACTTAGATTTGCAAAAACTCGACGGAGCTCCCCCTACACATGTGCATATCATGGATATGTGTTTGAATACAAATACACATGTTCTAGAGACATCACTCCCCCTAGTTTCTACAAACCAAGCACATATGCAACATGGATAAATGACATGTTCAAGTAGCATATGCACAATATGGAGGCAACATAAGATCATGCAAGGAGATTTGGGTGAAGTTATCATACCATAGCCTTGAGAATACCCAAACTCACCATAAGATGCCTCCAACGGATTGTTGATGTAGCCACACAAAAAGATAAGCAACTAGAACCAAAGGGCTACAAACAACAAAGGTCCCCATCCACATAGGAACTTCTCCCCCTTTGGCATCGGAACACCAAAAAGGAGGGTAAAGAAACTAGAAGGATGGAGAAAAAGAACATACAACCAAGCTTGCAAAAACCAAAAAAAGGAAAACAAGCTTGAATGAGGTTCTCCAAAAACACGAAGAAAAGAAGGAAGAAGAAGGACAAAAAGAAAGGTCACAAAGAAACACAAAGAACCGAAAAACCCCTCAAAGAGGAGGTTGGTGGCCGAAGCCACCGTGTAAGAGTGTAGTAGTGTGAGGTCGCGTAGATGTATCTAGGACTCACGGACTACAACTCAACATGAAGCTCATAAGTCACTCAATTGACAAATAACATATGTTTTGGATTTCTTTATGCATTATGGGGGGAGGGATAGCTCAATAGATTTAAACCGCACTCCCCCTATGTTCATGCGTGCCTTTCAACTAGATATAAAGGTTAGGAGTGGTATGTGTGCACGACGGTCAAGCAAAGTTCGATGGATCAATGATATTTAGCTCATGCCTCAACTCAATGAAACGCTTCTCATCCAAGGGCTTTGTGAAGATGTCCGCCAATTGCTCCTTGGTGCCAATGTAGGATAGTACAATATCTCCACGAGCAATGTGATCCCGGATGAAGTGGTTCCGTATCTCAATGTGCTTCGTCTTGCCATGAAGAACCGGATTGTAGGCGATCTTGATTGCGCTCTCATTGTCACACAAAAGAGGCACCTTGCTATACTCGAGTCCATAATCCCGCAAGGTTTGCCTCATCCACAAGATTTGAGCACAACTACTCACCGCGGCAATATACTCGGCTTCCACGGTGGAGACGGAGACACAATTTTGCTTCTTCGAGGACCAACACACCAAGGATCTTCCAAGAAAGTGACAAGCTCCGGATGTAGACTTCCTATCAACCTTGTCGCCCGCCCAATCGGAGTCGGTGAAGCCAACCAAAGCAAAGTCTGTGTCCCTTGGGTACCATAGTCCGAAGTGTGGGGTATCAACTAAATATCGAAAGATCCTTTTGACCGCCACAACGTGGCTTTCCTTCGAGCTTTCTTGAAACCGTGCACACATACCAACGCTTAACATTATATCCGGGCGAGAGGCACAAAGGTAAAGAAGCGAACCTATCATCGAACGGTAGAGCTTGGGATCCACCGCCTTGCCGGTCTCGTCAAGAGAGAGTTGACACTTGAGATGCATTGGAGTTCCAATTCCCTTGGCGTCCTTCATGTCGAAGCGCTTGAGCATGTCTTGGAGATACTTTGCTTGATTGATGAAGGTGCCTTGTCCCATTTGCTTGATCTCAAACCCGAGGAAGTACTTGAGTTCACCCATCATTGACATCTCAAACCTATTTGTCATCAACATAGCAAACTCATCATTGAATTTTGTGTTAGTCGAGTGACGTGGGCATTACCCTTCGGGTAACCGACATTGCCCTATCCTGTATTGTCTAGTTGGGGGCCCATGAAGGCACTTGGAGGCAAGACGGGCCACTGGGATGGCGCACCAGAAGATTCCTTGACAGGCAAGACAAAGAAGCAGCAGAATAAGGAAAGATTAGATTTAAAACTATTGTAAACCTAGTCGTACTCGGTTAGACCTCTTGAGACCTGGCTTCCTATATAAAGGCCAGGAGAGGGGCTGCCGAGGACAATCAATCTTAGCAGCCTTAGCCACCAAAAGTCTAGAGCTAGGTCATCATAGCACTTAGCCTCTCGACGAGATCTCAGCCGAACTATTTGGCACCCCATTGTAACTCAATATCTTCATAATCAAGAACAACAGGCAGACGTAAGGGTTTTACCTCATCGAGGGCCCCGAACCTAAATCGCTCTCCCCGCTTGTCTGTGAACCGATGTCTCGTGTCGCCTTGGGTGTGATTCCGTCAACCCTAAACCCCAATCGGAGGGCATTGCCGAGAGTACCCCGACAATTGGCGCCGTCGGAAGCCTGTCGCACTGTGCAAGTCATCGGCAGTACCAGTCACGTCCGCGGCGTTGTTACTCGAATCACCGACGCCAGCAGAACCAGGAGATTCAATCCGCTGCGGGTCCTTCGAGTTCGTGCCGCACCGCGAAGCACTTCACCCGATCCCTGTGGGATCATCTCGCGACATGGATGCTACTTTCGGTGGTGTCTACTTCATCATCGACTCCGGAGGTTTTCTTCGCCTCCCTAGGGCCAGCGCATCCGACCTGAAGGTCGCGGCTTCGGAAGGTGTTCCTCCGACAGCAACCCTAAAAGTTCCACCCAGGAGCATACAAGAGAGCAACCGAGGAGGTTTCGACGTCATGGCAGGACAGAGGAAAAGACGAAGGGGCTCGCACCGCGAGGAGGAAGGACGAACAGCAGCTCACCTTCGTCAGTTCGAACAAGGATGCCACGACACGTCATCAATCAGGGGTCGCACCCGTTCACCGTATCTATCGGCTACGGAGCAACTCGAGGCACCATGCTACCTTCACTCTTACATTGATCCAAAGGACGGTCGAGAGAAATCCAGTCACCTGTTAAGGAACTGTCGACATTTTCTGGAAATTCGGCAGTTCTGCGATGACCTCAGGGCCGAGGCCATGTCAAGAGTTCACGCAATGGAGAGAAGGGCGGGGTCCTACAGTTATCCACCAGAACCATATGTACCGGAACCGTACGTACCAGCAGGAGGAGACGAGCATGCACCAACCGAGGTGTTTCCGGAACCATGCGGGCAAGTCAACATGATCCATAAAACCAGCTTTTCAAAGAGAGAAATCAAGAAGTTCTCCCGAGAAGTAAAATATGCGGAAGTCGCCATGGTTGATACACCCGATTTCATCGACTGGTCAGATCAGAGTATCTCCTTCAGCAGGGCGGATCATCCGAAAGCTGTTCCAAGGCCCGACCACGCGGCCCTTGTCCTTGAAGCACAGATTGGAGGGTACAATATGAGCAAAGTATTCATGGATGGAGGAAGTGGCTTGAACCTACTATTCGCCAGCACAATGAGAGCAATGGGTCTAACAGTCGATATGCTAAGAGAGTCTGACACAGGGTTCCACGGCATTATACCGACTCGACCCGCTTATTCTCTTGGTAAAACATCATTGGACGTAGTCTTCGGCACGCCCAGCAATTTCAGGAAAGAGAAGATCGAGTTCGAAGTAGTCGACTGGGAGTCTCAGTATCACGCCATCCTCGGCAGGCCCGCGTTTGCCAAATTCATGGCCGTACCTCATTATGCGTACCTGAAACTGAAGATGCCAGGCAACAACGGGACCCCAATAACCGTTCATGGAAGCTTTGCTCGATCGGACAACTGCGATAGGGAGTTCCAGAAGATAGCCTCGAAGTTCAGAGCCAAGGAAGAACTCAACGCGATCGACACCGTTACAGATCACACGCAACCACCAGCCGACAATCGAAACGTAAGATCCGACGAGTTTGACGCTGCAAAGGAAGCCAAGAAGCTGCAGGTGCACCCCACTGACCCGAAGAAAACGGTCAATACGTCGGCTGACCTTACGGTCGCATAGGAAGGTGCGCTCATCGAGTTCCTCCGTGAGCGCTGGGAGATATTTGCATGGGAACCATCCGACATGCCAGGTATCCCCGAGGAACTCGTCGAGCACGCCTTAATGTTGACCGACAGCCAAACCAAGCAGACAGATCAATGCGCCGATTTTCCGAACCAAAGAGGAGAGCAATTGGCGAAGAAATCAGCCGTAAAGCAGGATTCATTCGGGAGCTCAAGGAAGCCGAGTGGGTGGCCAACCCTGTCATGGTGCCCAAAAAGGACACCACCGCTCTACGCATGTGTATCGATTACACCAGCCTTAATAAACACTGTCCGAAAGACCACTTCCCGCTGCCTCGTATTGATCGACTCCACAGCCGGATGCGATCGCCTCTCCTTCCTTGATGCATACTCCGGGTATAATCAGATCAAACTGAAGAAAGAAGACCAGGAGCTAACCGCGTTCATCACCCCACACGGCGTTTTCTGTTACAACGTCATGACCTTCGGGTTGAAAAACGCAGGAGCAACTTATCAACGTTGCATGCAGGCCTGCCTCGGAGAGCAGATTGGGAGGAACATGGAAGTCTACATCGACGATATCGTGGTGAAGACGAAGCACGCCGCCACTCTCATCGATGATTTGCGGGAAACTTTCGACAACCTAGACAAGTATAAAATCAAGCTGAATCCCAAAAAATGTTTCTTCGGAGTGCCAGGGGGACAAGTACTCGGGTACTTCATATCAGCCAGAGGGATTGAAGCAAACCATTTGAAGATAAAAGCTATTCTCGACATGGAGCCGCCAAAGAATCTGCACCAAGTGCAGCAGTTGGCAGGACGATTAGCAGCCCTCAGTAGATTCATCGCCAAGCTAGGAGAGAAAGCTTTGCCCTTCTACAACTTGATGAAAAAGTCAGAAAAGTTCGAGTGGATAAAGGAGGCGCAGGAGTCCTTCGAAAACCTGAAGAAAATCTTGTCAACGTCCCCAGTCCTTGTAACTCCGCGCGAGAAGGAAACGTTGCTTATGTACATAGCCGCAACAGCACAAGTCTTCAGCGGCGTTTTGGTTGTCGAGCGAGAAGAAGCAGGAAAAGTCCACGGTGTTCAGAGGCCTGTGTATTACCTCAGTGAAGTACTCACACCCGCAAAGCAGAGATACCCTCATCATCAGAAGCTGGCATACGCAGTATGGAAGTCGGCTCGCAAGCTGCGACATTATTTCACGGAGCATCCGATTATCATCGTAAGTGAAGCACCATTGAAGAACATAATGACTAATCCAGAAGCCACGGGTCGAGTGTCCCAATGGGCCATCGAAATAGCGCCACACGACATAACTTACGTTAATCGAACGGCGATAAAATCCCAAGTCCTCCCAGATTTCGTGGCAGATTGGATCCAGTCACAGACACCAGCAGCACCCGACATGTCGGGATCGTGGACAATGTATTTCGACGGGTCAAAACGGAGCACGGGCGCAGGAGCAGGAGTGATACTGATATCACCACAGGGAGATAAGATGAAGTACATACTACGTATGAATTTCTCCCTGCCGACGAACAATGAAGCAGAATACGAAGCACTGCTGCATGGAATGAAGATGGCGAAGGCGTGCGGGGCAACTCGCCTAGAAATCTATGGCGACTCAAATTTGGTGGTGCAGCAGTCGATGAACTTATGCGACGCGGTCAGCGACAACATGATCGCCTATCGACAGTTGTACCAAAATATGGAAGCCAAATTTGAAGGATGTGAACTCAAACATATCGGCAGAGCTAGCAACGAGGAAGCCGACACTCTGGCGAATATCGGGTCCATGTGCTCCCCCATCCCAGACGGAGTGTTCTACGAAGTCATTACTCAGCGATCAATAAAATAGAAAGCTTCGGCACCTTTGAAAATGTCGACTGATGAATCAGAGGCAAGCCAGCAACAAACTGTTGAAGAACCCTCGCCTCCATCAGCAGAGCAAGTCCTCCTCCTCGAGCCATTATGGACTAAACCATTCCTAGCGTATCTGACGAAGCAAGAGCTGCCGGAGGATTCTGTGGAAGCAAGGCGAATTGTCAGGCGGTCAAAAGCCTTCACTGTGGTAAATGGCGAGCCTTACAAGCGTAGCATCTCGGGTATCTTCCAAAGGTGCATCGCCATTGATGATTGAAAAGCACTGTTGCGCGAGATACACGAGGGAACCTGCGGACACCATGCAGGAAGCAGGGCCCTTGTGGCAAAGGCCTTCAGGGCAGGATTTTACTGGCCAACGGCAGCGTCGGATGCTCGAGATCTAGTTATGAGATGTGACCCTTGTCAGCGCTTTTCTCCAAAACCGCACGCCCCTGCGACAGATCTAATGACAATACCATTGGCATGGCCCTTTGCTCAGTGGGGACTCGACCAAGTCGGACCACTGCCAAGGTCGTCACCTAGAGGGCACACGTACTTACTGGTCACAGTCGACAAATTCACCAAGTGGATCGAGGCAGTACCCGTTCGAAACCGTAAAGCCGAAACAGCAGTTCAGTTTTTCAGAGGAATAACTTGCCGATTTGGTATGCCCCATAGTATCGTCACAGACAACGGCTCTAACTTTGATTCCAAGGAGTTCAGAAAATTTTGTGATGACGGAGGAATCAAATTGAAGTTTGCATCAGTGTCCCACCCGCAGACCAACGGCCAGGTGGAAAGGATCAATGGTCTAATAGGAGATGGCCTTAAGAAACGCCTTACAGGCGCAGCTGGAGCCTGGGTCGAGGAGTTACCATCTGTACTCTGGAGTTTGCGTACTACACCCAACAGGTCGACTCAATACACCCCCTTCTTCTTGGTGCATGGAGCCGAAGCAGTTCTACCAGCCGACGTTCGGTTTGAAGCTCCTCGGGTGACAGCATACACAGAGTCCTCTTCCAACATCGCGCTGCAAGATGTTGTCGACCTCCTTGACGAGGCGCGAGATATCGCCTTGGCAAGAACTACGGTATACCAACAGGCGTTGAGAAATTATCACAGCCGACGAATACGCAGTCGAAGCTTTAAAGTTGGGGATATGGTACTTCGGCTGAAGCAAGAAAGACCCTTGAAACTTGAATCTACATGGGAAGGACCATACATCGTCACTGAAGTGATACCAGGAGGAGCATATCGACTCAAAAACCCGGTTTCAGGAAAAGATGTTGGGAATCCATGGAACATCGCACAGTTGCGACGCTTCTATACATAGGATACAATCGCTTTTTATTATTCGACAGCTCTTAGGGTTGCTTTTGCATTATGAATAAAAGTCTAATCAGGTTTTTTACCTTTTTTCAATCCAGGCCCTATCACCCGAACAGATCGTTTGGGGCCCCTACCATTGGCTCTTACTCCCATCGGGAGCGTCGGCATAAAAAAAATACGCTTACGCAGTATCATTAATTAAATACTCTCAACGGGAGCTAAGATTAATGAAACACAAAAACAACCAATCCAAGCCTCGAGAAAATACGCGGGTGCTGCAGTCGATGGTTACATTATCAAATAATAAGGCTCAAACCGGTGCATCGCGTGACGGCTGTTGTCTAATTCCCTCGACTAAGTCGATGGGTCTCGCTCTTACAAAACTTACATATCGGCTTCGCAATAACGTTGCAAAATTCAACGAAGTCGTCGAGAGAGCAGGTTGAACTGATCACTCAGCCGTCCTCGACAATAAAATATCAATCAAACTAACATAGCGTGCAACGCACGCAGTAAATTTGTACAAAACAATCTTATGCAGGTACAAGGTTATTACATTCATGATTGGGCTCCCTGGTTCCCTTGGGCCCTCAGATCCTTTTCAAGGCACGACTCCATCCGAGAAATAATGGTATAAGCAGGACCTCTAGCAATATCATAATACTGGCCTAAACTCCTCTCGGTGTTTGCTACGGCTCTCAAGTCTAAAGATGGATGGCATGCCAATACCAAAGCAAAAGCAAGTTCAGCACCAGCCAAAAGTTCTTTCCGCACCAACTGTCGAATCCTTTCAGGGGACTTGAATCGGGTGAACAGGGCAGATAAAGTTTCGGGTGCTTGGTCCAGAGGAAACAAAATCTTCCAAACCAGCGTGAGATGAGCATGGAACTTATCAAAGTAGTAATGCGCCTTCTCCACCCGGTGCTCAAACTTCGCCATGATAACAGCCTTCGGACGATGCAGCCACAAATCGTGCTTCGGGTGAGCAACATCAGTCATCGCTTCGACCTTTTCATGGATCTTCCTGTTCTCCTCGGATTTATCTGAAGATACAACTGAAAAGGAACGAATATCAGTTAAAGAGAATATCCGAGCTACGTCAAGAATCAGAAGATGTAACACTTACAGCCCAAACTTTCGGTAGCGACATGAAGACCATCGAGAGCATACTGCTCAATAGCAGTTGCTATTTCGCCCTTTTTCTTCACCAACGCTGCCATGGCCCGGATAGAAGTAATGTCTTTGTTTAAACGAGACACTTGGTCACGTAAGCGGCGAACAAGGTCAGATTCATCGTTAGTCGAAGGATTTCGAAAAAGCTCGGCACGAGAAGAAGATGAAGGAATCTGCAGTACAATCTTCGATTCAGAATGACATTAACATAAAACTCCCATCGGGAGTGCTTGCCATATATGTTACATTCAAAAGATTGTTTGAAATTGGCAACAGAGCCAAAATAAAACAGGACTAAGCCAGATTACGATTGGTCTTATTTACAATTAATGAAGCAAAAGTTCAAGGAGGGGCAGACGATGAGTCAGGGGCAGCTTCAGGAGTAGGCTTGGCTTGTGCTTCATCTACCAGCTTCAGGAGTTGATTGGCACAAGTTACTGCTGATCTTTTGTAGGGCTCAAGGTCGACTAAATGGTTGTTATCATCGACAGGCAATGCCTTAGATAACTTCTCCAAGTCAGACCCCATCCCATGACCCATTAGCAGCTGGAAAGTAAGAACCGCCCCATACAAGCGGGAACGGCGTTTTAATACCTCCACGGGCTCGGAAGAATCAACAAGAAAAGCATCCGCCATCTCGCCAAGAGTTTTGTCCTGCTTCATCTTCGGGAAGATCATCGAGTACAGCTTCAACAATGTTCCTCTAGTCTTTTGCAGAAGCCCGAGGACTTGGACGTTAGACTCAGCAGCAAGCGAAAGGGCATCGGATGTGGAGTCCTCCCGAAGCTGATGGCGTCGAGTGACGGTTATATTGGCAGCCTCTGAAAGAAAGACAGATCAGTGGTCAGTAAGGAAATACCAAGAAAGAGACTATGTGTCGTGAACTTTACCCAATAAATCCTTGATGGATTCACGGAGGACGCCTTCCTTTTTATCGACTGCAACCGCTGCTGCACGCCTGGCGTCCTGTTCATCCTTCATCTGCTGCTTCAGCTTCGACAGCTCCTCCTTCAGCAAGGCATTTTCCTTCTTGGCGTCGGCGGCAAGCCTGTTGGCCTCCAGCACTTGATCAGCCGAAGACTTGACAGTCTTCCGAAGCTGGGCGTTTTCAGCCTCTAGTCGGGTAAACTGCTCAGCGAAATCTATCACAGCATCGAATGTGGCATAAATCGGCTACATCAAGGGAAATCAGGGAGACTCAGTCGACATGAAGAAAATTCAGCAAAACAAGGTAGAGTGAATATTTACGTGGTCGCGGGTAGCCGATGAAGTAGGAGCATCGCCAGGAGGAATAACCTTCGACACTGGAACTTTTTCCACGGCTGTCCTCGTGGGAGGCGTCGACTTGGCAGGAGAAGGATTCGGTTCCTTAGCTGATGCCGTTCTCTCAGCAGATAATTTGGCCCTCTTTGCGAGAGGAACATGATCATCATCAGAGCTACTTCAGAAAAGAGAATGATTAGCATACAAAATGACAAAGGTCAAATTACGAAGGAGTGAAGATGCTCACAGTTCCAGATCATCTTCGGCAGCAAAAAAGCCTGACGGCCCCTTGTCGACAGGAGAAGGCGGAGAAGCTCCAACGGCATCATTATCTTGGTCGCTGGGACTAGATTCAGCCGTCGTGATAAAATCCTCGTCTATCTGCAAGCGACGCTTGCTCCTGGTGAAAGCGGCCTCCTCGGCAGTGTCGTCCTCTTGGACATCGCTGTCCTCAAAGACCTGCTGGACGTCCTCGGTCTCTTCAGAATCGTCATCATCGTCCTCTGGTTCCACACCGCTTTCCGGTGTAGGAGGATAGCATCGAACGACGGAGGAGGCCTATCAGGAAGTAAAAAGGGGAAGATTGAGAAGCACGGCGAAGAAAGAAGAAATAAAAGCAAGCAGGGAGCGGCAAAAGGTCACCTCAGTCGGGAGATGGTCGAAATCATAAGGAGAACGAGCCGATGTCAGAACAATATTATCCTTCATACTGAGGCACGTCAAGCGGCGAACCTCGTCTCGAAGTTCGTCTGCCGACAGGTCGGCAGAGCTGACCCTCGACTTGTCGGTCTTGCCAGTATAAAGCCATAACTGGTGGGGTCGAGACATTAGCGGCTGCACTCGACGTTGCAAGAACACTGAAACTACTTCAGTGCCGCACATCGTCTCCTGAATTCTTCAAGACGACGATCTGCTCGAACAGCCTGTCGGCTGTCGCCCTCTCTTCGGGAGAAAGGGCGTTTCGCTAGGACTTCTTCTTGTGAGCTACCAAGACGTCATCAAAGGGAGGAAGATTCGAACGCCGCCCAGGCACCACAGGATCGCGCAGATAAAACCACTTGTTGCGCCAGCCCTGGACGGATTCCTTCATTGGATAGTCGAAGTAGTCGACCTCTTTCCTAACGACAAAGCCAACGCCACCGACAACGGGGGGGCCATTGCTGTCATTGTGACGCTTCACGTAGAAGATCTTCCTCCAAAGACCCCAGTGAGGGTCAATGCCAAGGAAGGCCTCGCAAACGGTAATGAAGATGGAGAGATGGAGAATGGAATTTGGGGTCAGCTGCCAGAGCTGGATCCCGTAGAAGAAAAGAAGGGAGCGAAGGAACTCATGGGCCGGAAGAGAGAGACCGCGGAACAAGAAGGCAACAAACATGACGGTGAAGCCCTTTGGGGGCCTTGGGCGAGAGATCGCACCTGGAAGACGAATGTCGTCCTCAGATGCGGAGATGAAGCCGAGGGCGCGCAGTTTGTTGACGTCGTGATTGGAAATGGCGGAGGCACTCCAATCGCGGCTGACTTTGGCCGCGTCCGAGGTGCTGGCGCTCTTCTTCTTGCCCATGGCGTGCGGAACTTCTGACGAAGAAACAGAGGAAGCAGGAGGGCTTGAGCAAGAAGATGAGCAGTAAGAGGTGTGAAAGGTAAAAACGAGGAGGCTCTCTATTTATGCCGTAAGAATATGTGCGAGATCGTGGCCATAATCCACAGGCGTCGTGGGAGGTGGAGCGGATCTGGCTGTACACGTGGCGGTTGAAGAAAGAATGGAACCGGCGGCCCATTATTCCCACATTGTGCGAAAATCGAGAGGACGCCTCGGTCGCCGCGCGTGCACTGGTCAAGTCCTAAAAACTGCCCGCGCAGAGCTAGGGTGGGCCCGTCAGATCAAGTCTTGTCAATCAAACCACAACAGCCGCACGTCAACAGTGATGTCATAGAGATTGTTGCGAGCAGCCGAAGAAAAATAAAAAAACTACTCCCATCGGGAGCGCTGGACGCGCACCCAACAAAACTTTTTTGCACTCCAGGATCATGCCCGGGGACTTGATTCTGTGTAGGGTAACATTGTTTTGCCATCGGTAGTTAACCAACAAAAGTTGGGCACGTTACTCATCATCCCTTGCATGCGGAAAATGTATCGGATGACCTGTGAAGACTTGCAGAAAAACTTCGGCAGAGCAGAACATTCGAGTGGTACAACTTGAGTCTACGCGCGGATTACAAGCATCCGTACCTAGACTCGGGGGGCTACTCCCATCGGGAGCGCTGGACGCGCACCCGACAGAAGAAGATGATGCTGATTCAAGATGAACAAGAACATCAAAAGGAGACATGCTTCAGTCTCTACCCGAACTATGTTCGGCTAGACACTCGGGGCTACTGACGTGGGCATTACCCTTCGGGTAACCGACATTGCCCTATCCTGTATTGTCTAGTTGGGGGCCCATGAAGGCACTTGGAGGAAAGGCGGCCCACCGGGTGGCGCACCAGAAGATTCCTTGACAGGCAAGACAAAGAAGCAGCCGAATAAGGAAAGATTAGATTTAAAACTATTGTAAACCTAGTCGTACTCGGTTAGACCTCTTGAGACCTGGCTTCCTATATAAAGGCCAGGAGAGGGGCTGCCGAGGACAATCAATCTTAGCAGCCTTAGCCACCAAAAGTCTAGAGCTAGGTCATCATAGCACTTAGCCTCTCGACGAGATCTCAGCCGAACTATTTGGCACCCCATTGTAACCCAATATCTTCATAATCAAGAACAGACAGGCAGGACGTAAGGGTTTTACCTCATCGAGGGCCCCGAACCTGGGTAAATCGCTCTCCCCGCTTGTCTGTGAACCGATGTCTTGTGTCAGCTTGCAGGATTCCGTCAACCCTAAGCCCCAATCGGAGGGCATTGCCAAGGAGTACCCTCGACATCGAGCCAAATATGATGTCATCTACATAGAGTTGGCATACGAAAAGCTCCCCACTGACTTTCTTAGTAAAAAGAGTGGGATCGATTTTCCCCACTTCGAAACCACGGTCTTCAAGCAACTCCTTTAGATGCTCATAGCAAGCTCTAGGAGCTTGTTTGAGTCCATATAGGGCCTTTTTGAGCTTAAAGACATGGTCCGGGAAATGGGGGTCCTCAAATCCCGGGGGTTGCTTCACATACACCTCCTCATGTAGAGGACCATTAAGAAAAGCACTCTTAACATCCATTTGTTGCAACTTGAAGCCATGATGAGAGGCAAAGGCCAAAAGGATACGGATGGACTCAAGCCTTGCAACAGGTGCAAAAGTTTCACCAAAGTCCACGCCTTCAACTTGAGAATAGCCTTGTGCCACCAATCTTGCTTTGTTGCGGATGACCATGCCATGTTCATCTTGCTTGTTCTTGAAGACCCATTTGGTACCGATAACATTGCGGCAATGATCGGGTCGCTTCATAAGAGTCCACACATCATTCCTCTTGAAGTTGTTGAGTTCCTCTTGCATTGCATTCAACCAATCGGGATCTTTGAGAGCTTCATTAACTTTGAGTGGTTCCACCATAGAGACAAAGGCATGGTGCTCACAAAAGTTTGCTAGTTGCCTCTGGGTGGTTACTTTGCTCTTTAGATCACCAATGACATTACTCAAAGAATGGGACTTGAGGCGCAAGTGTCTTGCAATAGGATCTTCACGGCGAGTGACGGCTAAAGGAGAAGATTCTTGTGGGTCCTCTTGGCTTTCATCACGGTTTAGGTCCTCGCCTTGACCTTCATTGTTGTTGAAGTGGGCATCATCATCATCATGAGATCCGGATGACTCGGGGGTATTAGGAATGGTGTTGTCCATAAAGATCATCCCGGAGCCACTCGGAGAAGAACTTGAAGCTTGGCCTTGGTCACTTGATGTCGGTTGTTGTTGTAGATGAACTTGTGGTGAATGTTGTTCTTGAGCTTGCGGTAGATGTTGTTCTTGAGCTTTTTGAGGTGAGCTTGAACTTGATTGTTGTTGTAGAGGTTGAGGTTGAACTTGAGGTTGTGGTAGAGGTTGGCTTGCATTTGTAAGATCAACGGAAGAATCTTGGCCTTGTGGTGTAGATGGCTCCACTTGGGTGGAACTTGGTCCTTCCCCGGTACTCATAGAAGGTAGCTCTTGAGGTCGGCGAATGCCAACACTCATCCTTCCTATGGTCTCTGGGGGAATTGCATCTCCTTTCTCACAAGAAGCACTTCGCTCCTCCAAAGATCTATCATCTTCATCGAATGTCACGTCACAAGATTCTACAACCCGCCCATTTGACTTGTTGAAGACTCTATAGGCGTGAGAATCCGTAGCATAGCCAACGAAAATTCCTTCTTGAGCTCTTGAATCAAACTTGGATAGACGTGTGTCCTTGACAAGCACATAGCATTTGCATCCGAAGACCTTGAAGTATGACACATTGGGCTTGTTGCCGGTGAGAATCTCATATGGTGTCTTCTCTAGGCCTTTGCGAAAGTAGAGACGATTAGTAGCATGGCATGCGGTAGAGATAGCTTCCGCCCAAAAGTTGTAGTTAGACTTGTACTCCATCATCATGGTTCGAGCGGCTTCGATCAAGGTTCGATTCTTCCTTTCGGCGACCCCATTTAGTTGGGGAGTATATGGCATGGAGTATTGGTGTTGGATTCCTTCTTCGCCGAGGAAGTCATCCAAGGTGTAGTTCTTGAACTCCGTTCCATTGTCGCTCCTTATTGCGAGGATCTTGTTGTCGTACTTGCGTTGAACTTGGTTGGCAAACTCCATCATGGTCCGTTGAGTCTCACTCTTGTACTTGAAGAAGAATACCCAACAATAGCGTGAATAGTCATCGACAATGACGAGGCAATACTTCTTTCCTCCAAGACTTTCATGAGACGGTGGACCGAAGAGATCAACATGTAAGAGCTCCAAGCATCTTGTGGTAGAGATGATGGTCTTGGCCTTGTGAGGAGCTCCATGCATTTTTCCTTGTACGCAAGCCCTACAAACACGATCCTTTCAAAAAGAGACATCTTCTTTTAGTCCGAGAATGCCCACCCTTGTGGAGACTTTGCAAAGTCCTCATGTTGACATGGGCTAGTCGGCGATGCCATAACCAACCCTTGTCACCTTTGGCGAATAGGCAAAGAGCGGAAGATGTTGTCTTTCCGGAGAAATCAACAACATACAATCCGTTCTCTACATATCCAACAAAAGCTACATTGAGTGTCTTGCTCCACAAGAGTACCACCATATGTTCATCAAAGAAAGTACATAGACCCATGCGAGCAATTTGATGAACGGAGAGTAAATTGTAACCAAGGGTCTCGACAAGGAGGACATTCACAAGTGAGATGTCGGGTGTTACCACCACCTTGCCAAGACCCAATACCTTAGAGCATGTGTTGTCGCCATATGATACGGTAGAGTGAGAAGGCTCGAGGTCGACAACAATATTCTTGCTTCCGGTCATATGACTTGTGGCTCCACTATCAACCACCCATTTAGCGCCACCGGAAGCATAGTCCTACAAGGAATCAAGTCTTGGATTTAGGTACCCATTTTTCAATGGGTCCTAGCATGTTAGTAACAAGGGGTTTGGGAACCCAAATAGTCCAATCAACATTGTCCTTTTGAGGACCAATAAAGCGAGCACGAATATGTCCATAGTAATCAACAAAAAGAACATGAGAAGGGTTGTTAGAGCCGGCGGAACCCGTCAAGGCGGAGTTGGGTACTCCATCCCTTCTTGAGCTAGAATTGCTCTCTTCAAGGTTGATCTCCATGTTCTCCTTGTTCTTCTTCTTCTTGGTCCTCTTATTCCTCTTCCTCTCTGGCTTGGTAGCCACTCCTCCTTCATTGCAAGAGCCCTCTTTGGCTCCATCTTTAGCTTCAATGACTCCTTCCAAGTACTTGGCTTGAACTTGGAGTCTATCAACTTTGGCCTTCAAACGGTTGACTTCATGCTCCGGGTGAGGATGGCAAATATCAAACACTTGTACTTCCTTTGCCTTGTTCACCCGGAAGTGTTCCATCAAAGCTTCTTCTTGGAGAGCGTTCATCTTCATGAGCATGCGCTTGTCACTCTCCATTTTGGCAATGTCACTTTCATGAGTGCAACACGCACGGTCCTTGCTCAAAGGGAAATGCACCTTCAATGCTTCCTCTTGCATGGAATTGATCTCCATGAGCTTGGCTTCCCTTCTCTTCAAGGTGGCTATTTCCTCCATATGATCACAACAAGTGTCCTTCTCCTTGCTCATGTGGAGACATTCCACCAAAGACTCTTCTTGCTTGCTACTCAAACTCAAAAGCTTGGCCTTGGTGATCTCAAGAGCGGCAATTTCTTCTTCATGGTTGCAACATGAGGTCTTCTCTTTGAACAAGCGGTAATATTCATCCAAGGCTTCTTCTTGAAGAGCATTGACTTCCAAGAGAAGAGCATTGTGCCTCCTCAAGGAAGTAACTTGATCAACGAGCTCATCATGACAAGAGTTGGGGTCTTCATCATCTTTCTCTTTGTTGGCTTCCTCAAGAGAGAGCATCTTCTTTTGAAGCTCACCAATCATCTCAAGAGCATGGTCTCGATCCTTGGTGAGTCGAGAGACAATAGCTTCGTTGGTGTCTTCAAGGACGATGACACTAGCTTCAAGAGACATGCGCAGATTTCGTTCATCATCAAGCTCCTCTTTGAGAGAGGCAATCTCATTCGCCGCTTCCCTTTCCAACCTCTCCCTCTCCTCAATAAGATCTTGTGCCGCACCAAGTTGGGCTAAGAGAGCTCCAACATGAGTCTTGGTATCCCCTTTCATGTTAGTGAGAAAAGAATCCAAAGAATCCAAACCCATAATCTCACGTTTAACGGTGAGACTAGTGGCATCATCAATATATAAGGCATTAGTTGAAGATGATGGTTTGGAAGGGGATTTTACCTCCGTGGATACCTTTGCCATAAGGCAGCGAGCATTGTTGATGGCGAGGTTCTCATTAGGAGAGTCGAAGAGGGAGATAGAGGGAGTGGAAATGGCGATGGCGGCCACTCCCTCTCCTTCCTTGTTGGAGCGCTTGTCTTCATGTTCTCCATCTTCATCGGAGGAGTACTCTTCTCGAATGATGAAGGCTCTAGGCTTCTTGTTGGGGGAGACCTTGTCGTCATAGGACTTTGGGGAGAACTTGAAGAATCCTTTGGAGAGTGACTTGAACTTATCCTTGCGGATAAGCCTTCCACCATGATCTTCTCTTCTCTCAAACATACAATCCGCGACAAAATGATTCTTGTCACCGCAATTGTAGCATGTTCTTCCCCTTTGCCCCTCCCTTGGGCTCTTGGAGAAACTTCTTGGAGAATCACGTGATCTTCTTGGTCTTGTGCTTCGGGACATGTTTCCATCCCAAAATCTCTTGGCGGCGAGAGCCATGTGCTCATGGTAATTGATCTTGAGATCATCCGGTCCCCACTCAATGGGATCCTCATCGCTTTCACTAGCCTCATGTACCCTCATCTTCAATGCAAGGTTGGGCTTGCGGGAGTTGTGGGTGCGAGCAACAAGATCCTCTGCATTCTTCTTGGAGATGTCCAAAGCGATGACTTCGCTAAGAACTTCATCGGATGTCATAGCACGGAAGGAGGCATTTTGGCGGATGGCCGTCAACTTCACTTCCTCATAAGGGAGGAGAGCGTTGTAGAACTTGCGCTTGATCCAATGGTCATCCACAAACGTTGCTCCAAGATCTTGCATTTGCACGGCAAGAGCGATAAGGCGCCGATACATTTCTTCGGGGGACTCTCCTTCAATCATGACGAAGTTGTCGGCCATGTTGTTCACTTCATCAAAACGAGAGCTTTGGATGCTTGCATTTCCGAGGAAGAGCTTCTCAAGTTTATCCCATGCTTCCTTGGCGGTCTTGAGCGAGCGGATATGAGCACGGTCCTTGGGCGTGATGGCCATGTGTATCATGTTGATGGCGGTGGCGTTGAGTTGGTCATCCACCACTTCTCTCCTTGTCAAGCTCTTTGGGTCTCGTGGTGAATAGCCCTCCTCGATGATACGCCAAAGCTCGGTAGATGCGCTGCGCACATGTGAATGCATTAAGAATTGCCAATTTTCAAAGTTGTTTGACTCAAGTAACGGTGGTGAACCATGCGACAAGATATGTGGCATAGGTATTGGAACATTTACGGTGTAATCACTTGGTGGTGGCACCTCATGATAACCCCCTAGATGTTTCGCAACCGGTGTCTCATCCTTCCCCTTTGTTGAAGTGCCGGTCTCCCCAATCCCTTCCTTTTGTGGATCTTTTGTCGCTTGCGCGACAAAATCAACAAGAGGAAAGGGGTTAGCTTTTGGTGGGGGATCCTCGGCACTTGCTTTAGGATCAACGATAGGGTTCGGTTTTTGAGCAACCAACTCCATCATCATCGCCTTCATTTGGTTAACGATGGATGACTCCAATTTCTTGAGGTCATCCAACGTAGCCGTTGTGGTATCGACGGGAGATGATGGAGCGGGTGGCACAAGGGAAGGTGACCCATTCGCCACACCCGCATCTTGTTCGGCCATTTCTTAGGCGGTAAAGCCCGAGCAAGAAAACCTTGCTCTGATGCCACTTGAATGGATCGTAGCGAACAAGAGGGGGGTGAATGGCGCTACGGCAAGTTTTAGTCTTTCTCAATTTTTAGTGCAATGGAAGGTAAAGGTGATAACTTTAGCGATAGCGGTGATCCTACAATGATCCTAGGACAAGTGCAACAAGCAAAGGAATCAACAAGATAGTAAGAGTAAGGAGCGGGACAACCGGGGGCGCGGAGACGAGGCGAGGTTTGTTTCCCGCAGTTCCTTCCACAATAGGAAGTACGTCTGCGTTGAGGAGGTGCTAGTCTCACACAAGAGACTAGACGGCCACACCACGAAGGAAGGCCTCACCTTCTTCCTCGAGAGAGCTCCACGAAGGTGCTCCCCCTTCTCCACTAAGGCACCGGTCGAGGCGGTGATTCCTTCACAAGGTTGGGGCGAGCTCCACACCACAAGGAGGCTCCCAACAACCCATGGAGCTAGTACAACACCAAGCTAGCCTCCATGGATGCACTTTCTCCAATGTCCCACAATAGGAACCCTAGCACCAAGCTCCACTAAGGAATATCAAGGATTGGTGAAATCTCTCTTGGTAGAACTATAGATCGGGGTCTCCTCCACCACTCCTCAAAATTTGGGCAAGATTGGTTGGATGGTTGGGGATATCCTCAAGGATTAAGCTCAGCAACAATGGAGGAGAGAGAGGGAGGAGAGATAAAATCGTGTTGGGGAAGAAGGAGCCCTTAAATAGGCTCCTCCAAATCCAACCGTTATGTCCAGTTTTTGCCTAAGCGGTACTACCGCTTTGGGTAAGCGGTACTACCGCTCTGAGTTCGAATTCCCCAGATCTGGTCCACGTGGACGCAGCGGTACTACCGCTAGCGGTACCGCTAGAGTCCAAACCTTACGGACCAAGCGGTACCGGAGCGGTACCAGAGCGGTACTGCCGTAACTAGTTTACGGTACCTGACCGGTACCAAGGGCGGTACTACCGCTCGTGAGCGGTACTACCGCTCTTGGTACCGTAGAGGTACCGCAACTCGTACTGTGGGACAATTTCAGCGCAGAACTCAGAGCGGTACCATGGGGCGGTACCTATAGAGGTAGCGGTACTACCGCTACAGGTACCGGTAGTACCGGCCTGGCTAAAACTGGTTTTCTCCCCTTTTTCTCTTCAGCCATGTCACCTCGCGGTACACACACAAAACCAGAAAACCTATCAACTACGCTTCAGTTTTCCGATCTTGACGTGTCCAGCGTGGTCACCGTGCACTTGCAAATCTAACAATGATACTCACGGCACACTGTGAGATTACTCAAGTGTTGTCATCAAACACACAAAACTTGGGGTTTAAACTTTGCTCTTACACCAGGTCAATATTTGCCGAAACTAATCAGAGACATGTTTTTAAATGCCGCCTTCATGCATATACACAAAGCCATCGAAGAAGAAAACAATAAGGAAATTGCCACTTTTCGGGTACAAATGGGGACGGACATATTTTTCTGCTCGTCAATTCAAATGACTAGACCCGTGATGCCTGCAAATGGGGACGGACATATTTTTCTGGATCACATTATATCATTTACACAACATGATTCTTTCATTTAACCATTGTTTGTAATACCGCGAACATTACTATGTTCTTCCCAAAAGTATATTACCATGAACATCATGTGTTGCATCCAATGATATATTTATAAGATAGATAACTTCTTCTTTGCTTATCTCATCCTTGAATTCTCCAGAATTTCATTTAAGACGGTGGTTCTGACTTAATGATTATCAAATACATTTGATCTATCTCAATAGACCCTTACGATGTTTCAATACTATTCAACTTCATTTATTATTATGAATAATTATGGTACCTTATGCTCATAACATGTCATCTACATATTAAAACATTTTGTTATAAGCTCCCACTCAAATGTGTCAACACATATATGAAAGTGTTTTACATATAGCTCCCACTCAAAATATGTCTTCACATATAAGTGTTAGGGAAAAATATTTAAGCTCCCACTCAATTTAATGCAATTGTAGGTCTTCTCTTTATTTTGGGTAAGTCCAACATTTATTTTGATCATTTAAGAAAAATGAGAGTTCTATCTATGATATACTAGCATTCATAAGATTTACAAAATTCATCGGTTGTACATTTACAAGCCTTGTGCAATACATGAAGGAGATGCAGTTTTCTAAATCAATTCTCATAATTGTTATGATTGCCCGTTAAATCCTTATGACTTATGAATCTCTACATAAATGTAGTCAACTCTTTGAATTTTGTCTCAATCATGCTTTATGAATAATCAGGATTTTATGTCTTCAATGAATTTTATTTCCTATTTGGAAGAAGATTAAGTAATTATCATACTTAATAATATCAAGTATATTAATACTTTGCAATCTTAAATATAATTCAATTTCGGATTTCATGACTCCAAACTCCTATCTCGTATTTGGGTCCATCGATCATTACTTCATTTGTAGTTTGTAGGTATGTGTTTTCATGGCGACAAAGAATGTTTTCTTTCGCCATGGTACCTTCTCGATCAAGAATGGAGAACAGATACGTTTCTGGGAAGATGTTTGGTTAGACAATGCTCCCTTAAGTGAACAGTATCCTGCTCTGTATAGTATTGTTCGTCGCAAAGGTGATACCATTTCCACAGTAATGGCTACGTCACCTCCGAATGTGACGTTCAGACGGGTTTTTCTTGGACAAAGGCTTTTGGCATGGAATGCACTAATTCACCGGTTGGGAGATATTCACCTATCACCTGAACCGGACGAATTTAGATGAAATCTTCATGTAGATGGCACTTTCTCAGTCAAATCTTTATACATTGCGATCCTTCATTCTGATACACCAGTTGATAATAATAAGAAAATCTGGAAGATGAAGATACCATTAAAAATTAAAATTTTTGGATGGTACCTTCGTCGAGGAGTTATTCTTACTAAAGATAATCTTGTTAAGCGGAATTGGCACAGAAGTACACGGTGTGTTTTCTGTAATCATGATAAAAACATTAAACACCTTTTTTTCCAGTGCCATTTTGCGAGATATATATGGTCAGTCATCCAAGTAGCATCTACCCTGTATCCTCCGACTAGTGTGGCCAATGTCTTTGGCAACTGGCTTCACGGTGTCGATTCAAGGTTTAAGTTGCTTCTTAGGGTGGGGGCGCTAGCAGTTGAACGGTGTCGATTCTAGCAGTTTGAATACAGACACTTGAACGGCTGTGTGCATCCTGGTTATGCAGAGGCTGGATGTAATTGCTTCCAAAAGTAATAAAAGCATCCTTTATCGAAAAAAGGTATGTGTTTTACTGAAGACAAGAGAATCAGGAATATTATTCCACCCCGTGGTATAACTAATTCATCAATCCTACTTTCTTTTAGTAAAACTTAAACTTTGGAATTTTATGATCATCATCATTAATCTCCTTAGTTCAGTTTCACATTGTTCCACTTCACATTCATATGAGAACATGTTTCTCTAGAAAATACCAATTTTATCAATACAAGTTTTGCTTCTTTGGTTTTGTGGAAGATGTATTCATAATTCATAATTACTCAAGAAAACTCTACAAGAACTTTATTCATCTTTATTTCAAATCCCGTAATTCAAAATTTCATGAATCTTAGATGGTTTCTTTATTAAAATGAATGTCATGATATTTTATTCTAATTACTACTCTACATAATATCGGTAATGTGCTAAGACATATTTCAATTCCATATAATACTTTAGATATACAAGCTTATTGGTATATTGAAGTTTCGTGATTTCGTGAAACACCGTCTCACGAATTTTCGATGCGGAAATATAACTCAAAACTTTATCACTTTAATCCAATCACAAGAACATGATTTTTCTTGTCAAGTTTATACCCTCCTTACTTCTAAATTTTGCTTGATCCCATCAAGTAATTTCAGATCTTTATGTTTTTATTTAGTAAATACATAAATTCTCTAAATTTTACAACTAGACCAAAAAATAATGATATCCACTATACTTTGTCGAATAATACCTAATTATGCATGTTTTTCAACAATGTATTGCGCATTCATTTAAACGCGGAGTATTATTCATGCGGTATAATAGCAAGTGTCAAAAATATTATGCATCTAATGTTTTGGGTGTTTCATCGAATATGAACAAACACGGTGCCAAATATGAATTAAACGATAGTGTCATTCTAAATGATGTCATTATTCAGTTGAATATCTTTCGGGATTTTACAATGACTCATAAATATTAAGTATTTATCATCAATATCTCTATAAGAATAATTCATCGTAAATATATGAACACAAATACATTATTCATAAAAGCAGACAATGGACTTGTCTTTATCATATATGAATAACTTGTCTCGCGAGATGCAAGACACAGTAAAAGAGTTCACTAATAAAGATTACAACTTTATTAAAATTTCTAAGTAATGACGTAGATGATAAATGTGCCAGGATAGTGCCATCGGCGCTTGATGCATGTAAAATGCATACATGAACTTTGTCCTATATCATATTAAATTCCCACATATATGCAACATATATGATGATAATACCATATTTTACATTGATTTATGGGGATTTACCAATGAGTCCCTTTATTTGATTTATAACTCTGCAGAACTGGAAAACCCTGGTTTGTGTATTTTTCACTTTCAGAGATCTATACGGAGTCAAATTGACCTAGGATTTTTAGAGCGTCATTTTTTCATCGGGAGAAGCACCCTGGGAACTGGAACCTCACCTGGAAGGGCCTGAGGCCCAAAAGAGCCTAGGTGGCAAGCCCAAACATGTAGGGTGTGCCACCTCCACTCTTTCGGCCGTTGATCGTCCAAATCGCGTGATCTTTTCACGCACCAATGGACCTAAAAATCACTATATATATGGCCCCGAAGAGTTCTCGGAAGGAGAGCCCCGCAGAAAGACAGAAACACGAAAATAGAGGCTGCAGCAGAAAAGATTGGAGGGGGAAACTCTGCTGTGATCACCGCCGGAGGGATCTCCACCTTCTCCAACGCCTTCATCATCATCACCATGATCAAGAGAGAGTAGCCCACTGATACGTCTCAAACGTATCTATAATTTCTTATGTTCCATGCTAGTTTTATGACAATACTCACATGTTTTATATACACTTTATATCATTTTGATGCATTTTTCGGCACTAACCTATTAACAAGATGCGAAGCGCCAGTTCTGTTTTGTGCTGTTTTGGTTTCAGAAATCTTACACAGGAAATATTTTCGGAATTGGACGAAACAAAAGCCCACGGTCTTATTTTCCACGGAGCCTTCCAGAAGTCCGAAGAGGGGCCGCGAGGCGCCCACACCCTATAGCGGCGCGGTGGAGCCCCTGGCCGTGCCGGCCTGTGGGGTGGGCCCCTCGGCCGCCTCCCAACTCTGCCCCTTCGCCTATTTATTCACTCCGTCGCGAAAACCTAATACCGAGAGCCACGATACGAGAAAAGTTCCGAGACGCCGTCGCTAATCCCATCTCGGGGATTCGGAGATCACCTCGGCACCCTGCCGGAGAGGGGAATCATCACCGGAGGACTCTACATCATCATGCCCGCCTCCGGATTGATGCGTGAGTAGTTCATCCTTGGACTATGGGTCCATAGCAGTAGCTAGATGGTTGTCTTCTCCTCTTGTGCTATCATGTTTAGATCTTGTGAGCTACCTAACATGATCAAGATCGTCTATTTGTAATGCTACATGTTGTGTTTGTTGGGATCCGATGAATATGGAATACTATGTCAAGTTGATTATTGATCTATCATATATGTGTTGTTTATGATCTTGCATGCTCTCCGTTGCTAGTAGAGGCTCTGGCCAAGTTGATACATGTGACTCCAAGAGGAGTATTTATGCTCGATAGTGGGTTCATGCCTCCATTGAATCTGGGACAGTGACAGAAAGTTCTAAGGTTATGGATGTGTTGTTGCCACTAGGGATAAAACATCAATGCTTTTTCTAAGGATATTTGTGTTGATTACATTACGCACCATACTTAATGCAATTGTCTTGTTTGCAACTTAATACTGGAAGGGTGCGGATGCTAACCCGAAGGTGGACTTTTTAGGCATAGATGCATGCTGGATGGCGGTCTATGTTATTTGTCGTAATGCCCTAAGTAAATCTCATATTAGTCATGATGATATGTATGTGCATTGTTATGCCGTCTCTATTTGTCAATTGCCCAACTGTAATTTGTTCACGCAACATGCTATTTCTTATTGGAGAGACACCACTAGTGAACTGTGGACCCCAGTCCATTCTTTTACATCTGAAATACAACCTACTGCAATCATTGTTCTCTGTTGTTCTTTGCAAACAAACATCATTCTCCTCACCATACGTTTAATCCTTTGTTTACAGCCGGTGAGATTGACAACCTCACTGTTAAGTTGGGGCAAAGTATTTTGATTGTGTTGTGCAGGTTCCACGTTGGCGCCGGAATCCCTGGTGTTGCGCCGCACTACACTCCTCCACCAACAATCTTCACGTGGCCTTCATCTCCTACTGGTTCGATAACCTCGGTTTCTTACTGAGGAAACTTTGCTGTACGCATCACACCTTCCTCTTGGGGTTCCCAACGGACGTGTGCTTCACGCGTCATCAAGCTAATTTCTGGCGCCGTTGCCGGGGAGATCAAGACACGCTGCAAGGGGAGTCTCTCACATCCAATCTCTTTACTTTGTTTATTATCTTGCTTTATTTTATTTTCTGTCTTGTTTGCTTTCTTTATATCAAAAACACAAAAAAATTAGTTACTCGCATTTACTTTAATGGTTTACCCTTGTTTATTTCATCATGCTTCTCCCTAAGTTCACCTGGGGAGTACACTCTACCTCTCTCTCTGTTTTTATTTTATTTTGCTTAGTTTACTTTTCTCTAGTTTGTTTTTGTCTTGTTTTATTTTTCTTATATACCCGAAAATCCATAAAAATTGAAAAACCGAAAAATTAAAAACTATTGTTATGGAAGAACCCACAACCTGTATGGAGCTTATAGAATTATATATGAATTATAGAGAATCAAGAAAGGGTAAAGTCATGAGTGCCGTGTTAGAAAAATTGAATACAATTGCTAAAATCTTGCTTAAACGCATGATATAAACTGTTGCTCTAAACAGGATACTAAACATCTTAAATTCCAATGTGGCTTTAGTGAAGAAGTTTTAATTGTGAACTATCATTGGAATAACTATATTCATCTTGGGTTCGAAGAAGTAGAACAATTTGTTTTATTTATGGGAGCCTCTGAGATAGAATCCTTCATGGCTAAAAATTATGAAACTTGTATTGTTTGTAAGGACCTTAAAGATTATGTCTCTTCTATCCTTGATTATTGCATAGAACATTACAGTAATAATCCTTATGTCATTGATTATAAAGAGAGACTCATTTATGCACAAGAATGCACTCACAATTTGCAGGAACCTGTGAAAGAAGAAATTGATGAACCTGAAAGCTCATTGGATGAAAAAGAGGAGGAGAGTGATGAACAAAAGGAGGAAGAATGGATTAGCTACCCATGCCAACCTTCTAATGAGAGTAACTCTTTATCTCTTAAACTATTTGATTATCCTCCATGCTTACCAAAGGAGGATGAATGTTATGTTCCTGTGGATTCTCTTCAAATATTCCCTATGAGTAAAACTTGTGAGAATAATTATGCTACTGTTGTCTATGATAATCCATGCTATTTTAATAAATCTTATGATAATGCTTTGTTTGTGCCTGATATCGAAATGCATGGTACTAAAGAGTTTTGCTTAGCAAATGTTTATGATAAAGCTCTAGATGATGGTCCTATGTTACTTGATAATATTAATTGTACTACTAATGAAAATGGGATTGGAGAGGTCTTGACTTTATCTAGGAGTCCCATATCTCTTGAGAATGATCAATCATCTTGTTATAGATTTTTAAAAAGTGGGTTTGAAAGTTTTGATCCCACTATTTTTGAGCTTGATAAAAATTATGTGTTTGTAGATCATGAAAAGCATGTTGTATGTGATAGTTATATTGTTGAGTTTGTTCATGATGCTACTGAAAATTATTATGAGAGAGGAAAAAATGGTTGTAGAAATTTTCATGGTATTAAAACACCTATCTACATGCTGAAAATTTTGAAGTTACTCGTGTTTTATCTTCCTATGCTTGTCACTTTGTTCTTCATGAATTTATTTGTGTACATGATTCCTATGCATAGGAAGCGGGTTAGACTTAAATGTGTTTCGAGTTTGCTTCTTGATGCTCCTTTTGCTTCATTTTCTATTTCCATGTGAGCATCATTAAAACTTCTGCGCCTAGCTGAAAGGCGTTAAAGAAAAGCGCTTATGGGAGACAACCCATTATTTTACTTCTACAATTTTTGTTTTATATTTGAGTCAAGGTGCTTGTTACTAATGTAGCAATACCTTTGTATCTTTATTTTATTGCATTGTTGTGCCAAGTAAAGTCTTTGATAGAAAGTTGATACTAGATTTGGATTTCTGCGCAGAAACAGATTTCTAGCTGTCACGAATTTGAGTAGATCTCTCTGTAGGAAACTCTAAAAAATCTGCGAAAATTCATGAGTAATCCTCAGATATGTACGTAACTTTCATTCAATTTGAACTTCTTCATCTGAGCATGTTAAGTGTCTCGAAAAAATTCGTCTTTACGGACTGTTCTGTTTTGACAGATTCTGCCTTTTATTTCACATTGCCTCCTTTACTATGTTTGAGTGGATTACTTTGCTCCATTAAATTTCAGTACCTTTGGGTAATGTCCAAAAGTGTTGGGAGTGATTGTGTCCTCTCTAAACATGTGAATTTTTGATTATGCACTAACCCTCTAATGAGATTGTTTTGAGTTTGGTGTGGAGGAAGTTTTCAAGGATCAAGAGAGGAGGAGGATATAATATGATCAAGAAGAGTGAAAAGTCTAAGCTTGGGGATGCCCCCGTGGTTCATCCCTGCATATTTCAAGAAGACTCAAGCATCTAAGCTTGGGATGCCCAAGGCATCCCCTTCTTCATCAACAACTTATCAGGTCACCTCTAGTGAAACTATTTTTTTATTCCGTCACATCTTATGTGCTTTACTTGGAGCATCTGTATGTTTTTATTTTTGTTTTGTTTGAATAAAATCGGATCCTAGCATTCATTGTGTGGGAGAAAGACACGCTCCGCTTTTTCATATTGAACACTGGTGTTCTTAGCTTTACTTTTAATGTTCATGGCGAAGGTTGAAAGCCGCTTCATTCATTGCTATTTGGTTGGAAACAGGAAATGCTTCATGTGTTAATTGGTATATTGTCTTGAATAATTTGATACTTGGCAATTGTTTTGAGCTCTCAAATAGATCATGTTTAAGCTCTTGCATCATGTAGTTTGAACCTATTAGTGGAGAATTACCGTAGAGCTTGTTGAAATTTGGTTTGCATGATTGGTCTCTCCAAAGTCTAGATATTTTCTGGTAAAAGTGTTTGAACAACAAGGAAGACAGTGTAGAGTCTTATAATGCTTGCAATATGTTCTTATGTAAGTTTTGCTGTATCGGTTCATACTTGTGTTTGCTTCAAACAACCTTGCTAGCCAAAGCCTTGTACTGAGAGGGAATGCTTCTCGTGCATCCAAAACCTTGAGCCAAAATTTATGACATTTGTGTCCACCATAACTACCTATTATGTGGTATTTTTCGGCCATTCCAAGTAAATTGCTTGCGTGCTACCTTAAAAAAATTTCATTCCTTGTCTTTGCAATACATAGCTCATGGGAAAGTAGCCTAAAAAACTATTGTGGTAATGAATATGTCGCTTATGTATCTTATTTCTTATAAGTTGCTTGTTGAGCGGTAACCATGTTTCTGGGGACGCCATCAACTGTTACACCTTTGTTGAATATCATGTGAGTTGCTATGCATGTTCGTCTTGTCGTAAGGGTGATTTGTCATGATTAAATGGTTTGAGTATGCATATTGTTAGAGAAGAGCATTGGGCCGCCAACCAAAGCCATGTATCATGGTGGAAGTTTCAGCTTGGACATTAATCCTCAAATCTCTTATGAGAATATTGTTGTTGAATGCTTAAAGCATTAAAGAGGAGTCCATTATCTGTTTTCTATGTTGTCCCGGTATGGATGTCCTCAAATTGAGATCTATCAAAATCGAGAAATCAAAAGCGATCTATCTCCTTGGACCTTTGTACAGGTGGCATAGAGGTACCCCTTTGTGACACTTGGTTGAAACATATGTAATGCAATGATAATCCATGGAAATCCGAGCTAATTAGGACAAGGTGCGAGCACTATTGGTATTCGATGCATGAGGCTTGCAACTTATAGGAGGTTTATGCATAACACATATGAATTATTACTACCGTTGACAAAATTGTTTCCATGTTTTCAAAATAAAAAGCTCTAGCACATGAGTAATCCCTGCTTCCCTCTGCGAAGGGTCTTTCTTTTACTTTATGTTGAGTCAGTTTACCTACTTCTTTCTATCTTAGAAGCAAACACTTGTGTCAACTGTGTGCATTGATTCTTACATACTTGCTTATTTGCATTCATCATATTACTTTGTGTTGACAATTATCCATGAGATATACATGTTGAAAGTTGAAAGCAACTGCTGAAACTTAAATCTTCCTTTGTGTTGCTTCAAAACCTTCTATTAAGAATCTATTGCTTTATGAGTTAACTCTTATGCAAGACTTATTGATGCTTGTCTTGAAAGTAGTATTCATGAAAAGTCTTTGCTATATGATTCAGTTGTTTAGTCATTATCTTTACCATTTCTTTGAATCACTTCATTCATCTCATATGCTTTACAATAGTATTGATCAAGATTATGATAGTAGCATGTCACTTCAGAAATTATCCTTGTTATCGTTTACCTACTCGAGGGCGAGTAGGAACTAAGCTTGGGATGCTTGATACGTCTCAAACGTATCTATAATTTCTTATGTTACATGCTAGTTTTATGACAATACTCACATGTTTTATATACACTTTATATCATTTTGATGCATTTTCCGGAACTAACCTATTAACAAGATGCCGAAGCGCCAGTTCCTGTTTTTGGTTTCAGAAATCACACGGGAAATATTCGGAATTGGACGAAACAAAAGCCCACGGTCTTATTTTCCACGGAGCCTTCCAGAAGTCGAAGAGGAGACGAAGAGGGGCGGCAGGCGGCCACACCATAGGGGGCGCGGCCCCACCCCTGGCCGCACCGCCTTATGGGGTGGGCCCCTCGGCGTCCCCCGCTCCCATCGCCTATATAATCTCTCCGCAAAACCCTAGTACGAGAGCCACGATACGAGAAAATACCGAGACGCCGCCGTCAATCCCATCTCGGGGGATTCGAAGATCGCCTCCGGCACCCACCGGAGGGGAATCATCACCGGAGGGCTCTACATCACCATGCCCGCCTCCGGACTGATGCGTGAGTAGTTCATCCTTGGACTATGGGTACATAGCAGTAGCTAGATGGTCGTCTTCTCATCTTGTGCTATCATGTTTAGATGTTGTGAGCTGCCTATCATGATCAAGATCATCTATTTGTAATGCTACATATTGTGTTTGTTGGGATCCGATGAATATGGAATACTATGTCAAGTTGATTATTGATCTATCATATATGTGTTGTTTATGATCTTGCATGCTCTCCGTTGTTAGTAGAGGCTCTGGCCAAGTTGATAGTTGTAACTTCAAGAGGGAGTATTTATGCTCGATAGTGGGTTCATGCCTCCATTGAATATGGGATAGTGACAGAAAGTTCTAAGGTTATGGATGTGCTGTTTCCACTAGGGATAAAACATCAATGCTTTGTCTAAGGATATTTGTATTGTTTACATTACGCACAGTACTTACTGCAATTGTCTGTTGTTTGCAACTTAATACTGGGGGGTGCGGATGCTAACCCGAAGGTGGACTTTTTAGGCATAGATGCATGCTGGATAGCGGTCTATGTTCTTTGTCGTAATGCCCCAAGTAAATCTCATAGTAGTCATCATGATATGTATGTGCATTGTTATGCCCTCTCTATTTGTCAATTGCCCAAGTAATTTGTTCACCCAACATGCTATTTATCTTATTGGAGAGACACCACTAGTGAACTATGGACCCCGGTCCATTCTTTTACATCTGAAATACAACCTACTGCAATCATTGTTCTCTGTTGTTCTTTGCAAACAAACATCATTCTCCACACCATACGTTTAATCCTTTGTTTACAACAAGCTGGTGAGATTGACAACCTCACTGTTAAGTTGGGGCAAAGTATTTTGATTGTGTTGTGCAGGTTCCACGTTGGCGCCGGAATCCCTGGTGTTGCGCCACACTACACTCCTCCACCAACAACCTTCACGTGGCCTTCATCTCCTACTGGTTCGATAACCTCGGTTTCTTACTGAGGGAAACTTGCTGCTGTACGCATCACACCTTCCTCTTGGGGTTCCCAACGGACATGTGCTTCACGCGTTCAGAGAGGACACAATCATTCCTAAAACTTCTGGACAGTACCCAAAGCTTAATGGAACAAAGAAATCCATCCAACACAGTAAAAGAGGCAATGTGAAATAAAAGGCAGAATCTGTCAAAACAGAACAGTCCGTAAAGATGAATTTTTTAGAGGCACTTAACATGCTCAGATGAAGAAGCTCAAATTGAATTAAAGTGGCGTACATATCTTAGGATCACTCATGAATTTTCGCAGATTTTTCTGATTTTCCTACAGAGAGTTCTACTCAAATTCGTGACAGCTAGAAATCTGTTTCTGCGTAGAAATCCAAATCTAGTATCAACCTTACTATCAAAGCCTTTATTTGGCACAACAATGCAATAAAGCAAAGATAAGGAGAGGTTGCTACAGTAGTAACAACTTCCAAGTCACAAATATAAAACAAAAATTGCAGAAAGAAAATAATGGGTTGTCTCCCATAAGCGCTTTTCTTTAACGTCTTTCAGCTAGGCGCTGAAAGTGTAACTCAAGTATTATCAAGAGATGAAGCATCAACATAATGATTTTCCTTAAAAACAAAACTTGTTACAGTGGGTATCTTAGATGCTCCATTATCTAAATTTCCCATAGTGGTACTAAGGGTTTTATCAATTTTAGGCTTATAATAATTCTTTGGCTTAGGCACCTTAGAGACATACATGAACTTTTGCTCCTTACCCACATAAGCTTTCTCCTTAAACTTAAGAGAAGAAAAAGTTGAACCCAAGGTTCCCATAGCTTTTTCAAGTTCACAAATCCTATGGGTTTGATTATCATGGATAGCACAAGTTTCTAAGACAGCAATTCTTTCATTAATTTCTCCTAGAGATTTATCAAGTTTATCAGTGTTATCAAGTAATATTCCCAATTTAGTCTCAACACTTGGAAGATTTTTCTCTATGGCCTCCAACTTTTTCATGACATCTTCAAGAGAGATTTCAATTTTAGCTTCATTAACAGGTGGTATTCCAACTAGACTCTCAATAATGCAACTAGCTTCTAAAGCAGGAGTGCCTAGGAAATTACCTCCCGCAAGTGTATCAAGAACATACCTATTCCAGCTAGAGATACCAACATAAAAGTTCCTAAGGAGGATAATAGTGGAGTGTTTCTTAGTGCACCTATGATGAGCATCACTAATTCTATACCAAGCATCTTTAAAACTTTCTCCCCCTTGTTGCTTAAACGAACGAACTTCAACTTCAGGATTACTCATTTTAGCAGTAATAAAAATAAACTAAGCAGAACAGAATTAAATAAAGTAAAACTGGTAACTAATTTTTTTGTGTTTTTGATATAGAGAAAGCAAACAAAACAGAAAATAAAATAAAGTAAAGCAAGACAATAAACAAAGTAAAGAGATTGGGTGTGCGAGACTCCCCTTGCAGCGTGTCTTGATCTCCCCGCAACGCGCCAGAAAACAGTCTTGATGGCGCGTGATGCACACGTCTGTTGGGAACCCCAAGAGGAAGGTGTGATGCGCACAGCGGTAAGTTTTCCCTCAGAAAGAAACCAAGGTTATCGAACCAGTAGGAGATGAAGGCCACGTGAAGGTTGTTGGTGGAGGAGTGTAGTGCGGCGCAACACCAGGGATTCCGGCGCCAACGTGGAACCTGCACAACACAATCAAAATACTTTGCCCCAACTTAATAGTGAGGTTGTCAATCTCACCGGCTTGCTGTAAACAAAGGATTAAACGTATGGTGTGGAGAATGATGTTTGTTTGCGAAGAACAACAGAGAACAATGATTGCAGTAGATTGTATTTCAGATGTAAAAGAATGGACTGGGGTCCACAGTTCACTAGTGGTGTCTCTCCAATAAGAAATAGCATGTTGCGTGAACAAATTACAGTTGGGCAATTGACAAATAGAGACGGCATAACAATGCACATACATATCATCATGACTAATATGAGATTTACTTAGGGCATTACGACAAATAACATAGACCGCCATCCAGCATGCATCTATGCCTAAAAAGTCCACCTTCGGGTTAGCATCCGCACCCTTCCAGTATTAAGTTGCAAACAACAGACAATTGCATTAAGTATGGTGCGTAATGTAATCAACACAAATATCCTTAGAAAAAGCATTGATGTTTTATCCCTAGTGGCAACAGCACATCCATAACCTTAGAATTTTCTGTCACTGTCCCAGATTCAATGGAGGCATGAACCCACTATCGAGCATAAATACTCCCTCTTGGAGTCACAAGTATCAACTTGGCCAGAGCCTCTACTAGCAACGGAGAGCATGCAAGATCATAAACAACACATATATGATAGATCAATAATCAACTTGACATAGTATTCCATATTCATCGGATCCCAACAAACACAACATGTAGCATTACAAATAGACGATCTTGATCATGTTAGGTAGCTCACAAGATCTAAACATGATAGCACAAGAGGAGAAGACAACCATCTAGCTGCTATGGACCCATAGTCCAAGGATGAACTACTCACGCATCAATCCGGAGGCGGGCATGATGATGTAGAGTCCTCCGGTGATGATTCCCCTCTCCGGCAGGGTGCCGGAGGTGATCTCCTGAATCCCCCGAGATGGGATTGGCGGCGACGGCGTCTCTGGAACTTTTCTCGTATCGTGGCTCTCGGTATTAAGGTTTTCGCGACGGAGTGAATAAATAGGCGAAGGGGCAGAGTTGGGAGGCGGCCGAGGGGCCCACCCCACAGGCCGGCACGGCCAGGGGCTCCACCGCGCCGCTATAGGGTGTGGGCGCCTCGCGGCCCCTGTTCGTCTCCTCCTCGGACTTCTGGAAGGCTCCGTGCAAAATAAGACCGTGGGCTTTTGTTTCGTCCAATTCCGAGAATATTTCCTGTGTAGGATTTCTGAAACCAAAAACAGCAGAAAACAGGAACGGCGCTGCATCTTTAATAGGTTAGTGCCAGAAAATGCATCAAAATGATATAAACTGTATATAAAACATGTGAGTATTGTCATAAAACTAGCATGGACCATAAGAAATTATAGATACATTTGCGACGTATCAGTACACAAGGCTTTATTTTACTTGCAGGATTGCTAGAAGAAGGGACAAGAGAATACTCTTTGTCCAATTCCCCGAGAGTTCGATATAAACCCTCGAGTAACCCTTGTGGGGGAAATACTCCGCTGACACAACACTCTGCATTTGGAGTCCCAACATCATCAAGACTATTTTGGGGCGTCGTTGCCGGGGAAATGAAAAGAGTTACATCATAGTGGTTGCTGCGTGAGAGGTATTCCCTACAAGAATCTTCTTACGACTGCGTCTCACCAAAGCTTGGAGAGGTGACACCACTGTGAGCTCTCTTATCTCTTTTAGATTTTGCATCATATTTTATTTGTCTTGTTTTTTAGTCTTTGTTTTCTTGTTAGTTCTTTTTGATAAAAATTAAAAAACACATAAAAAGTAGTAGTAACTGTCTTCTTAAAATCATCGTGGAAAGAAATACTAAATTGTGTGATTGCACAAACACTCCTAATGATCATTTTATTGCTAAACCTATCACTACACCTGAGATAACTGCTGAAAGCTTTGAAGTAAGTCATGGGTTATTAAATCTTATAACTAGGGAACAATTTGGCGGTAGTGCTAGTGAAGATGCCTCTATGCATTTACATGATTTCTGCGAAATTTGTGATATGCAAAAGTTTAAAAATGTGGAAAACAATATTGTCAAGCTAAAATTATTCCCATTTTCTCTTAGAGGAAAAACTAAAGAATGGTTATTGTCACTACCTACTGCTAGTATTAATTCTTAGAACGATCTTAAAGCGGCTTTCATTAAAAATTATTACCCATCTGTTAAGATTTTACAAAATCGAAATAGCATCTTGTCATTCAGACAAAATGATAATGAACATGTAGCAACAGTGTGGGAAAGAATTAAAAACATGCTTAGAACTTTCCCATCACATGGAGTTAATGAATGGACTATCTTAGACTCTTTCGATGATGGGTTAAATATAATGTCTAGAAGCATGATATATTCTGCTGCGGGAGGTGCCTTTATGGGTAAAATTGTGTCTAAAGCTAACGCAATATTAGAAAGTATGTTACATAATCATAGTCAATCGCATACAGAAAGAGCATCTAATCCCACTAAGAAAGTGCATTCAATTGAAGAAGAAAATCATGTATCTAATAAAATTGATTCCATACTTGCTTACATAGCCAAACAAAATAATGATAATTTCCCTTTACAAGAATTAGTTGGGAACAACAATGAAAATGTGGATGTTAATTTTATAAGAAACTTTGGCAACAATGGGTATGGGAATAATAATAATTATGGCCAGCCACCTTATGTGCCCAACAAATATGTAGTGGTAGTAACTCTAATGAATTATAAAACACCATTAGATCTTTTATTGCCACACGAAAAGAGTTGAATAAATATTTCATAGAAAAATTTGAAAGGCAAGATGCATTGGTTTATAAAGTTGAGCTCTTAACACAAGAAGTTGTGTCTTTCAAAAATATCTTACAACAAAAGGGCCATGAAGAAACAATTAAGTATGTACAAGAAGTTATAGATAAATCTTGGGAAACTTTGAATGCTACAAATGAAAAAGAAACTCTTATGCTTGCTAATGATAAACAAATTGAAAAACTTAAAATGCTTAGTGAAGCTAGGGAACCACTCTTGGATCTGGATAAATGTAGCTTGCATGAATTCATTGCATGCTATACTTGAGAATTTTTCTAAAGATCTCACTATTAATGTTAATCAAGCTGGTTTTGGTTCCTATATTGCTAACTATGTCATTAAAGAAAAGATTTAGAGATATAATAATGAGGCTATGATACCACCTAAGATTGGGGATGCGTGAATCCCCAAGATTTTAATATCTATGGACAAAGAAACACATCATGCCATTCTAGATTTAGGATCTACTGTTTCTGTCATATCAAAAGAGCTATATGAATTACTTAATCTCAACAATATGGAAAAATTCTCTATTGATTTGTTACTTGTTGATGATTCAACCAAAAAGTCTTTATTAAAAGTAAATGATGTAATGGTTGAATTGCATATGACATATGTGCATGTTGATTTCATTGTTATGGACATGGGGAGAAATAACTCTAGTCATATAATCCTTGGAAGACCTTTTCCGAGAACAACAGGAGCTATTATTGATTATAAAGAAGGGAATGTGAAGTTTCAATTCCCACACAATGTATGTAGAACTTTCCAAGGAAGAAGGAGGTGGCATTAATGCTACCACATAATTTCCATGACACTTGAATCAAGCAAGTAATTCTAGCTATATGGCTATAAAGAAAGCGCTTTATGGAGGCAACCCGAGATGTTTTTGTATTTGGTTTTCATTTTTTCATGCTTGGTGTAGAATTTTATTTTTATTTTATTTTAGTTAGTCTCTGATTTTTAAATAAAGTATAAAGTTTTTACCCATTTGGATGTTTAAAGTTGCAAACATAATATGGAGTTGCTGATTCATGCACTGCACTTTTTAGTGCACGATTTTTGTGATTTTTTGGTAACTCCTAAAATCTTTATAAAGTCACAGTATCTGTAACTTTTCATCCTATATATGCACGTAAATTGGCTAGATTTTTTGACGTGTCTAAATCGTGCCACAAATTCTGTTTTGCTGCAGAAAAAATTCTAGACAAATTCTGCATTTCTTTGTTAGATTCATCATTTGAGTATCAAAATGATTTTTACTTGGAAATTTTGATATGCTAGAATGGGTAGAACATTATGTGCTCTATTTTTCATGAAGATATAATTTTATTCTGGAGTAAAATAGCAGCAAGCATGATTTCTTTGTACCTCTAATGTCACCCCATAGAAAAGAATGTGCAGAAAAGTTTGTGTTGAAGTTTTTCACAGGGAATGGAGGAATATCACACTAAGATGATTCAAGTATTATGAATATAATAAGCTTGAGGATTCCCATGACAACCCACTGGACTCATTCGAAAACTCCTAGTTTCAGCACCTCCAAACTCTGTTTTTGGGCAACATAGAATTTTTGCAAAAACTTGAAGCGTCCTTGTTTTATTCGTGTCTAGTTTTGTTTTTTTAAGTGAAAGGACCTTCATATTGAGTGTTTATTATGATGCATATGCCTGAGCTACTGGACCAAACTATTTATCTCTAAATGTTCAAAGTAAATTAAGTTGCATGATTATAAAACAAAAGGAGGAATGCCTAAAACCTGAAAATTTATTTTGTGTATGGTATTTCTAGTTTCACATGGTCTATTGAGTTATGATTTGTTATGTGCCTTATTGATTGCTACTCCTTGCTAGTATACATACATGTTTAATTTTAAGTGCCATTGATTGATGATGAATGAATAGTCTATGGATGCTATTGCATTGTTTTAGACCTCTTGTTGGCCAAAAGATTTAAATTCTTACACAAGCATTGACTTGTTTCTAAGCTCAACTCAAATCTGAAGTCTATCATACCTTGATGACCCACAAGTATAGAGGGTGTATCGTAGTACTTTAGATAAATAAGAGTGTCGAACCCAACGAGGAGCATAAGGTGTTGACGAGCAGTTTTAATCGAGGATTCACTGTAACACTAGCAAGCAGGTTTGCAGGGGTATTTGGTATTGCAGATAAATAAAGTACGAGTAAATAAAATGCAGTAATAATAATTGCAGTGAGTGGCCCAATCCTTTTGAGCAAAGGACAAGTCGGTCGTTTTACTTATGATGAACAAACGTTCCTGAGGACACACGGGAATTACGTCAAGTGCTTTTGCTTCACATAGCTGAATAATCTTCAATGGTTTGGTACGTGTTGTATGGGTGAATCTATGATAATGCACTACTTCATCCTTGGACTAATAAATACTTGTTATTATACCTCTTGCAAGCATCCGTAACTACAAGAAAGTAATTAAGATAAATCTAACCACAGCCTTAAACTTTGAGATTCTACACTCCCTCGTGCACCGGTTTCCTAACGGGGTTTAGGTTCCGGTCGCTCCCGCAACCCCACAATTAGTAGCCAAATAGACGATGGATTCCCCTAGGCCCATAAAGGTGAAGTATCATATAGTCGACGTTCACACGATACCACTAGAAGAATAGCACCACAACTTAAATATCAAATCATTGCATATTACTCAACATAGTTCCACTACTAACAGCATGACTTCTCCCATGTCCTCAAGAACTAAACGAACTACTCACGTGACATCATATGGATTATAATCAGAGGTGATATAATAATGAATAACAATCTGGACATAAACCTTGATTCAATAGTTTCACTCAATGGCATCAACTACAAGGAGTAATCAACACCGGGAAAGTTTCCTCTGTGAACAAGACAAGTATCAAACCCAATATGTTACAGCGGGACGGCGTGGAGACGGATGTGAAGATGGTACTGGTGGTGGAGATGATGGTGATGATGATCCCGATGAAGTCCAGCTCGATGGAGGTGGCGATGGCGATGGCGACGATCTCCCCTCTCCGGGAAGTAATTTCCCCAGCAGATTTCAGCCTGCTGAAGAGCTTTCCTCTCTCTCTGGTTCTCCGCCCCGTAGCGGCGGCGGAATATTTCTCTCGTCGCTCCCCCGATCTTAGGTTTCCTGAGGGGTTGAAATACGCGAGGGGGCATCTTCAGAAGTGGGCCATGGCAGCCACACCATGCCTAGGCGCGGCCTGGGGTGGGCCCGCGCCTAGGGGCGGTTTGGAGCCCCCTGGCCCATCTCGGCCTCCCCTCCTGGCTTTCTCTGTCATCTGGAAATATATGATTTTATGTATCTTTGTTGGGAATTGTTGGTATTCAAAAATATGGTTCTTGATGGTCCTTTTTCCAGCAAATTCCTATCTCCGGCGGTTAATTCTCCAATAATCATCAAACATGCAAAAATAGATGGAATAACATAAGTATCACTTCTAAATATAAAATATATCAATTAATAACAGCAAATTATAATATAGAATAGTGATGCAAATTGGACGTATCAACTCCCCCCAAGCTTAGACCTCGCTTGTCCCCAAGCGAAACTGAACTTAGTAAACCAGAACATGGGTTTATGGAGTGAAGTGTCAATAAACAAAATACGGACAATAAGCATCATCCTTACCAATACACAAGTCATTATAGACAGCAACTTCTTCTTATATAATTCAACTTGCAATGAGTAAGGAATCACTAAATAGAGGTGCATAGAGGAAATCATAACTAATGATGGAAACAATTTTTGTACTTACAATTAAAGCAGAGTCTTTATATTAGAGCTTATTGCAGAAATCACATTTTCAATCATTTCAATCTCTTTTCAATCATAGATAGATAGCTTTCAGAGTTATATTCATTCAGATAAAATTATTATGCTATACAAGGAAGAATAAAAGAGAGGATTGAATGGATCAACATATATAAATGGTTGGATCACAACAACTCATATGCTTGCTTGAGGTAGAGGGAAATAGGTTTACTGACTCAACATAAAAGTAAAAGAAATGCCATGCGCAGAGGGGAGCAAGATTACTCATGTGCTAGAGCTTTTTGTTTTAAATGCAATAGGGGTGTTGAAAATATACATTTTGAGAGGTATGCATGTCTATGTCAACGAATGGCATTGAATAATCTATCATCCTTTCATATAGTGACCTCAAGAGCGGCTCCCATGTAGTTCTCCATTGCACACCATTATTTAGGATCTCTCAAGTACATAATGTGCGGAGCATTGTTTGTTTATTTGTTTATTTTATATTTTGTTTGGATGGGCACCCAGCGCCTTGCTCTTTTGCAATATTAAGGACTTAGCACATTATTCATGCTAGTCACGGAATGAAGTCATGAAAAGACAATAAACCATTCAATACTTCCTCATGAGCTAAGAACAAAACACAAATCAGGTATTGATGTTTGAAAGTTTAAAGGTAGCACACAAGCAATTCACTTTGGAGTGGCGGTGAAATACCACATATAGGTGGATATGGTGGACACAATTGGCATGAGTTTTGGTTCATGGTTTGGATGCACGAGAAGCATTCCCTCTCAGTACATGTCTTTGGCTAGCAAAGTTGGGTAGCAAGCATAAGATTTGAGCGAAACAAACAAATATACATGTGATAGAAAACAATCATGCAATCTTCCATGGAAGTACAAACGATTCAATCTTAATAATATTAAGCTTATGAGCAACAAAAAAGAAATATAATGGAATAATATATCTACATGTATTTCTCTCTTTTCTACTTAAGCCTCAAAGTAATGTTGCTACTGACCAATGCTAAGTTTGCCAAGACCAACTAGAATTACTTAATGCTCCCAAAGTGATACCAATACTAACCAACAAGATTAATCATATGATAGAAGTTACAAACTAAAATAAGATGCGCAGAAAGTAAATGATCAAAACTTCTCATTAATATTCCATAACGGCAACTCACACCAAGGGATACATAGATAATCAACTAAAGGAGAGATACTTCCACACTGCAAACTATCCTATATGATAAATTTGCTACTCATGATATGACTCTACTGAAAATTAAATAGGTATATGATAAATTTGCTACTCATGATATGACTCTACTGAAAATTAAATAGGTAAAAGATAATAGTGTGATACCGCGGCACTCCCCCAAGCTTGGAACAAGCCAAGGGGATGCCATACCAATGAATAATTACTCCTTCGGCGGTGATCTTGGAGATCATCTTCCGGCAACTCCTTGCCCTTGTTGTTGTTGGTGGAGACCATGGTGCCTCTAAAACCGAGAACGAATCCTGGCAGAAATAGCTCGAAATGAAAACATGACGAGAACACAATATATGGACCTCGGGGAATCCGGGGGATTATACAGCAAAAAGTTTCGTAACAAAAGGAAGAGAACAAGGCGAAACCAGGTCGGAGAGGGGTTCCAGGGTGCCTAGACCATGCCTACGTGCGGCCTGGAGCTGGCCCGCACCTAGGGGTGGTTTGGTGCCCCTGGGCACCTTCTCGTACCCGTTTTCATCTCGTAATTTTTCATATTTAGCAAGAACATAACCTGGAAGGTTTAATGCAAACTTTTTCTTACTAAAATTGTTACCTATTCGAAAACGGACTCTGCAGATTCGCGAATTTGCTCCTTAATGAATTCTTCCGGAGTCACCACTTGAATAATATTGATGTCTTCATTATAAGAATCTCCAGAAATATAATGCTTGAGTATTTGCCCATTCACCACTTGTGTAGTATTATCCTTCAATGAAGCAATTTTTATGGCACCGGAACGATACACCTCTTCAATAATAAAAGGTCCTTCCCATTTTGAGAGTAATTTTCCTGCAAAAAATCTGAGACGAGACCTATACAATAGAACTTTACCACCAACATGGAATTCTCTCTTGAGAATTCTCTTATCATGCCACTTTTTAACCTTATATTTAAAGAGTTTAGAATTTTCATAAGCTTTATTCCTCCATTCATCTAGAGAAGTCAAGTCAAGCAACCTTTTATTACCGGCTAGTTTAAAGTCTCTATTAAGTTCTTTCACTGCCCAATAAGCTTTGTGTTCTAATTCTGAAGGCAAGTGACAAGCTTTTCCATAAACCATTTTGTAAGGAGACATACCCATAGGATTTTTATAAGCAGTTCTATAAGCCCATAAAGAAACATTTAACTTACTAGCCCAATTCTTCCTAGATTTATTAATAGTCTTTTGCAAGATAGATTTAATCTCTCTATTTGATAATTCTACTTACCTACTCGTTTGAGGATGATAGGCTGAAGAAATTCTATGATTAACATCATATCTAGCAAGGGTCTTTCTAAAACCACCATGAATAAAATGAGAACCTCCATCAGTCATAAGATATATAGGCACACCAAATCTACGGAAAATAACATCCTTAAGCATTTTTAATGAGGTTTCACCATCAGCACTCTTTGTAGGTATAGTTTCTACCCATTTAGTAACATAATTAACAGCAACAAGTATATGAGTATAACCTTCTTAAGGAGGAAAAGGACCCATAAAGTCAAATCCCCAACAGTCAAATGGTTCAATAACAAGAGAATAACTCATAGGCATTTCATTGCATCTAGAAATATTACCAACTCTTTGGCATTCATCACAAGATAAAATAAACTTTCTTGCACCTATAAAGAGAGTAGGCCAATAAAAACCTGATTGTAGAACCTTTTGTGCAGTTCTATCTCCAGCATGATGTCCTCCATAAGCACTACCATGACATTTTCTCAATATCTCATGTTGCTCATATTCCGGAACACATCTTCACATAATACCATCCACTCCTTCTTTATATAAGTGTGGATCATCCCAAAAATAATGCCTCAAATCATAAAATAATTTCCTTCTTTGCTGAGCTATAAATATTGGAGGCAAATACTTGGAAATAATAAAGTTAGCATAATCAGCATACCAAGGACTCTCACACGAGGTTACCTTTATTGCACCCAATTGTTCATTTGGAAAACTATCATTAACAAGAATAGGATCATAAGAAATGTTTTCCAATCTAGACAAATTATCAGCAACAGGGTTTTTAGTGTCCATCCTATCTACAATATGCAAATCAAACTCTTGTAAAAGCAACACCCATCTAATAAGCCTAGGCTTAGCATCTTTCTTTTCCATGAGGTATCTAATAGCAGCATGATCAATATGATAGTAACTTTCGAATCAACAATATAAGGTCTAAACTTATCCCAAGCAAAGACCACAACTAGAATTTTTTTCCCAGTAGTAGCATAATTCTTTTGAGAAGCATCAAGAGTCTTAATAGCATAATGAATAACATTCAACTTATTATCTACTCGTTGTCCAAGAACAGCACCTACTGCAAAATCACTAGCATCACACGTAATTTCAAAGGGTAAATTCCAATCAGGTGGTTGAACAATAGGAGCAGTAGTTAAAGCCTTCTTTAGAGTTTCAAAAGCTTCCTTACAATCATCATCAAAAACAAAAGGTACATCCTTTTGGAGAAGATTAGTAAGAGGCTTTGAAATTTTAGATAAATCTTTAATCAATCTTCTATAGAAACCACCATGACCAAGAATACTACGAATACCTTTAACATCCCTAGGACATGGCATTTTCTCAATTGCTTCCACTTTGGCTCTGTCGACTTCAATACCTGTTTTAGAAATTTTATGCCCAAGAACAATTCCTTCATTTACCATAAAGTGGCATTTCTCCCAATTAAAAAAAGATTAGTTTCTTCACATCTCTGCAAAACTTTATCAAGATTGTGCAAACAGTTATCAAAAGAAGTTCCATAGACGGAGAAATCGTCCATGAATACCTCCACAATTTCTTCACAAAAACCATGAAAATAGCAGACATGCATCTTTGAAACGTAGCATGAGCATTACACAAATCAAAAGGTATACATCTATAAGCATAAGTTCCATAAGGACAAGTAAAGGTGGTTTTCTCTTGATCTTGCTTTTAAGAGCAATTTGAGAAAACCCAGAATAACCATCAAGGAAACAAAAATGTGTTTTCTTAGACAACCTTTCTAACATTTGATCAATGAAAGGTAAAGGATAATGATATTTCTTAGTAACTTTATTAACTTTTCTAAAATCGATGCACATCCTATAACCAACTACTACTCTTTGAGGAATAAGTTCATTATTCTCATTAGGCACAACACTAATTCCTCCTTTCTTAGGGACACAATGCACGGGACTAACCCATCTACTATCAGCAATAGGATAAATAATACCAGCATCAAGTAGTTTCAATACCTCATTTCTTACCACATCTTTCATCTTCGGAATTAAACAAAGTTGATGTTCAACAACTGGCTTTGCATCTGGTTCCATATTAATAGCATGCTGACATATAGTAGGAGAAATCCCCTTAAAATCATCAAGAGTATATCCCATAGCTCCTCGGTGCTTCTTCAATACTCCCAGTAATCTTTCTTCTTCCTGTCCTGAAAGTTTAGAACTAACAATAACAGGATATATTTTCTTATCATCAATATAAGCATATTTAAGATCATCAGATAAAGGTTTTAAATCAAAAACAAGATCCTCCTTGGGTGGTAGCGTTGTACCCAAGTCTTCCACAGGTAAATCGTGCTTAAGCATCTCCAGTTGACGAAGAAAAATCTCGTCAATTTCCTTTCTTTCCTCCATAAAGACCTCACTTTCATGATCCTCCATATATTGCTGCAACGCATTGTTAGGAGCAACAAAAATATAAGAAAGTTGTTCAACTCTAAAATATTCTTTAGGCAATTCAGTTTTATAAGGAGCTTTAGCAAACTTAGAAAAATTAAACTCATAAGACTCTCCATCAAATTTAGTAAGAATTTTCTCCTTCTTGCAATCTATAATAGCACCACAAGTATTCAAGAATGGTCTGCCAAAAATTATAGGACAAGTCTTACTAGCAACTGAACCAAGTACTAGAAAATAAGCAGGATATTTAATCATACCACATAAAACTTCCACATCTCTAATAATGCCAATCGGAGAGATGGTCTCTCTATTAGCAAGCTGAATAACCACATCAATTTCTTCAAGTTTACAAGAACCAATTTCATGCATAATTTCCCTCTAAAGCTCATAAGGAATAGCACTAGAACTTGCACCAATATCACATAAACCATAATAGCAATGATCACCTCTTCTAACAGAAATCACAGGAACACTAGTTTTTTTGGATTTAATAGGATGTGAAACAATATTAGAAGCATCTTCACAAAATATAATATGTCCATCTTCTGCATTTTCAGTAACCAAGTCCTTTACTATTGCTATCGCGGGTTCAATAGTTATTTGTTCATCAGGTTCTATAGTTTTCTTTTTTACTTTTATCAATCACACTAGTTATAATAGAATGTTTCTTTACCTTGATAGGGAAAGGTACTTTTCAATATAAGGTTCAGGCAAAACATGATCAACAGTACAAACTTCAATATTTCTAGCAGGGACACAATTAACAATATCTTTATAAGGTGCATGGTACTTGTTCCACTCCTTTTTGGGAACATCAAGATAAGAGGCAAAATCCTTAAAACAATTTGCAAGAATTTGAGAATCAAGACCATAAACAGCACTAGTATTACGAAAGTCATCAATTTGCATAAAAGATTCAATGCATTGATAATCATAATTAATACCTGACGTTCTTCCTTTATCATTCTCCCATCCTTCAGTACTTTCTTGAATGCGGGCGAGAAGATCCATTTAGCTTCTTCCTTCATACGTGTAAATGATCCAGAACAAGAAGCATCCAATAAATCCTTATCATGAAGAGAAAGCCTCGCATAGAAGTTATTAATAACAATATTACTGGGGAGCTCATGAATGGGGCATTTGAGCATTAGTGACTTCAATCTCCCCCATGCTTGGGCAATACTCTCTCCATCTTGAGGCCATAATTATATATTTGATTCCGATCTTTATGAATCTCACTTGGAGGATAGAACTTAGAATAAAAGAGAGGTACAATTTCCTCACATCCAAAAGATCGGCCATTCTTCAGCATCTTATATCATTCCGCAGCTCTTCCCTTAAGTGATAAAGAGAATAATTTCCTCTTAACTTGGTCCATTGAGATACTTGCACACTTGAACAACTCGCATAATTCATATATAAAGAGTAAATGATCACCCGGATGGACAGTTCCATCTCCAAAATAGCAGTTGTTTATAACACGTTCAACAATTTTCATAGGTATTTTAAAAGGGTCCAACTGAGCTTGCGGTGGCTCATCTACTACCGTTACAGTGGTAGTAGTAATCCCAAATAGGGAATCAAATGGAGACACCTCCATAATGAAATAAGCAGTAGAAGACAGAAATAAAAACAGCACTTACAGTAAAAATTACCTTTACCAATTCCACTCTTCAATAGAGCTTCACTCCCCGGCAACGGCGCCAGAAAATATAGTCTTGATGACCCACAAGTATAGGGGGTGCATCGTGTACTTTCGATAAATAAGAGTGTCGAACCCAACGAGGAGCAGAAGGTGTTGACGAGCAGTTTTGATCGAGGATTCACTGTAAACACTAGCAAATAGGTTTGCAGGGGTATTTGGTATTGCAGATAAATAAAGTATGAGTAAATAAAATAAAGTAATAATAATTGCAGCGAGTGGCCCAATCCTTTTTAGAGCAAAGGACAAGCCAGTTGTTTTACTTATGATGAACAAACATTCCTGAGGACAAACGGGAATCACGTCAAGTACTTTCGCTTCACAAAGCTGAATAATCTTCAATGGTTTGGTAAGTGTTGTGTGAGTGAATCTATGCTAATGCACTACCCCATACTTGGACTAATACATACTTGTGATTATACCTCTTGCAAGCATCCGCAACTACAAGAAAGTAATTAAGATAAATCTAACCACAGCTTTAAACTTTGAGATCCTACACTCCCTCGTGCACCGGTTTCCTAACGGGGGTTTGGGTTTCTGTCACTCCCGCAACCCCACAATTAGTAGTCAAATACACGATGCATTCCCCTAGGCCCATAAAGGTAAAGTATCATGTAGTCGATGTTCACATGATACCACTAGAAGAATAGCACCACAACTTAAATATCAAATCATTGCATATTACTCAACATAGTTCCACTACTAACAACATGACTTCTCCCATGTCCTCAAGAACTAAACGAACTACTCACAAGACATCATATGGATCATAATCAGAGGTGATATAATGATAAATAACAATCTGGACATAAACCTTAATTCAATGATTTCACTCAATAGCATCAACTACAAGGAGTAATCAACACCGGGAAAGTTTCCCCTATGAACTAGACAAGTATCAAACCCAAGTTGTTACTGTGGGACGGCATGGAGACGGAAGTCATGATGGTACTGGTGGCGGAGATGATGGTGATGATGATCCAGCTCAATGGTGGTGGCGACGATCTCCCCTATCAGGGAAGTAATTTCTCTGGCAGATTTCAGCCTGCCGGAGAGCTTTTCTCTCTCTCTGGTTCTCCGCCCCGTAGTTGCGGCGGAATATTTCTCTCGTCGCTCCCCCGATCTTAGGTTTCCCGAGGGGTTGAAATACGCGAGGGGGCATCGTCATAAGTGGGCCAGGGCGGCCACACCATGCCTAGGCGCGGCCTGGGGTGGGCCCGCGCCTAGGGGTGGTTTGGAGCCCCATGGCCCATCTCGGCCTCCCCTCCTGGCTTTCTCCGTCATCTAGAAATATATGATTTTTCTGTATCTTTGTTGGGAATTGTTGGTCTTCATAAATATTGTGTCTTGACGGTCCTTTTTTTCCAACAGATTCCAGGCTCCGGTGGTTAATTCTCCAATAATCATCAAACATGCAAAAAAAATACATGGAATAACATAAGTATCACTTCTAAATATGAAATATATCAATGAATAACAGCAAATTATGATATAGAATAGTGATGCAAATTGGACGTATCATACCTACCTATATAGCACTTGCTATTCCAAGTATAATGTGTGTGTTTTGCCTCCAACCTTTTGAAAATATCATTTTTATGTAATTTAAAGCTCATAAGAAAGTAAGGTGTGGAAGGAAAATACCACTATGCATGTTGTGGGTTTTACTTATTATGAGTGATGAGCTAAACCGTACCATGTTTACTTGGGAAGGCTTTCAACATTGCCCTTTTGGGGTATCGCACGTTGTGTTGATCATCATTTATTTTGTTTTGTTGATGGCTAACTCTTGTGGGAATGAATGGAGGTTATTTTAAACAACTATGCATACATTGTTAGAGAAGAGCAATGGACCGCTAACTGAAGGCATGCTTAATCATGGTGAAAGTTTCAGCAACGAGCATCCTCAATAGAAAGAGTGAAAAAATAAGAGAAAAGGAGTTGTGAAAAAGAAGAGTGAAAAAGAAAAGAAAAGAAAAGAAAGAAAAAACGAGTATGAGAAAAAGTGAGAGAGAGTTAGAGAGGATGCTCAACCTCTGTTGTTCATGTTGTCCCGGTATGGATGGCCTATAGTTGAGATACACATCTCCTTTGGTCCTTTGTACAGGCGGCATGAAGGTACCCCATTGCGATACTTGGTTGAAACATGTAAGTTGAAAGGTCTTGGTAACGAGAGGTGTGGTCCTTAGCATTCAAGAGAATGAGACAACACTTACTCATAAGAGGTCAAACTCATGACACATAGATATATTCATACATGATATACTTGGTACACCATCCTTATTATTATTGTTGACATGAATAGCATAACTCAAAACCATGTTTATGCTCTCTACTTTTTATTTTGTTTGAGGTTTAGCACATGCATTCCTAGCTTACTTTTGTGTGTTCAAGAGTCAAAAGAAATATTCCTAGAAAGAGAGGACAAAGAGTCTTCCAAGAATTCTATAGGATTCTCCTAAGCATTCTTTATTATTCATATTACTTATCATTCATGTTTCTTACAATGATATTTACTATTATGCATGCTTTGTAGAATGTAAGAGTTATCACTTGATGAGTTTATATTACTTATTGTCATTCTTTAATGACTGAACCTTGTGATACTTTGCATGATTATTTATAAGCTATATATTATAAACTCCAAAGTTCATGTTAGTTTTACCACCTTCATTCTCGGGACGAGAATAGGTTAAGCTTAGGGATGTTGATGCATGTAAAATACATACATGAACTTTGTCCTTTATCATATTGAATTTCCACATATTTGCAACATATATGATGATAATACCATGTTTTACATTGATTTATGGAGATTTACCAATGATCCCCTTTATTTGGTTTATAACTCTGCCGAACAGGCAAACCATGTTTTGTGTATTTTTCATTTTCAGAGACCTATACAGAGTCAAATTGACCTGGGATTTTTGGAGCGTCATTTTTTCATAGGGAGAAGCACCCTGGGACCTGGAAGCACACCTGGATAAGCCTAAGGCCCAAAAGAGATCAGGTGGCGCGCCCAAACATGTAGGATGCGCCACCTGTGCTCTTTTGGCCGTCGATCGTCCAAATCGTGTGATCTTTTCGCCCACCGACGTATTTTTTCCTAAAAATCACTATATATGGCCCCGAAGAGTTCTCAGTGTAGGATAACGTTGCATAGAAAACAAAAAAAAATCCTACCGCAAACACGCAATCCAAGCCAAGATGCAATCTAGAAGACGGTAGCAACGAGGGGGTATCGAATCTCACCCTTGAAGAGATTCCAAAGCCTACAAGATGAGGCTCTTGTTGCTGCGGTAGACGTTCACTTGCCGCTTGCAAAAGCGCGTAGAAGATCTTGATCACGATCGGTTCCGGCGCCACGAATGGGCAGCACCTCCGTACTCGGTCACACGTTCGGTTGTTGATGAAGACGACGTCCACCTCCCGTTCCAGCGGGCAGCGGAAGTAGTAGCTCCTCTTGAATCCGACAGCACGACGGCGTGGTGTCGGTGGCGGTGGAGAACTCCGGCGGAGCTCGCTAAAGCTACGCGGGAGATATGGAGGAGAGGGGGCGGCTAGGGTTTGGGAGGGGTGGCCGGCCTCAGGGGTGCGGCCAACTTGTGGCTTTGTGTGGCCGGCCCCTCCCCTATGCCCCTCATTATATAGGTGGAACCCCAAGTGTTGGTATCCAAGTCTTCGAATAAGACCCGAACCAAAAACCTTCCATAAGGAGGGGAAACCTAGCCAAGCTAGGACTCCCACCAAAGGTGGGAGTTCCACCTCCCATATGGGGGGGTGGCCGGCCCCCTAAGGGGGAGTCCACTTGGGACTCCTCCCCCACTAGGGTTGGCCGGCCATGGAGGTGGAGTCCCATGTGGACTCCACCTTCCTTGGTGGTTTCTTCCGGACTTTTAGAACCTTCTAGAACCTTCTAGAACCTTCCGCGACATTTTAATTCACATAAAATGACATGAATCTTATTCTCCGGACCATTCCGGAACTCCTCGTGATGTCCGGGATCTCATCCGGGACTCCGAACAAATATTCGAACTCCATTCCATATTCAAGTACTACCATTTCAACATCCAACTTTAAGTGTGTCACCCTACGGTTCGTGAACTATGCGGACATGGTTGAGTACTCACTCCGACCAATAACCAATAGCGGGATCTGGAGATCCATAATGGCTCCCACATATTCAACGATGACTTTAGTGATCGAATGAACCATTCACATATAATACCAATTCCCTTTGTCTCGCGATATTTTACTTGTCCGAGGTTTGATCTTCGGTATCACTCTATACCTTGTTCAACCTCGTCTCTGACAAGTACTCTTTACTCGTACCGTGGTATGTGGTCTCTTATGAACTTATTCATATGCTTGCAAGACATTAGACGACATTTCACCGAGAGGGCCCAGAGTATATCTATCCGTCATCGGGATGGACAAATCCCACTGTTGATCCATATGCCTCAACTCATACTTTCCGGATACTTAATCCCACCTTTATAACCACCCATTTACGCAGTGGCGTTTGGTGTAATCAAAGTACCTTTACGGTATAAGTGATTTACATGATCTCATGGTCATAAGGACTAGGTAACTATGTATCGAAAGCTTATAGCAAATAACTCAATGACGTGATCTTATGCTATGCTTAATTGGGTGTGTCCATTACATCATTCATATAATGATATAACCATGTTATTAATAACATCCAATGTTCATGATTATGAAACTAATCATCCATTAATCAACAAGCTAGTTAAGAGGCATACTAGGGACTCTTTGTTGTCTACATATCACACATGTACTAATGTTTCGGTTAATACAATTATAGCATGATATATAAACATTTATCATAAACATAAATATATAAATAATAACCACTTTATTATTGCCTCTAGGGCATATCTCCTTCAGTCTCCCACTTGCACTAGAGTCAATAATCTAGTTTATATTTGTAAAGATATAACACCTTGGCCTTCTGGTGCTTTATCATGTTTCGCTCACGAGAGAGGTTTTAGTCAACGGATCGACATGCTCGGAACCGTATGTATTTTGTAATTCATTTGCGTCTCAACGCATCACTCATTTCCAAATGAGTCGGCATTAAATATGTTTGGTCTTCTGGTGGAACCTTAATTCCGCGGTCTGAAATATGTCACTAATATTGTCACACACAATATAGCTTCAAAGTTCTGACTCTGTCGGAAATACACCAAGTTCTCAAAGAACCTCTTGACTTAACATCCTTTGTCATTGTCAAAACAATGACATACTCTGCCTTCTTTTGTAGAATCCGTCACAATATTTAGAACTCTTCTAAATCTAGCATAGACAACTTCTAGCTCATTGTGCTACCTTTTAAACAACACTTAGTCTAATTTGAGATTGAATTTATATTTTATATGTGACAAAACCAATATCGGTGTAATACCTTACATCGATTTGTTTGTCATTTCTTCATACAAATATATATATATATATATATATATATCCTTAGTTCTTCTAAAGTACTCAAGGATATTCTTACTGTTGTCCAATGATCATCATATGAATCATTCTGGTATATGATCATAACACTTTATAGCACATGATATCTGATTGTGTACATATTATTCGTGATCTATAATCACTCATGTGTTTTTACTCATTGAGTGTCAGATACACTCAAGTCTAGTTAAACCTTCACATGACAAGAACATTTTCTTAATATTTCTATATTGAACTACTTCAATATCCATTATATGTACTTTGACTTAAACTTATTTATGTGTTTCAATCTATCTTCATAGATCTTGACACTAAATTTGTTTCAGTCCATATCCTTTCATTGAAGTTAATTCTCAATGAAACCTTTTTAATCAAGTATATAATTACATCATTTATAACCAACTATATGTCACCTACATAAAGTATTATAAATGTGTCTTAGCGCTCCACTTAATTTCTTGCAAATGCAAGCCTCTTCATCGTCTCTGATGAAATCAAAAACTCTTTGACTATTTCATCTGGTGAAGATTCCAACTCCGTGATACTTACTTCATCCAATTGAAGCTTGTATACCTATCTAGTATTCTACGGACCAGCAAAACTCTTGGTTGTATCTTGTATACATACTTCTTTAAGTAGTGTATTTTGCCATCCTACTAGCATATCTCATAAAAGAAATATGTAGTGATTACTAGAATAATCCACATAGACTATAAGCATTGCTATGGAAGATCTAATCTTATCGTATTCAACTCTTTGAACTTTGTCGTAAACAATTTTTTGATAAGTCAAGCTTTCTTCAAGGATATTTCATCCAAGTCTATCAATTTCATAGATCCATTTACTTTCATAAAGTATTCATCTATCTTGGATTTCATGGCGCATGGCCATTTTAACGGAGTCAGGGCCCATCATAACTTCTTTGTTTTGTAGTTGGTTTATCATTGTTCAAAATCAATCCTTTGTCCACAAATCATTTATTTGATCACAAAGTAAACCATACCTACAAGGTTCAATATGTACTTCGATCTCCATGGCTAAAACACTTTGTAGTCATGAGAGCCATGATCGTTGTGGCCGCTTCCGAAACCAATTCCGATGTTGTGCTACTCTGATCATTATGCTCAGGTTCATAAACCTTATCAAATTATATTGTCCTCCCACTCAAATACTTCACTAGAAACAATTTCTCGGAAATAAGAAACATTGACAAACACTTTTGTCTTTGTCTCGTGAGAAGAATTCCCAATTAAATCTATGGGATAACCAACAAAGACATTCATCCGATTTTGGTTGACTATTAGGGTTTATACCCATGCCATAACTTGTATGGTGTCATTTCAACGGATCATGATGATGCTCTATTCAGTGTAAAAGCGGTAGTCACTAAAGCATAATCCACAAAAATATAATGGCATCAATATTTTATCTCATCATTGATCCAACAAAGTTTGGATATATCTCTTGGATATTTCATCATCACTATGATACTCCAAGAAACGTAAGTTGTAGAACAATTTCATAACTCTCTTAGATGTTCGCTAAAACTCGTAATTCAAATATTTCCACCATGATCCAATCATAGATATTTGACTTTTCTATTACGATGATTTCCACTTCATGCTGAAATTTATTTGAATTCATTCAAATGTTTCAAACTTCTTCCTTATTGAATATATCCACATATATACTCAATTCATTGTTGAAAGTTTTCATGAAGTATAAGAATCTCCCGCACACAACTATGCCTGAACCATATACATCATCATGTATTTTTCCACTAAGTTAGTTGCCCGTTCAACTCTTGGCCTATGAACGGTATTTTAATCATTCTCTTTAGAAAAGATTTGCAAGCGCCAAATGATTCAAAAATCAAATGACTCCAAAAATCCATTTACATGGAGTTCCTTCATGCGTTTCTTTCTAACATGACCTAAATGGCGGTTCCACAAATAAGTGGAATTCAAATCATTTGCCTTATGGCATTTTAGCGTCAGTGTTATGTATTTCACCATTAAGATTTATAATAACTTATCCATCGTACATGGAGTAATGTCATAATTTGAACAACTCATTGTTTTCATTTGACCAGAGCAAAATAACAATTATTAAGTTCTTTATTATAAATTCTAAAGGCTAGATAGAATGCCAACGACGACATAATAACACTTTATTTTGTTCCGACGTGCATTCCTATCATATTCCTTGTCAGTCACTTAGGCCATTGTATTCTTGTATTGCGTTGTTTTGTATGACACTTCATACCAACCAATATAGTACTAATACCCAAGAATTTCATAGTGTGACTTAACTAGGGATACAACCATAACATGTATATCATTTATATACACCTGAGCTAGACTTTCTAGTCATTTCTTTCTTTCCAAAATATCTTTTGCAGTTTCTCTTTTAGCTTTCCTCATTATTCAGAAAAACACTTCAACATTAATAACTTCTAGGTTTGTTGGTCTAATACCAATAACCTTGAGGTTCTTATTTTGAAGTTGATCATCATATGAGAAGTGTTCTAGATTTCACTTATTAGTAACTATGATGAACAATTTCACTCGTAATTTTATCCATCAATTCATGACAACTTTTTGAGACCATGTCTGTACATGCTAGGTTCATAAAGTTTAACCTTAGTATTCGCATGTGCAAATCTGGCTTGTAAGCACACGTAGAATCTATAACACCCGATCATCACGTGATGCTTCGATACGACGAGTCTTAGCAACGGTGCATATTAAGGATGATAACTTCATGGATATGCGAATATCGTTAGTGCCCCAATAGTTGGAGGATTGTGACGCCCGGCGTCTTCAACCTTCATACATTCCCATAAAACTTATGAGTTTATGTAGTCTCACCAAAATATATTCTATCATCTTGCAATAAGGTCTTAGATATCACATATATCTCATACCTTGATTATTTCTGAAAACTAAATTTTCAGCTCCTTACTTTTCAAACAAATTTGAACTTCAAGTTTGACGGAGACAAGATAACTTTAGGTACTAATTGAAACCTTAGCTCTTTGAATTAATAATGTGAGGTTTACTAAAAGTTTGCAATAGGACTTAATCAATTCTTGATTCTTTAACAATACGGTACCAATCCGTAAAGTTTCTTGTCAGATTTTAACAGTATTTCTATCTCAATAACAAGACTAGCGCATAGTAGAAAACGGATGCCAATACTACAAAATTAATTCAAAATACTACTCAGACTATGTTTATGATAATTAGTTCATGTTTTAATCTAATTACTAATGAACTCCCACTTAATACAACATCCCTCATAGTTGTTAAGTGGTACACGATCCAAATTCACTACACCAAAAAACCGATCATCACGTGAGATGATGTAGCTTCAATGGTGAACATCAACATGTTGATCATATCATCCATATGACTCGTGTTCAACCTTTCGGTTTCCGTTGTCCCGAGGCCATGTCTGTACATGCTAGGCTCGTCAAGCAAACCCAAGTATTCAGCGTGTGCAACATGGCTTACACCCGTTGTATGTTGAGTTTATCACACCCGATCATCACGAGATGCTTCAAAACGTCAAACAATGCAACGGTGCATACGAGGGGAGAACACTTTATTATCTTGATATTAATGTGAGGGATCATCTTATAATGCTACCGTAGCGTTCTAAGCAAAATAAGATGCATAAAGGATTAACATCACATGCAATTCATATGTGATATGATATGGCCCTTTAGTCTTTGCGCCTTCGATCTTCATCTCCAAAGCACGGACATGATCTCCATCATCAACGGGCATGATCTCCATCATCGTCGGCGTAGCGTCAAGGTTCATAACGCCGTCTTCATGGTTGTTCACCTCATGTAGCAACTATTACAACTACTTTGAAATACTACTCAATATGAAATTTAAAGACAACCATAAGGCTCCTGCCGGTTGCCACAATACAATAATGATCATCTCATACATATTCATCATCATATTATGGCCATATCACATCACAAACCCTGCAAAAACAAGTTAGACGCTCTCTAATTTGGTTTGCATATTTTACGTGGTTTAGGGTTTTCGATATAGATCTAATCTACCTACGAACATGAACCACAACGTTGATACTAATGTTGTCAATAGAAGAGTAAATTGAATCTTTACTATAGTAGGAGAGAGAGACACCCGCAAAGCCTCTTATGCAATACAAGTTGCATGTCGAACGAGGAACAAGTCTCATGAACGCGGTCATGTAAAGTTAGTCCGAGCCGCTTCATCCCACTATGCCATAAAGATGCAAAGTACTCAACTAAAGATAACAAGAGCATCAACGCCCACAAAACCATTGTGTTCTACTCGTGCAACCATCTATGCATAGACACGGCTCTGATACCACTGTAGGATAACGTTGCATAGAAAACAAAAAAATTTCCTACCGCAAACACGCAATCCAAGCCAAGATGCAATCTAGAAGACGGTAGCAACGAGGGGGTATCGAATCTCACCCTTGAAGAGATTCCAAAGCCTACAAGATGAGGCTCTTGTTTCTGCGGTAGACGTTCACTTGCCGCTTGCAAAAGCGCGTAGAAGATCTTGATCACGATCGGTTCCGGCGCCACGAACGGGCAGCACCTCCGTACTCGATCACACGTTCGGTTGTTGATGAAGACGACGTCCACCTCCCGTTCCAGCGGGCAGCGGAAGTAGTAGCTCCTCTTGAATCCGACAGCACGACGGCGTGGTGTCGGTGGCGTGAGAACTCCGGCGGAGCTTCGCTAAAGCTACGGGAGATATGGAGGAGAGGAGGCGGCTAGGGTTTGGGAGGGGGTGGCCGGCCTCAAAGGGTGCGGCCAACTTGTGGCTTTGGTGTGGCCGCCTCCCTATGCCCCTCATTATATAGTTGGAACCCCAAGTGTTGGTATCCAAGTCTTCGAATAAGACCAACCAAAAACCTTCCATAAGGAGGGAAACCTAGCCAGCTAGGACTCCCACCAAAGGTGGGAGTTCCACCTCCCATATGGGGGTGTGGCCAGTCCACTTGGGACTCCTCCCCCACTAGGGTTGGTCGGGCCATGGAGGTGGAGTCCCATGTGGACTCCACCTTCCTTGGTGGTTTCTTCCGGACTTTTCTAGAACCTTCTAGAACCTTCGCGACATTTTAATTCACATAAAATGACATCCTATATATGAATCTTATTCTCAGGACCATTCCGGAACTCCTCGTGATGTCCGGGATCTCATCCGGGACTCCGAACAAATATTCGAACTCCATTCCATATTCAAGTACTACCATTTCAACATCCAACTTTAAGTGTGTCACCCTACGGTTCGTGAACTATGCGGACATGGTTGAGTACTCACTCCGACCAATAACCAATAGCGGGATCTGGAGATCCATAATGTCTCCCACATATTCAACGATGAATTTAGTGATCGAATGAACCATTCACATATAATACCAATTCCCTTTGTCTCGCGATATTTTACTTGTCCGAGGTTTGATCTTCGGTATCACTCTATACCTTGTTCAACCTCGTCTCCTGACAAGTACTCTTTACTCGTACCGTGGTATGTGGTCTCTTATGAACTTATTCATATGCTTGCAAGACATTAGACGACATTTCACCGAGAGGGCCCAGAGTATATCTATCCGTCATCGGGATGGACAAATCCCACCGTTGATCCATATGCCTCAACTCATACTTTCCGGATACTTAATCCCACCTTTATAACCACCCATTTACGCAGTGGCGTTTGGTGTAATCAAAGTACCTTTCCGGTATAAGTGATTTACATGATCTCATGGTCATAAGGACTAGGTAACTATGTATCGAAAGCTTATAGCAAATAACTCAATGACGTGATCTTATGCTATGCTTAATTGGGTGTGTCCATTACATCATTCATATAATGATATAACCTTGTTATTAATAACATCCAATGTTCATGATTATGAATCTAATCATCCATTAATCAACAAGCTAGTTAAGAGGCATACTAGGGACTCTTTGTTGTCTACATATCACACATGTACTAATGTTTCGGTTAATACAATTATAGCATGATATATAAACATTTATCATAAAAATAAAGATATAAATAATAACCACTTTATTATTGCCTCTAGGGCATATCTCCTTCACTCAGGAGGAGAGAGCCACAGAAAGACAGAAACAGGAAAACGGAGGGTGCAGCAGAGAAGATTGGAGGGGGGAACTCCACCGGGATCACCGTCGGAGGGATCTCCACCTTCTCCAACGTCTTCAACATCATCACCATGATCAAGGGAGAGTAGCCCACTTATGGACTACGGGTTTGTGGTAGTAGCTTGATCTATTTCTCTCATGTTCTTGATAGTTCTTAGTGCCATATGAGCTGCCTCACATGATTATGGCCATATTTGTAGTACTTATGTGGTGGACCCTTATTCTATGATATTGTGATATGAGATCTGATCGTATTATGTGTAAGATGTATTGATAGATGCATATTATTTACCTCGTTCTTAAGTATTTGTTCTGATCCAACACCTATGCAAGAGCGTGTGTGGGGTGATGTGTGTGTTAGATGGAGTAGCATGGTTTTAGTAATGGAATAGTGACAACAAATTCATGATCTATTATGGCTTTGTCGTGGTATCGTCACGGCATATGCCATAGGGTGGCTAATCGAAGGGGCTCCTGAGAGATCTCACGGCGGTATCCGGAAGCGGGTTTGGGCACGAGCGACACGGCGACGTACCCAGGTTCGAGGCCCTCCGGTGGAGGTAAAACCTCTACTCCTGCTATGAGTGTATATGGTGATCACACAGTACAATGGTGCTCCTAGAGCTGTATCCGGCTGGCCCTGAGAGGCTAAGGGAGACGAAGGTCTCTCTCACAGGGCAGCGCTGTAGGTAGGTGAAAGCAATAAGTGTTCGATCGTCCCCTGCACGAGAGGGGTAGTGCGGCTTATATAGGCACCGGCACTTTACATATAAGACCCTATAGTCTACTGGCCGGCTTGGCCGGCTCCGGCTTCCGCTCCTTCCCGAGGCGGTGACGTCAGGAGCCGTTGAGGCGTCGTGGCCTGTCCCATCCGGCTGCCCAGGTCAGCGGTATGGAGAGGAGGTGTCTCTGTCGCCGTCAGCCACTGTAGCCTGTACGGCGCGTCGTAAGCCATGATGGCCTGTCCGGCGCGTGGCACTATTGCTCCACAGTGCCCCGCGCTTTACGGAGGATGAAGTCAGCGTGGACTTTGGGAACCCGGATTACCAACCGGTTCCTTCCAGTGCAAGACTCGCCAGCCTCGAGTCGGTCTGAGGTACAGACCCCCAGTCGGATATGGCTTGTAGAAGCCGGCCCGGCTACAGCATTGGCGGCCGTAGCCAGGCCGACTAGGACCCTAGAGCCAGCCGGCTTCCAGCCGGCCACGGCCGCCGCCGGCCAGTGCCAGCCGATGCTCCGCGTCCATTGCCCTACCCGGGGTCTTCCCCCCGACATTAGCCCCGAAGCTGGCAAGGTCCTGCGTTTAGAAGGACCTAGGCAGGTTTTCCTGGCTTCTTGAATATATTTGACGGCACTTGGAGGGGCCGACTGAGCATTTTCATTCAGCCGGCTGCGCCCTCGTCCGGCTTGTTCTTGCCGGCTGCTTCTAGCCGGCCGCTTTTTACACTTGTATAGTTTTTGCTTTCTTGCAAGATTTGATGGCGCCTCCGCCTTGCTGAAGAGTTTTGGTTCGAGTGGAACTTTTCGTCCGGCTCCGGCTTGCGCGCCGGAGTCTCCGCCGCCTCGGGTCCTGCGCCCGACTTGACTGGTCCGGCGCCCGGCCGTCGGTTCGTCTGGTCACATCAATGTCCCTCCGGATCCGGTGCGGTCGTGGGCGACGTGGTGTGGCCGTTTCGATAACCGTAGCGATCGTGGGGGAGTTACGGCGCAGGAAATCCGGGACGTGGCCCACGATTGCCACGTGAGGCCAACTTGCCCGCCGCGGTCGGCTATAAATGCCGCGGGGGAGGGTACCGAGGCACTTGCTCACTTCTTCTTCCTCGCGCCCCTGCCTCCGTCGCTCCCGCGCGCCCAAGCTCTTCGCTGCTCCGGCGAACGTCTTCCGCTGGCGAACTCCGGCGACCGAAACTCCACCGTTCCGCCGCCGCCGCTCCATCAATCCGGCGCCACGGGGCCGCGCGTCTCGACGGAGCGTCCGCGCCGCTGTCGCCGCCGCGGTCGCAAGGTTCCTCCTCGCCGTTCCACCTTTCGTGGTCGTCTTCTTCTTCTTCGGCCTCGTCAATGGCGTCCCCCAGCGGATCTTGGAGGGGCTCCTACATGCGGGAGGACGACATCGAGCGCCTGGTCCGGCGGATCGCGGTCGGTGATCACGCGGGAGCCTGGCAAGGAGACGGAGCCCAAGCCGGAGCCCGGCGAGCGCGTCGTTTCGGCGCGCATCTCGACCGCGGGCTGGGCCTGCCGGCTTCAACCTTCTTCCGGCGGTTCCTCGACCATTTCGGCCTTCAGCCGCACCACCTGCCGGCCAACGCGTGCGTCCTCCCCGAGCTGCTACGTCGCGTTCATGGAGGCTTACGCCGGCCTGTGGCCCGACATCGACTTCTGGAGCCGGCTCTTCTACTTGAAGGCCCAAACCACTGACGGCCACCTGCGGCCTGTGGCGCCGCCTCGATCTACACCCGGCCCGGTACGCCTTTCCCCAAAATCCCCACCGTCGACTCGGTGAAGAATTGGCAGATGTCATTCTTCTACGTGCGCAACGACGGGGCGCTCGTCGACCGGATCAATTTGCCGGAGTTCAACCCGGCTCCTCCAGTCGGCCGGATCAATTGGAGCCACAACGCTCGCTCGACGGATCCGAACGCCGAGGTGAACCTGCTGTGGGACTTCCTGGCCAAGCCGTGGCGGAGCTGACTCCCGAGGATCTCCTCTGCACCATCGCCGAGCGCCGCGTGCTGCCGCTCCAGATGATTCCCACAAGATCGGGCACATGTCCGGCCGGTTCGATCCGAACCGGACGTCCAAGGCGCCGCTCAACAAGGCCCAGGTGGCCAGCCGGGTGAACCACATCACCAAGGCGAACATGACGGAGAGCTGGAGCTACGGGCTGGCGCCTCGCGACAGGGAGCATCCGCCGGCGCGGGTAAGTCTCATGTCTCTGCCATTTTCCGGCTTGCGGCTGCGAGGCCGACTTCCTTTCTTCTGCCGACTTCCGGCTTGTCATATGTTCATGTTTTTCTGTCTTTCTAGCTTTTGAGCGCGAACGCCGAGGACGGCGACCGGCGACGAAGGAGGTGGACGCCGGATCTCGTCGATCCGGCCGACCAGGCCGGCGAGCATGCCGGCGACGACGACCCGCCGCAGGCGCCTGATCTAGGCGGCCGGGGGAGCACAATCCGCCCCCTTCACCAGAGCAGCAGGAGGAGGTGGAGCCGGCGACGTCCGGCACGGGGCCCATCCCCGCCGTGCCTCTGCGTGCGAGGCCGCCAAGCACCACGGCGACCGGCGCCCAAGGGCACGAAGCGAGCCGGCTCCACCCTTGGAGGCGAAGGCGAAGAAGCAGCGCCGGCTGCAGCCGAAGATGGTCCCGGAGAAGGCCGGGTGAGTTCTTTCTCTCTTTTTCTTGTTTGATTCCTTTTCTTTCCTTACTTTTGTGCTTATTATTTCTCTGTTTATCCGGCTAGGGCCCCTATCAAGTTTTCCCAGGGCGGCGGCTCCCGGCAAGCTCCGCGCGTTGTGTCGCCGCTTCCGCGGCAGAGGGAGCGGACGCCGCAGCCTTCCTCGCGCGCATCTCTACCGCCACCGCCGCCGCAGCAGGGGCGCCTTCCTTCGCCGTGCCGCTGGCCTCAGCGCCTGATCGCGGCACGCGAGCTGAGCCGGCTCGCCAGGCGACGCTGGACGACATGTTCCCAGGCCGGACTCGTCCTCTTGGCCCAGCTGCTGGGGCTGGTCTGGGAATGCCGCCATCGACCGGAGCCGGAGCCGGCAGCTCCGCACCGCCTGCGACCGGCCCGGGCCGGGAGGGCTGCGCCGCCCACGATCGGAGGCCAGGCCGAGCGTGGTGGTGCTGGACGAAAGTCCGGAGGAGGCACCTCAGCACGGAGGCGGCGGGCCGGGCGGGCCATCTGCTGCGCCGGAGCGATGCCGCCACCGCAGCCGACGACGGAGGAGCCGGCCGGCAGGAGCCGGCAAGAGACGAGCCGGCGCGCACGGAGGGCGCCGACTCGCGTGCGTTGGTGAGGATGGGGACCCCCTCGGCGTCATCGCAAGGCCTGCACGTGGCCAAGGGCGCACTTCTTCTTCAGGTGCCGTCCGCCTCCGACTCCAGCCTCGGTTCGGCTGCCACCATGGAGCAGGCGTGGCTCCGTGCCGACTCCTACGAGGTGACCAGCCGGGAGGGGAACCCCGGCCAAGCGTCGGTGGAGATGTTCTTCTCCGGCCTGCAGGCCAACCTCAAGGCCATGGCGACCGGGGCCGCGGCTGACGTCGCCAAGGTGGAGGAAGCCAGCAAGGTAAGCTTCGACTGTTTTTGATCTGAATATTATCCTGGTAGCCCTCCGAGGCATGGGCCGGCTGCTTGGAGCCGGCACGGGTTTCGCTTGATTGACTAACTTTCCCCTTTTTCCTTAGGCTGTGGCGGATCGGCGCACCGCTCTGTACAACCGCGCCGTGACCCACTACCACAAGGCCAAGCTGGATCGGGCCGACTTGGCCCGCGAGCTGGAAACCGCCAAGGGTAAGCTTTATGCTTCTTTCGACTTGATGTCTTGTTTTCTTTCTAGTCTTGGTTGGCTGACATTTCTTTCTGGCCGACTTGTAGTTGAAGCCGCCAAGGTCCCACAGCTGGAGTCGGATCTCCGAGCCGCTCGCGACCAATGCGCCGTGAGCGAGGAGGCGGGCCGATCCGCCGCCCGCAAGCTTAAACTAGCTGATCAGGAGCTGACGCGGCTGCGCCAGCTGGAGCAGAACCACCTTAAGGAGCTTGCTGCTCTCAAGAAGGACGGGGAGGAGAAGCGCGGAGCGAGCAGCGGCTGGACGAGGTGGAGCGGCAACGGCTTGCGCTTCAGGAGGAAGTCTCCACCAAGTCCGCGGAGCCTGCCACCGCCAAGCGCTGGACGGAGGGGATTGGCGCGCTTGATCGCGGCTTGTCGGGTGAGTGCCTCTTTGTTTCCTTCCCTTTGCCGGCTTTCGGCTGTCGGCTTAGGTTGGTAGCCGGCAGCTGAAACTTATCTTTTTTCGCTATCTCCATCTTCGGGCTGCAGTCGGTTCGTGCCGGCTGCCGCCAGGCTTACTTTAGGACTTCGAAAATTTGCATTTTCAGCTTATTTCGGCTTGCTAGTCTTGCTTGTTTCTGACATGCTTCTTCCCGCAGCGGCCTTCCCAGAGACGCAGGATGCGGCCTTGGCAGCCGTTGGCGTTGAGCGCGAGTCCCGGAGGCAGGCGACTGGCGAGGGCAGCTCGGAGTATTTCTCCATGGAGGATCACCTGGCGTCCATGAGTGCCCGCGTCGAGCCCATCACCAAGCTCGGCTGGGAGCTTCGGAAGGCGGCAAGGCTGGTGCCCATGCTGTGGCCTGACGAGGCGGCGCCGCAAGATATCTCGGCCTCGTCGTTGCGATGGAGCGGGCACCGATCGTTTCCTCGACTGGAAGGAGTCGGCCACGCGCCGGTGCCGACATGGCGCTGTCCTTCGTCCTCTCTTGGTACAACGAGGTGGACCTGGGGCAGCTTGAGTTCCGGCGAGCGCGTGGAGGACAAGCTCCCAGCCGATCTCAAGGCCGCCCGCCTTGCTCGAGCCAGCGCCATCGCCGAGTTCGTCGACAAGGCCCTCTTCGTCGCGGACCCGAACCCTCCTCTGTCCGATGGAGAGTACATGGACGATGAGGAGGCGGAGGACGTGCCTGAGGATGACCCGGCAGGGCTCCACCGATGCTCCTCCAGCTGGCGCTTAGTTTACCTGTCTTTTGATTGTTGCTTTTGCCAAGACAATTTATTAAATCCCCGGGATGCCGGGTGCATATGTAAGACAATATAATTATCCTTTTATTAAGGCACACTTTAATGTGTTTGTTAATCATTTGTGTGCCGGCTTGCTTTCTTTCGACTTGTTCGCTTTTTCCTATCCGCCCCACTCTTTGGCTGTGCTCTTGCCGGTCGTACGTCCGACTTGCGATCCGTCGCCGGATCAAGAGCGGGCCGCTGAGGGAGGCCGACAGTACTTCAGTCGAACGAGCTGAATTCGGCAATCCGACACTTTATGAAAGTTTGCAAGTCAACTCGCTTTTACTCTTTCCCTTAGTCGTTTTTCGCGTGCCGGCTCCCTAGGCCTTACTCCCGCCAGCCGGACAGCCGGGTTGCGGTCTGTAGCTGGATCGGAAGCCGGCTGTCGGAAACCGGATCACGTTACTGATCCGACCGCGTGAGAGGGTTCAAGCCAATTGGCGAAACAAGGTAAAGTACGCGAAAAACTTGTCGGAAACGGCGCTCTTGGCGCATGCTTTTCATAGCTTACAAAAGGGATACAAGGGATACATACATTCCTGTTCTCATGTGTAAAACGGGCGGAGCAACCTGACATTCCAGGGACGTTTAGTCTCCTCGTCAGCCTTGTCCGGCTTGTTTTTCTTAGCCTCTTGGGCATCTATGAGATAGTAGGAATCATTGCCTGCCTTGCTCACGATGAAGGGACCCTCCCATGGGGATGCTAGTTTATGCTGTCCGGCTGTCCGTTGGATCAGCCGGAGCACTAGGTCTCCTTCTCGGAATACTAAGGTCTTGACCTTCCGGCTGTGGTAGCGACGGAGGCTTTGCTGATATACGGTTGACCTGGACTCGGCCATCATCCGGACCTCTTCAACCAGGTCGACTCCATCTTCGCGAGCTTCTTTGGCTTCAGCTTCTGTGTAGAGCTTGATTCTTGGCGCGTCGTGCTCGATATCAGTCGGCAGGACGGCTTCGGCCCCGTATACGAGGAAGAAGGGTGTGAACCCGACTGAGCGGTTTGGCGTTGTGCGCAGGCTCCACAACACGCTGGGCAGCTCTTCAATCCAGCAGCCGGCTGAGCGCTCAAGCGGCTCCACCAGCCGGGGCCGGATGCCGGCTAGGATCAAGCCGTTAGCCTTCTCCACTTGGCCGTTGGTTTCCGGGTGCGCCACGGACGATAAGTCCATCCGGATTCCCATCTCTCCGCAGTAGCGTTTGAAGATGCCTTCGGCGAGTTCTGCCGTTGTCGGTGATGATGCTATGCGGGTAGCCATATCTCACGATTATTTCTTTGAGGAATGTGACGGCGTGGAGCCGTCCAGCTTCTTGATTGGCTTGGCCGATCCACTTAGTGAACTTGTCAATCATCACCAAGAGATGAGTCATGCCGCCTCGGGCTGTTTTGAATGGGCCCACCATATCCAAGCCCCATACGGCGAATGGCCAGGTAATGGGGATGGTCTTTAAGGCGGAAGCCGGCGTGTTCCTTTGCTTGGCGAAGCGTTGGCAGCCGTTGCACTTCTTCACCAGTTCTTCTGCGTCTCTGAGCGCAGTCGGCCAGTAAAAACCGTGCCGGAAGGCTTTGGCCACTATGGCTCGGGAGGAGGCGTGGTGGCCGCACTCACCCTGATGGATTTCCCGTAGGAGTTCAATCCCTTCAGCCGGCTCGACGCACCGCTGGAACACCCCACTTACGCTGCGTTTGTACAGCTCGTGGTTGATGATTGTATAGGCCTTGGCCCTTCTCTCATCTGCTGGCCTGGACTCTGTCATCGGGCAGCACACCGGTGAGGTAGAGAGGAATTCTTGTGCCCATGAAGGTACGCATCTTATCTCGAATACGCTGACCAACAGGGCCTCCCGCGTGGGAGCTTCCGGCTTCGACGCATGGTCGCCGGGTTCGGCTTGCTAGCCGGCGGGTTCGGCTTGCTAGCCCCGAGTGTGGCGATGAAGCCCCGGGTTGGACTGAGAAGTCCCCGGGTTCGGCATGGTAGCCGGCGGGTTCGGCTTGTTAGCCCCCGACTTGGGCGATGAAGCCCCCGGGTTCGGCTGAGCAGCCCCCGGCACGAATATTGAATCCGAATCCGGTGACGGTATGATGGACGGCTTCTTGATAACCGCCAAGGCGATACCCGGCGGAATGGCTTGCCGGGTTGAGCCAATCTTGGACAAGGCGTCAGCCGCCTCATTGTTTGCTCGTGGCACATGGTGGAACTCGCAGCCGTCGAAGAAGCCGGATAGCTGCTGGACATGGAAGCGGTATGAGGCCATGTTGGCGTCCTTCGCGTCCCAGTCGCCAGATGCTTGCTGTATAACCAAGTCGGAGTCGCCGAAGCAAAGTATGCGACGCACGCCAATCTCCTTGGCCAGCTTCAGCCCATGTATGAGCGCTTCATACTCCGCACATTGTTGGATGCGGCGAAGTGGATCTGCAGGACGTAGTCCAGCCGGTCTCCCTTGGGAGAGGTGATGACGATGCCGGCTCCCAGGCCGTTGCGCATCTTCGAGCCGTCGAAGTGCATCTTCCAATGTGTGGAATCCGGCACAGGCGGCAGGTATTGCATCTCAGCCCAGTCGACGAAGAAGTCCGCGAGGATCTGCGACTTGATGGCTGTGCGTGGCTCGTAGAGGATGGTGTGGGCGGCTAGCTCCGGGGCCCATTAACCCGGCCGTTGGCATCCTTGCTGCCGATGATTTCCGCCAGGCGCTGTGGCAACCACCCGGATGGGGTGTTCTTGGAAGTAATGCTTGAGCTTCTTGGCTGCCATGTAGACACCGTAGGTGACCTTCCGGTAGTGGGGGTAGTTTTGCTTACTGGAGAGCACTTGCTGAGGTAGTAGGCGGGCGCTGGACCAGTTGCTCTGTTTCGGCTTCTTTGCGCTCTCCACCACCAGGACAACGCTAACCACTCGGTTGGTGGCTGCGATGTATAACACATCGGCTCCATTGAACCCGGCGTTGCAAGGATTGGCGCGGTTGAGAGCACGCGCTTTAAGTCACGGAAGGCTTCATCCGCTGCGGTGACCAGACGAACTTGTCCGCCTTCCTCATCAATTGATATAGGGCGGTGCCTTCTCCCCGGCCGGTGTGACGGCTCAAGGAGGCAGCTGACCCGGCGAACTTACGGGACGTCCTTGAGGCACTGCGGCAGCTCCATCTTCTCAATGGCACCGATCTTCTCGGGTTGGCTTCGATTCCTCGCTGAGAGACGAGGTAGCCCAGGAGTTGGCGGCGGCACGCCGAAAGTGCATTTGGCCGGGTTGAGCTTCATCCGGAATCTTCGCAGATTGGTGAAGGTTTCTCTCAGGTCATCAAGGAGGGTAGGCATCTCCTTGGTTTTACAACGACATCATCCACATATGCGTGAACATTTCTGCCGATTTGATCCTGCAAACACTTTTGCATGCACCTTTGATAGGTGGCGCCTGCATTTTTCAAGCCGAACGGCATAGTCGTGTAGTAAGCCCCGTACGGGGTAATGAACGAAGTCTTTATTTGATCAGCCGGATTCAAAGGAATCTGGTGGTAGCCTGAATAGGCATCTAGAAAAGACAACAGTTCACAGCCGGCAGTCGAGTCTATGACTTGATCTATGCGCGGCAGGGGGAAGGGTCCTTCGGGCACGCCTTGTTCGGCTGGTGTAGTCGATACATGCGCCGAGAGCCGTTCTTCTTCAAAACCAGGACCGGGTTTGCCAACCAGTCCGGGTGCGGTACTTCCATGATGAAGCCGGCTAGGAGCGGCGATTTCTTCACCGATAGCCTTCCTTCGTTCTTCGGCGAAGCGCTGAGAGGCTGCTTCACCAGCGGCCGGACGTGGAGGTGGTGCTCGGCCAACTCCTCGGCACACCCGGCATGTCTCTTGGAGTCCATGCGAAGACGTCCCGATTCTTACGGAGGAAGCTGGTGAGCTCGCTTTCCTATTTCTTGTTCAAGCCAGCACCGATGGTGACGTACTTGTCCGGCTGCGCCGGGTCCAGCAGGATCTTCTTGGTGCTGTCGGCCGGCAAATGAGTCGTCCCAGCCGGGTTGCCGCCGCCGGCATGTCCGTCTGCGCGGCTTTGGCGAGGGCAACGGCGTCGTGGATGAGCTGCTTCTCGGTGGCGATGACCAGCGTCTGGGCCATCTTGGAGCTCTGCGTGGCGCAGTCCATGGAGCGGCGATAGTCGCCGGCTATGGTGATGACCCCCTTTGGGCCGGGCAGCTTCATCTTTAGGTACCCATAGTGGGGCACCGCCATGAACTTGGTCAGGGCCGGCCTGCCCAGGAGCGCGTGGTAGGACTCACGAGGTCCACCACCTCGAACTCGATTCTCTCGGTGCGGAAGTGGTCCGGCTCCCCGAACATCACCTCCAGCGTGATCCGGCCGAGCGGCTGGCAGCAGTGGCCTGGCACGATGCCATGGAAGACGGTGGGGGTGGGCGCAACTCGGCCTCCTGGATGCCCAGCTTGCGGGCGGTCGCGGTAGAGGATGTTGATGCTGCTGCCGCCGTCGATGAGGACGCGCGAAAATCGCACGCTGCGCCGAGTCGTGCCGATGGTGGGGTCGAGGACCATGGCGTAGCTGCCCGGCTTCGGCAGGATAGCCGGTGTGTCGCGGCGATCAAATGTGATGGCCTGCTCTGACCAGTTTAGGTACTGGGGACTGGCGGTATGACCGCGTTGACCTCGAGGGAACGGCTCTGCGGCTCGTCTTGTCCTCGGGCTCGGAGGTGAAGATGATGTAGGTAGCATCTTCGGCCAGATATCGGCCACCATGGTGCACTTGGTTAGCCTCGTGGTGCTCGAGGTTGGCGTTCTCTGCGCGCGCCGGACCACCCGCCCGGCTGGAGGGCGGGGGTGGAGGGGGAGGGTTCGCGCTTGTCGGCCGCTTCATGAAGTGGCGATCGCGGGTGGTGTGGTTGGAGGGGTTCTTGCCGCTGTGGGCACGGCGAGTCGAGCATCTGCTCGAAGGTGTACTTCGGCTTCCATTGCCGGTCTGTTTGCTTCTGGCGGCTGCCGCTGCGTTGTCCGACACGGCTGCCACATGGGCGGAACCGTACCGGCGGTCTGGCTGGTCACTGTGACGCTTGCCGCGGTAGTTGTCCCGCCGGCTGCCATGCGAGCCGCCTTCGGCCGGCTTGTGCTCAGCCGGCTTGTGGTTGTCCCGTCTTGTTGGGGCTGGTGAAACGTCAGCCGGCGCCTTGCCGGCTTCCTCAGCCAGCGCGTACTTGTCGGCAATGGCCATCAAGGCGGCCATCGTCTTGGGCTCGCTGCGGCGTAGCTTGTGCCACAGCATGGTGTTGGGCCGGCAGCCTCCCATGAAGAAGCTGATGGCTTGCATCTCGTGCACGCCCTCGCAGGAGTTGCGCATCTCGCACCGGCGCGTTAGGTACGCGCGATCCGTCTCGTCCGGGCCCTGCTTGCACATCTCAAGCTGTTGAGGGCGACCGACCGCGATAGGTGCCGGTGAAGTTGCGATGAAGGCCTCGAAGTCCAGCCAGCCGTTTATGCTGCCGGGGCAGGTTGTTGAGCCATGTGCGGGCGGAGCCGAGCAGCATGAGGGGGGAGTAGCGCACAGCCCAGCGCTTGTTGCCCCGAGAGATGCCGACTGCGGTGGAGTAGTCCTGCAGCCAGTCCTCCGGCTTGGCGGTGCCGTCATACTTGGGGGGGAGCTGGAAACCGTCGAGCACGGGCTCGTTGGCGATGCGGGGCCGAAGCACTTGGGGCAAGCGGCGCCTCTTCTTCCGCAATGCGGGATTCGATCGGCGTCGAGGCGGTCTCGCGTCGGTGGGCTCGTGCGGGCCCGGCGGGAGTGGGCCGGCGGCGACGCCTTTGCTCGGGAGCCGGGCGGTGAGGGCGTCGCGGCTCGGAGTCTTGTTCCTGGTTCCGGCTTGGCGGAGCCCGGCTGCGGCTGCGCCGCCGCTGTTGGCTCGGCCGGCTCGGGGTTGCGCGCGTGGCGCGGGAGTCGCTGCGCGGCTTGGTGGGGGAGCGGACTCGGCCGTATCCCGCATTGCTGCGGCACACGAGCGTGGGAAGCTCTAGGGTCTCGGGCGTACCTGGGGTCTTTCGACGCCTGTTGGCAGCCTTCACCAAATCAGCCACCCGCGCGGCTGGCGGCGTAGCTCTTCGCCTTCGAGGCGGTGCAGCTCTTCTGCGGCGGCTTCGGCGCGAGCATGTTCTTGTCGGGGTGTTGTAGATGGGCAGCTCCATGGATGGAGCCGGCTCGTCCGCGCCGTCGCGGTCGATCTCGGCGCCTAGGTCGCGGCCTCTGCGGCGGATCTCGCCGGCTCGGCTGGGGTTGTCGCCGCCTGGGGTGGCCGTGGACGCGGTTGTACTCGCGCTGGGTGATGTCCCAGGCGCTTAGCGGCAGCCAGCTCCTCGGTGCGCGAGGAGGAGCACGCGGTGCGCCTCCAGGTCGCCTCGACGGCGGCGTCGGTGCCGGCGCCGGTGGTGAGCGGGGTGCTCAGCTTTGCCCGGACTTGCTCCGGCCGGGACGGTGGTGGTGGCGCGGGCCCGAGCCGGAGGCGTTGGGGTCGGCGTGGCGCTCCAGGTTGGGGCCGCGGGTGCGCGGGTTCTTGGTGACTTCTTCGCCAGCCATCATGACTTGCACGACGGCGGGGCTGGCGGGAACGCTGCAGCCGGCTCGCGGAGGAGGGCTGGCGCAACGCAGCACCTGCCGCGGGCGGTGCGACGGTGGCGACGTAGACGTCGTGGCCGCGAAGGAGATGACGTTGCCGCCGGCTGGAAGGCCGGTCGGCGAAGCAGCCAGCGTTGTCGTGGATCGAGCCGATCTCCGGATCAAGCCGGCGACTCGCTCGCCGGTGGTGATGGTGAGGCCCGTCCGGATGAAGACACCGGCCGAGGATGCTGAAGGCCCCACGGTGGGCGCCAAATGTCGTGGTATCGTCACGGCATATGCCATAGGGTGGCTAATCGAAGGGGCTCTGAGAGATCTCACGGCGGTATCCGGAGAGCGGGTTTGGGCACGAGCGACACGGCGACGTACCCGGGTTCGAGGCCCTCCGGTGGAGGTAAAACCTCTACTCCTGCTATGAGTGTATATGGTGATCACACGTACAATGGTGCTCCTAGAGCTGTATCCGGCTGGCCCTGAGAGGCTAAGGGAGACGAAGGTCTCTCTCACGGGCAGCGCTGTAGGTAGGTGAAAGCAATAAGTGTTCGATCGTCCCACGAGAGGGGGTAGTGCGGCTTATATAGGCACCGGCACTTTACATATAAGACCCTATAGTCTGCTGGCCGGCTTGGCCGGCCGGCTTCCGCTCCTTCCCGAGGCGGTGACGTCGGGAGCCGTTGAGGCGTCGTGGCCTTGTCCCATCCGGCTGCGGGTCAGCGGTATGGAGAGGAGGTGTCTCTGTCGCCGTCAGCCACTGTAGCTGTACGGCGCGTCGTAAGCCATGATGGCCCGTCCGGCGCGTGGCACTTGCTCCACAGTGCCCCGCGCTTTACGGAGGATGAAGTCAGCGTGGACTTTGGGAACCCGGATTACCAACCCGGTTCCTTCCGTGCAAGACTCGCCAGCCTCGAGTCGGTCGAGGTCAGGACCCAGTCGGATATGGCTTGTAGAAGCCGGCCCAGCTACATTGGCGGCCGTAGCCGGGCCGACTAGGACCTAGAGCCAGCCGGCTTCCGGACCAGCCGGCCACGGCGCCAGCCGGCTGCTCCTCAGCCGGCCTTTGCCGCGAGCCGGCCAGCGGCCAGCCGACTGCTCCGCGTCCATTGCCCTACCCGGGGTCTTCCCCCCGACAGGCTTTTCCTTTTCTTTTGCTACCTCATTAGGGATAAAGTGAATGCATGTGATATGGACATTCTGCACTTGGAGTCCCAATGTCATCATCGCTGCAACTCCCATCGCCTCCATCAAATTAGGTCAACTAGGGGACATTTTTTTGAGGTGATATTTGAGAGATCTTTAGGGAAAAAAATTGGGTGAAATCACAACGAGTGAACACCAGATTGTGAACAATCTAGTCGACTTTCAAACATAATATTTCTCAAATAATTTAAAAATCGGTTTCCTAGTTTTTAGCTAGCATAGAATTAAGTTTATGCTCAATCAAGTCATATACCTTTCGATTACATCGTGATGCGTGTATATAAGTTGCAAGTTAAGTTGCAACTAAAAAATTTCAATAAAAGTTGCAACTGAGAATTTTTTCTGTTGCAAGTGTGGATGAAACTAAGAAAAATGTTTCTGACATTAGATTTGCTTCGTGATTCGTGATAGTCATGAGTTGCAATATGGATTGCAACTGATATTTGATAACATTAATTATCTGACTTAGAACGAAGTTAGTTCTCAATCGACTGTACCACCTATAGAAATAGCATTCCTCTTCAAATAGTGGAAATATTTTTCGATAAAGGGCGCATTATTACTAAATACTTTTAAGCATTACACCCAACCTCTGCATAGCAAGGATGCACACAGCCGTTCCAATAGCAAGTAAAAACAGACATAAACTTGCATAAGCAAAAGAAACAAAGAGAACCAACTAGTCTACATTGGCTGCAATCCGACGATTATGCAGCCACCCATGTTGGAAAATAAACTCCTTGGTCGTAGTCTCCAATCATGTAGACACTTTCGTAAAGAGGTCGCGGTCCTCCAATCGCTGAAGCGGCGACCATGAATGGAGCAAAGCCATACACCGGTAAATGACTTGCATGAGAGAAGAATTTTTATCATTAAAAACCTTGTCATTTCTATATAGCCAAAGCAACCATACAACAACAAACACGCCCACTATGATAAGCGTTTTAAACCTAGAATCCACTCTATTTAGCCAATTGCCAAAAATATTCGCAATGCTTCGAGGTGGCTATAAGGTAGAACCTATCTGAATGATTGATCATCTAGACCTAGCAACCCGACAGTTGAAGAAAATGTGTTTTATTGTCTCCTCTTCGTGACTAAATACACATTTCGTGCAACCCTGCTAGTTGTGTTTTGCAAGGTTATCTTTAGTAAGAATCACAACCGGACGAAGATACGATGCAAAAAACCTTTGTTTTCAGAATATCTTCATCTTTCAGATGGATTTATTATTGACAATCGGTTGAATGGGTCCAATTAACACTTTATACATGAAGCTTACCGAGAATGAACCATTCTTGGTAAGACCCAACGGAATTCGTCATTCCCCTGTATCAACTGGATTGAAGCTAACCTCTATAGCAAATCATTCCAAGCAGCTAGTCGGGGACCAATAAGATCACGCCTGAACATCATAGAGGGCGGAGAAGTTTCCATCACCTTTTGTAAAGTATCCCCCTTATGTCGAACAATATTGTACAAGGCTAGATATTGGTCGTTAAGAGTGGTTGTTCTGAACCATTTATCTTCCCAGAACCGTATCTCTGATCCATTCCTAATCGAGAAGAAACCATATGGAAAAAAGTGCTTCTTAGTTGCCATAATGCTAGCCCAAAAGTGTGAATCACCTAGTTTCCAAAGAACCTGATAGATTACTTTTGAGCCCACATACTTTTTTCGCAATAGTTGTTTCCATACACCATCCTCAGTTAACAACCCAGCCAACCATTTACCTAGCAAGAACCTGTTTTTAACCTCAAGATCATGAATGTCAAGTCCATCTGATATTTTAGACGGCAAACAACACTCCATTTTGCCAACCAGTATTTTTTACACTCAATATTCCCTTACCAAAAGAATCTTGATGGGAAATAATCAAATCTATGCAAGACTTCTTTGGGTAACTGGAAAAAAATCATATACAGTACGTAAGTACTAAATTTATGAGTACTAATCTTCCATCGAGGGAGAATAACTTTCCTTTCCATCTACTAAAACATTTCTGAAATATTTCCTCAACAAGTTTCCATTAAACGTCCTCCGCTAATGTATCGGAATGCCAAGATAGCTAATTAAAAAACTGTCAAGCCTACATTCGAATAGCTCGGCATATAGGTTGGCATCATCTTTGGTATCTCCAAAATAAAACAATTCACTTTTATGATAATTAATCTTGAGACCCGACAACTGCTCGAATGCTGATAGAATTAACTTTGGGTTTCGTGCTTTTTTTAAATCATGATTCATAAATAGAATTGTGTCATCGGCATACTGAAGAATAGATAGACCCCCATTAACCAAATGGGAAACTACACCTTCAATCTGGCCATCAACTTTAGCACGCTCAATTAAAATAGTAAAAACATAAATTAATACATTCTTACTTAACTCATCTAAACAAATTAGAGCGGAAAAGCAAGCAAGCAAGATCGGATTTGTATATATGGTCGATTACACAAAAAGATTTACATGTAGACACCATCGAAAATTACAAATCAGCAAGGGAGAAGGAAACCAAAAACCGGGTAAACAATGGATCACAGCGTGGTCTTGGACGCCCTCCTCACCAGCACAGCCCAGCACATGATCCTGTACACCAGGAAGAAGCCCAACATGACACCCACATTGACCCACCTCATGCCCTCGTCGACCCCTCTCCCCCTCAGCACGTCGCCGCCGGTGCTCAAGCACACGCCGTTGCCGTTCATGGCGTTCCCTCCCATCCACGCGACGCACTTCTCACTGGCGCTGCCACCGTACTCGTTGATGAGTAGCAGGTCCAGCGGGTACCTGTACATGGACACGTAGTACATGAAGGTCCAGTACCTCGGGATGCTCTCCTTGGGTATGAAGTAGCCGGAGAAGAGGAAGAAGACGCCGAGGAAGATGCAGATGAGGGAGTTGCCGAGGATGAAGTCCGGCGACACGGCGCTGAGGAAGAGGACCAGGGAGCTTGCCATGAGCACGATGAGCCACACGGCGAGGACGAAGAAGGCGAATGCGGCGAGGGAGGCGCGGAGGCCCACGAGCCAGTACACGGGCACCGAGAAGAGGATCGCCACGGCGAGGAGGCAGGGCGCGAAGACGAGCGCGTTAGCGATCACGTAGGAGGACAGGCGGTAGGCGCGGCGGGACGCCTCCCGCATCAGCACGCGGCGCTCCTGGAGGAGGATTGGCAGGGCCTCGACAGTGGAGGAGAGGAGGAAGCTGAGGCTGAAGGCGAAGAGTCCTAGCCGGAGCGCCACGCCGTCCGGGTCGGCGGGGACGCGGAAGAAGACGCTGCCGAGGCCGAGGCCGCCGACGATGGCCTGCGCCGCCCGCGCCGCGAAGAGCTGCTGCGTGCGGTACATTGTGCGCCAGCAGCGCACGGTCAGCGCCGCCACCTCCACGGCGCGGCCCCGATACCCGTGCTCGGGGACGTGAAGGCCGCCGCGGCCGCTGGCGAGGCCGAGGCTTTCGTCCTCGGACTGGTCTTGATCCTTGAGGTCGGCGAGCTTGGAGTGGTCCTCCTGGAGCTGGTCGGTGACCTCCATGGCGAGCTCCAGCGGGTTGAGCTGCGTGGGGATCTTGTGGCCCAGCCTCCCGAGCGCGCCCTCGAGCGACTTGAGCGTGCCGAAGTGCGCGACGGCTCCCCGGGAGAGCAGCAGCAGGGACGAGATGTACCCGAGCATGCGGTAGCTGGGCTGGTGGATGCTGAGCACCACCACCTGCCGCCGCGCGCGCGCCACCTCGTGCAGGAGCGCCAGAACGTCCATGGCGGACCGGCTGTCCAGCCCGGACGTGGGCTCGTCCAGCAGCAGCACCGGCGGGTCGTGCACGATGTCCACCGCGATGGAGACCCGCTTCCGCTCGCCGCCGGACACCCCGCGGGACGACGACATCTCGCCGTCTCCGCCGCCGACGTAGCTGTCCGCCACCTCGGAGAGGCCCAGCTCCTGCATGAGCGCGTCGACCCTCTCGCTCCGCTCCCGCGCGGTCACGTCGGAGCGGAGCCTGAACCGCGCGGCGAAGAGGATGGTCTCGCGGACGGTGAGCAGCGGGAGGAGGTTGTCGTCCTGCGTGACGAAGCCGCACGTCCGGCGCAGCTGCGCGCGGGAGGTGACGGCGTGGCCGTTGATGGACACGGTGGGCGGCTTGGCGATCTCGGAGCCGGTGCCGCGGCCGGACAGGATGCGGAGGAGCGTCGACTTGCCGGCGCCGCTGGGGCCCACGATGGCCAGGATGCGGGAGCTGGACGCGGTGAAGGAGACGGAGTTGAGGAGCCCCTCGCTGGCGCTGGCGGTGGCTGGGGCGGAGGAGGACTGCAGGAACGGCAGGAAGGCGGCGCTGGCGCGGCGAGGCGCGGGGCAGGAAAGGTTTGTGACGGCGAGGGTGTACTCCGGAGGAGGGGAGGGCTGGGAGGAGGAGGAGAAGGACGGCGACGCGGAGTCCGGCGGCGACGACGAGGACGCCGACGTTGACAGGAGGAGCGCCGGGTCCAGCTCCGACGACAGGTCCTGATCCATGGCTGCAGGCGAGTGGCGTGAGTGAGAGGTGTCGATCTGGAGAGCGAGATGTGGAAGCAGTAGAGGAGCGGGAAACTGCAGATTCAGACACTACAAATAGCCTGACAATTAGCTCTCTTCAAAAAAGGTAGTAACTGGTTTTCTTGAACCTGTTGCACACTCATGCACGCACCACACGAAACACCATTGCTTGATTGTTCGTAGCTAGTGCCCTTCTAGAACACAGGTGCTAGCTATATTTCACACCGATTACTACCGCTACAAATGCAGCTCTTGTGCGCTGGGCTTTTGAATAAATTAGTGTCAATCGCTTTGTGATTTAAGGGGTAAAATCACTAGCTAGGTGATCGCCGGTCAACATGGCTGAGATGGGCAAAGAGTGGAGGAAAGGTTCTCTGTTTGGGTGAGGGGGCGTTGCGACTTGTGAGCTACTGAGACCTAACTGAATGTTTGTGTCATTTGTGTTGTGTGTGTTTCTTGGCAGTTGGACCTAACCGCCCGTCCTTAACCAATCTAGATTGGTTCTTATTTCGTGAAGTTTGGCTGCTTATTGTCCTCCTGAGCGGAGTCGGCAGACAAAGCTAAAGTACAACAAGAATGCATAGGGCGCCGAGGATACCATGCTTTGCAAGGCATCAGAACGCACCATCGCGGGTACTACCTCCGTTCCTAAATGTAAGCATGTTTCGGAAAGCAAAGGTAAAACTAAATGTAACGAAGCGGTAAAACATCAAAGGAACAGTTCTCTCAGGGCTGAAAATGTCAGCTGAGACCGACAAACAAATGCGTTCCCTCTCAGGGATTGAAATGGTCGCAAGAGAGTGCCAATAGTCTGGGCCACACCTACTTTATCGGTTCTAAGAACTGGGGATTGCTAGAAAACACAGTATGCATGTGTGCAAATTACAGCACAACCGCATGAAACAAAATGACATGTAGCAACAGAAAAATCGTCAAAATTAAACAAGCGTCTGGGTACTCAGCTCAATGAATATAAAGGTTATACTATGCATAACTACTTTGCATCTCAATCTACAGTTAGCATCAAGTCCTCTGCAACGCAAGTGGTTGTTGAACCTATATTCACGGATCAATGGATAATCAGGAAGAACAAACTCTAAAATTGATGCGCTTGCTTATGCATTTACAGGGCAGATTAGCCAGCTGCCACGGACAATTTACATCACTTCTGCTCGAGCAATCTACTTTCCACGCAAGGAAAAAGGAAGAGGGGTGAATTGTGTAAAAGAAAATGCAAAACCCACATTTTCCAAACAGCAGGCCCCTCCTCTTTCAGGCCCTAATTAATCTCGTAACCCACATGTTCTATGTCAGTGAGGTATATCACCATCAATACTCGCAACCGATTTGTCAACCACACGAACATTATACAGCTCGTATACCCTTGCACGATTCTCTTGCCACCATTGTTCTGCTTGCGTCTCGCTGAAACGCTTCCGGCTGCATGAAGAAAATACGATGAGTTTATAGCTGCAAAAATGAAACACCAGAAACTACAATAGCTCTTTTTAATAGTACAACAAAAAAAAATCTAGTTTCTTAGCAAATATTACCTCCGTTCCAAAATATAAGCTCTTTTAGAAAGCTAGGCTTATATTTCGGAACGGATGTAGTAGTAGAGAGTAGCCTGTAGGATGATTGTAATTCTTCTTTCGGTTCTTAATCTCCAGCAGACAAGAAATAAGTATGCATATAAAAATACAAATAGAAATCTTATTTCTCCTAATTACTCCCTCTGTTCCGTAATATAAGAATATACTGGTTGTAATAACATCTTATATAATGGGACAGAGGAAGTAGTTGCCAATTATTTTGTGAATTGTTTCATAATTAAACAGGTTGTCCTTTCTATATAGCTTACAGAACAAAAAAAAAAAAGTGTTCCAAATAACTAAAGAATTGTATACAGCTATTGAAAATGCATCGGTAGCATGCACATAAACGTCTAGTTGAGAAGTTCTTCAGGTGATTTATAGTCCCATTTCTAAAGGGAGCAATAGGAATGTACCTGAACCGGACCCTCTTGAGATCTCTAGCCCCTCCAGGTAGGGCAGTAAGGGTGATGTAGACCCCAGGTTCATCTTGCTCTACCCATTCAGACTCAAGCTTAGTGTCTGAATCAGGTAGTCTGGTTCCATTCTTGCCAACTTCTAAGTGAGTCTTATTTCTAACTGAACTTGGTCCATTAGAAACAACCAACCCATTAGATCCGTTCAAATACGGCTCGCCAGAACCTCTTGGGCTACCTAAATTCTCAGTTGCCACTGATATATCACTTGGAACAGGCATTCCAGAAAGCGGTGGCAGTCTGTTGTGCTTAACTGCTCCTGCTCCTGCCCCTGCTCCTTCAGGTAGTTTCTCTGCCATACCCTTCAACTGTTGCAGAAAAAAAAATGTTCATGAGTACTTGGCATGTTGGACAGAATCATCATTCAAGTTTTAACATCATCATGCCCTGTTAGTTACTACCTCTGTTTTTTTAATCGACGCTCGGTTTGGCTTGTGCATGCACATATCGCACGTTGTGGCCGCGTTAATTAAATCCGAACCAATGTAGTACTTGCTAATGAAAAACACTATAGCATGCCCACTGCATGGCTTGACAGACATACAGAGGTCAAAAAATAACAGAGGAACATAATCCTCGTTTTGGGAGCTAGTGCTTGGTGGGCCTGGTGGCGCCCCTAGATCACGAACTCTTCTCCTACCTGGAATCCTACTGCCTGCAGTTCCGTTTGTTATTTAGGTGTATCTCCCTCTGATCCCATATAGAACATGTCTTAACTTTGTATAAATTTAGGTGTATCTGGACACTACTACCTACGTTCCAATGAATAAGACGCGCAAGCTGCCTTTTGACCAATCTACGGACCTCTTGGTTTTGAGCCATTCAATCAATCAGATTTGCTAAAACATGAAAGTAAGGTTGTTATTTTATAAATGTTTGTACAGTAGGTTCTGACAGGAATATAACAAAACAATATCCTCACAAAAGAAGCAAATCTTACTTGCGCAGTGAGCGACTTGATTACTTCTTTTGCAGCTTTGCACTTGGCAGTTTCCTCCCCTGCAATGGAAATAGCTTCTTTTAACTGTTTAGTTGTTCTCTCCAATTCAACTTCCAGTAGGTGAGACTTCCGAGTAAGATTTTCCACCTGAAATATTGAACTTAATTAGAAACTCCACAAGTGAACAAACTCTCACTTTAAAGTTTAAACAAAAAGGGGAGTTTGGTGAACTAGCATTTTAATATTTTTATATGAACAGTCATGGTACTTATATTTTGGAACTGAGGGAGTATTAGCTAGCAGCAAAGAAAACTACTGTCATAATAATGGTTCAGTTCCATTAATATTTGTCTCCCTTGTTCCAGTGGGCAGTGGCTGTACACTGGACCAGCTAAAAAATAAAGGCATGAGTGTGTACAGACTTCTTAATTGTCATGTGAGTTTATGTCAGATATTTCGATTTTCCATTTAGAAGTTAACAGTTTAGTATGACTGCTCCATCAAGTCAAAGTTAGAGATGATGACCAATATTTTCTTAGTGCATACAATCATACAGCTTTTAATGGATGCAAGTTAGAAACACCGATTGAATAGAGCACATCAAGACCTTTACCTGCGATCTCAAATTTACAACCTCTTGGCTTAGGCTGTCCTTTATTGGCTTGGCACCATCTACAACTCTTGGAGATGTTAGACCACCCAAGGTAGGTGTTGGAGTTGTTGATCTAGGAGGGCTTGCTCTTCTTGAAACAGGTGATGTCGCCCTAGAAACAATTCTTGATCCTGGAACTGATGCTGAGAAGAATTTCTTTGATGAGCCAAAAGATTTTGAAATGTTGAGACCACTCCAGTGAGAACTGCCATTTGGAATAGGGGAAACACGACTGCTATTAAATTCAAACTTCTTGTTTCTCTTTGAATATCTGCTATCCATGTTCTTGAAAGATTCCATCGATGACAATCTAGACAGTTGAACATTTGATCTTGTCTCCAAATCCTCGTTGATGGAATTAGAATCATTGAACCCTTGCAAGATAGCTCCCCGCTTTGCTGAAGAATATCTATCTGTCTCAGCTGCCTTATTCAGTTTGCCATAGCAGTTATCACAGACACGGTAAGGCTTGTTTGGATTAGGTGCTAATGAAGCTTTCAGAGATTTCTTACTGCTGCAGGAGTGACAAAATACAAGGGCACAATTGTAGCAATTATGCCGTTTTCTCCTTAAGTTAAATGGCAAGCGGCATCCAGAACACATAGACTGGTCAACTCCAGACACCCACTTGTGAATGCATATTGCTGCAGTGAAGTTAATTCCACAAACAACACTCCTGACCTGCTTATCTTTCAGAGCTTCAACCAGTGTAGGACAATTCCTATCATCAGTATCACCGTGTCCTAACCGACCATTTGCACCTTTACCCCATGTATACACCTCTGTCCTGGACGTTAAGACAGCAACATGATAAGCACCACAAGAGATTTCCTCTACAAAGTTTTTATGTAGCTTCCCTTCAACACACGTAGGAATCATGCCATCTGCTTGTGGATTTCCAAGCTGACCATAGACAGAACTTCCCATTGTATATACATGCCCAGAGGTTGTTAGTGCTACCGTGAAGCAATGACCACAAGCTACTTGGCAAAAGTTAGGCTCAACCAACGAAGCTACACACGTTGGGACTAGTTTTGAATCTTTGTCACCATGTCCTAAACGACCTTTATCACCATCACCCCATGTAAATATCTTGCCAGATGAACAATTGCTGGAACTTGAATTCCCAACCATAACTTCAACAACGGCAGCCGTGTGCCACACACCACAAGCTGCGCGGACAATCCGTAGACCTTTGAGGGATTCCACCTCCCTTGGGACAGAAAGACTCTGTCGGTCTCCGTGACCTAGAACTCCAAAAGAGCCATCTCCAAATGTGAATAGCTGCCCCGCAGACGTTACTACAGCTGTGTGCCAAGGGCCACATGAAATAGACGAAACATGTATTCCTTCTAATGGTCCATTGAGCCTTTTGGGCATCCACTGACTGACTTCATTCCCATGACCCAAAAGCCCAAAATTAAAGGTGCCATTTCCCCACGTGTATAAATCTCCAGAGAGCGTAACTGCACAAGTATGGTACTCACCACATGCCACTAGCTCAATGTTCATATGAGCAAGAGCATCGATAAGTTTTGGCTGGGGCACATCACAATCTACACCGTGACCAAGACGCCCGCCGGACTCCTCACCCCAAGAGTAGACCTCTCCCTGCTTTGTGACAAGTGTGGCATGCCTTCCTCCACAAGAAATGTTTTGCACATCAAGTCTTCCAGCGAACTCCAGTGGTTTTGGTACAAGACAATCCATTTTTGCACCTGAGGAACTTCCAACCCTTGAATTTCCACCTCCAAGAATTCCCTCCCCAGTTCCCTCTCCCCATATGAAAACATCTCCTAGAGCATCACCATCATCATGACCAGAACCGTGACTTGATGAACTAACAGCACTTGATAAACTAACTCGGAAAGCGTCCATTGGGATGCCTCTACCATTTGTGTTATCTGAGTGCCCAGAAGACGCAGAGTGGACTGAACCAACATTAGAATCCGATGGGAAGAAGGGCCTGGGTGGAGCCGCATAGGATACTATGTCAGAAAAGGCCTTGTCCAAGCCGACCTTTGGTGGACTCCCATATGGACTACGGAGTCGGTAGTTTTCGCTACCATCCTGTTGCAGTACAATAGTTAAAGAGATTGTTTTCTATAATAACTGAGCTAGACAGAAGAAATAAAATAAAAATAACACGATCTGCCATCATTGAAAACAGATATTATTTCATTTATGATTTTATTTTATCAAATTGAAATATAATTCCATATATATTTATTCTACTCCCACAAACCAGTACACGATGGAGACTGTACAGACCATAAAGTACAACATGAGTATCATAGGTACCAACTAGCTTTGCTGCTGTTCAAATCTTAAGCCAGTGGTTTCTCAGAAAATCTTAAGGAGTAGCATAAAACAAAAAATGGAGAAGACCAAGGTATGTGAAGCAGGAAGTGTTTCTTGCTCAGTGCTGGCTGACCAGCATACCACAAGTCCACAAGAGAGTGCTTGGAAGAGGGATGGACTGGTTGGGAGGTGGGAAATACCTTGTGGACACTATCATTGCTGCTGAAAGGAGAACTCAAGGGGGAGCTCCTCCTTGTGTAAGTTCTTGGACTAGTCGTAGCAGAGGAAAGCATATCACTTCTTGACTCTGTCCTCCATTTTCTTTGGTGGCTACGGGATATCAGTGTTTTTAGCCCAGCAAACCACACCTCAGCTTCATCTTTATCTTTGCATATCTAGTATTCATGACAAAAACAAATCACCAAATTGGTTATCTACCGATAGAAATTGTAAGTGAACAAAGGAATTCAGTGTGCACCAAAGTTGGCCAAAAGACCAATAGATCACATAGCATATGAATGAGGCGTGGCTTACAATATCCAATGATCTATCATGAGATATGAGAGAAAATGACTGGCATTCCTTCTCAGGTCGTGGATACCTCTGAAAAATTGCCTGGATCGACAAAAAAAAGTATGATATTAGGACAACTTTGCAGCACTTCAAGAAAGTAGACCCTCTTTGCTAAATATCTGAGTGCTAAAGATGATATCTAAGTGGACCTTGAAAACTTGATTCAATTTGAAAGAGTGTGTTTGTGTTAAACTTAATTTTTGTGGGGAAGATTGATGGTATCGCTCCATGGCATAAAGTTTACAATGTAGGATCCTAAATGTTTTCGAACTATAGGGAATTCAAGTAAATTAATGGAATCAAGAACAGGAAACAAATTAGAAGCAAGCTCTCTCTAAAGAGAAGAAAATTCACAGTAGGGACAAAGCTGAAGAAAGCCCCATGGAATATTGAGTTGGAACCAATAGCAAAGAACCAAAATAAATTATAGTTGGTTTAGCCAATATGAACCATTACATTTGAGGCTAAAACCCAATAAAACATGTCTCAGAAAGTAAGGTTTTGTTGAAATAGTAACTCACAGTTCGCTGTCCGGGAATTATCCTGGAAACATGGCTCAACCTTAGCTGCTTCTCCTCTTTCCCTGAGAACCAAATCAATACAGATTCATCCTGTAGGAATGAAAAAGGAAGTACCAGGGCATTCGAAGATTAGACATGACACTAGTACAGACAGAAATAACTTGAGAATTCTGTGGTAAAACAAATGTAAAAAAGGCTCACATTGGAAAGCCTGAAGGGGCAGAACTTTGGCTTCCCTCTACGTCCATACTTGAGCAAGTATGCCCCTTTCTTGAGAGCAGTGATGGCCTGCAGGAACAGCGAGAATAAGGTTGTACCAAGCTTCAGTAACTAGTGTCTCAAATACTATCCTACCAAACTAGATCAGGAAATAGTTGCAGTTTCATATGTCAAAGGAGGAACGATCAAGCACGCTATAAAGTGCCCGTGGATGCTTGCAATTTTGACTGGCATTTCAGGCTGTCCCCAATCAATTTAGAAATGGAAAAGGAACATATATCATTATACCGCAACACCGATCAATTCAGATGAGGTGGGATCAAAATAGCCAAGCTTCTCGATACACAAGACAGCAGACAAACAGTTAGCCAGACAGAAAGCACGGAGAGAATGCGCAAAGATGTCAAAAAATATGGCGCGTGAACCAACCATTTCCACGAGAGATTTGCGCTTTTCAGTTAGTGCAAAGACGTGGAATAGCATAGGACAAAATCTGGCTTGACTGGATTATGCATGAAAACGTATGCGTTTGGATCCTAACAGCTGCATTTGCCATTTGGTGTCAATAGTATCATGTATTATGCACTACGCTATGCATAGACTACGAGAAGAAATCAACCTCGATAAAAGGATGAAGCGATTTTACTAGCCCTGCCGTGGGGGCAACTGGGCAAGTAGGTGCTGTGAGCAATCATCGCGTGGAACAGAGCGCTCGCTTCTCGAAGCAAAGTAACGCGACAGAGCTCGCTACCTCTTGTGCGACATTCGTGGACGCGAAAAAAGTGGGAGAACGGGAGGATAACTGTAGCGTTCTCCCAATTAGATGGAAGGGAGCTCGGATGAGCCAATTTGACCAGCAGAGTAGCAACTAGCGAACAACCAGTTTAAGATCAAAGGGGCTGCAGATGGGTCAAATTGACCAGCAGGGTAGCAACTATCGAACAACAAGCTGCCAAACAAGTAAACCAGTAGCAGACATAAACGCATCTCCGGCCCAAAACGCCGCAAATTACAGTTCTACCTGTAGGCGGCACAGCTGAATCTCTAAACTCTCCCCCAAATTACAAAGGAGGAACGATCAAGCACGCTATAAAGTGCCCATGGATGCTTGCAACTTTAACTGGCATTTCAAGCAGTCCTGGTCAATGTAGAAACGGAAAAGGAACATATATCATTATACCGCAACACCGATCAGTTCAGGTGAGGTAGGATCAAATTAGCCAAGCTTCTCGATGCACAAGACAGCAGACAAACAGTTAGCCATACAGTAAGCACGGAGAGGATGCGCAAAGATGTCAAAAATTATGGCACATGAACCAAGGATTTCCACAAGAGATTTGCGCTTTTCAGTTGGTGCAAAGACCCGGAATAGCATAGGACAAAATCTGGCTTGACTGAAGTATTCATGAAAACGTATGTGTTTGGCTCCTAACAGCTGCATTTGCCATTTGATACATCAATATATCATGTAGTAGTATTATGCGCTAGGCTACACATAGAGTAAGAGAAGAAATCAGCCTCGATAAAAGGGTGAAGCAATTTTACTAGCCCCGCCGTGGGGGGCAACTGGGCAAGTAGTAGCTGGCAGTGATCATCACATGGAACGGAGCGCTCGCCTCTCGAAGCAAAGTAACGCGACAGACAGAGCTCGCTACAACATTAATGGACGCGAAAAAGTGGGGGAAGGGGAGAATAACTGTAGCGTACTCCCAATTAGATGGAAGGGAGTGCAGATGAGCCAATTTGACCGGCGGAGTAGCAAGTAGCGAACAAGTAGGTGCCAAACAGGTAACTCGTAGCAAGACATAAACGCTGGCAAATGAACATCTCCGTCCCAAAACGCCGGAAATTACAGCTCTACCTGTAGGCGGCAGAGCTGAATCTCGGAACTCTCCCCCAAATTACGGCAACCAGGGGGGGGGGGGGGTGTAGCCACCGAAGATGCAGAAATTCGGCAGAACGTGAGCAGAGAGAGCACGCAAATGCATCTACTACGTCCACCTGCGCGGGTCTCCCCGACGGCGCGAGAGGCCACACGCGGAATCCGCGGCGGGAATTCCGCGGCGACTGTAGCCGGCCACACGGGGCAGGTCTGAGGGGATTCGGGGTGCTGCTCACCTGCTCGATGTCGCGCTCTACGGGCCCGGCCCTGGCGCCGCCGAGATCCGAGGACGCGTCCGACATCATCGGCGTCAGCGCGCGGCCCTCCCCATCGCGCCGCGCCTCGCTCCGGCAGCAGCGGCTAGGGCCGGCCTGCCTATCGCGTCGCAAATGGGGCTTGCGCGGGGGAGAGGGGGAGCCGGAGGCCGCGGCGGCCCGCGCGGCGCGGCGAGATCCGGGCGGCGCGAGGGGTTTGGGAGGGGAGCGGGGCAGTGGCGAGCTGGAGGGCGAGATCGAGGGAGAGGAATGGAGGGAGGGAGGAGGGCGAGGTGGTGGTGGGAGGAGGAGGGGAGGGGAGGCGTTCGTGTGTTTTTTTCTGGGTTCTGGCGGAGGCGGCTTTTTGGTGCGTTATTAGGTTTGTTACGACGCGTGCGGCTCTGCGCTGTGATTGCTAGGGGAGTAGCCTGCTGTGCGGCGCTGCTGTTACGGCCACGGCGGCCGTCAGTGCTACGCTGCCGCTGGTACGCTACGGTGATTGGACGCCGTGTGGTTGAAACTCGTTGGCTGTGGGGCGCACGAGCGAGCAAAGTGAAGTGAGGGGAATCTCATTCTTTTTTCCCGTTTTGAGATCGTGAGAGAAGGGGAATCTGTTTGTGACTTTGTGCGGCTGTCGACGTGGTTCATCATGTGCCACGGTAACAATGCTTTCATCCGCGCCAAGAGCCAACTCTCGATTCTCGTTTGTTTGTTTGTGTTGGATCGTGAACACCAAGTTAATCAATCTGCGCAGGATTCGAAGTAGCCCAGCGGTGAGACGCATTTTTCTCCGGTATAGCCATTTTTTATTTTTATTTTCTTCATCTATTCTTCCCAAATTGGCACGTACATACGCAAAAGCAAATATTCCATTGTGCTGTTTAATAAAATTATTACATCCAAGTAAATAACAGAGTTTACGAGCATTGTCAAAGAGCAAATTTAATGAGACGAGATTAACTACTCATCATCCTCTTCATGGCCCACCAATACCCATATGTGATAAATCAAATCCGTTTGCAGAGAGGTTTGCAGACGTGGCTTTGTCGGAGATTTCAACGTTCATATGCAGAAACTCATCCCATGTGCCTTTCCCAGGCTGTGGCTAAACCAAGTCACCCTGTAATTTCCATCTGTGGTCATTGAGGCCATCAAGACGTTGTGTCAACAATCAAGGCGTTGTGCGCGATGGGCGTTGCCAGCATGCTCATGGCAGCCTGGAGCGGTGTTGCCGCCGGTGGCACGCTGGAGGTGCCAGCGGGAAACTCGTCCCGCTCGGTGGGTGGTTTTGCCGGGCGCATGGATTTGGTTTGCGCAGCACCCTCTTCTATGGCTCCTTTGCCCGCATCGGCTGCACCGGTCATCATGACCTCAACGCTGCCGGCGGCGCGTCCGGTGCGCGCTGCAGACCTTGGTGGATCTGGCGCCACCAGCACCAGCGATGGGTACCCGGGCTCCGGCACGGTGCCGAGGTAGACGCGGTGCGCGCCGAACTGGATGATGCGGCCGTTCTTGGGGAAGCGGCCGCCGTTGGCGAAACAGTCGGCGCTGTCGTTGACGAAATCCAGCGAGCCGAGGCGCTGGACGAGGCTGGACACCACGCGCTCGCAGGCGACGGTGAGAAGACCCGCCCGGATATGAACCCCAGCAAGCGCATTCTTTGACCGGTCACGCCAATCGTGGTGGTGAAACAACAGATGCCATAGGATGGCTTAAGTTGGTACCGGATGTACGCTTGAGGATCCGGGTGAGGGGAAGGTTAAGGGAGAAAGAGCGATGAACTCAAGATCTGTATTGAAACTTGGCCAAAACGGCCAGAGGTTGAAGAAGGTACGGACTACAAGGTGAGCAATTCTATCCTAATGTTCCTCGTCCCGCACAAGGGGGTGCCCCCTCTCCTTATATAGGGGAGAGGGTGGCTTACAAGGGAAGAAACCATAATGGCATCTTTGATGAGCTAAGCTACTTTGGCCTCAGATGACACCGGTATGGTCTTTAATCAGGAGCTGATGACCTCCTCCGGCTTCTTTTACGTCATCAGCCTCTTTGGCGTCATGGCTTCGATTAAAACTGAAGTGCTTCGCTCATAAAGTGCCTTTGGTCCTGGATGGAATCTTTGACTGGAATGCCGACATGCTACAGTAAAGCCTATGCATGTTCCCCGGTATCCTTAGCTTGGAGATCCAGCATCTTTGCCTTACTCATATGCTTACCAAACTCCGGCATACCCCTCCTGGTATATACTTACTTAGCACTGTCCTTTCTGAAAGTGCATGGAGCCCCCATGTGTGGTTTTGGTAATTAATGACAATCCCTATGGACTAATGTTTGCATTGAGTTATATTTGTAGGAGTTGTCTGATGCGCGTAGATGTACACGTCCGTTGGGAACAAGAGGAAGGTATGATGCGCACTGGCAAGTTTTCCCTCAGAAAGAAACCAAGGTTGAATCGAACCAGAGGAGCCAAGAAGCACGTTGAAGGTTGATGGTGGCGAAATGTGATGCGGCGCAACAACGGGGATTCCGGCGCCAACGTGGAATCTGCACAACAAAACCAAAGTACTTTGCCCCAACGAAACATTGAGGTTGTCAATCTCTGGCTTGTTAACAAAGGATTAAACGTATCGAGTGGAAGATGATTGTTTGCAAGAAAACAAGTAAAACACAATTGCAGTAGATTGTATGCTATGTAAAGAATAGGACCGGGTCCACAGTTCACTAGAGGTGTCTCTCCCATAAGATAAAAGCATGTTGGGTGAACAAATTACAGTCGGGCAATTGACAAATAGAGAAGGGCATAACAATGCATATACATGATATGATAAATATAGTGAGATTTAATTGGGCATTACGACAAAGTACATAGACCGCCATCCAACCGCATCTATGCCTAAAAAGTCCACCTTCAGGTTATCATCCGAACCCCATTCAGTATTAAGTTGCTAAGCAACAGACAATTGCATTAAGTATGGTGCGTAATGTAATCAACAACTACATCCTTAGACATAGCATCAATGTTTTATCCCTAGTGGCAACGGACATCACAACCTTAGAACCTACTGTCACGATCCCAGGTGTCAATGAAGGCATGAACCCACTATCGAGCATAAATACTCCCTCTTGGAGTTAAGAGCAAAAACTTGGCCAGAGCCTCTACTAATAACGGAGAGCATGCAAGATCATAAACAACACATAAACAATAGATTGATAATCACCATAACATAGTATTCTCTATCCATCGGATCCCGACAAACACAACATATAGTATTACGAGATAGATGATCTTGATCATGTTAGGCAGCTCACAAGATCCAACAGTGAAGCACAACAAGGAGAAGACGACCATCTAGCTACGCTATGGACCCATGGTCCGGGGTGAACTACTCACTCATCACTCGGAGGCGATCATGGCGATGAAGAGTCCTCCGGAGATGAATCCCTCTCCCGGGGTGCGGGATCTCTGAATCCCTAGAGATGGGATTCGCGGCGTCTCTGGAAGGTTTTCCGTATCGTGGCTTTCGGTCGGGGTTTCGCGACGGAGGCTTTAAGTAGGCGAAAGGCGTGGGGGCCACACGAGGGCCCCACACCCTAGGTCGGCGGCCAGGGCCCGGGCGCGCCCTATGGTGACGGCGCCTCGTGGCCCCACTTCCTTCCCTCTTCGGTCTTGAAGCTTCGTGCAAAAATAGGACCCTGGCGAAGATTTCGTCCAATTAGAATATTTCCTTACTAGGATTTCGAAACCAAAAACAACAGAAAACAGCAAGGCTCTTCGGCATCTTGTTAATAGGTTAGTTCAGGAAAATGCATAAATATGACATATAATGTGCATAAAACATGTAGGTATCATCAATAAAGTAGCATGGAACATAAGAAATTATCGATACGTTGGAGACGTATCAGCATCCCCAAGCTTAGTTCTGCTCGTCCCGAGCAGGTAAACGATAACAAAGATAATTTAAAGTGACATGCCATCATAATCTTGATCATACTATTTGTAAACATATGTAATGAATGAGCATCAAAACAAAGGTAATGACATGAGTAAACAAGTGAATCATATGACAAAGACTTTTCATGAATAGTACTTCAAGACAAGCATCAATAAGTCTTGCATAAGAGTTAACTCATAAAGCAATAAATCAAAGTAAAGGTATTGAAGCAACACAAAGGAAGATTAAGTTTCAGCGGTTGCTTTCAACTTATAACATGTATATCTCATGGATATTGTCAACATAAAGTAATATAACAAGTGCAATATGCAAGTATGTAGGAATCAATGCACAGTTCACACAAGTGTTTGCTTCTTAAGGTGGAGGGAGATAGGTAAACTGACTCAACATAAAAGTAAAAGAATGGTCCTTCAAAGACACTACAAGAAAAGTTCTGATAGACAACGTCTCAAAATCGTCCGCTAAGGGGTATTTTTCGTCGCCTATGGGCCTAACCCGACGATATGGGTTCCGTTGTGGAAACTGCGTCAGGCAAAGTCCAACGACGATTTTTTCGGTCCGTCGCGCTTGGGCGCCCTTCCGCCACGGAAAATCGGACCGTTGCGGAAGTGTTTTCGGGAGCCGTTGACTGCGACGTCATGCAACGACACGTGGCGACGCCGTTAACGTTAACGGCGTTAACCGGCTCCGTGGTAGATGGTAGGCCCACACGAGGCCTGCCACGTCTTAAGCGGGCCGGGCCAGATGACATAGTTTGACCGGTCAACTATATAGCTGGGCCGGTCCATTAGTTACGTGGGCCGGGCCTAACCTCTAAGGTTGACTGGTCAAAACTTAAATGGGCCGGCCCATTTAACATGTGGGGTCCACCTTACAATGGGCGGGCCCAAGAAGCAAGTGGACCGGGCCAAAACACAGGTGGGTCCCACTTTCCTGTTAAAGGCGGCCCATTTAGTGTGTGGGGTCCACCGTATAGCAAATGGGCACCCACAAGCTGAGTGGGCGGGCCAAAAACACGGTGGGTCCCACTTTCCTTAAAGGGCGGCCCATTTCGTTTGTGGGGTCCACCATACAAGTGGGCCGGCCAACAAAATAGTGGGCGGGCCAAAAATACAGTGGGTCCCACTTTCCTAAAGGGTCGGCCCATTTAGTATGGGGTCCACCATATAGCAAGTGGGTCGGCCCAAGAAGATAGTGGGGGGCCAAAAACACAGTGGGTCCCTTTCCGGTAAAGGGTACCAATTAGTATGAGGGTCCCATATAGCGGGTGGGCGGCCCAACAAGATAGTGGGCGGGCCAAAATCACAGTGGGTCCCACTTTCCTCTTAAAGGGCCGGCCCATTTAGTATGTGGGACCACCATATAGCAAGTGGGCAGGCCCAACAAGATAGCGGGCCAAAAACATGTGGGTCCCACTTTCTGTTAAAGGCCCAACTAGTATGTGGGTTCCACCATATAGCAAGTGGCCCAACAAGATAGTGGGGGCCAAAACACAGTGGGTCCCACTTTCCTCTTAAAGGGGGCCCATTTATTATGTGGGGTCCACCAAAAAAGCAAATGGGCTGGCCCAACTAATTAGTGGGCCGGCCCAGTAGTTGGTGGGGTCCACCTTAAAGCAAGTGGGCCAGCCCAATTAGTGTGTGGGGTCCACCGTAAATCAAATGGGTGGCCCAAGAAGTAAGTGGGCCAGCCCGTTTAAGTTCTTTTATATGCCGGCATAATATGCGCTTTAGGATTTTGGGCACATATGTGATTTCGCTTAATTGGGCCGTTTAAGGGATGGGAATTCGTGATTTAGATACTGAGAATATTTACGCAGCATTGATTTCTCTCGGATAGCCTCACTTACCACAAGCACCAAAGAAAAAATGCGCGAAAGAACTATAAAAACTAACTAAATATTACATCAGCTGCAAGGCATTGAAAAAAATATTACAGAACCCAGAGAAATTGAATGGTAATTAAACCTAGCAATACAATGAAGCGATCCGGCAATCTTTTAAGTTGTCCATGCAGCACCTATATCTGAAACAAAGACATTACAAGTTAAGACAACAACAATGGAAAGGCAAAGACACTACAATATTGTTTGGCAAAGAATTTGGAACTCATCATTTCGTCGTTATAACAAGATCATTGTAATGCGCACAATAAGCAAACAAAGAGTGCATGCCGCATACCAACAGCCAATATAACAGAGCATGTTAGAATGAAACAGCAGACTTACTACTGTCGAGTCCCATGCAAACCAACATGTTCAGGGAGTACAAAATTGGCATGAACAACATAGTAGCAGGCTATAAATTTTGTAACAACGACTGAGCAAGATGAAGTTATGATGGCTACATCTACAGAGCAGGGAATGTAAACCAAAAATAGAAGTTACGATGGCAAAAGCTAAAGAGGAGGGAATGTGAACCAACATGTGCCAAGTGCAATTACTTCACTTTGGCCGTGAACTAAATAATACTCCTGAACTTATAGTGAAGGGGATGCAAATCAAGATGTTTCGGGATATAAACTTGTAATGAGCAACACATGGAGGATAGTTAATGCTGGAGCTTAGGATGGACCAGATACAGAATATAGTGGGATCACCTGTGAACTTGTATAAGAGGGAATGCAAACCAATATGTTCAGCTTTCCATATGTGAGCGTCATGCCAAGTCAGAGAAACAAGTCAATAATGCAGCTTTTGAAGAACAAGATGGCACGCAAAATTATTATCTAGTAGTATGACAAGTTTATTTGTACTACAGGCTAGATAGCAGAGTGATAGCATGCCAAACTAAGTCCTTACTTTGTTAGCTTACAATGAACTAGATACAAAACAATGGCATCACCTGTAGTACAGGGAATGCAAGCCAACATGTTCATGGAGTAAAAAATTGGCACAAACAACATAGTAGCAGGCCATAATTTTTGTAACAACGACTGAGCAAGATAAAGTTATGATGGCTAGATCTACAGAGCAGGGAATGTAAACCAAATATAGAAGTTACGATGCCAAAAGCTATAGAGCAGGGAATGCGAACCAACATGTGCAATTACTTAAAATTGGCCATGAACTAAATAATAGCAGGATGTTACTATAATACCTACAGTATAATTTTTGTAACAACGACTGAGCAAGATAGAAGTTATGATGGCTACATCTACAGAGCAGGGAATGCAAACCAAAATGTTCAATCGCTTAAAGTTAGCAATGAAGTAGAAAATAGCAACGTGTTACGGTCATAGCTAGGAATGAACTAAAAGAGCTTCAGACAAACAAGCATCTGAACCCAGAACATGGCGCTAAAACAAGGGACTTACATTAGGAGAAGCACTCTGTGGGAGTCACAGCAGATCTTCCTGGGGTTGATAGATCCGGTGATGAAGTACGCTACATGTGCTACTTGGGGTTGGAGAGACGGCCATTACACTTCATGGTTACTCATCTCATCTGCAAAAACGTAACGGCGCGTCGTTAGCACAAACAGGTTCCCCCAAGATTAAACAAGAACTTGCAGGCAAGCAATAGAAAAGCGACAGTAGAAGAGTTTAGATCATGCACTGCGCCGGTGAAGCAGATCCGGTTCATGCACAGCGGTGTCGGTGAGCAAGATCCGATGCGGTGGACGACGGATCCGGCGAAGCGGCTCCGGCGGGGTGGACGATACCGCAGCTGAAGCGACTGCGGTAGACTGCTGGATGAGCATATGGTTTCGAGGTTCGGCGGGGATGATCCGGTCCGGTTGATGACGGCGTCGATGAAGCGGCTCCGGCAGGCAGCCGGATGACGAGGATCGCGAGGGCTCGGGTAGGCCAGGGAAGTCCGGCGGGGATGTTCCGGTGCGGTGGTCGTGGAGGTGGTAGAGAGAGGGACTTGAGAAGTTCCGGTGGGTGGTCTCAGATGAGAGACTGAAGGAAATGTATTTTTTTGGGAGGGTTTCCGGGCTAGGGAGGTGGTGATCGAAAAAATGACGGGCAAACCCCTCACCAACCGACTTTGCTGTCATCTCCACAGGGGTAGAATGGGAATTTGGAAGCGTGTGAAATTTTTGTATTTTGTGGGCGGGAAGTTTTGCCGCTATGAGATTTTGAATTTCGCTAAGGTACAAGTATAATGATAAAAAATTGTGACACCGTACTAGTACCTCTGTTCATGGCCGAGTGCAAAATCAAATCATCATCACGTTGAATATAGGTCACTACCATGATCATGATCTATCTTCTTAATCCCATTCAAAAATGCGTTTGAAATATTTCAGGATTGGTGGGAGATTTTGCCGCCCGACAGAGATTAAATTAAACCACACGTTCGACAATTCAAACTTGAGACCTTGGCTATGATACCATTTAAGTTCGAACTGATTCAAAAAAGGCTAGGCAATTAATTTATATAACATCCACAGGAACAACTACCAAGTTGATCCCAACCGCAGATAAATGCATCCACCAACAAAAGTCTGAACGGTGCCTTAATCTAAGGAAACATTTCACAAGACCAATGTACTCACTATGTTAGTGTTCATCTCCAATTATCTATGGCATTTTCTTAGTCTTTGGGAGATTATAACGAACTTGATTGGCCTCGTGCAGTAGGGCATCACATGCTTCTAATCTCGATCTCAACATGTCAACTTTTGTTCTTAGCATAGCTGTTGCAACTCGTTCTACTTGGAGTTGTTCCTCCAAAACTTGAGCAGAGAAAGACTTGGACTTGGGCTTCAAAACCCAGCATTTCGCAGGAAAGAGTTTTTGGTGATATCTTTATCTTTCCCGGGTTTTGCCATCTCAAATTTCATATTAGCCAGACAAGTTTTGAGTTGTGTAAAAAGAAAAGTTATTACAGAGAAAAATGCAGATGGTAGATTTAATGTGTACGAACTACTTTTAATCATACAAGTTGACATGCCTGACTATAATAAGGACCATCTATCTTGCTAGCAGGCATAATTATTAATGGGCTACCATGTACGGGAACCGTATCCTCTAACGTGAAGGAGCTAAGTCAGGAAAAATAAAGAAGCAAAGTCAGGCTTCTGTAGCATAAGTACAAGGTTATGCACTGTCTTTAACTAATAAAGGTGATTACTGTAGATGTTTAAAAACTAAACTAAATTTTATTACACCATAATTTTCTCTGCATGTAATTACTTCAAATGCAAGACACAAGTTTGTATTGTGCAAATTAATTTAAATTATTTGGATTTTAGACATATGGTTTGGGGGAAGGAAAGTTAGAGTACTGTAGCTTCTCTAACTTTTCACCTTCAAGTTAGAGTACTGTAGCTTCTCTAACTTTTCACCCATGTACGTAGTCCTTCCAAGAAACAGCCGTTATTGCATTACGAGCAGAAAATAGTTCACACGTGCGCTCAGATTCAAATTTTCAGCATGCAGTCGATTTATGGTTTAATTGAAGTACACATCAGGAAATTATTTCACACAAAATACAGCAGCCACATGGAACATATCTAATTTTAGTACAACAACAAAATTTGCAATTATTACAGACCACGAAATTTTGAACGAAATTTTGAGCAGTAATTAGTTACAGCATTGGCATCAGCAGTCCACTTGACTGAACAACAGAATCAAAGTTTATTTAGACACCTTCAATTCCCAGACACATCACAACTGGCTTACCATGACAAGTGCATAGGAGATTCTTTAGAACATTTTCTGTCAAAGTTTGCCTATTTTTCAATTCATGTATCTCTTGGCGTGTCTTGGCAATTAATTCATCAGCATCTTTGTTTTCCCGCCCAAATATATCAACTGCCTCTTGGAGTGCATCCCCGAAATCTCTTTGTGCCGGATTAAGTTGACCAATAGATACCATGGGCCTATGCGAGCAATATGCACTCTCACTGCTGCTTTGTGAAACATCAATACTTGAGGCATTGGCCCTTGCTTCTGGCATTGTAGCTTTATTTGAAGCCTGAAATTTAGATAAAACAAGTTACAACATCATATGATGCAATAAAAGACCTCCAATTTCAAGAACATCATTGAGCTGATATAACACAACAAGCAATCAAAAATAGAGCCTCGTACATCTATTTCTTCTGGAATGGTTGGTGTACCGGACTCAGTGGACCAATGAGAGCACGTGCCACTGTCACTGTTGCTCTGTGAAATGACCGCAACACTTGATAAATGGGTTGTCCCTACTGACATTACAGCTTTGTTTGCAGGCTGAAACTAAGACAAAACAAGTTAAAATGCAATACAATACAAGGCAAACAAACAGCATTGTTGACATAATTTTGAAAGAACCATGGGCAGATACAACAAAGAAACCAGTTAAGCCACATGCCTCTTAGAACAAACCAAACTAGATCATGGCGATGATGTATACAATGAACCAAGCAACTAGACATCATGTGCCCAATAACGAAGCCAGGTCACTGCACAGAAGAAATCTAGCAAATAGCCAAATACAGTCAAAAGATGTGCATGTTGGATTTGATACTATTAGGAAAATAATGTATGATTGATTTAAGCATGACTCAGATAGTGCCTTCGACATCGCAGAAGGTCAATGCAACAATTAATTGTATGGCTTGTATGAAGTGCCATAACATTTAAATTAAGCATAACGAGGCATTGCTTAATCTGAGAACTGAGTGCTAGCTCAGTGGCAAGGCTTGCGAGTGCGCAGCCAGCCCACCCGGGTTCGAGTCCCAACAGGACCGAATTAAACGGGGTGTTATCTAGCGCGTATAAATTCGCTGCTAGAGAGGTCTCATCATCTATCTCACAACGTATAGACAAGGGAGGGAATCTTCCTACGTTGGTCAACGTTTAGGCAATGCTTAATCTTGAATTCATGATCAAACTCAAACAAAAAAGGGCATATAACAAGTAGCACCATGTGCATCATGTATAATAGATTACTAGAAACTGAATGAAGCAATTGAACATGGAGCGTATTATATAAACAGCCAGATCATTTGAATATGGATATACCACATCATGTCAATGGGACTCAGAAAAACAAAGCTAGACATTTAAACAAGTAATATAACTATTTTTTCACCATGTTTCAAGTAGAATAGGAAGCTAGGTTAGGAATAAAGCAATCATGTTTCAAGTAGAATAGGAAGCTAGGTTAGGAATAAAGCAATAAAAAAACACAAAGTGCATCATTTCAGCTAGGATCATTTCTATCAAACTTCATGCACTAGCCATGGAACAACAGGCAAACTCAATGAAGCAACAGGCAAAAAATTAACATAATAGAATTTCAGGACTTGTATTAACATAGCCAAATCATGTAACTTATACCCAGGCATGCCGGATGCCAGATGGGTCAAAGGCAGTGTGCAATGTTCCATATGGTCATTGTTTATATTTTATTAGATTCCATTAGGCAACTTAGGTAGTGCAACATACAGAAAATGATGCAATTGAACTATGCACAGGAGGTAAATTAACATTCCAAAAAAAACAGGGAACTTACGTGAGCTTTTTTTTGAGTCACACGGACCTCATCGGGTACTTGGACAGAAGAACCTGGTGCCTCACTGTTTCTCCTCTGCATGAAGGAGAGGCCAATTGTAAACAGAAACAGGTCCAAGATATAGAAGTTTGCATTAAGCAATATACAAAAAACAGCAGGTACTTACATGATTATAGGCGAGCTTTACTCTACGTTTATGAGTGTAAGATGTGCCTGCTGCACGTGTAATAATAACAAACAGTTACGAGTCACGGCTTTGCTATAATTAAATTGACACCAAATAGTAGTAGAAGCCATGGTTCAAAAAAGCGTACGCCTAGGTACGCTTAAGCGCGCTTAAGCGCTGAGCGGTTGTCTTCCGCTTCGCTTTTGGCCTAAGCGTTCGATTAAGCGAGACAGGGAATCTGGTCGTGTTTTGTGCTAGAATCTCCTCTATGCGAGTGTTGGTGTGTTGCCTGTGTTGCTCTGCTCCTTGCTCGATGCATTGATGGTGATTAGGTCTGGCTTAGCTGCTTGCTACTCCTCTACTGCTTAGCTGCTTGCTACTCCAGTAAAGCTTAGCTGCTTGTTTGTGTTTGTTACATTGTTTGCTTAGCTGCTTGTGTGTTTATAAGAAATTGGAGCAAAACCGAGGCTAACCAAGGTATTAATCCCCGTATTCCTCAGAAATGTAGCATTACATGCTTAGGATACAAATTTACAGCATATTATAGGGGTATATGTGCCCATCTTGACTTCCCTGTTTCATGTTCGTACGATTTTAGCCTGAGCGCTTAAGCGGCGCTTAAGCTCGCTTAAGCAGCAGTTCCTCTAAGCAGTGCCTCACCGCTCGCTTAGCGCCTAGCGCTTTTTTGAACCTTGGTAGAAGCATTATGACGTGCATAAACATGTAATACAGGATCGCAGAAAGATATCAAACATGATGTAACTAGAGCAGTAGCCTACGGCCAAATAGTGAGAAATTGTAATCGTGTCAATTGTGGACTTGTATAGCCTACCCCAACTTGTTTGGGAATAAAGGCTTTGTTGTTGTTGTTGTTGTCAATCGTGGACATGTAGAGCATTCAACGGCTCATGATTGGTGGCTCATATTTTGTAGAGTTTCAGCGAATGGGTGGGTTAGGTTACTCAGACCACCACACTGTATTTATATCATCTGAGTTAGGGTTACAATACTACTGGACATGGGCCTCTATGGGCCTCACACTGGATACAATATTACTACAGCGCTACTACTAAACTCACTCATGGTAACACACCCCCTCAAGATGATCATGGGTAAACAACCATGGCCATCTTGCAACAACAACATGACACATATGACAACTACCAGTAATGAACATTCAGCATAACTCCTAGGATACATGACAGCATTGCACTTTCCATCATCTTGTCATCTCGATTCATCTCTTCATCAGCAGCGAAGATATCCAGCTTCAACCATCTGGGATACGCACAACTCCTAACCATACACGTCCTCAACAACCCCGGCTGCCTCACCACACAAGTTCCGCAGAACCATCCACACTCGCCTCAATGTCCTCAGCCTCTCTTCTCCACTCTGCCCGGCCACCTCTTCCGTCTCTCCCACAAACCCCCAGCCAACTCCTGCCTCAACCATCCACTCCTCAAGCACCCATGCCTATCCCCCGGTCAGGCCTCAACCAGTCTCACCTCAGGCACGCATGCCTTTCCCCTGGACATATCCACAACCATCACCATCACCACTAAACCGCAGCCTCATCAACTCCATCACGACTCAACCGCAGCCTCATCAACTCCATCACCACATATCCTCACAGCCTCACATCTCCATTTTCTCCTCACTTCCACTCGGATGGCGCCTCGTCTGCGCGCCCTGGCCAACCTGGCGTACGGCACCTGGCCACATCGACCGGCTCGCGCTGGTCAACGTCCAGCACCAACCTCCGGCTCCGCCCTGCGCTCAAAGGCTCGCCCCACTCCGCACGCCTCCAACTTCTGCCCCTCACACGGATCCAGATCTCTCTGCCACGGATTCACTTCCTCTTCTCTCCTTTCTAAACCAAAACGATCTTCACCCTCTTCTTTCTCCCCGCGCGAGCAGCCGCCGATCTCACACAGCTCACATCGCTGTGTGTGATAGCCGCAACCGACGCAGAGCACCTGATGCGGCCTCCCGCCGCCTGGATTTCTACATCTCAACGGTGGGTTTTGTGATCAAAGGAAGAACTTGTTTGGTACTGTTTGTGGCGGCTAGCAGGAAGGAAACCTAGGCTCTGATACCATGTAGAGTTTCAGCGAATGGGTGGGTTTGGTCACGGAAAAACATACTTATGCGTCGTGTTTAAACCTAAAGGATGAGGTGGTTATCAACGAAAGCACTTGTAAGTTAGAAATATAGCACGAATTCAGAAATACAGTCAGCTGCAATACTCCTAACAGAACAAAACGCGCAGGGATGTCTGGTTACCTATTTCTGGGCGGCGTTTAGACGTGTTCCGCGTTCTTACGGGTGACGTGGAGGTCGGCGAGGGGACTGCTGTTGCGGTGGGTGCCGGGGAAGCAGATCTTGGGGGGTCGGAGAAGGACATGCTGGGCGGTCGATGAAGTGTTCAGCGCGCCGGCCGAACTAGAAGGTCGGTGAAGCAGATGATGTGCAGTGCACGGTGGCGTCGGTGTCGGCGAAGCTGGTCAGGTGCGGTGGTCGATAGAGTCGGCGAACGAGATACGGTGCGGTGGACGCCGGAGTAGGTGCGGATAGGGCAGCCTCGGGGTTTGAAGCCGTGGCAGCTTGAACGGCGAAGTGCGGCGGCCGGGAAGATCTGGAGGTAGGCAAGAGGGGCGGTTTCTCTGAGGGCTTGCGGGCGAAACTAGGGCGAAGCTGGGCGATAGAGGAGTAGAAGGGAATTTCGCAGTCCTTCTTTTGAGGAAAAAAATATTCGCAGATCTGAAACTTTGCGGCGCGAGATATTTGGGCGTTGGCGGGGAATTTTACCGCTCGATGATATTAAATTTTGGCTGCAGTAGGTTTTTTTTTAGAGTATGTAATAATAATAAATAGTAGGCCCTACTAGTACTGTACGTCTGTTCAGGAATCCAAGGGGGTAGAGGTAGAGGTATAGATATATAGACAATATAGAGATATAAGAAATGGCGGGGGCTAGCGGAAATGCACTTTGCCTCATAGGAGCATATGCTCCCATTATGTGAATCCATATTTCAAAGTGTCAAAAAATTCTAAACTAAAATTTTACATGTATATCTAGACATTTTATGTTGGTACACAAGTTTTCTCACAAAAAAATTATGTGGCTCCTATAAAAAAGACAAATTTTGATGTTGTAACACGACTACGTACAGTATATTTTTTGCCTTTTTTTACACGCCACACAAAATGTCGTTTTTCCACGAAAACTTGTGAACGAACATATGATGTCACAATGTATACCAAAAAAATTAACATTTATATAATTTTTTTAATCATTTTCTATAATTGGTGCATATGCACGCGTGTGCCAAAACGCCACCTCCGCAGGCTAGGAGTTTCTAAACTTCTTATGGCACATCAAATAAAATGTTGTTCAAACAATAATAATAATGTGCTTATGATTGTTACTCCCTTCCACCATGAATAAAGTCCACATCGGTTTCGTGTCAAACTTTGACTCGAGATTTAGGTACCCACATGATAGTGCTAGTATCATAGCTAGTATCATACACATTGGTCCCACAAAAATGTTGATCTGGCAGCTAATTAAGTAGGAGAGAGGAGATTAGTGTAACATAGGTAGATACTGTATCATAGCGCAAACAACGAGAAAACTTAATGCTAAACAAATCTTGTACACAAATTTGCATTGAGATTCTAAAAAATAATAAATGTAGCATTACTATGATACTACTCCATGATACTACCCACTATAGAAATAGTATGACCAGCCTAATTTTATGACATCCGCAAAATATACCATTGGAAAGTTCATCGAAACAAGCATCCGATGATATAGTTTTGAATGACATGCAACTCATAATTGGCGGGCCCAAGTATTAGTCTAAGTTTGCCTCTGAAAACAAATTGGCATTGTACTCTAGGACAAAGGGAGACTACTCGCAATGGCAATATCATAAGTAGTATCATGCACTACATGCATGCAAAATGTTGATGTGTCATATCAGTTAATGATGAAAGAGACGATAGTGGTATCATAGGTAGATATCGTATCATATCATGTAGAACTAGAAAAATTACTGCCAAACAAATCTTGTACACACTTTTGTATTGAGATTCTACAAATCCCTAAATACATGTAACATATTATACTACTACATGATGATAATATGGACTGTGAAAATAATATTGTACATTAGTATCATATGTATGATACTATTATATGATACTCCCCATTGTGACTAGTCTAATAATAACAATAGTACTCAAATTTGTCTTGTCCCTCGGGTGTTTAGAAGTATATGTTCGGTCCCTCACGTATTTAAGAATTATGTTTGGCCCCTCAACTCTAATGTGGTCAAAATTGAGCACTTGAACACTTAGTTAGGTCTAGCAATGATAAAAACTTGATTGGTCTGTTTATTATTTGTTATGTGGCACGGCGGCAAAGCATTTTGCTAAATCTCAAGCACACATAGTTGGGGTCCATTAGAGGGACTAATTAAATCAAAGTACAATGGATTATGAAAGCAGGTTTTATCATTGATTAGCTTTGCAACGGCCTATCAACTGTAAGTGTTGCATGTGTTCTAAAGAACTATGTTCATCGTCACAGATCAAGAGGAGTACGCAGTGGAGGACGCACAAAACAACCGTAGGCCAGGTGGGCACACCTTACTAATTTTCTTTTTTCCACTTTATATGTGATAATTTTTTACATAATTAATTAACTAAAACATTTTAAAATAGGGTGGGCCATTCAACCCAAACACCATGTTGCGTACGTCGCTGAGGGTAAGGGGTAGTCTAAGGGGGCAATGTAAGACCTAATTAAGTGTTTGAGGTTAGTTATGGACCGCTGTTATACCTAATTGTGTTTGAGGTTAGTTAGGGACCTTATTATACATAATTAAGTGTTAGAGGTGAGTTCAAATAATAATATATAGTTGGGGTCTAAAGTTCACCAACGTATGCAACACACGAGCTGCCAAATGTGTACTTAATTAACCCTATTAGGAAAACACAAGATTATCTCATTCAACAAAATATTAGGAAAGTGTATCACAATTGTATTTATCCCTTATCTCTCTCATGTTAACCGAGACAAGAGTTCGTTCTAGGTCAGCTCTACGACAATTAGCGTCGCAAGGGTGGTAACATAGGTGTGCAGTTGCGAAAGTTTTTTCCCAAGTTATCGACTTCCTCAATCCACACTTAATATTTGTGCATGCGGGCCTAAGTATATGGTACTACTTAGTTCTATTCCTAGTATATATGTTGGGTGACTTAGAAAAATCATACTTCGTACATGATTCCTTCGAAAATCCTTTAGGGCTTCTTTGATTCATATTAGGTTGGTATAAGATAATAGGATTTAGATCTTATAGGAATATTTCCTACACTAGTAGTTTGATTCATATGAACATATCCAATAGGAAATAATCCTATAGGAATCATCAAGTAGTGCAAATCCTAGTATAGGATTAAATATTTGGTCCTACCTCATGGAAAAATTCATTTGGCGCAATCAAACGCAACTCATCTTATTATAGGATTTAACTACACATGTCATCCCAAATCCCAATCCTACATTCCTACTCCTATGATTTCCCTATCCTGTGAATGAAAGGAGCCCTTAAAATCAAACTATCCCGCACCTCGTCGATTCGTATAAAACCGACTCTAGCCAACAACTCTTCGCCCGACCTTTCTTCTTCACCATCAGGCCACCACACACTGTCATTTTCCATTGCAACGCATTTAGGGTGTGTTCGGTTCCAGAACCAAGTGGAATGGAATGGAACCGTTCCGCACCTAGAGCCCATTCTTGTGTTCGGTTGTGGAATGGAACGGAACCGAGTGGTTCCTCGAAAGGGAATATTCTCCCCATATGCAGAATGCACCCATTCCACCGAATCGGTGGAATGTGGTGGAACGGCTGTTACTTAGCCGCTATTAATTACAAAGCACTTCACTAATCCAACCAAAAAAATTATTAGTTGTTGTTAATTATGATTTTGAGATTAAAAAGGCCACTATTAATTACGATATTTAGACAAAAGATTAAACTTTAACTTCATTCCGTTCTACTCTCCAAATTCCCCGACCATACAAAAAATAACATTAATTACGATTTTAAGATTAAAAAGGCCATTAGGCGTTGTTAATTACGATTTTAAGATTTAAAAGGCTATTTGCCATTGTTAATTACGATTCTTAGACAAAAGTTTAGTTTAACCACATTCCGTTCTGCTCTCCAATTCCTCCAACCGAACAAAAAACAGTACCATTCTGTACCTCCTTTTTGTCCAAACCGAACGCGGGGATGGAACCATTCCATTCCTCTGGAAAGGAACCATTCCTTACTAAAATCTTCTTGTGCCACCTCCCAGTTTAAAGGCCTACTCGCATAACCCTACAGGTACAGCTCTGCACTCGCGTGGGCAACCGAACACACCTACATCATCAATGCCCCGCGTACTTATCCGCACCGCCTACAGCTCTGCACTCCTATGACCTATCCATGGCTGGGCAGTCAAAAAAAAAGCTGCGTCACCTGGGAAATCAACAAGCCGCGCAAGCAAGTCGCAAGCATCATAAATTCCGAATCAATGCCTAGCTACAGTCTACCTGGCCTCCTCCCAACTCATTGTCCTTGAGGCCTTAACAAAGCCTTCTAAAAGGGTTTTATCAAAATATTCCATATGGATTAGTAAAAAAACGCACCTGCTAAAGATTCATATATGCCCATTTGAATCTTGGTCAAATCCTAGGTTTGACCATGATTTAAACAAGTTTAAAACATGAATATGAAAATTAAGCATGTATCCTTCGTAGTCACTCCAAAATGAAGCTCTTGAGAGGGTTTTTGAAATTTCCATGTTTGAAACCAAAAAACCACGTACTTCTCTTCATGCATGCTTGACTTCATAAGACAGAGTTGAGGGCTAGGGTAGCTAGATACATGATGTTTCTGGTTTGAATATGTCTAGACCTTGTTTATCAACTTAATTGAATGCTTACTATATGACATAAGAAGACTACGTGCCTTGGTTTTTCATTTATTTTCATTTATTTTGAATTTTTATGCCCATTTGAATCTTGGTCAAATCCTAGGTTTGACCATGATTTAAACTAGTTTAAAACATAAATATGAAAAATTAAGTATCTATCCTTCTTAGCCACTCCAAAATGAAGCTCTTGGGAGGGTTTTTGAAATTTCCATGATTGAAACCAAAAACCACTTCTCTTCATGCTTGACTTCATAAGTCAGGGTTTAGGGATATATATATATATAGGGGGTACATGCATGATTTTTCTGGTTGGAATATGTCTAGAACTTGTTTTTCAACTTGAGCTTATCTAGAGCTTGTTTTTAAATTTTTTATACCCATTTGATTCTTCATCAAATCCTAGGTTTGTTGACCTAGATTTGAACAAGTTTAAAACATGAATATGAAAAGGTAAGCATGTATGCTTCTTAATTAGTCACTCCAAAATGAAGCTCTTGGGAGGGTTTTTGAAATTTCCATGATTTAAACCAAAAACCACTTCTCTTCGTGCTTGACTTCATAAGTTAGGGTTTAGGGATATATAGGGGGTAGATACATCATGATTTTTCTGGTTTGAATATGTCTAGAGCTTGTTTATCAACTTAATTGAATGCTTACTATATGACATAAGAAGACTATGTGCCTTGATATTTCATTTTTTTTAATTATGCCCTTTTGAATATTGGTCAAAACCTAGGTTTGACAAAGATTTAAAAAAGATTAAAACATGAAAATGAAAAAGTAAGCCTTGATCCTTCTTATTAACTCCAAAATGAAGGTTTTTGGGAGGGTTTTTGAAATATCCATGTTTGAAACCCAAAACCACTTCTCTTCGTGCAGAGTTTAGGGTTAGGGGTAGCTAGCTAGACACCTGAATTTTCTGGTTTGATATGTCTAGACCTTGTTTATCAACTTAATTGAATGCTTACTATATGACATAAGAAGACTATGTGCCTTGATTTTACATTTTTTTAAAATTATGCCCATTTGAATCTTGGTCAAATCCTAGGTTTGACCATGATTTAAACAAGTTTGTTTATCAACTTGAATGCTTGCTATATGACATCAGAAGACTATGTGTTTGGTTTTTGTTTTTTGAATTTGTTATGCCCATTTGAATCTTAGCTAGTCAAATCCTAGGTTTGAATATATATGTCTAGACCTTGTATATCAACTTGAATGCTTACTATACATATGACATAAGAATGTTATGTGCTTTGGTTTTTCATTCTTTTCATTTTTTCTGAATTTTTAGGGCCATTTGAATCTTGGTCAAATCCTTGGTTTGACCAAGATTTAAACAAATTTAAAACATGAAAATGAAAAGGGAAGTCTGTATCCTTCTTAGTCACTCTAAAATGAAGCTTTTGGGATGTTCTTTAAATTTCAATGTTTGAAACCCAAAACGACTTCCCTTCATGCTAGACTTCATAAGATCGACAGGGGGTAGATACATGATTTGTCTGGTTTGGATATATCTAGACCTTGTTTATCAACTTGATTGCTTACGATATGACATAAGAAGACTATGTGATTTGGTTTTTCATTTTTCTGATTTTTTTGAATTTTGTGCCCACCCATTTGTATCTTCGTCAAATCCTAGGTTTGACCAAGATAATTTAAACAAGTTTAAAACATGAAAATGTAAAGGGAAGCATGTATCCTTCTTAGTCACTCTAAAATGAAGCTTTTGGGAGGTTTTTGAAATTTCGATGTTTGAAACCCAAAACCACTTCTCTTCACACGCTTGACTTCATAAGACAGAGTTTAGGGGTTAGGGGTATAGATACATGATTTGTCTGGTTTGAATATGTCTAGACCTTGTTTATCAACTTGAATGCTTACTATATGACATAAGAAGACTATGTGATTTGGTTTTTCATTTTTCTGTTTTTTAATTATTTTTCTGCCCATTTGAATCTTGGTCAAATCCTAGGTTTGAACAAGATTTAGACAAGTTTAACACGTGAAATTAAACGAATAAGTAAGCATTGATCCTTCTTAGTCACTCCAAAATGTACCAATTGATAGTGTTAACTTTGCTTCATGGAAAAAATAATGTCATGTAAATGAGTTAACTTGGATTTCCTACCCTTGAATCCATAGGAAACTTTGTTCTAATGCACTATTATAATCAACCGAGTTTTTACACCAACAGGTCTGTCACTTACGTGTGGTGCCCACGCGTGAGGTCCCACACTTGAGTGAGCACAAGTCACGTGCAATAGGTACGCCAACTCCCAGCCATCTTCTTTGTCAAGAGAAGACGCATCAGGATGCGTATTGGAAGTCTGTGGGTCCTTCTGGATCCTTCGGTTGTCCCTCTCACACAAAAAAACAAATCTCTCTCATTCTCGGCCTCGCTCGACTCGCTCGCTCGCTCGCTCGCTCGCACCTCCTGCCCACTGACAACTGTCAACATCATCATCATCACCCGAAAAAGGGAAGACACCATAATGCTCTGCCTTTTTTCTCTCCTTCCGAGTGATCCCTCTTCCTCCGAGTTTCACTCGACGGGCAAACGCACATCTGCAGCATAGTAATAATAAAAAGGTAGAAAAATCGATATACGAATCTATAATTAAATAGGTTAAACTAGGGTTTTGCCCTGTACTACAGATCAAGGTTCAAAAAATCCAACTACGGGGTTCGAACAACACGATTCTAATCCAAGAACTTTTTCGACCTCATCCAAGTGGCCTCAAACTATAGGGTTAGCATCTAGTGCAGTATGTGTGAAAATGTATGCACTATGTGTGCTATAACTTGTATGTCTTTCAAATTTGAACCAACTTTGAATAAGTTTGAAATATTTGAAATGGGGCTTTTGGCTTAAACGTTTGAAACTCAAAACGATTCTCTTCATGCTAGACTTCATAAGACCGAGTTTAGGGTTAGGGGTAGATACATGATTTGTCTGGTTTGAATATGTCTAAACCTTGTTTATCAACTTTAATGCTAACTTCTCAGTCACTCTAAAATGAAGTTTTTGGAGGTTTTTGAAATTTCCATCTTTGAAACCCAAAACCACTTCTCTTCATGCTTGACTTCATAAGAAAAAGTTTAGGGTTAGGGGGTATAGATACATGATTTGTATGGTTTGAATATGTCCAAACCTTGTTTATCAACTTGAATATGCTTACTATATGACATAAGAAGACTATGTACTTTGGTTTTTAAATTTTCTGACTTTTTTAATTTTCTGCGCATTTGAATCATATCTTGGTCAAATCCTAGGTTTCACCAAGATTTAGACAAGTTTAACACGTGAAAACGAGTAAGTAAGCATGGATCCTTCTTAGTCACTCTAAAATGAAGCTTTTGGGATGTTCTTGAAATTTCCATGTTTGAAACCCAAAACCACTTCTCTTCATGATTGACTTCCATAAGATCGACAGATCAGTTTAGGGTTAGGGGTAGATATATACATGATTTTTTGGTTTGAATATGTCTAGACCTTGTTTATCAACTTGAATGCTTACTATACATATGACATAAGAATGCTATGTGTGCTTTGGTTTTTCATTCTCTTTTTGATTTTTTTCTAAATTTTTAGGCCCATTTGAATCTTGGTCAAATCCTTGGTTTGACCAAGATTTAAACAAGTTTAAAACATGAAAATGAAAAGGGAAGTCAGTATCCTTCGTAGTCACTCTAAAATGGAGAAGCTTTTGGGATGTTCTTGTAATTTCTATGTTTGAAACCGAAAACGAGTTCCCTTCACATGCTAGTAGACTAGCTTCATAAGATCGACAGGCCGGGGGTAGATACATGATTTGTCTGGTTTGGATATATCTAGACCTTGTTTATCAACTTTAATGCTTACTATATGACATATATAAGAAAACTATTGCTTTGGTTTTTCCTTTTTCTGTTTTTTATTTATTTTGATGCCCATTTGAATCATGTCGAATCCTAGGTTTGACCAAGATAATTTAAACAAGTTTAAAACATGAAAATGAAAAGGGAAGCATGTATCCTTCTTAGTCACTCTAAAATGAAGCTTTTGGGAGGTTTTTGAAATTTCGATGTTTGAAACCCAAAACCACTTCTCTTCACATGCTTGACTTCATAAGACAGAGTTTAGGGGGTTAGGGGTATAGATACATGATTTGTCTGGTTGAATATGTCTAGACCTTGTTTATCAACTTTAATGCTTACTATATGACATAAGAAAACTATTGCTTTGGTTTTTCTTTTTCTGATTTTTTTGAATTTTGATGCCCATTTGAATCTTGTCAAATTCTAGGTTTGACCAAGATTTAAACAAGTTTAAAACATGAAAATGAAAAGGGAAGCATGCAACCTTCTCAGTCACTCTAAAATGAAGTTTTTGGGAGGTTTTTGATATTTCCATGTTTGAAACCCGAAACCACTTCTCTTCATGCTTGACTTCATAAGACAGAGTTTAGGGTTAGGGGTAGATACACTACAAGAGATTTGATTTACTGTGACAAGCTCAAAACGTCATGCAATAGCAATAAACGTCACGGAAGACCCCTCTATGACGTAGTTTGAGCGTCACAGGCCTCGTCACGGAATCCCCGTCACAGATTACTCCCTAGTGACGCGGCACGCCGAAAACGTCACGGAGTATGGATGACGTCATGTGTGATGTCATCACATAGAAGATCATCCCATTTCTAGGAAACGTCACGGATGCCAATGACGTCATGTCTGATGTCATTTCATTAATATAGAAATAATCCTGGTATTTTTTGATTTTTTGATTTTTTCCCAAAAATATATATTTATTTCGTGTGTAATTTTCTGGAAATAATATTTATTTCTTTAGTTGTTACTTAAATAATTTATAGAATTAATATACATTAGATTGTGAATCAAAATTAATTTTGAATACATATACTTAATTGACATTGAAGTCACAATATATATCTAACTCACGACCAAATATCATCTCATATCCAAATACCATTTTACATAACTAAATAAGTTCTTAGGTTGCACTGTAAATTTGTCATAATTAAGGACGAGCAACTAAGTTCATGCTAGAATAGCACCACCATGCATCAATGCACCATCAAGTATGGTGTCTAATTCTGCGTTGCATGTTTTTGTAAGAGGAAGCTAATAAGACTGTCATGTTCTTCTTGCTTTTTTCATATGTTTTATTCTTTTCTTCTTGGCTCTTCTTCATTGCCGCTAATTCTTCTTGTTGTTTCCTTTGCATCTCTTCTAGTGCAGCCTCTTGCATTTGACCTCTCTCGGTTAAATGTTGTTGGTACATTGTATTTGCCTCTATTGCTTCTCTCTTATGTTGTTCAACCTTTTCTTCTAACTCTCGAATACGTTCTTCAGAATCTGATGTCCTAAACGTCTCAAATCTTGATTGGTACCCCATGTTTGAAAGGAAGGTGCTTGAGGAGTTGTGCTCCTTTAAGACTTCAGCCACAATATGTGTACCAGACACCAGGTGCTCATCTTCTTGTTGTGCTTCAGTCCTTCTCTTTTCCATGTCAGTCTGTAGAAGAGAAGCATTGTTGCTCAGGTTACATAAAGGTTATATGTTCAATTAAACTTGCAAAAGCATAGTATAAGATCCATAAGCATGTACACAATATATAGTTTCCTTTCATGAAGCAAACAACCAACAACAGCAACAAGTCATCAAGTAGCCAGTAGCACATAAACAACAAATATTGCAGCAATCATCGGCACAACAAGCAACCAGCGACATAGCAAACATCCAGCAGCACATAAACAGCCAGGGGCACATCAAATAGCCAGCAGCACAGCAAGCAGCCAGCAACATCTCAAGCAACAATAAATACAGCCAGCAACAACTGTTATTCAAGTAACCAAAAATAGATAGAAATCTCACATAAGCTTCAAGGGCAGTGGCGCTCATGCATCCCGTCTTTCTATTGGTATTGGTCTCTTTGAAAAACTCAATGGGACTAGGGTCCTCATTGTTGTACTTGTCTTTTTTCTACAAGACGTAGCAATTCATATAATTAGTATTCCAAATATGAAAGTTACCAAAATGTACAGCCAACTATAGAAAATACAGTGCGGAAAATGGGCAGGATACTTACAAGTTGGTGGAAATGAGAAGGATAAGACCTAGAGCATGTAGTTTGGTGATGCTTGACAGCTTTTTGGTTCTCCTTGTTCGTCGCACAGATTTTCTATATGAAGCAAATGAATATTAGTATTATAAGTAGCAACGGAATATATGTTAAAACAGTAAACATGCTATCACTACAAGGATGAAGAATGTAGATATACATGACGGACTACAAGTACAGTAAAGGGATACATGGATTCAGATATGCTTAACAATTGCTACATTGGTATTGCTGAAATCCTAACAGGGTTACCTACAAGCAGGATCAGGAAATGGTACAACGCATTTCCCAGGCCTTATGCCGATGCTACCGTGTGGGTAATTCCCAGCTCTTCTACAGCAGCGCATTCAACAAAAGAGTCAAAAAATGAGATTGCAATTTGTAAGAAGTTTTTAATGTCTCTTTCTAAATTACCTGATCCCAAAACTATGTATCTCATTTTGTAAGAAAATGTGCATCTGGAATACAATGCTCCAACAAATAATTTGTTAACCATACATTGAAGTTTTGATCTGATGTAGGTCAAATCTAGAAGCACCGAGACAAAATAATAGGGAAAAGCCAGCAACGTATTGGTTAGATGCAGATGGAAAAATAGTAATCTGCAGTAATACTTTATCAATGAAAAACGCATATGCCTCTGTTGATTAGCGTAAGGCAACTACACTTTCCAAGGTTTAAACTTTGACACATAATTTTCAACAGTATATTGATCAGAATTGTACTTCTATTCGTGAGATTTGTTCACCAATCGAACATTACTAGAGTGCCCACACAGATTCAGTTGGTACAAACCTTGTTTTCTTCATCTGACCATTTGTTCAGTTGACTAGCTATGTTTCGTATGTTTGCAAGATGCCCTGCCTCCTCAGCCTTGCGCTTCGCAATCCTTGCCAACCTGTTTCTCTCATACTCCGGAGTTGCGGGCATGATTGTACTACCTTGGCGAAGAAGGATATGATGAAACATTAGAAAAAAATGTTAACATATAATGGCAAGATTTAGAAAAGCAATGACCATAAGCATACAGTAAGTTATTTAACAAAGTCATCATTTACATGTCTACCTGACCCTCTTAGCAATATCATGACTCACTTTATCTCTTTAATGAGGAAAGCATGTAAACATAGCATCACCTCAAAAGCATTTAGTTTGAGGACATATTGTAGTAGTTTCAGCACACATGTTTATATGACAGCATGCTTGTCTGTGTGTATATTTAAAAAAATTCTTAACCAAACTACTTAAAACACAGAGATCATGCAACTGTAGCTTAAGCTTTCAATTAAAATAGGAGCTACTCCCTGTACAAGAAAACACTGTAGGTAATCCAATAGAAGTCATGTTGAGATTCAGTAATATCATCATGGCTGTTATGCTGTCAACTAGTACTAACTAATGATATATCTACTCATTAGAAAAAAATATCTCTTCCACACCGGATCTTCTTGTACTAGATGCTATTAATAAGGTTGAGTATATATGTATATATTGAATGATGAGAGAAGCAAACACAATATTGTTTTTCTAATTCAATAAACTTCACTAAATTCAGTAAAAGAAATATGTACCCAGAATAGAATACCTTATTTATTTTTGGAAAGGAACGCCATGTATTCCATTACTAGTACATGCCGGCTGAATCGCCAAATACAACGTCTATTACAAATTTTGTGAAATAGCCAAACCAGGATTCACATGTACCCATCCCCTGATACCAACACCATGCGCAGCTAAACTGTTTTCTGCCATATTAAGACCTTGGACAAACAAGTTTTATAGCGTCAAAACAACTTTATTCAGCTGAAGTTTAATTTTCTGGAACAGAGTACCTAGTGCTTTTAGTGGATGGATTAACTACCATGGAGGTATATCTGATTTGGAATACGGAGTACTATAAACCAGTAGCATTGCTAGCTAGCCTCCATGGCTTTTATCAACACATGAAATTAATCTACGACATATAGGAATCGGAACACAACCTGCAAGGGAGAGAAAAAAGTAACACACCACTCAGTCGGAGTGCAGGCGTTATCGTGATCGCGGATAGACCAGCACTCGTCGGAGGGAACAGGGAAGTGGCGCACAGGAGGACGTCCACTGGTGGAAAAATGGCCTTCGGTCGCGGTGCGCAACTGCCATTAGTCGCGGTTGCGCAACCGCGACCTATTATTCGCGACTAAAGGTCCCCCTTTAGTCGCGGTTCCTTACGAACCGCGACTAAAGGCCCGTCCACGTGGGCGGCAGGCGAGCGCCAGGGCGGAGGACCTTTAGTCGCGGTTCGCTCGCCAACCGCGACTAAAGGCCGCCGCAGGTTTAGGGTTTTAGCCCCCCCTAACCTGGTTCCCCTAACCTGGTTACTTTTTAAGTTGTATTGTTTTATTTCTTTTGTGTTTTATTTTAATTTTGAAGGAGTTTCACATATTCTACGGTATACATGCATGTGAATGTACAATTTCAAACAAATTTGAAATTAGAATCAAAAAGAATTCAAGAGGAATATACAATATATATTCAATATCGGATGACCATATACAATTTTGAACAAGTTTCCATACATATATTTAGTGCATATAAAGTTCTACGTCCTCTACATAGTGTTCTCCTCTAGGATCGATGACTTGGTTCGCCAACCATCCAGCTAGTTCCTCTTGAAGTGGTCGGAAGCGAGCTTCTGGAGTAAGCGTCGTCCGGAGGTTATTCCTCCTGATGTTGTTCTCAGACGGCTGCCGCTCAGTGGTGTATCTCCGGATCCTCTCACAAACATAGTATCCACATAGATTGGTCCCCGGTGGCTGAATGTCCCCGGTCGCAGCCTTTGCCATTTTAAAATGTAGCTCTTTTTTGAATTCACCGACCTTTTGATCTACGAACCGTCTCCAAACCCTACGAGGCAAGGAAAATTAAATGAACAAGAGAGTTATTAATTAGTTACTTGATATTAGGAAATGATGAATGTAATAGGCCGATCGATATAGAGCGCAAACGAATGAAAGTAGTTACTTTTGCATCATTTTTCTCATGTTGCCCCAAAGCTTCGTATCCATATTCAGAGAGTCGTGGACGATAACTGTGGAGTTCTGAATTTGAATTACTAGCAGAATCCAGTGGAACCTGCGGACACGATACATGCACAGTCATGCATAACTCATCGATTAGCCACATACCATGCATGGAGTAAACAAAAGAGAATGTGCTCAAGACAGAAACACTCACCCAAAATGGTAAGGAAATAGAATATCACTTTTGAGTTCCTGATTTGTAAGAAACATCCACAGGTCATCCTCCACGTCTCTGGGGTGGTGTTGTAACACATATGAATTAACGATTTGTGGGTCAATGAACCCAACATCATGGGTGTGCCTTATTCGCATTTCCCGCTTCTTCAATCTGCATAATAGCGTACACAACAAGATAGTTAGGACAATATATATATTTATAGTGCAGGCAATGAACGAGATGGGGTAGAAATTAATAAATCACTTACAGAACATAGCAACTGATGATAGATTTGTCGAGCTCGCGCAGATTGAACAGCTGGAACAATTCACTCCGATGAATTGTTATATAGTAATGTTTGAAGTGATGCTCATGTCTAACTTCCGCATAAATATATTCTCTGGCGTTTTTAAGTTTTATGTAAGCCTTGTACCAATTTAGCAGACCTTTCATTTGTCGAGGTAGATCCTCTTCCTGCGCAGGCTCGACGAGAGGACCATCCTTCACATATCCAAATACTACGTCCTTCATTGCCACGTCATCAAGGCCTAATGCTACACGAAGAGTCATACCTAAGTCTGCCGCTTGTTCTTTGGCTTTCGCTACAGTCAATCCCTGTGCTGCCGCAGCTGCTATGACATCAGGGGCTTCGTCCTCCGGACCTGCGGCTTTCACTATGAGCGGGGGGATCGACTGTTTACTTTGTTCCCCGAGCTGGGCAACTTGTTGTTTCCCCCTTTCTAATTTTTTCTGGGCCTCCTCCAAGGCTTTCTTCTCCTGCTTCTCCGCCTCCTCCTGCTTCCTCCGGAACGTGAGTGCTTGCACACGAAGTTCACGTTCATAGTCGTCAGGGAGATTCTTCGCGGCTTGGGACGGTGTGTTCAAAAATGTCTTAGCCCACTTCTTTTGCTCATCAGAAAATACTGGCTTGGGCTCGCCCTCTATTTTCTTCTTGCAGCTCGCCTTCCATTTCTCTAAATCAGCAGCCGCGCCCGCCTCGACTTCCTCGGCACTACATTCCCAAGACCTCTTGGGGAGAGGCTTAAGTGATGGCTCCGGTATCTTTGTGGTTGCAGGTACGTAAGGGTCCGGGTTAATAACCCAGGACTGCTTCTGCTTCTTCGCCGGAGGTGGATTGGGGGGCGGCGTCTGATCACCCGCCGGACGAGGACTGGGGGGCGGCGTCTGCTTACCCGCCGGAGGTGAATTGGGGGGCGGCGTCGGCTTACCCGCCGGAGGTGTAGGTGAGCCACCACCACCACCACCACCGGAGGGGGGTGGACTTGTTTGCCTTGGCGCCTCGCCTGGAAACTTGATAAACTTCTTCTGCCACAGAATGAACTGGCGCTTGACATCTCCAAGTCTTGTCGCCCCTTCAGGTGTAGCAATGTCAATGTCCAGGTCCTCAAACCCTTGGACTATCTCCTCCACCGTGACACGAGCATAGCCATCTGGAATGGGGTTGTTGTGGTGGAGTGCTCCAGGTGGTAAAGCACTGCCGGTGGCTACCTTCATGGACATGTTCCCGATAGGATAATACAGATGACATGCTTTCATCTCCTTTATATCGTCCACGGGGTAGCGAGGAGGCTCCGGTGCAGTAATTTCGACCACCAGATGCTCCGGTGCAGTAATTTCGATCGTCGGTGCACCAGCCGGTGAGGCCTCCGTGGAAGCCACGCTGCTTCTTCTCTGCTGGCTTCCGAGATCCATTGGATGATCTTCATGCTGCGCCCGAGCTGCATCTCTTTCGGCTACTAGTACACTCACGGTTTTCTTCATCACATCCATTTCCGTTACCAACTTCGCCACAACATCTGCATCCCGATCCATCTTTCTCTTACGGCTTCTGTAACCGTACGGGTCATCGTTCTGGGGGAACCCTACTTTCCACGGAATGTCCCCGGGCATGCCTCGTACACGTCCTCCGTGTTCAGGATTCCCGAGGGCTTTTGTCAGGGCGTCGTTCTCTCTGTTGAACTTGATCCTCCCCTCTTGAGCATCCCTCATTGCCTCAATAAGCTTTTGGGTGGGTTTAATTATTTTGCCCTGATAAACACACTCCCCTGTCTCCGGGTTCAGCGATCCCCCATGCCCGTACCACCAGCTTTTGGCCCTTGGGTCCCATCCCTCCGTACCTGGACGGATTCCTCGCGCCCTCAGCTCGTTCTCCATCTTCTCCCACCTAGGCTGCCAAAAGCGATACCCTCCTGGCCCCATAATATGATTGTACTCCTTCTTGGCCGCATTCTTCTTATTTTTTTTCGACATTTCAAGGAACTGCTCCGATTTCTTTTGCTTCACAAATTCTGGCCAATCATGTTGCAGTTTCTCATATTGTCCTTCGAAAACCGGAGTCTTGCCCTGCTTGACAAAGTCATGGGCTAGTTTTTGCTTGTATTTCCGGAATGCGTCGGCCATCTTAGAAAGAGCGAACTGTTTGACTAGCTTGCACCTCTCCTTGTTTTCCTGAATCTTGTTACCCGCCTCATCGTATCTGCGGTATTCCGGAGGTAGAACGAAATGTTCTATAAGCTTCTTGAAGCAATCTTTTTTTGTTCTCTTATCGACAAAAGTGAAACCAAGACGTGCCTTCTTTGGCTCATTCCACTCCTGGACGGTGATCGAGACGTTGTCTCTAACAACGGCTCCGCATTGGCTGATAAACTTGGTGGCGTTCTTGCTGGGCTCCAGCGGCCTGCCGGTTGCTTCCTCGACAACCTCGATGGTGCATGTTTCGTTTGGTTTCATCGTCTTGGTTGCGCCACGCTTTGACGACGACGTACTCGATTTTTTCGACGATCCGGCCGAGGGCTAAAATAAGAAAGAGAGTCGCGCGCGTTAGTACACACATATTTATTCAAATCAGTTAGTTTGTATCACCAGAGGCTCAATGTATATATATACCTCGGCGCCGGAGGTGGTTGCTACTTCCAATTGAAGATCGTCGTTTACCGACGTTTCTTCGGCATCATCTTGCTGACGGCGCCCTTCATCTTCACCGTCAAGGTTCAGATAAGAAGAGATATCATCTTCTTCTTGTCCGGTCGGCACATATGGAATATCGCCTTTTATGATGCCGAATATATGGTCTTCAACGTCCAGATCATAGTTGTCCAGAATCGGGTCAGCTCTATCGTCCGCCATATGTCAGTCCTGAAAACATGTAGTCAAAACAAATTAATTGTGTATATGCATTATCACATCTCTTCTACATATAAAGAGAGAGGGCGGTGACCGAGAGAGGTGGCGGTGACCGAGAGGGCGGTGGCGGTGCCGAGGACACATAACCCTCGCCACCCCCTCTCGATATTTTGTTAAGTTAAAATTTTGTTAAGTCTAAATTTTGTTAAGTTAAAATTTTGTTAAGTAAAATTTTTCTTAAGTCAAAATTTTGTTAAGTAAATTTTTTGTTAAGTATACAAAATTATATACATTATACTATATATATTACATATTTGTTAATTTTTCTTAAGTCAAAATTTTGTTAAGTAAAATTTTTGTTAAGTATACAAAATTATATACATTAATATACTATATATATTACATATTTGTTAAATTTTCTTAAGTCATTTGTTAAGTAAATTTTTTGTTAAGTATCCAAAATTATATACATTATACAATATATATATATTACATATTTGTTAAATTTTGTTAAGTCAAATTAAAAAACAAAAAAACTTAGTTACAAATTAAAAAACAAAAAACTTAGTTATAAATTAGTTCTTCTACATACACATTTACAAATTTAATTAAGTCCCAAATTTTAAGTCTCAATTTTTAGTTAATTTTAATTTCGAAATTAACAAGAACTAAAAGTAAAAAAACAAAAAAACAAAAAAATCGCGGCGCGCGCCCTGGCCGCCTCTCTCCTCTCCCTCTCCTCTCTCGCTTCTCTCTCGCGAGCCGCGGCGGGATGCATGGCGGCGCGACGGATGCAGGCGGCGCGCGAAAGGGCAAGCGGCGCGCTGTGGGGCTGGGCGCGCGTGTGCGCGAGCGGCGGCGCGCGCGGCGCGCGTGTGGCGGCCGACTTCTACGGAGGATCGAGGGCGACGACGGCGCGCGCGCGGCGCTCTGCGAGGGCGACGACGTAGAAGACGACGGCGACGCGCGCGCGCGCTTCTGGCAGCCGACGGCGAGAAGACGAGAGGCGGCGACGCGCGCGCGCCGCAGAGCGGCACGGCCGCGGAGAAGATGAAGTGCGCGCCGTCCGCGCGCAAATATTTATAGGGAAGTTTTTAGTCGCGGTTGAGGCCAACCGCGACTAAAGTAGCCTTTAGTCGCGGTTGGCAACACCAACCGCGACTAAATCCTTTTTTTCGCCCCATTTGCGTTCATGAAAATGACCTTACGCACCAACCGCGACTAAAGGCCTTTTTCAAAATTATTTCATTTTCTAAATGTGAAAAATAAAACTAATTCATGTCTAAATGTGAAAAATACAAATAATATATCAAAAAATTCAGAAAAATAAAACTAATTCAATTCAAAATGTTAAAAATACAAATAATATATCAAAAAATTCAGAAAAATAAAACTAATTCAATTCAAAATGTTAAAAATACAAATAATATATCAAAAAATTCAGAAAAATAAAACTAATTCAATTCAAAATGTTAAAAATACAAATAATATATCAAAAAATTCAGAAAAATAAAACTAATTCAATTCAAAATGTGAAAAATACAAATAATATATCAAAAAATTCATAAAAATAAAACTAATTCAATTCAAAATTTTAAAAATACAAATAATATATCAAAAAATTCATAAAAATAAAACTAATTCAATTCAAAATGTTAAAAATACAAATAATATACCAATTGTTTCCCGCCACTTTCTTCCGGCCTCTTTCTTCCCGCCAATTTCTTCCCGCCAATTTTTCCCTCCCGCCCTTTCTGCGCGCCGGGCGGCCATCACGAACCACTACTACCTCGACCTCACGCCGGAGCAGCGGATGAATCCCCGCTGGCATCCCGATAACCAGCATACTTGGGACGCCTTCTTCATCAATCGGCGTGAGAGGGCGCTCGCCAGGTATGAGGAGGACGGTCTGCCTCCTGGAAACTTCCACGAGGCCGGCCGTCGGCTATGGTGGTACGGCCGGACTCTGCAGAGCGTCATGGACTACATCACGGCCGGCGATATCCCCCGCCTGCGCTACCCTCAGTTCGAGCCACGAGCGCCGCCCGACGACAGCGACGACAGCAGCAGAGACGACGACGCCGGCAACTTAGAAGGCGACGACTACCAGTACAACGGCGGCGGCTATGAAGACTACGAGTATGCATATTATACGCCTAGGCAGGAGTATGACTAAATCACTCCAAATTTCATGTATGCAGGAGTATGACTTAGTCACTCCAAATTTCATGTATCATCAGTGCTATCTCGAGTCAATTGAATCATTCGAAAATGGACACCAAACACATCACGGGTAATATAATTCACATGATTCATTCAACAAAGTTTGGTACAATAATAAATTATTACACATCATTTCTTCCCTTGTGTCCCTGCTTGCTTACGATTGTGCCGTATCCATGGAGCATCCTCATCATTTAACTTAATGCTTGGGTCGGTGTTCACTTTGAAGGGCGGAATTTCAGCAAACATATTATAATCTTCTGACATGTCTGTCTTGTCCTCCACTCCCACGATGTTTCTTTTCCCTGAAAGAACAATGTGGCGCTTTGGATCATCGCATGATGTACTGATCGTTTTCTTATCTTTCCGTTTCCTCGGTTTGCTACTCATGTCCTTCACATAGAAAACCTGAGCGACATCTTTCGCTAGGACGAATGGTTCGTCAAGGTAACCAAGATTGTTGAAATCCACCATTGTCATTCCGTATTGCTGGTCCACCGTTACCCCACCTCCTGTTAGCTTGAACCATTTGCACCGGAACAAAGGGACCCTAAAGGAGGGTCCATAGTCAAGTTCCCATATCTCCTCTATGTAACCATAATATGTGACCTTTTGCCCATTCTCGGTTGCTGCATCAAAGCGGACACCACTGTTTTGGTTGGTGCTCTTTTTATCTTGGGCGATCGTGTAAAATGTATTCCCATTTATCTCGTACCCTTGGAAAGTCGTTATAGTCGAAGATGGTGTCTTGGCCAACATGTACAGCTGATCTACAACCTTATTGTCACTCATTAAATGTTTTCTCAACCAACTGCCGAAAGTCTCCATGTGGGCCTTCCTAATCCAGGATTCAGGCTTCCCAGGGTTGTCCGAGCGTAAAATATTCTTGTGTTTCTCAAAGTACGGAGCCACCAAGCTGGAATTGGTCAGAACTGTGTGGTGTGCTTCAGTCAGAGAATGGCCGTCCATACATATCGTTGATTTCCTTCCGATCGTGCCTTTTCCACTTAGTCTCCCCTCGTGCCGCGATTGAGGAAGACCAATCGGCTTAAGGTCAGGAACAAAGTCAACACAAAACTCAATTACCTCCTCATTTCCATAGCCCTTGGCGATGCTTCCTTCTGGCCTAGCACGGTTACGAACATATTTCTTTAATACTCCCATGAACCTCTCGAAGGGGAACATATTGTGTAGAAATACAGGACCGAGAATGGAAATCTCATCGACTAGGTGAACCAGGAGGTGCGTCATAATATTGAAGAAGGATGGCGGGAACACCAACTCGAAACTGACAAGACATTGGACCACATCGTTCTGTAACCGTGGTAGAACTTCTGGATTGATTACCTTCTGAGAGATTGCATTGAGGAATGCACATAGCTTCACAATGGCTACTCGAACATTTTCCGGCAGGAGCCCCCTCAAAGCAATCGGAAGCAATTGCGTCATAATCACGTGGCAGTCGTGAGACTTCAGGTTTTGGAACTTTTTCTCCGCCATGTTTATTATTCCCTTTATATTGGACGAGAATCCAGACGGGACCTTCATACTGCTCAGGCATTCAAAAAAGATGACCTTCTCTTCTTTGGTCAGAGCGTAGCTGGCACGACCTTGAAACCGTTCCGGATACAGGTCATCAGGGTCTTTCAAACTTTGCTGGTCCTGCCGTGCTTCCTTTGTATCATTTGACTTCCCATACACGCCCAAGAAGCTTAGGATGTTCACGCAAATATTCTTCGTAACGTGCATCACGTCGATTGCAGAGCGGACTTCTAGGACTTTCCAATATTCTAGCTCCCAGAATATAGATTTCTTCTTCCACATGGCTACGTGCCCGTCAGCTCCCTTCGGAACTGATTGTCCGCCAGGACCCTTTCCAAAGATGACTTTCAAATCCTTGACCATATCAAATACCTCAGCACCAGTGTGTTCCGCAGGCTTCGGCCGGTGATCTGCCTTGCCGTTGTAATGCTTGCCTTTCTTTCTTACTGGATGACCTTTCGGAAGAAATCGACGATGCCCAAGGTACACGTTCTTCTTACAATTTGGCAAATGTACACTTTGAGTCTCATGTAAGCAGTGCGTGCATGCATTGTATCCCTTATTTGACAGTCCCGAAAGGTTACTAAGAGCAGGCCAATCGTTGATGGTTACGAAAAGCAACGCTCGTAGGTCAAATTCCTCTTCTTTGTGCTCATCCCACACACGGACACCAGGTCTGCCCCACAGCTGTAAAAGCTCATCAACTAATGGCCTTAGGTACACATCGATGTCGTTGCCGGGTTGCTTCGGACCTTGGATGAGCACTGGCATCATAATGAACTTCCGCTTCATGCACAACCAAGGAGGAAGGTTGTAGATGCATAGAGTCACGGGCCAGGTGCTATGGCTGGAGCTCTGCTCGCCAAAAGGATTCATGCCATCCGTACTTAGACCAAATCTTATGTTCCTTGCGTCAGCTGCAAAATCTTTGAACTCTCTGTCGATCTTTCTCCATTGCGTTCCATCTGCGGGGTGTCTCAACTCCCCGTCCGACTTACGGTCCTCTTTGTGCCATCGCAACAACTTGGCATGCTCTTTGTTCCTGAACAGACGTTTCAACCGTGGTATTATAGGAGCATACCACATCACCTTGGCGGGAACCTTCTTCCTGGGTTTCTGGCCCTCAACATCGTCACCAGGGTCATCGCCTCTGATCTTATAACGCAATGCAGTGCATACCGGGCATTCATTCAAATTCTCGTATTCACCGCGGTAGAGGATGCAGTCGTTGATGCATGCATGTATCTTCAGAACCTCTAAACCTAGAGGGCAGACAACCTTCTTTGCTTCGTACGTACTGGCGGGCAACTCGTTATTCTTTGGAAACATATTCTTCAACATTTTCAGCAAGTCTTCAAATGCCGAGTCAGCTACACCTGCCTGTGCCTTCCATTTCAGCAAATCCAGTGTGCAGCCCAGCTTTTTCAGACCATCATCGCATCCGGGGTACAGCGCCTTCCTGTGATCCTCTAACATGCGATCCAAATTCTCCCTCTCTTTTTCAGTTTCGCAGCGACTCCGTGCATCAGCAATGGTCCGACCAAGATCATCAACGGGATCATCACGTGCCTCTTCTTCACCTTCCCCTTCACCTTCCCCTTCACCTTCAGCATCCTCCATGAAAGTATCACCGAAATGAGCAAGATAGCTTTCATCGATGAAATCATCCCCTTCTTCATCTTCTTCCATTATAACCCCTCTTTCTCCATGCTTGGTCCAACAATTATAGCTTGGCATGAAACCGTGCCGAAGCAGGTGCAGTGAACATCTCTTGAGGAAGAGTAACCCTTCTGATTCTTACATTTAACACATGGACAGATAACAAAACCCCCCTGCTTGTTCGCATTAGCCACTACGAGGAAATCATTCAAACCCGTACTGAACTCGCCGGAGAGTCGGTTACCGTACATCCATTGTCGATTCATCTGCATTATTATAATATAAAATATATAATTAACCATCATGCATTTGTTAAACTAACTAGCTACAAACAATATAAATTAAACAATGAACTACACACACATGCACATTTTATCAACGACACATCAAAGGTTCAAGTTGCTAACCGCGATCGAGGAGGAAAAAATAAATGAGAAAGCTCAAGTGTGGCTCCAACACTTCATATCATGTTTGTTTCATGCTCTTGGGGCATTTCATCAAACACCTTATGTGCATAAGAGGAACCAAAAGCAAACCTAACACCCACTTGTGAAGCTTGTGAAGAAAATGGCACCAAATGGCTAAGTGTTGGCTGCTGGGTGGGTATATATAGGGGAGGGGCTTTAGCGCGGTTGGCCAGGCCAACCGCGACTAAAGGCCTTCAAGCACTTTAGTCGCGGTTGGCCGCCAACCGCGCTAAAGCCCCTCCCGTGCACCGCTGGCCACCGAGCGCCCTGGGCCCAGGCCTTTGGTCGCGGTTCGCCTCCCGAACCGCGACTAAAGGTACCATTAGTCGCGGTTCCTTTACCTTCGCGACTTATGGGGCTCACCGGAAGCCTGTTTTTCTAGTAGTGGTCGGGGCTGAGGCCGGCGGCTCCGATCCCGCCGGCGAGGAGGGCAGTGGCGTTCGAGCGGGCTGGGGCGCAGAGGAGAAGGTCGCGGGTGAGGCGCGGTGGAACCTGCAGATGGGGAGGAGGCGCCGTTCGACTTGTCGGGCGGACGGATCGGAGTATCCGATGCGTGGAGAGGTTGGGGAGAGGAGCAGAGAATAGGGGAAGTTGGTGCTGCCTCCACGCACGATTAGATATAGGTTGGAAAATTTTCAACTACGTGAGATGTGGGAACATAGATATAATCGATGGAAATAAAAGAAGTGGAGGGAAAATATAATTTTTGGTGGGAAAATTGGAGGGAGTGGACTTTCTGTGGAGGGAAAATATTTTTCCTTTATACACATTTAATTTTTATATATTGTGCGACAAATATTCTGGAATTTTAGAAAAAGCCAAAATGTTTTGCAACGGGTCTATTCAAGCCCTAGAGTCACGTGTAAAACAAAAAAAGGTAGATTTAAATGCGCCGAAGGAGGCAAGGGGTATGGCTTTTGTCTGAACAATATAAGGTGCACGACTATTTAGACATGCTAGCTAGGATAAAATTAGGTTCAGTCAATGAGACATAAAAAATGATGATTCAAATGCTACCTTCTACTACTACATAAATACTCCAAGTTGAGTCACCAAGATGAATTCCCCGGAATCAAATCAATCTATGATGTGAACTTCGGAACAGTGACGACACGTACAGAAACAACAACGCGACCAATAGTGACAATCACTTGTGATGCAGGAATAGGGGGCCATCGCTAGGGCAACGACGCGGAATCACCGAAGATCGGAGAGGAAGGTGTCGCGGAGGAAGCGAGTAGGGCGCAGAGCCTAGCCGGCTAGTAGGAGGCGCCTTGCACGTGCGCGAGCGGGAGGAGTGGGCCACGCGGATGTGGGCGCACGGTCGCGCAGGGCAACACAGCGTGTGCGAGGAGGAGATGAAACCCAACAGTAAGACCTAGTTTTTTCTTTTACAAAACAGATATGGCCTCGGTTTCTTATATTAGAACTCTCAATCGTAAAGGTCTGCAAGATGGTTCAGCTCTCGCTTTCTAGATTATAGGATTTATTAATTGCTAGCTCGCCTTTATCTTCCGTAGTGTTTCGTGACCCATCCACACTCGTCATGGAAGCTATCGAGGTCGTCCAGAAATGTCGATATGTGACGGTGATTTCATGGCCGTCACGAATTTTGCGAATCCATGACGCGATGAGTAAAACGTCACATATTATGATATTTCGTGACATTACGGACCACCGTCATGAGGATTTTCGTCACAGTATATCAAATCTCTTGTAGTGATACATGATTTGTGTATGGGTTGAATATGTCCAAACCTTGTTTATCAACTTGAATATGCTTATGTGCTTTGGTTTTTTATTTTTCTGATTTTTTTGAATTTTATGCCCATAAATCTTGGTCAAATCCTAGGTTTGACCAGGATTTAAACAAGTTTAAAACATGAAATGAAAAGATAAGCCTGGATCCTTCTTAGTCACTCTAAAATGAAGCTTTTGGGAGGTTCTTGAAATTTCCATATTTGAAACCCAAAACCACTTCTCTACATGATTGACTTCATAAGACATAGTTTAATTAGAGTTTTAGGGGTAGATATATACATGATTTTTCTGGTTTGAATATATATGTCTAGACCTTGTTTATCAACTTGAATGCATGCTTACTATACATATGACATAAGAATGCTATATATGTGCTTTGGTTTTTCATTCTTTTGATTTTTTTCTGAATTTTTAGGGCCATTTGAATCTTGCATGGTTAAACTTGGGTTTTGCCCAGTTCTAAAGATCAAGGGTTCAAAAAAATCCAACTACGGGGTTCGAACAACACGATTCTAATCCAAGAATTTTTTCGACCTCATCCAAATGGCCTCAAACTATAGGGTTAGCATCTAGTGCAGTATGTGTGAAAATGTATGCACTATGTGTGCTATAACTTGTATGTCTTTCAAATTAAGTTGATAAACAAGGTCTAGACATATTCAAACCAGAATATTATACTGCATTAGTACAAAAAGTTTCCTATGGATTCATCAAGGGTAGTAAAGCCAAGTTAACTCATTGTCATGACTAAGAAGGATCCATGCTTACTTTTTCATTTTCATGTTTTAAACTTGTTTAAATCTTGGTCAAACCTAGGATTTGACCAAGATTCAAATGGTCATAAAAAATCAAACAAAATCAAGAAAATCAAAAACCAAACCACATAGTCTTCTTATGTAATATACTAAGCATTCAAGTTGATCAACGAAGTCTAGACATATTCAAACCAGAAAAATCATGTATCTACCCCCTAACCCTAAACGTTGTCTTATGAAGTCAAGCATGAAGAGAAGAAGTGGTTTTGGGTTTCAAACATGGAAATTTCAAAAACCCACCCAAAAGCTTCATTTTGGAGTGACTAAGAAGGATCCAAGCTTACTTTTTCATTTTCATGTTTCAAACTTGTTTAAATCTTTGTCAAACCTAGGATTTGACCAAGATTCAAATGGGCATAAAAATTCAAAAAAGAAATCAAAAAAATGAAACACCAAAGCACATAAACTTCTTATGTCATATAGTAATTAAGCATTCATGTTGATCAACAAAGTCTATATATATTTAAACAATAAAAATCATGTATATATACCCCCAAACCCAAAACCACTTCTCTTCACATGCTTGACTTCATAAGACAGAGTTTAGGGGTTAGGGGTATAGATACATGATTTGTCTGGTTTGAATATGTCTAGACCTTGTTTATCAACTTGAATGCTTACTATGTGATTTGGTTTTTCATTTTTCTGTTTTTTAATTATTTTTCTGCCCATTTGAATCTTGGTCAAATCCTAGGTTTGAACAAGATTTAGACAAGTTTAACACGTGAAATTAAACGAATAAGTAAGCATTGATCCTTCTTAGTCACTCCAAAATGTACCAATTGATAGTGTTAACTTTGCTTCATGGAAAAAATAATGTCATGTAAATGAGTTAACTTGGATTTCCTACCCTTGAATCCATAGGAAACTTTGTTCTAATGCACTATAATAATCAACCGAGTTTTTACACCAACAGGTCTGTCACTTACGTGTGGTGCCCACGCGTGAGGTCCCACACTTGAGTGAGCACAAGTCACGTGCAATAGGTACGCCAACTCCCAGCCATCTTCTTTGTCAAGAGAAGACGCATCAGGATGCGTATTGGAAGTCTGTGGGTCCTTCTGGATCCTTCGGTTGTCCCTCTCACACAAAAAAACAAATCTCTCTCATTCTCGGCCTCGCTCGACTCGCTCGCTCGCTCGCACCTCCTGCGCACTGACAAACCCTGCACAACAGTCAACATCACCAGAAAAAGAATATACACCATCAATAAGAGGGGCCCCGTGACTGCTCTCCCTTCTTCTCCTTCCGAGTGATTCCTCTTCCTCCGAGTTTCACTCGACGGGCAAACACACATGTGCTGCATAGTAATAATAAAAAAGTAAAAGAATCGACTACGAATCTATTATTAAATAGGTTATAAACTAGGGTTTTCCCCAGTACTACAGATCAAGTTGAAAAAAAAATCCAACTACGGGGTTTGATTTTGGCCTACAAATAAAAAATTAAATAAGTTGAACTAGTATTCCTCTAAAAAATCATTTTGGTTTGCATTGTTTGATAATTTTCATAGCTAGAGTGCATCACAATTTTTTGATTTCATGCTTTGCTTTGCCAATTTTGATTTTTTCTAACCACCTTCTCTTTGATTTCAAATTTAGGTCAAACTATCGATGCCTACTATGTGTTCTACTTGAATTGGATGCAGCATGCGCACATGATATGTTTTGCCATTGTTTTGGGCTTCCACACATCTTGGGGCATCCAAGTATTTAAGTTACCTTGTTTTTTAATTGTAATTCATGTACCCTTTCCTCCCAATTAAATTTTGGTTTTACATTTTTAATTTTTTTAAATTTTTATGCCCATTCTGATGTCATATAGTTAGCATTTAAGTTGATAAACAAGGTCTGGACATATTCAAACCAAAAAATCATGTATCTACCCCCTAACGCTAAACTCTGTCATATGAAGTCAAGCATATGAAGAGAAGTGGTTTTGGGTTTCAAACATGGAAATTTCCATGCTTGAAACCAAAAACCACTTCTCTTCATGCATGCTTGACTTCATAAGACAGAGTTTAGGGTTAGGTGGTAGATACATGATTTTCCTGGTTTGAATATGTTTAGACCTTGTTTATCAAATTAATTGAATGCTTACTATATAACATAAGAGAAGACCTTGTTTTTTTTGAATTTTTATACCCATTCGAATCTTTGTCAAATCCTTGGTTCCACCAAGATTTGAATAAGTTAAAAACATGAATATGAAAAAGTAAGCATGTATGCTTCTTAGTCACTTCAAAATGAAGCTCTTGGGAGGGTTTTTGAATTTCCATGTTCGAAACCAAAAACCACAATGCTTGACTTCATGAAACAAAGTTTAGGGTTATGGGTAGATACATGCATGATTTTTCTTGTTTGAATATGTCTAGAACTTGTTTATCAACTTAATTGAATGCCTACTATATAACATAAGAAGACCTTTTTTGTATTTTTTAAATTTTTATACCCATTTGAATCTTGGTCAAATCCTAGGTTTCACCAAGATTTGAATAAGTTTAAAACATGAATATGAAAAAGTAATTAAGCATGCATGTATGCTTCTTAATTAATCACTTCGAAATGAAGCTCTTGGGAGGGTTTTTGAAATTTCCATGTTTGAAACCAAAAACCACATATCTTCATGCATGCGCTTGACTTCATGAGACAGAGTTTAGTGTTAGGGGGTAGATACATGATTTCTCTCGTTTGAATATGTTTGAAACCAAAAACCACATATCTCTGGTTTGCCCGCACTTAGAAATGATATTTGCATCACTTATCATATGTTTGCCCATTTGAATCTTGTCAAATCCTAGATTTGACCAAGATAATTTAAACAAGTTTAAAACATGAAAATGAAAAGGCAAGCTTGTATCCTTCTTAGTCACTCTAAAATGAAGTTTGGGGAGGTTTTTGAAATTTCCATGCTTGAAACCAAAAAACCACTTCTCTTCATGCTTGACTTCATAAAGACAGAGTTTTTGGGGATATATAGGGGTAGATACATGATTTTTCTGGTTTGATATGTCTAGACCTTGTTTATCAACTTAATTGAATGCTTACTATATGACATAAGAAGACTATGTGCCTTGATTTTACATTTTTTTAAATTATGCCCATTTGAATCTTGGTCAAATCCTAGGTTTGACCATGATTTAAACAAGTTTAAAACATGAATATGAAAATTAAGCATGTATCCTTCGTAGTCACTCCAAAATGAAGCTCTTGAGAGGGTTTTTGAAATTTCCATGTTTGAAACCAAAAAACCACGTACTTCTCTTCATGCATGCTTGACTTCATAAGACAGAGTTTAGGGCTAGGGTAGCTAGATACATGATGTTTCTGGTTTGAATATGTCTAGACCTTGTTTATCAACTTAATTGAATGCTTACTATATGACATAAGAAGACTACGTGCCTTGGTTTTTCATTTATTTTCATTTATTTTGAATTTTTATGCCCATTTGAATCTTGGTCAAATCCTAGGTTTGACCATGATTTAAACTAGTTTAAAACATAAATATGAAAAATTAAGTATCTATCCTTCTTAGCCACTCCAAAATGAAGCTCTTGGGAGGGTTTTTGAAATTTCCATGATTGAAACCAAAAACCACTTCTCTTCATGCTTGACTTCATAAGTCAGGGTTTAGGGATATATATATAGGGGGTACATGCATGATTTTTCTGGTTGGAATATGTCTAGAACTTGTTTTTCAACTTGAGCTTATCTAGAGCTTGTTTTTAAATTTTTTATACCCATTTGATTCTTCATCAAATCCTAGGTTTGTTGACCTAGATTTGAACAAGTTTAAAACATGAATATGAAAAGGTAAGCATGTATGCTTCTTAATTAGTCACTCCAAAATGAAGCTCTTGGGAGGGTTTTTGAAATTTCCATGATTTAAACCAAAAACCACTTCTCTTCGTGCTTGACTTCATAAGTTAGGGTTTAGGGATATATAGGGGGTAGATACATCATGATTTTTCTGGTTTGAATATGTCTAGAGCTTGTTTATCAACTTAATTGAATGCTTACTATATGACATAAGAAGACTATGTGCCTTGATATTTCATTTTTTTTAATTATGCCCTTTTGAATATTGGTCAAAACCTAGGTTTGACAAAGATTTAAAAAAGATTAAAACATGAAAATGAAAAAGTAAGCCTTGATCCTTCTTATTAACTCCAAAATGAAGGTTTTTGGGAGGGTTTTTGAAATATCCATGTTTGAAACCCAAAACCACTTCTCTTCGTGCAGAGTTTAGGGTTAGGGGTAGCTAGCTAGACACCTGAATTTTCTGGTTTGATATGTCTAGACCTTGTTTATCAACTTAATTGAATGCTTACTATATGACATAAGAAGACTATGTGCCTTGATTTTACATTTTTTTAAAATTATGCCCATTTGAATCTTGGTCAAATCCTAGGTTTGACCATGATTTAAACAAGTTTGTTTATCAACTTGAATGCTTGCTATATGACATCAGAAGACTATGTGTTTGGTTTTTGTTTTTTGAATTTGTTATGCCCATTTGAATCTTAGCTAGTCAAATCCTAGGTTTGAATATATATGTCTAGACCTTGTATATCAACTTGAATGCTTACTATACATATGACATAAGAATGTTATGTGCTTTGGTTTTTCATTCTTTTCATTTTTTCTGAATTTTTAGGGCCATTTGAATCTTGGTCAAATCCTTGGTTTGACCAAGATTTAAACAAATTTAAAACATGAAAATGAAAAGGGAAGTCTGTATCCTTCTTAGTCACTCTAAAATGAAGCTTTTGGGATGTTCTTTAAATTTCAATGTTTGAAACCCAAAACGACTTCCCTTCATGCTAGACTTCATAAGATCGACAGGGGGTAGATACATGATTTGTCTGGTTTGGATATATCTAGACCTTGTTTATCAACTTGATTGCTTACGATATGACATAAGAAGACTATGTGATTTGGTTTTTCATTTTTCTGATTTTTTTGAATTTTGTGCCCACCCATTTGTATCTTCGTCAAATCCTAGGTTTGACCAAGATAATTTAAACAAGTTTAAAACATGAAAATGTAAAGGGAAGCATGTATCCTTCTTAGTCACTCTAAAATGAAGCTTTTGGGAGGTTTTTGAAATTTCGATGTTTGAAACCCAAAACCACTTCTCTTCACACGCTTGACTTCATAAGACAGAGTTTAGGGGTTAGGGGTATAGATACATGATTTGTCTGGTTTGAATATGTCTAGACCTTGTTTATCAACTTGAATGCTTACTATATGACATAAGAAGACTATGTGATTTGGTTTTTCATTTTTCTGTTTTTTAATTATTTTTCTGCCCATTTGAATCTTGGTCAAATCCTAGGTTTGAACAAGATTTAGACAAGTTTAACACGTGAAATTAAACGAATAAGTAAGCATTGATCCTTCTTAGTCACTCCAAAATGTACCAATTGATAGTGTTAACTTTGCTTCATGGAAAAAATAATGTCATGTAAATGAGTTAACTTGGATTTCCTACCCTTGAATCCATAGGAAACTTTGTTCTAATGCACTATTATAATCAACCGAGTTTTTACACCAACAGGTCTGTCACTTACGTGTGGTGCCCACGCGTGAGGTCCCACACTTGAGTGAGCACAAGTCACGTGCAATAGGTACGCCAACTCCCAGCCATCTTCTTTGTCAAGAGAAGACGCATCAGGATGCGTATTGGAAGTCTGTGGGTCCTTCTGGATCCTTCGGTTGTCCCTCTCACAAAAAAAACAAATCTCTCTCATTCTCGGCCTCGCTCGACTCGCTCGCTCGCTCGCTCGCTCCTCCTGCGCACTGACAAACCCTGCACAACAGTCAACATCATCATCATCACCCGAAAAAGGGAAGACACCATAATGCTCTGCCTTTTTTCTCTCCTTCCGAGTGATCCCTCTTCCTCCGAGTTTCACTCGACGGGCAAACGCACATCTGCAGCATAGTAATAATAAAAAGGTAGAAAAATCGATATACGAATCTATAATTAAATAGGTTAAACTAGGGTTTTGCCCAGTACTACAGATCAAGGTTCAAAAAAATCCAACTACGGGGTTCGAACAACACGATTCTAATCCAAGAACTTTTTCGACCTCATCCAAGTGGCCTCAAACTATAGGGTTAGCATCTAGTGCAGTATGTGTGAAAATGTATGCACTATGTGTGCTATAACTTGTATGTCTTTCAAATTTGAACCAACTTTGAATAAGTTTGAAATATTTGAAATGGGGCTTTTGGCTTAAACGTTTGAAACTCAAAACGATTCTCTTCATGCTAGACTTCATAAGACCGAGTTTAGGGTTAGGGGTAGATACATGATTTGTCTGGTTTGAATATGTCTAAACCTTGTTTATCAACTTTAATGCTAACTTCTCAGTCACTCTAAAATGAAGTTTTTGGAGGTTTTTGAAATTTCCATCTTTGAAACCCAAAACCACTTCTCTTCATGCTTGACTTCATAAGAAAAAGTTTAGGGTTAGGGGGTATAGATACATGATTTGTATGGTTTGAATATGTCCAAACCTTGTTTATCAACTTGAATATGCTTACTATATGACATAAGAAGACTATGTACTTTGGTTTTTAATTTTTCTGACTTTTTTAATTTTCTGCGCATTTGAATCATATCTTGGTCAAATCCTAGGTTTCACCAAGATTTAGACAAGTTTAACACGTGCAAACGAGTAAGTAAGCATGGATCCTTCTTAGTCACTCTAAAATGAAGCTTTTGGGATGTTCTTGAAATTTCCATGTTTGAAACCCAAAACCACTTCTCTTCATGATTGACTTCCATAAGATCGACAGATCAGTTTAGGGTTAGGGGTAGATATATACATGATTTTTTGGTTTGAATATGTCTAGACCTTGTTTATCAACTTGAATGCTTACTATACATATGACATAAGAATGCTATGTGCTTTGGTTTTTCTCTTTTTGATTTTTTTCTAAATTTTTAGGCCCATTTGAATCTTGGTCAAATCCTTGGTTTGACCAAGATTTAAACAAGTTTAAAACATGTGCCTTGATTTTCCATTTTTTGTTTTTTCTGAATATTTATGCCCATTTGAATCTTGGTCAAATCCTAGGTTTGACCATGATTTAAACAAGTTTAATAAACATGAATATGAAATTTCCATGATTTATACCAAAAACCACTTCTCTTCATGCTTGACTTCATAAGTTAGGGTTTAGGGATATATAGGGGGTAGATTCATCATGATTTTTCTGGGTTGAATATGTCCATAGCTTGTTTATCAACTTAATTGAATGCTTACTATATGACATATATAAGAAGACTATGTGCCTTGATTTTTCATTTTTTTAAATTATGCCCATTTGAATCTTGGTCAAATCCTAGGTTTGAGCAAGATTTAAACAAGATTAAAACATGAAAATGAAAAATTAAGCCTTGATCCTTCTTATTCACTCCAAAATGAAGCTTTTGGGAGGGTTTTTGAGATATCCAGGTTTGAAACCCAAAACCACTTCTCTTCATGCATAGTTTAGGGTTAGGTGTAGATACATGAATTTTTGGTTTATAGTAAGCATTCAAGTTGATAAACAAGGTTTAGACATATTCAAACTAGAAAAATCATGTATATACCCCCTAAGGCTAAACTCTGTGATATATATGAAGTCAAGCATATAAGAGGAATGGTTTTGGGTTTCAAACATGGAAAATTCAAAAACCCTCCCAAAAGCTTCATTTTTTGAGTGAATAAGAAGGATCCAGGCTTACTTTTTCATTTTCATGTTACTGACTTGTTTAATTCTTGGTCAAACCTAGGATTTGACCAAGATTCAAATAGGCATAAAAATTCAATAAAGAATTCAAAAAATGAAAAACCAAAGCACATAATTAAGCTTCTTAAGTTATAGTAAGCATTCATGTTGATCAAGAGAGTCTATACATATTTAAACATTACAAATCATGTATATACCCCAACCCTAAACTCTGTCTAATGAAGTCAAGGACGAAGAGAAGTGGTTTTCGTTTTTTTTTTGAATTTTTATGCCCATTTGAATCTTGGTCAAATCCTTGCAGGTTTGACCAATATTTAAACAAGTTTAAAACATGAAAATGAAAAGTAAGTGTGGATCCTTCTTATTCACTCCAAAATGAAGCTTTTGGGAGGTTTTTTTAAATTTTCCATGTTCGAAACCCAAAATGATATCTCTCCGTGCTTTACTTCATAAGACAAAGTTTAGGGGTAGGGGGTAGATACATGATTTTTCTGGTTTGAATATGTCTAGACCTTGTTTATCAACTTGAATGCTTATTATGTGACATCAAAAGACTATGTGTTTAGTTTTTTTTTGAATTTGTTATGCCCATTTGAATCTTGGTCAAATCCTAGGTTTGACCAAGATTTAAACCAGTTTAAAACATGAAAATGAAAAGTAAGCCTGGATTCTTCTTAGTCCCTCCAAAATGAAGCTTTTGGGAGGTTTTTTAAATTTCCATGTTTGAAACCCAAAACCACTCCTCTTAATGCTTGACTTCATAAGACAGAGTTTAGGGTTAGGGGCCAAGTATATACATGATTTTTCTTGTTTAAATATGTCTAGACTTTGTTTATCAACTTGAATGCTTACTATATGACATCAAAAGACTATGTGTTTGGTTTTGATTTTTTTGAATTTGTTATGTCCATTTGAATCTTGGTCAAATCCTAGGTTTGACCAAGATTTAAACCAATTTAAAACATGAAAATGAAAATGAAAGCCTGGATTCTTCTTAGTCACTCCAAAATGAAGCTTTTGGGAGTTTTTTCAATTTCCAATGTTTGAAACCCAAAACCACTTTTCTTCATGCTTGACTTCATAAGACAGAGTTTAGGGTTAGGGGGTATATACAATATTTTTCTGGTTTGAATATGTCTAGACTTCGTTGATCAACTGTAATGCTTACTATATGACATAAGAAGCTTATGTGCTTTGGTTTTTTTTTTGATTTCTTTTTTGAATTTTTATGCCCACTTGAATCCTGGTCAGATCCTTTGTTTGACCAAGATTTAAACAAGTTAAAACATGAAAATGAAAAAGTAAGCCTGGCTCCTTCTTAGTCATGAAAATGAGTTAACTTGGCTTTCCAACCCTTGAATCCATAGGAAACTTTGTACTAATGCAGTATAATAATCACTCGAGTTTTTACACCAACAGGTCTGTCACTTACGTGTGGTGCCCATGCGTGAGGTCCCAAACTTCAGTGAGCACAAGTCACATGCGGTAGGCAGGCAAAATACCCGATCAATCCGGGCGGTGGCTGTTAAGGACCCGATCGCATTTCTTGCTTTCAGACTGGGGTCTACCATGTAAGAAGTTTGTTCCTTTTGGATGCATCACTCGTATTTGCAAGTTTTTTGGGGGTCCCGCAAATTCAGGGTAGCATCATGCCCCCCTTCCCACGCCAACACAAACAGAGTTCAACACAACCTAATTAAGCAAGGTTCAACACAGACATAGTTCAACAACCCCTAATTAAGCTAATAGGTTCACCACAAACGCTGCTGAGCAGCAAACATAAACAGAGTTCAACAAAAGATGCTGCTTTTGAAGCAGTAGGAGAGACAAACATGCACAACAGTTACGGAGTATATTTACCATCTTCTTCCTGGTCCCGCTTCTTCTGCTTCTTGCTGCCCATACCTTTAATCTTTGGTGGCTTGGGCTTGGGAGGAGGCACACGACCGGTCTCGATAGCTTGGTTCAATTTCTTCCTTAGGAATAGCCCATATGCCATGTGGTTGGCTATGAAGCCGGATCGGTTAACAGTTTCCCCAACTTTGAGACAGCCGGACCCACCGGCTTCGGCATGCTGCAGGACGCTTCGAAAGTCAACCTTTATGCTCTTTGTGCAGAAGGGGCAGCTGTTCCTGGCACCAGTCCAGGGTTCACTCCAATACTTGTCGAACTTCCCCGCCTTAAGCTTGTTGAGAGTGGCCCTGGCCTTCCTATGACGCGACTCGACATCGCTGTCAACCTCATCAGTAGCAACCTGATACATGCCAAATAAACAGGTGAAGCAAATATGTAGCAGTTGCAACTAATAATGAATATGAATCTAAAAAGATTCTGACGCTAATTCAAAACCCTATAGCGCAAAAAAAAGAGGGAGAGACCATAGAGCAAATCGATACAGGGCTATGTTAAATAAGGGAGAGAGGTGAATCGGATGTGAAGCAAATATGTAGCAGTTGCAACTAATACTGAATATGAATCTAAAAAGATTCTGACGCTAATTCAAAACGCTATAGCGCAAAAAAAGAGGGAGAGACCATAGCGCAAATCGATACAGGGCTATGTTGAATAAGGGAGAGAGGTGAATCGGAACATACTTCCTCCCCCTCGTCGACGATATTCTCGTCGAAGGTCGGCGGCGGCGGTTCAAAGATGAGTTCAACCTCGTCCTCGTCATCTAGGGGATGCTTCCCAAGAGAGTGGACCCATCTACCAACAGCATCAGATGCCGATGAGCGACCGATGGCCCGACCTTCGGCAATGGCCTCCGCTTCGTCTTTGGCATCCGCTGCGGCAATGATCGCCGCCGTTGCGGCCATGCGTGCTGCGGTCGCGGCTCTGCACGCCTCCTCTGCGGCTAAGGCCAGCCGCGCGGCTTTCGCTTTCGCTGCGTTGACGGCGTCGGTTGGGCTCTCCATCGGTGGAATGGGAAGGGGAAGTGAAGAGAGGGTTTTTTCCTAGTCCGTGGAGAGAGGGAGAAGTGTGGACGTGAAATGGATAACTGACGATATTTCAAGATTTGGGAGACATAGCACGAACCGGCAGATGACAGCGCGTGGGTGCATTACCTCATACTGCCTCTGTCCTAGAAAGAGCGTACGTGTGGGTTTTCAAGGCATATTAAGGATTTTATTATTACATTGGGAAACTGTCATCGACCATCACTTTCCTCTTCAACTTTTCCACCTCCAATGATCTAAATGCATGTAGTAAATAAGAAAACCATATTATGCTAAATACTACTACCTCCATCCCAAAGCGTAAGGCTTATATTATTTTTAGAAGCTCAAACTATGTCAAGGTAAACTAAGATTTTACCAAAAATCATTATCATGCAAAATACAAAATTAATATCAATACATAGACAACGATTTTTTTTGGTATGGTATCTACAAAATATTATATTAGTTGATAGATTGTTCTAAATTTTCGTCAACCTTTACTTGCTTTGACTCTTAAAAAAAGACTTAAGCTTTGTGATGGAGGTAGTACGTACTAGTCGTGAAGAAACTATATCCCTCGTGATGAGAAAGAAATATTTTTTACTACCACTCTTTTGTGGACAAATTTTGAAGTGCATTGCAAAACGAGAAGTACACTCTTTTATGGACAAATTTTAACTCTACACCCATTATTTCAGGATGGAGGGAGTATAACCCAACTTGTTTTTTTCTTCTGGGCACTACACTGCTTTTTCCCTGTGCAATGCTTGGTTCTACCCTTTTTCTCAATGTAATGGTCACTTTAAGTCATTTTTTCCCACACACATTTATTTTGTACTTCTCTACAGTGTTGACCGTGCTACTACTATTTGTGTTAGTGCGCCAAAAACAAAATGTTATTTTTTAAGTGCCAAATTAATCTAGGGCGTTGGTTGTGAATCGGTGAACAAAAAAGAGATAGCCCAAAAGAGGAACACACCAAGGTACAAAAACTAGTATATATGCATGTTTCTATGTACATATATATGACCCTGGGTTTGTAGATAAAAAAACATTCATATATGCGCTTACTATTAATATACATAAGTTTATGCTGATTCTCTTGGTTTAGGTATATATATGGTTAGGCATCACTACTAATTCAGAAAAAAACAAAAATGTAACTCTTCAAGTGAAGTCATTTTAAGTGACCTAACAACTAAAATTCATATATAGGATTTGTATAGGAATTATGTAGGATTTAGATCACATGTGAATTTTCCCCACACTAGTTGTTTGATTCATAGGAACATATCCTATAGGAATCTTGCAGTGCAAATCCTATAAGAATAAAACATTAGGTCATACCTCATGGAAAATTTCCTTTGGCACAATCAAACACAACTCATCTTCCTATATGATTCAACTAGCCATTAAATCTCAATCCTATGTTTTCCATATTTCTATGGTTTTCCCATCCTATGAATCAAAGGAGCCTTAGGGCTTATATCTTTTTTTAGAAAGGCAAACTATGTTAAGATTGGCCAAGTTTTACGAAAAACCTTTAACATGCAAAATACAAAGTTGAGTCATTTCGTTTGAATCGGAGGGAGTACATTTGACGTTATGGTACTATTTGACAGCTGCTTGGCACTGTATTTTTTTCGAACCAAACTTCCCCCTTCATGAAGCTTTTATTTTAGCTTCAGTGACTTGATACATCCATATATCTAGACAAAGTTGAGTCAATTCATTTGAATCAGAGGGAGTACATTTGACTATATGGGTATTGTTTGACAACTGCTTGGCACTGTCTTCTTTTTTGAACCAAACTGCCCCCTTCACGAAGCTTTTATTTTGGGATAGAGCTTCACTGACTTGATACTTCCAAGTTTCACAGTGACTTGGTGCCACCATCCACCATCCATCTCAGATCCAATGTATGCGATCGACTTAGAATTTAAACTAAATAATTATTATAATTGCTCAGAAATATTTCAAGAACTTCCAGTTAATCGTGCATATTTCGATTTATATTTTGGTGAAGTTTCATTCGATTTGAATCAAAGGTTTGTGAGCAAATATATACTCCCTCCGGTTCATATTAATTGACTCTAATATGGATGTACTAGACACATTTTAGTTCTAGATACATCCATATTGAAGTCAATTAGGGCTCCTTTGATTCAAAGGATTTGCATAGGAATTGTGTAGGATTTGGTTCCTATGGGAAAAATTCCTATACATGTTGTTTGATTCATAGGAACATATCCTATAGGAAAAATTCCTATAGGAATCTTGTAGTGTAATTCCTATAGGAAAAAAGCATTAGCTCATACCTCATGGAAAAATTCCTTTGCTACAATCAAACAAACTTCATCTTCCTATAGGTTTCAAGTAGACATGTCATTCCAATCCTATACCTTTCCTATTCCTATGCTTTTCCTATCCTTTAAATCAAAGGAGCCCTTAATATGAATCAGAGGGAGTATTTAGTTTAAACTAGTGCTCGTATACGTAAAAAGCTCTTTAATCACAAGCTAATCGTCCGAGTGGGATGAAATATTCACAGATTTTAGAACAAGGCATCTACATTTTACTGGATTTTTTTCGTAATTTTTGTTTTTAGGTTCGAAATAAGAGATTAGTTTGGAACGTTGGATCTCAAATGGTTGGTAGATGGTGGCACCAAGTCACAATGAGATTTGGAGACTTCAAGTCACTGCAGCTCTGTCCTTTTATTTTGACAAACTGCAGAGCCGCTGGTGCATCTATGCTTGCGTACGGCCGACGCCGATTCTTAGCAAGGAAGTTCTTCCTATAAGTAGTAGTAGTATCCATACTCCACTCCAAGGCATGTATAAAAAAAAGAACCCATCCCGTTCTCGTTTTCCCGATCACTCTTCTCTGAAGATGGAGGAGGCCCTCTTCTTGTGCCCCCTCTGCCTGCTGCCCTTCAAACCCCCCATATCCAAGGTCGCTCCCTTCCGATTTCATTCTTAGGTTCACCTGTGAGAAATGTCAATGACAACTGATGCCACGTACGTTGTTCCGTGCAGTGCAAGGGCGGTCATATGGGCTGTCGGCGCTGCGTCGGCGAGCTTGCGCCGAACCCGTGCAAGAAGTGCGAGCAGCCGGCGTGGTTGCCGCCGTCGAATCGATCTGGGCCAAGATTGCCGCCGTCGAATCGATCTGGGGCAATGGTCAAGTGCGTCGGCTGCCAGAGCTTGGTCGCCTCCACGGAGTCCTACAAGCACTATATCGCGTGCCCGCATGGTCCGTGCGGCTGCACAGAGGCCATCAATACCGGCTGCAGCTTCACCGGCCCGCCGCGGGAGCTCCTGGTACACCTCCAAGCATCCCACTCCATCCCAGTGTTTACGTTCCAGTATGGCATACCCGCCTGGTGCATAGTTCGTCTTCCGGTACAACCGCGGGGACACCTGTTCATCGGCAGTGGGGAAGAAGACGGTAGCGTGTTCGCCATCACCGTTGGAGCGCTCGGCCCGACCACCATTGTGTCCTGTGTGTGCATCAGGTCGGCCGCGTGCTTGTTTCCGATGTACAAGGCGCAGCTGTTGGTGATTGGTCCGCCGGCGCCGGCGACGGCTGGGACCAGTGACCTCTCGACGGACACCTTGATGGCGGTAATCGAGCCGACGAGCTCCCCGACGCCTAGCTCGATCATGTTGCAGCAGCTCACTTCTTTCCTGGCGGTGCCGCCCCGTTACGCGAAGCAGAATGGAGGGCAGCGTGTGTTGCCTATCTGCGTTTGCATCAACAAGAAGGTTATACAATAATCTTCGTTTAGTCATACTGCAATGTAGTTACTCGAAGATCGGAGGGAGTAGTTTAGTTCGAAGTAGGGTTCGTTCGGATGTATTTTGGACTTGTATAGTAGTAGTACTACTACTCCAGAACTATTACTAGCTAGTTGGAGTGCTAGAATGCAGCTCGGAGTATTATAGTATTTTGGCAGTACTACTAGTTATGTATGTGACTGCAAATTCAAACTAAAATGGACTATTTCTTGCTAATGTTGTTCTTTTGGAGTCATCATTTTTTTCTGAACGTGTTAACTATGCTATTGTCTAAGGATTCGTTTAGATTTCTTTGGTTGAATTCATATTTCGTCTCTTCCTAATTTGGCAAAACTGCACTGTCATGGGCATTCTTACAAGGTCGCTGAAGTTTCAAAGTTTCTTAATGTATATTGCGTAGGGTGTACCCCCTTAACATGGATCTGTTGCATTTTTGGGTTGTATTTTTTTTGGCAATTTTCAGGACCATAAAATAGCACGCCTTCAGTTGAAATTTGAATTAGTGGCCGATACTAGCATGGAGTAGTGAAGTTTTTTTGTACTCCCTCGGTCCCACCAAAAGTGTCTCACCTTTGTTAAAATTTAGATGGATAGATGTATTTTTTTTACAAAGTTGAGACAACTTTGGTGGGACGGAGCCACGGAGTCGTAGTTGATGGCGAGAAGGTTGATGCCTTGCTAGGTTGGTGTACGTTGCAAAAAGAACAAGGTTGGTGTGTATTTGTTTTATTTGTTCACCATAATACTGACATGGCCATCGATTTGATTAGACAACACAAGCCTGGGATGTTTCACTTATTTATTGTAGGAAGCACGATTAATGTTCTGTAATGATGGGGCTACTCCTATAGTCCGTCTGCTCGGCTCCTACTCGGGTGTCGGGTCACATTCACACTCTCCTCTTTTTTTGAACACATTCACACTCTCCTCTTTTTTTGAACACATTCACACTCTCCTCGAAACTGCAGTAGGCAGTATATGAGCGTCTCGGTTCACCTCCGTCGTCTATCCCCACTCCGCCCATCTTCCATAGCACGCGCCTGCGTTTCGCATCCTATCCAGCAGTGCCCAGTTTGAGAGCCTCTGTTCTCCAACTCAAACCCCCACCTGCCGCCATTGATCGCCATCTCTCTCCCAAAGTTCGAATCAGTAGATCGCCCAAGAAAATACCAACCCCATTGTACCACCTGCCTCATTGTGATGGCGAAATCGAGCAGGGTCTGTGGATCTGGGCTGTTTCACAAGGTGTTTACGGAAGGCCCCCTTGAAGTGCTCATCAGCCAGTGCGACGCCATCACCGCCGCGTCCCTAGTCGGTTCCTCCAAAAGTATTCTTCAGTCAGCCAAATACAGTGCCACTCTGCCTGCTTCTCAGCCGTTTGGCCTTCCGTGTGTTCTCTGTTGTGACCCGGCGGATAAACCATGGGCGGTGTTCAAGGAGGATTTGCCGGTGCACAGCAAGTGCAAACTACTGCCGCTGGACAGGTTCTCCTATGATGGCCTAATGCCACACGGTAAGGATGAGGAGCGGGCAGGCGCCAATGGAGATTGGATCGCCATGGTTGGCCCCGAAGGCAAGTGGAACCTCCTCAATGTGTACACTCATCGCAAGATTAAGCTTCCATCTTTGAGGAACAAGTTGGAAACCACACACAATCCACTTATATTCGAGTATCAGCGTTCTGCTATTCAACTGCAGAAGATAGCTATTTGCCAAGTTCCTACAGCTGCTAGGGGGTATCAAGATTTCTCCCTTGTCGCAATCTTCGACTTTGCAATTGCCTACCTCCATGGCGAATATCCTCGTGAATGGATATTTCTTGAAAACCAGTTTCAGTACGGCGCCATATACTGCGATGCAATTATACATAACGGACTTGTGTTCGCCGTTACTGAGCTTGGAAATGTTTATGCATGGGATCCTAATCAATTTGGTAACATTTCCTCCCTATCTTTTTTATATACGTAACTTATATAGTATTTCACCTCTTATTTGTTGAACTGTCTTGGCATCTTTTGGCTTAAAGGAATTCCATAGGCGCACACCATAACCCTCTTGTGGTATGGACATATATAGAATTTAACATCTATAGGAATTTTAGTATGGTCTAATGTGCATGTTGTTCCTTAGGAAAAAGGCCCCCTAGTAATTAAGTTTCTTTATTATTACTCCCTAGAAAATTTAAGGTAGAGTAGAAATAGAATCAATAAAGGTGCCATGCAATATTGATAAAGACTTTCATTTGTTTATATTCAAACCATCTAAAATTTGGACCAATATTTTCGGGAACATGTTTTAAATCCACATGAAGTTTTACCAAGATGTTCGAAATATATTTCAAACCATCTTATGTTCGACCATGATTTTATAAAGTACTAGTATTGGCATCCCAATATCAAATCAATATCACTAGTAGATAAATCATGAAATATATTTTCATGTGACGTGTTCTTTCCTTTTTCAAGGTCCTATAGTGCTCCCTGCTCCATTCATTCCGTGGACGGCTGGATTTGATGACGATGATGATTTTGACTCTAATAGTCGTACGTGGTGGCTGGCAAGATCTCAAGATCGTTCTAGACTTCTCCTGGTCTATGCACGTGGCGTAATGGATTTTGACGCTGACGGTGCTCCAACTCATTATGATAGTACCCCTTCTGTCCATTGCGGTCGCGCTGTTCACAGCTATTCGGGGTATACCTGCATTGTATTCTCGAATGACACTAGTCGGTTACTTCCAGCCAACCCGTGGGAAAGGGTTACTAATCTTGGAGACTATTCTATGTTCCTTGGGTTGAACTATCCGATTTTCATGCCAGTGGGTGGTGCAACATTTCCCCCAGGATATTTGACAAGAAGAAACTGCATCTACACCACGCCTCAGGCCATTGGCTCTCAGTTTGACACATCACATCAAGAAATTTTCCGCTTCAGTCTAAATGGCGAAGACCACCAAAGCATATCTTTCTCAAGCAGCGGTCCAGGGGCCAACTGGCATACGGGGTTTTGGTTCATCCCAAGCTACACCAACGCGCTGGACTGGAACAAAGACAATCAGAGTTAGGGATATTTATGTAATAGTAGGATCATACTACTAGCTAGCTCAGTTGGTCTTGACTCCTATTTAACTATTTATAGCTAATGTACTTAGGTGATAAATTTATGCTATTTGCATGAACCCAGGCGCTTCTTTTAATTTGATCAAATACGGTCTATACACATGCATGGCTGTTTGGCTGTTTCAGTGTCCCTAGAGGCATACATATATACTGTTATTTAGCAATCTTTATTACAGTACAAAGGTCTTAACCTCATGGTTCACAGAAAGTATAAACGTAGATCAACCATCTAAACATAGAAGACATTCTAGTGTATGATTCTTACATATACACATCAACATCCTATCAGAAAATCTTAATGTGAATTGTACTGGCTGTACAAACCCGTGCATCATTCTCTAGCCGGTTGCACCCAAAAACCAAATCGTGGTACTTCATAGTTGACTGTATGTAGGACAACATACAGATCCAATGCGAAGCCATGGGTATCACCTGCATGACAGAACCATATTTCACATGGTTGGAGGTACTCTATATGGCATTTAAAATCATTCCTTGTCTTTCATATGGTCCTAAAAATAGTACAGTTGGATTTGTGGGTTTTAATTTTTTATTAACACACTCAATTGATTGCCCAAACATTGATTAATAATATTATTAAGGGGTGTGATGTTGAAAGCCATAAGAACAATGTGCCAAACAATCTTTGCTAGCGGACGGTAAATGTATACCCATCAGAAATAATCAGCAGACGTGCATGTTTCTTTGGTCAGAATAACTGCTGCACCATCTTAAAAGTAAATGGCATGACCATTTATTTGATTTGATAGCGTGCAGCTAGATGGCGTACATTACTATCTCTACTTCCTTGGGTCGCCCAAATCTGGAGTACTAAAAGCAAATCCTGGTGATTCATTTGACAAGACAACACAGATGCGACCAAATTTCTCCGTCCATATTATTATAATAATCTGGAGTGCGTTGCCTCGTTGCCTTCCAAGAGAAGCTGCATTCCTTGCCAAAAAAGAGAGAGAGGCTGTATTTATAACTATCTCACCGGCCGCCACTAGTACAAACCATCACTCCCTCTCCACCTCCACCTCCATCTCTTCCCTAGTAGCTCCACCTCCATATCGGCGACGGACCACAATCGCGCGGCTTCGACTTCATCTTCGACGGCGGCGGCGACAGAGGCGTGAGGCACCTTCTCCGCGGCGCATCACTCATCCTCGTCCCGCGGCAACAATGGCTGTATGTGAAATCACCATACCCTTTTGTATGGTAGAGATGATGATGTGCGGATAAAATTTTATTGGCGGTTGCTCATCCTTGTTTGAATATTTGGTGTAGATTCACATCTAGGGCAGGGTGTCAAGCGGGGTGGGTAGCGGGCTAGCTAGTTTCAGTGCGAGTGCTTTAAATCTGCTCTAATCTCAACCACTATTTGCTCTAATTTTCTGCTTTGCGGGACGATTCGCGGACGCCGCTTGCAACCCTAATCTAGGGTATTGATCCTAGTTTAGTAGACTACTAGGATTTACATGCCAATTTGTTTTTAGACTAGATCCGGATATTTGTCAATACTACTACGTACTTCTTCCGTTCGTATTTAATTGACTCTAGTTGAAAGCATCGACAGTTCATTTTCTTCTCTCCCTCTCGTCGACTAATTAAAACCGAACAGAGGGAGTATTAGGAATCCATGTGCATCCGTACTACCAGTAAGGTATTGCGTTGTTGCAGAGGCTCAGTGTAATCAATATCTTTCGATATTAATATACTCACTTTATCAGAAAATAAATTAGTAATCCATGTTCAAACTTGCTAGTTTGATCGACGTTTGATGATGATTTGTGAGGCCATGTATGGGCCTAGTTTGTTTTGCCTGGTGGTCAGTAGGCTGATGATTTATTTTTTTGCTTGGTCGATCTGTGGTCGTTCCATGGCCACTGCTGATTAAGCATTACTAGAATCAACAATTTTTTGCTTGTCTGGTGATTGGAAGTGTATGCGCTAGCACCATCGCACGATGATTAGTCTTAATGGAGATGCAGATGTCGATCAAGAGGGAGAAACATATCTTGATCATGCATTTCTCACGAGATTACTTGGTGATTGGAAGTAGAATCCACAATTTGTTGTGCAAACTTCTCAACATATGCATATATTCAATGAATTGGCTTTATGTGATCAATAGTACTTCTTATTGCAGATGGATGGAGGGGAAAGAGCGAAAAAACCGATACTTAGTGAGATGACTTCTCATTCTTTGACTTCTGATATCCCAGATAACAAGGTAAATATATAGAACGACGATTCGTAGGTGATAAAAGCAGAATCCACAATTTGCCGTGCAAACTTCTCAACATATGCATATATTTGATTAATTAGTTTTATGTGATCAATAGTATTACTTATTCCAGATGGACGTAGGGGAAGGAACGAAAAAGCGGATGCTATGTGAAATGACTTCTAAATCTGTGTGTTCTGATATCCCAGATGACAAGGTAAACATATGGACCGACGCTTGTTTTGCCGCTGCCCCTGTTAGATGGCTAGATGCTCTGGTCTAATTTCTGTTCATGTGCTTATTATTGCAGAAACATAGAGTTGAAGAAAACTCTATATTGTCTGATGACAAAGGTGAAATGGCATGCCAGTCTTTTAAACCTCCGACGCCACCTTGTTTACTGTCTATGGAGACTGATGCAGCTGGACCTGGTACTGATGAGCCTATACCTGGCATCATCGTGTCACATGAAGAAGGTTGTGGATTGGGTTTACCCCCTGCTGTAGAAACTGGTGGTGCAGCTGGAGCTGCTAGTGTAGAGCCTCTAGTGAACGGTGTCGTGCCACGGGAATTCTCTGAACTGGAGCAAAACGGTTTACCTATTGTCAAGACCGATATAACTGGTGCTGATGCTGGAGTTGCTACTGATGATCCTGCACCTGAAGTATGTTTTGCATTGTTAAAACCCGTCCTGCCCAGAGTACTGACTGGTGGTGGACCTGGAGCTGGTAGGGTAGAGCCTCTAACTGAAGTGGATATTGGTGGTTTACCCTCTGGTATTGTAGAGATTTCAGCAAGCGGTCCTGTCCGAGAACATATCTGGTCCTACTATCCCTTTAGGTTCTACCGTGCTACCGACTCCTATGAACCGGAGCATGTACCTGATGTGCCTTCTGTTGAACCTGACGCACCTGTAAGTAGTGGTGATGATCAAGAAGGATCTGCATCTGATGATCCTGCACCCGAAGTTGCCACGCCACCCGAAGGAGGTTTTGTATTGGTAGAACCCGTCATGACTATGCCCACAGTACTGACTGGTGGTGGACCTGGAGCTGGTATGGTAGAGCCTCTAGCGAAAGGTGTCGTGCCACGAGAATCCTCTGAAGTGGATATTGGTGGTTTACCCTCTGTAGATACTGGTGGTCTACCTGGAGCTGGTATTGTAGAGATTTCAGCAAACAGTGCTGTCCCACCCAACTCCTATGAACTTGAGCATGTACCTGATGTGCCTTCTGTAGAACCTGATGCACCTGTAAGTAGTGGTGATGATTCCGCTGAATCTGATCAAGAAGGATCTGCATCTCGAGGACAAGATGTCAGCTGTCATTCACCTGAACCCGAGCTGAAGTCAGCAACGGTAGCTTATATGGCACGGACTGTCCTTCAAGCTCTAAAGATCCAGTTGGGTGGTTCACAGGACCAGCTACTCCAAGCCATTGTCACTACAAAAGACCAGCCAGCATGCTTCGTTATCTCCTGCATACTGTTTGACAAGCTGAAGCACTGCAACTGGCGCATTGTTCAATCCCATCAGCATGGAGAGAGGAGCTATGTTTATGTCAAGATGATTCATGCTGATTTGGTAAGGTTCCATGATAAGATGTATGGGTGGGGTGAGGCAAGAGCCACATTTTGCAGCATTCACACAGTCTTCGCTCTTGAGCCAGACCCCATGGATGCTTACCCAGTGGTGCAGCTGTCCTGACTTGATATATGTTTTATGATCAGTATGCTGCTGTCGTGGAACTGTGATGTCGAGCTACCTTTCTTATGGTTTCTAGGCTTTTGGTTTCAACATGTATTATGGAGCTTACCTTAGGACTTTCGCATGCGTTTGGCTGTTGACCTGTAATGTTTGTGGTTGGTTGTCTAATCTACTTGGCACAATCACATTGCAAAGGCAAATGTTCCTTTTCTCTTTAATTGTTATTATGACTTATGTGTTATAACCAGGCAAGAATATGCAATCTTGGTTCTCTGACCGATATATATGTACATACAACTTTTGTTCACATAATAACACTTACACGGGAAAAGAGTAGCTTTCTCTGTTGGACAAACACCAAACCACAAAAGGGTAACAACACAATATCCAAACTAGGTACGGCACCTGTTGAGCATACATGACTTTTGTCGTAAAATCACGTTAACCAACACTAGCAGCATCTTGTTCTTTGCAAGGTGCTATGCTTATCAGTCTAATCCCAATACACAACCTACTTCAGGTGGCACGATGATGTCAGGTGCAGGTTCACCAGTACCAACTCTCTTGCATCAGTCTCCATTGAAGGTACGCCACTGCTGCAGTAGACACCATTAGCAATGCAACCTGAAGGTGTTCTTATCCTCATATCAGGATCACATAATACAGGTGTCAAGCTTCATGCACTAGCCAACACAATGAAAAGTCCGAACTAGGATAGCTAGGAAAAAAACATGAAGATCTTTTTTTCGAATCCCACGCTGAACATCTTTTTTTTAACTAATTAGGTAAGCTCCTGCTGACAAACATATTACAGCAACTCCAGCAGTGGCTCTATATTTAGGCGCTGTGGGCTGAATGGCTGATGCTGCGCATGGAGCCGGCAATAGCTTCACCGGAAGCTGCAAACTGTGGCGGCCAAATGCAGGGCTGAAACAGCGTATTTTCAGAGGCGCTATAAATGCAGCGCCAAAAACAGAATATAATGAAAAATAGAGTGCAGTAAAACAGAAGATCAAACAAAGACTAGAAATAGACATAAAATAGGATAAAATTAGCTTGATAGATACTCCGTAGTTCATATTTGTACAAAGTAGTGCGATAAAACTAAACTAAAACTCGACATCTGACGAGTCCGGTGTCGTGCCCGACACCGGATCCGACGAGAAGAGGTCAATCCAACGGGGGTCGTCCTCGCCAATGGTGGTCGGCCCGGCGAGCTGCGCTTCGATGAAGGCCCGCTTCGTCGCCTTCTCCGCCCTCCGTCGTGCGCGGTCCTCCTTCTTCGCTGCCCGCCTCGTCGCCTTCTCCGCCCTCCGTCTGCGGAAGTGCTCGTTCTCGGCGGCAACGTCCTCGGGGAAGCGGGCCGCCCACTCGCGCGCCGCGCGCTCGTCCCGCTCGGCGATGCGCAAACGGCGCTCCGTCTCGCGGCGGCGGTGCTGTTCCTCCTGTCTAACGATGTACGGCGGCGGCGCGAGATCCTCGGCCTGCTGGCGCGTCCACACGTCATGGAAATTCATCGACGATCGCGGGCGCCCGAGCCGCCACGCCACGGCGTCGTACGCGCGCGCGGCCTCGTGCGCGGTCTCGTAGGTGCCGAGGCCGATGCGCTCGCCGCCGTCACGTATCTCCGCGTAATACGTACCTTTGGGGCGCGCGCGGACGCCGCGGTACCCCGTGCCCGAGACGCGGCAGTACCGCGAGCTCGACGCGAGACGAGGCATGGCGGCGGCGGCGGCGGCGGAAGCGGAGCCGCGGCGGCGATATTAGGCGCAGATGGGCAAATTTCAGCAACCCGTGTCCATCTTTTTTTTTGGCAGGATTACGCCATGTACCACCTTCCAATTAGAAAATAGTACTGTTCAGCATTCCCCTGTTGGGCCCAATATTTCACTTTGGGTTGCCAACGGCCATCTACATGGTAATTGCTCTCGGCCTACTTGCTCCGGCCGTCGAAGCCCAATAACTACAAATGGGCCTTTCTGCTCATGCAATTTCGGCCCTTTTCTAATGAAACACAGATCCTATGATTGGCAAAAAAAAAAATACACGGAGATTCTACATAAAAGTTGTTTTTATTTATTTTGAATTATAGGGTTCCAATTTTTGAAACTGCTCATGCCCAATATGAAAATCCTTGATCGCTCCATACCCACATGGATAACGGTATTTTTAAAAATTCATAAAGTGGATTTGAAATTTAAAACATATCCTAATAATTCCTTGATTTAATCTATCAACTTGCAAGATCTTGGAGCCAAAGAGCTTGTATTAGTCTGCGAAAATAATACTGATAAACCTGTCGTTAACAAGAAATGAAGGTTTATCGTTCAGAGAGGATGCCATGTGGGACCCATGAGACAGTAGCGTCCTCAACGTTTCAAAGAAAAAGGCAAGTAGCCCGAAAATAGGGGTAAAAAATAAATCCTACAAAGGAAACATTTATTGTTCATAGAGGCTGACATGTGGGACCGATCTGCCAGCTGCATCCTCATCATTTCGAAGTCGGCAGGGATCAGAAGAAAAAGGCAAATAGCCAGAAATTAGGGGTCAAAAATAAATCCAAAAAGGAAACTTATATTCTTCATAGAGGATGACATGTGGGACCGACCTGCCAGCAGCGTCCTCATCGTTTCAAAGGCCGCAGGGGATCAAAAGAAAAAGGCAAATAGCCAGAAATTAGGGGTAAAAAAAATACAACAAAGGAAAGGTTTATTGTTCATAGAGGCTGACTTGTGGGACTCATGAGCCAGCGGCGACCTGAATTTCAAAGGCGGCATATGATCGAAAAGAAAAAGGCAAGTTAGCAAAAATCACTGGGTAAAAAAAATCTAAGAAATGAAACTTTATTGTACAGTCCCATGAGCCAGCACCTTACTCAACGTTTCAGTGGCGGCATGAGATAGAAAGAAAAAGGAAAGTGACCAAATATCAGGAGCAAAAAATAATCCAAGAAAAGAAACTTTTATTGTACATAGATGATGACATATGGGTCCCACTTATACAAGCTCTTTCGCTCCAAGATCTTGCAAGTTGATTGTACATAGAGGATGACATGCGGGCCCCTTGTGTCAGCATCTTACTCAACGTTTCCAAGGCGGCAGGGGATCAAAAGAAAAAAGGAAGTAGCCAGAAATTAGCGGTAAACAATAACTCCAAGGAAGGAAACTTTTATTGTTCATAGAGTATGACATGCGGGACCCATGCGCTAGCAGCTTCCTCAACGTTTCAAAGGGGGCATGAGATCGAAAGAAAAAGACAAGTGACCAAATATCAGGAGCCAAAAATAATCCAAGAAAAGAAACTTTATTGTACATAAAAGATGACATGCGGGTCCCATTTTGCAGCAGCGGTGTCAACGTTTCAAATGCGGCTTGAGATCAAAAGAAAAAGAGTAGCCAGAAATTAGGGGTAAAAAAACTCCCAGAAAAGAAAGTTGATTGTACATAGAGGATGGCATGCGGGTCCCATGACCCAGCACCTTACTCAACGTTTCAGAGGCGGCATGAGATCGAAAGAAAAAGGAAAGAGACCAAATACCAGGAGCAAAAAATAATCCAAGAAAAAGAAACTTTTATTGTACATAGAGGATGACATATGGGTCCCACTTATACAAGCTCTTCCGCCCCAAGATCTTGCAAGTTGATTGTACATAGAGGATGACATGCGGGCCCCTTGTGTCAGCAGCTTAATCAATGTTTCCAAGGCGGCAGGGGATCAAAAGAAAAAGGAAACAGCCAAAAATAAGAGGGTGAAAAAATCCAAGAAAAGAAACTTTTATAGTATCGAGGATGACATGTGGGTCCCATGAGCCAGCAGCTTCTCAACGTTTCAGAGGCTGCATGAGATCGAAAGAAAAAGGCAAGTGACCAAAAATAAGGGGGTAAAAAAAATCCAAGAAAAGAGACTTGATTGTACATAGAGGATGACATGCGGGTCCCACCAGTCAGCAGCTTACTAACGTTTCCAAGGCGGCAGGGGATGAAAAGAAAAAGGAAATAGCCAAAGATCAGAGGGTGAAAAAAATCAAAGAAAAGAAACTTTTATAGTACATAGAGGATGACATGTGGGTCCCATGGGCCAGCAGGTTCCTCAACGTTTTCAAGGGCGGCATGAGATCGAAAGAAAAAGGCAAGTGACCAAAAATCAGAGGGTGAAAAATAATCCAAAAAAAGAAACTTTTATTGTACATAGAGGATGACATGCTGTCCCAACGTTTCAAATGCGGTTTGAGATCAAAAGAAAAAGAAAGTAGCCAGAAATTAGGGGGTAAAAAAACTCCAAGAAAAGAAAATTGATTGTACATAGAGGATGACATGCGGGTCCCACGAGTTTGCAGCTTACTCAACGTTTCCAAGGCGGCAGGGGATCAAAAGAAAAAGGAAATAGCCAAAAATCAGAGAGTGAAAAAAAACCCAAGAAAATAAACTTTTGTAGTACATAGAGGATGACATGCGGGTCCCATGAGCCAGCAGGTTCCTCAACGTTTCAAACGTGGCATGGGATCGAAGGAAAAAGGCAAGTGACCAAATATCAGGAGCCAAAAATAATCCAAGAAAAGAAACTTTATTGTACATAGAGGATGACATGCGGGTCCCATTTTGCAGCAGCGGTCCCAACGTTTCAAATGCGGCTTGAGATCAAAAGAAAAAGAAAGTAGCCAGAAATTAGGGGGTAAAAAAACTCCAAGAAAGGAAAGCTTTATCGTTCATACAGGCTGACATGTGGGACCTATGAGCCAGCAGCTTACTGAACGTTTCAAAGGCGGCAGGGGATCAAAAGAAAAAGGAAATAGCCAAAAATCAGAGGGTGAAAAAAATCCAAGAAATCAAACTTTTATTGTACATAGAGGATGACATGCGGGTCCCATGAGCCAGCAGATTCCTCAACGTTTCAAACGTGGCATGAGATCGAAAGAAAAAGGCAAGTGACCAAATATCAGGAGCCAAAAATAATCCAAGAAAAGAAACTTTATTGTACATAGAGGATGACATGCGGGTCCCATTTTGCAGCAGCGGTCTCAACGTTTCCAAGGCGGCACAGGACCAAAAGAAAAATGAAGTAGCCAGAAATCAGGGGGTGAAAAAAATCCAAGAAAAGAAAGATTTCAATTGGGCTACATCTAGACATCTGGGCCTTCGAACTATCCTTCTGGGCCTTTGGACACGTACAATTTCAGCCCACTCCAGAACATGATAGTTCGGATTTTTCTCAAAAAAAAAACAGGAAAGTCCTATGCTTCGCCAAAACAAAAAACAAGGAGATTCAAGATATATGTTGTAAAAATAAAGATTTAATTTATCCGTTTGCAATAGCTCAGAGCGCAATACACTGTTTATTGTCTGCAAAATAATCAAGATATCACATGTTTCTTGTACGGGGAGGCTGACATCGTGGACCCATGAGCCAGCAGCGTCGTTTTAAAGGCGGCAGGGGATGGAAAGAAAAAATAAACCAAAAATCTGTTGGTAAAAAATCCAAGAAAAGAAACATTTTCGTTCTGAGAGGATGACATGCGGGACCCATGAGGCAGCAGCGTCCTCAGCGCTTATTGTTCATAGAGGCTGACATGTGGGACCCGTGAGCCAGCAGCGTCCTCAACGTTTTAAAGGCGGAAGGATATCGAAAGAAAAAATAAGCCAAAAATCATTTGGTAAACAATATCCAAGAAAAGAAACATTTACCGTTCTGAGAGGATGACATGCGGGACCCATGAGGCAGCAGCATCCTCAACGATTCCAAGGCGGCAGGGGATCAAAGAAAAAAAAGGAAATATCCAGAAATTAATTAGGGGTTCAAAAAAATCCATCAAAGGAAACTTTTATTGTTCATAGAGGATGACTTGTGGGACCGACCTGCCAACAGCGTCCTCATCGTTTCAAAGGGGCAGGAGATCCAAAGAAAAAGGCAAATAGCCAGAAATTAGGGGTCAAAAATAACTCCAAGAAAGGAAACTTTTATTGTTCGTAGAGGATGACATGCGGGACCCATGAGCCAGCAGCTTACTCAACGTTTCAAAGGCGGCATGAGATCGAAAGAAAAAGGCAAGTGACAAAATATCAGGAGCAAAAGATAATCCAAGAAAAGAAACTTTATTGTACATAGAGGATGACATGTGGGTCCCATTTTGCAGCAGCGGTCTCAATGTTTGTAATGCGGCTTGAGATCAAAAGAAAAAGAAAGTAGCTAGTAATTAGGGGGTGAAAAAAAATCCAAGAAAGGAAAGTTGATGGACATAGAGGATGACATGCGGGTCCCTTGAGCCAACAGCTTACTCAACGTTTCAAAGGGGGCAGGGGATCAAAAGAAAAAGGCAAGCCAAAAATCAGAGGGTGAAAAAAAATCCAACAAAGGAAACTTTTATAGCACATAGAGGATGACATGCGGGTCCCATGAGCCAGCAGGTTCCTCAACGTTTCAAACGTGGCATGAGATCGAAAGAAAAAGGCAAGTGCCCAAATATGAGGAGCCAAAAATAATTCAAGAAAAGAAAGTTTTATAGTACATAGAGGATGACATGCGGGTCCCATTTAGCAGCAGCGGTATCAGCGTTTGAGAGGTGGCAGGGGATCAAAAGAAAAAAGAAATTGCCAAAAATCAGATGGTGAAAAAACCAAGAAAAAGAACTTTTATAGTACATAGAGGATGACATGCGGGTCCCATGAGCCAGCAGGTTCCTCAACGTTTCAAACGTGGCATGAGATCGAAAGAAAAAGGCAAGTGAAAAAATATCAGGAGCCAAAAATAATTCAAGAAAAGAAAGTTTTATAGTACATAGAGGATGACATGCGGGTCCCATTTAGCAGCAGCGGTATCAGCGTTTGAGAGGTGGCAGGGGATCAAAAGAAAAAAAGAAATTGCCAAAAATCAGATGGTGAAAAAAAACCTAGAAAAAGAACTTTTATAGTACATAGAGGATGACATGCGGGTCCCATGAGCCAGCAGGTTCCTCAACGTTTCAAACGTGGCATGAGATCGAAAGAAAAAGGCAAGTGAAAAAATATCAGGAGCCAAAAATAATTTAAGAAAAGAAAGTTTTATAGTACATAGAGGATGACATGCGGGTCCCATTTAGCAGCAGCGGTATCACCGTTTGAGAGCGCAGGGGATCGAAAGAAAAAGTCAAGTGACGAAATATGAGGTGCCAAAAAAATCCAAGAAAAGAAAGTTTTATAGTACATAGAGGATGACATGCGGGTCCCAGTTAGCAGCGGTATCACCGTTTGAGAGGCGCAGGGGATCGAAAGAAAAAGTCAAGTGACCAAATATGAGGTGCCAAAAAATCCAAGAAAAGAAAGTTTTATAGTACATAGAGGATGACATGCGGGTCCCATTTAGCAGCAGCGGTATCACCGTTTGAGAGGCGGCAGGTGATCGAAAGAAAAAGGTAAGTGACCAAATATGAGGTGCCAAAAATAATTCAAGAAAAGAAAGTTTTATAGTACATAGAGGATGACATGCGGGTCCCATTTAGCAGCAGCGGTATCACCGTTTGAGAGGCGGCAGGGGATCGAAAGAAAAAGGCAAGTGACCAAATTTGAGGTGCCAAAAATAATCCAGGAAAAGAAAGTTTTATAGTACATAGAGGATGACATGCGGGTCCCAGTTTAGCAGCAGCGGTATCACCGTTTGAGAGGCGGCAGGGATCGAAAGAAAAAGGCAAGTGACCAAATTTGAGGTGCCAAAAATAATCCAGGAAAAGAAAGTTTTATAGTACATAGAGGATGACATGCGGGTCCCAGTTAGCAGCAGCGGTATCACCGTTTGAGAGGCGGCAGGGGATCGAAAGAAAAAGGCAAGTGACCAAATTTGAGGTGCCAAAAATAATCCATGAAAAGAAAGTTTTATAGTACATAGAGGATGACATGCGGGTCCCAGTTAGCAGCAGCGGTATCACCGTTTGAGAGGCGGCAGGGGATCGAAAGAAAAAGGCAAGTGACCAAATTTGAGGTGCCAAAAAAAAAGAAAAGAAAGTTGATTGCACATAGAGGATGACATGCGGGTCCCATTTAGCAGCAGCGGTCTCAACGTTTCCAAGGCGGCAAGGGATCAAAAGAAAAAGGAAGTAGCCAGAAATCAGGGGGTCAAAAAAATCCAAGAATAGAAAGAATTTTGGTTCATAGAGGATGACATGCGGGACCCATGATCCTGCATCGTAAACGGCTCGTTGAACGAGATGGCGCGATGTAGAAAAAAAACAATGCCAGAGAGGCTGCCATCTGGGCCCTACATCCCTCGGCGGTGCGGATTTGCGTTGACTCGGCCGGCGAACCCGAGATTTCGAGATGCACCACGTCCCGGGCCACCATACGCCACGTTTTGGCCGCTTTCGTCGGGCTAGGTGGCCTCAAAAACGAGAAAAAAAAGTTTTGACATGCACCACGGAGGGACCAAAATCGTCGGCCATGGTACACCAGCAACCACGGCGCGACTTCAACTTCGTCGGCCATGGCAACTTTTCTTGTAGTGAGAGGAAAGCATCGATTGCTGTATTTGTGCTAGAGCTTTTATTTTGAAAACATGAAACAATTTTGTCAACGGTAGTAATAAAGCATATGAGTTATGTAAATTATATCTTACAAGTTGCAAGCCTCATGCATAGTATACTAATAGTGTCCGCACCTCGTCCTACTTAGCTTGGACTACCGGATCTTTGCATGCCATGTTTCAACCAAGTGTCACAAAGGGGTACCTCCATGCCGCCTGTACAAAGGTCTAAGGAGAAAGCTCGCATTTTGGATTTCTCGCTTTTGATTATTCTCAACTTAGACATCCATACCGGGACAACATGGACAACAGATAATGGACTCCTCTTAAATGCATAAGCATGTAGCAATGATTATTATTCTCATATGAGATTGAGGATATATGTCCAAAACTGAAACTTCAACCATGATTCATGGCTTTAGTTAGCGGCCCAATGTTCTTCTCTAACAATTTTGCATGCTCCAACCACTAAAATGATAGATCCTTCAGACAAGACGGACATGCATAGCAACTCACATGATATTCAACAATAGTTGATGGCGTTCCCCAGAAGCATGGTTATCGCACAACAAGCAACTTAATAAAAGATAAAGTGCATAAGTACATATTCAATACTACGATAGTTTTTAAGGCTATTTTGTCCCATGAGCTATATATTGCAAAGGTGAATGATGGAATTTTAAAGGTAGCACTCAAGCAATTTACTTTGGAATGGCGGAGAAATACCATGTAGTAGGTAGGTATGGTGGACACAAATGGCATAGTGGTTGGCTCAAGGATTTTGGATGCATGAGAAGTATTCCCTCTCGATACAAGGTTTAGGCTAGCAAGGTTATTTGAAGCAAACTCAAGGATGAACAAGTGCAGCAAAACTCACATAAAAGACATATTGTAAACATTATAAGACTCTACACCGTCTTCCTTGTTGTTCAAAACTCAATACTAGATATTATCTAGACCTTAGAGAGACCAAATATGCAAATCAAATTTTAGCAAGCTCTATGTATTTCTTCATTAATGGGTGCAAAGCATATGATGCAAGAGCTTAAACATGAGCACAACAATTGCCAAGTATCACATTATCCAAGACATTTTAGAATTACTACATGTAGCATTTTTCAATTCCAACCATATAACAATTTAACGAAGAAGAAACTTCGCCTTGAACATTATGAGTAAAGCCTAAGGACATATTTGTCCATATGCAACAGCGGAGCGTGTCTCTCTCCCACAAAGTGAATGCTAGGATCCATCTTATTCAAACAAAAACAAAAACAAAAACAAACCGACGCTCCAAGTAAAGAACACAAGATGTGATTGAATAAAAATATAGTTTCAGGGGAGGAACCTGATGATGTTGTCGATGAAGAAGGGGATGCCTTGGGCATCCCCAAGCTTAGACGCTTGAGTCTTCTTAGAATATGCAGGGGTGAACCACGGGGGCATCCCCAAGCTTAGAGCTTTCACTCCTCTTGATCATAGTATATCATACTCCTCTCTTGACCCTTGAAAACTTCCTTCACACCAAACTTCAAGCAAACTCATTAGAGGGTTAGTGCACAATTAATAATTCACATGTTCAGAGGTGGCACAATCATTCTTTACACTTCTGGACATTGCATAAAGCTACTGGACATTAATGGATCAAAGAAATGAATCCAACATAGCAAAAGAGGCAATGCGAAATAAAAGGTAGAATCTGTCAAAAACAGAACAGTCCGTAAAGACGAATTTAAATCTGGCACCAGACTTGCTCAAATGGAAAAACTCAAAACTAATGAAAGTTGCGTACATATCTGAGGATCACGCTCGTAAATTGGCAGATTTTTTCGAATTTTCTACAGAGAACTGTGCCCAGATTCGTGACAGACAGCAATGCTGTTTCTGCGCAGCGATCCCAAATATAACATCAACTTTAACATAGAAACTTTACTTGGCACAAAAACATGATAAGGAGAGGTTGCTACAGTAGTAAACAACTTCCAAGACTCAACAAAACAAAAAATTGTTGTAGTAAAAACATGGGTTGTCTCCCATAAGCGCTTTTCTTTAACGCCTTTCAGCTAGGCGCAGAAAGTGCAAATCAAGTAACATCGAGAGTAGAAGCATCAACATCATAACTTGTTCTAATAATAGAATCAAAAGGCAACTTCATTCTCTTTCTAGGGAAGTGTTCCATACCTTTCTTGAGAGGAAATTGATATTTAATATTACCTTCCCTCATATCAATAACAGCACCAACGGTTCGAAGAAAAGGTCTTCCCAACACAATAGGACAAGATGCATTGCATTCGATATCCAAGACAACAAAATCAACGGGGACAAGGTTATTGTTAACCGTAATGTGCACATTATCAATCCTCCCCAAAGGTTTCTTTTTAACATTATCGGCAAGATTAACATCCAAATAACAATTCTTCAATGGTGGCAAGTCAAGCATATCATAAATCTTTTTAGGCATAACAGAAATACTTGCACCAAGATCACATAAAGCATTACATTCAAAGTCATTGAATTTCATTTTAATGATGGGCTCCCAACCATCTTCTAACTTTCTAGGAATAGAAGTTTCAAGTTTTAGTTTCTCTTCTCTAGCTTTTATGAGAGCATTTGTAATATGTTTTGTAAAGGCTAAATTTATAGCACTAGCATTAGGACTTTTAGCAAGTTTTTGTAAGAACTTTATAACTTCAGAGATGTGGAAATCATCAAAATCTAAATCATTATGAGCTACAGCAATGGGATCATTGTTCCCAAGGTTGGAAAAAATTTCAGCAGTTTTATCACAAGCAGTTTCAGCAGTTTTAGCAATTTCAGGCAGTTTTGTTCGCTTTGCACTAGGAGTAGAAACATTGCCAACACCAATTATTTTACCATTGATAGTAGGAGGTGCAGCAACATGTGAATAATTAGCATTACTAGTGGTGGTAATAGTCCAAACTTTAGCTACATTATTCTCTTTAGCTAGTTTTTCATTTTCTTCTCTATCCCACCTAGCACGCAATTCAGCCATTAATCTTATATTCTCATTAATTCTAACTTGGATGGCATTTGTTGTAGTAGTAATCTTATTATCAATATCATTATTAGGCATAACTTTCAATTTTAAAAGATTAACATCAGAGGCAAGTCTATCAACTCTAGAAGCAATAGTATCAATTTTATCAAGCTTTTCCTCAACAGATTTGTTAAAAGCAGTTTGTGTACTAATAAATTCTTTAAGCATAGCTTCAAGACCAGAGGGTACACTCCTATTATTGTTGTAAGAATTCCCATAAGAATTACCATAACCATTACCATTAGCAGAAGGATATGGCCTATAGTTATTACCAGAATTGTTCCTATAAGCATTGTTGTTGAAATTATTGTTTTTAATGAAATTCACATCAACATTTTCTTCTTGAGCAACCAATGAAGCTAAAGGAACATTATTTGGATCAACATTAGATCTACCATTCACAAGCATAGACATAATCACATCAATCTTATCACTCAAGGAAGAGGTTTCTTCAACAGAATTTACCTTCTTACCTTGTGGAGCTCTTTCCGTGTGCCACTCAGAGTAATTTATCATCATATCATCAAGAAGTTTTGTAGCCGCCCCCAATGTGATGGACATAAAGGTACCTCCAGCAGCTGAATCCAATAAATTCCGCGAAGAAAAATTTAGTCCTGCATAGAAGGTTTGGATGATCATCCAAGTAGTCAGTCCATGGGTTGGGCAATTCTTTACCAAAGTTTTCATTCTCTCCCATGCTTGAGCAACATGTTCAGTATCTAATTGCTTAAAATTCATTATGCTACTTCTCAAAGATATAATTTTAGCGGGAGGATAATATCTACCAATAAAAGCATCCTTGCATTTAGTCCATGAATCAATACTATTCTTAGGCAAAGATAGCAACCAATCTTTAGCTCTTCCTCTTAATGAGAAAGGAAACACTTTCAATTTAATAATATCACCATCTACATCCTTATACTTTTGCATTTCACAAAGTTCAACAAAATTATTAAGATGGGCAGCAGCATCATCAGAACTAACACCAGAAAATTGATCTCTCATGACAAGATTTAGTAAAGCAGGTTTAATTTCAAAGAATTCTGCTGTAGTAGCAGGTGGAGCAATAGGTGTGCATAGGAAATCATTATTATTTGCATTTGTGAAGTCACACAACTTAGTATTTTCAGGAGTATTCATTTTAGCAACGGTAAATAAAACAAACTAGATAAAGTAAATGCAAGTAACTAATTTTTTTGTGTTTTTGATATAGAGAGCAAGACAATAAATAAAGTAAAACTAGCAACTAATTTTTTGTATTTTGATTTAGTGCAGCAAACAAAGTAGTAAATAAAATAAAGCAAGACAAAAACAAAGTAAAGAGATTGAGAAGTGGAGACTCCCCTTGCAGCGTGTCTTGATCTCCCCGGCAACGGCGCCAGAAAACAGGCTTGATGCGCGTAGATGTACACGTCCGTTGGGAACCCCAAGAGGAAGGTATGATGCGCACAGTGGCAAGTTTTCCCTCAGAAAGAAACCAAGGTTGAATCGAACCAGGAGGAGCCAAGAAGCACGTTGAAGGTTGATGGTGGCGAAATGTGATGCGGCGCAACAACAGGGATTCCGGCGCCAACGTGGAATCTGCACAACAAAACCAAAGTACTTTGCCCCAACGAAACAGTGAGGTTGTCAATCTCACCGGCTTGCTGTAACAAAGGATTAAACGTATCGAGTGGAAGATGATTGTTTGCAAGAAAACAGTAAAACACAATTGCAGTAGATTGTATGCTATGTAAAGAATAGGACCGGGGTCCACAGTTCACTAGAGGTGTCTCTCCCATAAGATAAAAGCATGTTGGGTGAACAAATTACAGTCGGGCAATTGACAAATAGAGAAGGGCATAACAATGCATATACATGATATGATAAATATAGTGAGATTTAATTGGGCATTACGACAAAGTACATAGACCGCCATCCAACTGCATCTATGCCTAAAAAGTCCACCTTCAGGTTATCATCCGAACCCCATTCAGTATTAAGTTGCTAAGCAACAGACAATTGCATTAAGTATGGTGCGTAATGTAATCAACAACTACATCCTTAGACATAGCATCAATGTTTTATCCCTAGTGGCAACAGCACATCACAACCTTAGAACCTACTGTCACGATCCCAGGTGTCAATGAAGGCATGAACCCACTATCGAGCATAAATACTCCCTCTTGGAGTTAAGAGCAAAAACTTGGCCAGAGCCTCTACTAATAACGGAGAGCATGCAAGATCATAAACAACACATAAACAATAGATTGATAATCACCATAACATAGTATTCTCTATCCATCGGATCCCGACAAACACAACATATAGTATTACAGATAGATGATCTTGATCATGTTAGGCAGCTCACAAGATCCAACAATGAAGCACAACAAGGAGAAGACGACCATCTAGCTACTGCTATGGACCCATGGTCCAGGGGTGAACTACTCACTCATCACTCCGGAGCGATCATGGCGATGAAGAGTCCTCCGGAGATGAATCCCCTCTCCGCAGGGTGCCGGAGGCGATCTCCTGAATCCCGAGATGGGATTCGCGGCGGCGGCGTCTCGGAAGGTTTTCGTATCGTGGCTCTCGTACTGGGGTTTTCGCGACGGAGGCTTTAAGTAGGCGAAAGGGCAACGTGGGGGCCACACGAGGGCCCCACACCCTAGGTCGGCGCGGCCAGGGCCTGCCGCTATGGTGACGGCGCCTCGTGGCCCCACTTCCTTCCCTCTTCGGTCTTCTGGAAGCTTCGTGCAAAAATAGGACCCTGGCGAAGATTTCGTCCAATTCCGAGAATATTTCCTTACTAGGATTTCTGAAACCAAAAACAGAAAACAACTGGCTCTTCGGCATCTTGTTAATAGGTTAGTTCCGAAAATGCATAAATATGGCATATAATGTGCATAAAACATGTAGGTATCATCAATAAAGTAGCATGGAACATAAGAAATTATCGATACGTTGGAGACGTATCATTGTCCATAGGCAATTCTTGAACCATATGTTGGCTTCAAGGTTGCAATAAGAAGAAATTGATGAAGGATATCAAGTGTCAAGTATGTCTTGAAGATGAAGATGAAGTGAGCCCTAGAGTTACTTCAAGACATCAACATGATGAAGAATGAAGAAATGAAGTGCAAGTTCAAGATGAGCCATCTCGAAGAGGTCCTTTGCTTGAGTCTTGCCATCCATATGGTGATCATGGATATGTGAAGATGCGCCGAAGAAGAAGCTCTCCCATGGTGGATTATGGGGGAGCAATCCACATGGTGGTCATGGTTATGTGAAGATGCGCCGAAGAAGAAGCTCTCCCATGGTGGATTATGGGGGAGCAATCCACAAGACTTCGTCAAGCAAACACAAGCAAGAAAGGCGTTCCATCTTGTTGAGGTCAAGATCGTCGTCATCGAGCTCAAGTGGAATGCGCAAGTATAAGGTTTGCTCTTGATAGGGTTTCTTTCTCACCGGTCTCATAGTGTAGTTGGAGACCGGTTTATAGTTTAGTTGCCGTACTATCAAGAGGGCTCTCGAGTGAGTAACTCGATCGTATCGTTCGGAGAGAGCTCAAACCTTTGCATCCTTGCATCATATTTCTTGGTTGTTATTTGGACCTTATCCATGTGATGTTTTAGAGCTTGTGCTTATTCGGAAATAACTTTGTACACACACGTACGAGTGAGGAAGTAATCGTTACCGTTTAGAGCAGCATGTTGCTTTGAGATCCGGAGAAAAGAAAGGCAGAGGAATTCACTTGTGCACCAGACTTGCATTTGCTTACAGCAGTGAGACATGGCATACAGGCAGTCAGACTGCACAAGATTCCCTGGACAGCGACACGGGATTCTCGGGGCGTGCTTTTCTCCATCTCCTTCCTCCGTCCTTTCTCTAGTTCATCTCTCCCATCGCCTCCACTTCCCGCTTCTCTTCTTATTCGAGCGATGTCGCGAGTCGTCCGCGCAGCACGGCGCTGCCCACCACGCAAGGCTTCCGCTGTGCTGGCGCAAGCTGCTCCGACAAAATTCCCTTTTACCGGCCGCCTTCTACTCCGTCGTGAACCTCCGCCATCCAAGAACAGCATGCCGGGCCGCACGGCCGTGTCGCACCTGGTCGCGGCGACTTGACACCGGCATGTCAGCCTAGGCGAGCGTCTCACCGGCGCGTTGTACGACCACCGACTTGGCCACATCAAATTTTTGTTCCACGAGCTCACCCCACCCACGGCGTCGCTGGTACACGAGATGGCGTCCGTCAATTTTTTTTATGGCGTGACAAATCGACGCACCACGAACGTTTGTCTCGGCCAGCTCTCCGTCGCGACCCCATTTCCGTCGTGGCGCGCCGAGAGGCTGACCATGGAGCAGCTGTCCCTGAGCCCCACCAGATGCATGCCATGGCGGCAAGCGACACTGGGAACAGCTTCTCTAGCATGCGGTCCAGCGCCAAATCAGGCAGGTCGAGCAGCAAGAGCGCGTCGTCGGCGTTCGTCGCCAAAGCGGACAGCGTGTGCACCCTCGCCGTCTTCGCCTTGGACGGCGACATTATTCTATGCGCTGCTTCTTCCAGTCCGCCGCGGCCGGGGCGGAGCGCGTGAGCAGCTCCCGCGCCAGCAGCAACGTGACAAAGCCGAGCTCCAGCACGAGCATCCAGGACTTGTAGGAGGCGGCGCGATGAGGACTAGCTTGAAGGCCAGAAGCCACTTCACACGGGAGCACACTGTCCCGTCCGTCGCGGCATCGTCCGCTCCTCCGTTCGCTGAGCAAGGCAAGGACATGAGTGGGGAGAAACGGAGGCCCGACAGCGACGTACAGCACCTGCGGAGAGGATGGGAGGTGGGGTAGCTTTAACGCGAAGCAGCCGTGCCGGAAGTGCACGCAGATGTATTCCTCTTCCATTACTTTTCTCCGGATCTCAAAGCAACCTGCTTCTGGACGGTACAGATTACTTCCTTACCCATACCTGCGTGTACAAAATCCGCACTCCTCATGACAAGCTCTAGTTCATCGAAAACGGATTTCGCATAGATCACTTGTTGCGTTTTCGAGTTTGGTTCATCATCTTTCTTGGTTTTATTTGGATCTTATCCATGTGATGTTTTAGAGCTTGTGCTTATTCTCATGACAAGCTCTAGTTCATTGAGAATGGTTTTTGCATGGGCAACTTGTTGCATTTTCAAGATTGGAGGTTTTACCGGTATGTCTTTTTTAGATAGGTCAAACCTTTCATCATTTGTTTCTATCCTCCCTTGTTGGACTATGATGGTTTCCTGCATGATCTTGTAGAGCTTGTTCCTAGCTTTAAAACAAGCCCAAGATCATCAAAATCGGAGTCCGGATGCTAAAGTTATGCCCGTTTTAATTTTGGTGTTTCTGCAGTTTTCTGGGGGGGCGGATGATACGTCTCCAACGTATCTATAATTTCTTATGTTCCATGCTACTTTATTGATGATATCTACATGTTTTATGCATACTTTATGTCATATTTATGCGTTTTCCGGAACTAACCTATTGACGAGATGCCGAAGTGCCGTTCATGTTTTCTGTTGTTTTGGTTTCGAAATCCTAGTAAGCAAATATTCTCGGAATCGGACGAAATCAACGCCCAGCATCTTAGAATCACAAGCTTTCGAACACCCGAGAGCCACCGAGGAGGGCCCTGTGGGCCCGGATGATAGGCCGGCGGCCCAGGGGGGCGCCCCCCTAGTGTGTCACCGCCTCGTCGACCCTCCGACTCCGCCTCTTCGCCTATATAAAGGTCCCTGACCTAAAACACGATACGAATGAGCCACGGTACGCGAAACCTTCCAGAGCCGCCGCCATCGCGAAGCCAAGATCTGGGGGACAGGAGTCTCTGTTCCGGCACCCTGCCGGGACGGGGAAGTGCCCCCGGAAGGCTCCTCCATCGACACCACCGCCATCTTCATCACCGCTGCTGTCTCCCATGAGGAGGGAGTAGTTCTCCATCGAGGCTCGGGGTTGTACCGGTAGCTATGTGGTTCATCTCTCTCCTATGTACTTCAATACAATAATCTCATGAGCTGCCTTACATGATTGAGATTCATATGATGATGCTTGTAATCTAGATGTCATTATGCTAGTCAAGTGGGTTTTACTTATGTGATCTCCGGAGACTCCTTGTCCCACGTGTGTAAAGGTGACAGTGTGTGCACCGTGTGGGTCTCTTAGGCTATATTTCACAGAATACTTATTCACTGTTATGAATGGCATAGTGAAGTGCTTATTTATATCCCTTTATGATTGCAATGTGTTTTGTATCACTATTTATCTATGTGCTACTCATGTGATGTTATTAAAGTAGTCTATTCCTCCTGCATGGTGTAATGGTGACAGTGTGTGCATCGTGTAGTTCTTGTCGTAGATTATGATCATAATCTCTTGTAGGTTATGGAGTTGATTATCGCTATGATAGTATTGATGTGATCTATGCCTCCTTCATAGTGTGATGGTGACAGTGTGCATGCTATGTTAGTACTTGGTCTATTTTGCAAAGATCTATTATACTCTAAGGTTACTTAAACATGAATATCGAATGTTGTGGAGCTTGTTAACTCCGGCATTGAGGGTTCGTGTAATCCTACACAATTAGTGGTGTTCATCATCCAACAAGAGTATATGTAGCACAAAGGAAAGAGAACTTATTTATTATGTGATCAATGTTGAGAGTGTCCACTAGTGAAAGTATGATCCCTAGGCCTTGTTTCCATCACAAAGAATTGCTTCCTACGCCAGCAAGCTATTTTCTGGCGCCGCTTGTTTACTGTTTTACTGCATCTTTACTTTCTGCAATATTACCACCATCTATACCACCTGTGTTTTACTATCTCTTCGCCGAACTAGTGCACCTATACATCTGACAAGTGTATTAGGTGTGTTGGGGACACAAGAGACTTCTTGCTTTGTGGTTGCAGGGTTGCTTGAGAGGGATATCTTTGACCTCTTCCTCCCCGAGTTCGATAAACCTTGGGTGATCCACTTAAGGGAAAACTTGCTGCTGTTCTACAAACCTCTGCTCTTGGAGGCCCAACACTGTCTACAAGAATAGAAGCACCCGTAGACATCAAGCTATTTTCTGGCGCCGTTGCCGGGGAGGAAAGGTAAAAGGTACTCACACTCCGGATCTCGGCTACTAAGCTATTTTCCGGCGCCGTTGTAAGTACTCGAAGCTATTTCCTTTAGATCCTGCAATTGCATCTTTTGGTTTCTTGTTTACACTAGTTAGGCATAATGGAAAGTAACAATGAGCTTCTTATTCTATTTCCTGAGTTAAGACATGGATTGTTTGCTGCGAAAATTAAAAAACCTATGGAATCTTATTTGCATGCTAGTAGCAATGATATTAGTATGAACGCTTTGAACACCATTGTTGTTAATGATATGGAAAATTCTAAGCTTGGGGAAGCTGGTTTTGATGAGCATGATATTTTTAGTCCCCCAAGCATTGAGGAGAAAATTTTCTTTGATGATACTTTGCCTCCTATTTATGATGATTATAATGATATTGGTCTTTTGGTGCCGCCTACTATGGAGAGTAAATTTTATTATGATTATACTATGCCTCCTACACTTGATGAGAATAATAATGATAGCTACTTTGTTGAATTTGCTCCCACTACAACTAATAAAATTGATTATGCTTATGTGGAGAGTAATAATTTTATGCATGTGGCTCATGACAAGAATGTTTTATGTGATAGTTATATTGTTGAGTTTGTTCATGATGCTACTGAAAGTTATTATGAGAGAGGGAAATATGGTTATATGCATCTTAATAATATTAAGTTTCCCCTCTTTATGTTGAGAATCTTGAAATTGCGCTTGTGTTGCTTTTCTATGCTTGCCACTTTGTTCTTCATGAATCTATTTGTGTACAAGATTCCTTTTCATAGGAAGTGGGTTAGGCTTAAATGTGTTTTGAATTTGCTTTTGATGCTCTCTTTTGCTTCAACTTTTATTTCTTGCAAGAGTATCATTGAAATTACTGAGCCCATCTTAATGGCTATAAAGAAAGAACTTCTTGGTTCTAAAAAAAAAAAAGAACTTCTTGGGAGATAACCCATGTGTTTATTTTACTACAGCAATTTTTGTTTTATATTTAAGTCTTGGAAGTTGTTTACTACTGTAGCAACCTCTCCTTATCATGTTTTTGTGCCAAGTAAAGTCTCTATGGTAAAGTTGATGCTAGATTTGGATTGCTGCGCAGAAACAGATTTGCTGTCTGTCACGAATTTGAGCAGAAGTCTCTGTAAAAAAATCAAAAAAATCTGCAAATTTACGTGTGTGATCCTCAGATATGTACGCAACTTTCATTAGTTTTGAGTTTTTCCGTTTGAGCAAGTTAAGTGCCCCTTTCAGGTTCGTCTTTACGGACTGTTCTGTTTTTGACAGATTCTGCCTTTTATTTCGCATTGCCGCTTTTGTTAAGTTGAATGAGTTTCTTTGTTCCATTAACTTTCAGAAGTTTTGTGCAATGTCCAGAAGTGTTAAGAATGATTGTGTCACCTCTGAACATGTGAATTTTGATTGTGCACTAACCCTCTAATGAGTTTGCTCGAAGTTTGGTGTGAAGGAAGTTTTCAAGGGTCAATAGAAGAGGGTGATATAATGTGATCGAGAAGAGTGAAAGGTCTAAGCTTGGGGATGCCCCGGTGGTTCATCCCTGCATATTTTAAGAAGACTCAAGCATCTAAGCTTGGGGATGCCCAAGGCATCCCCTTCTTCATCGACAACTTATCAGGTTTCTTCTAGTGAAACTATATTTTTATTCCGTCACATCTTATGTACTTTACTTGGAGCGTCTGTGTGCTTTTATTTTCGTTTTGTTATTTTCATTCTCTGAATAAGTTCATCCTTGTGTGGGAGAGAGACACGCTCCGCTGGTTCATATGAACACATGTGTTCTTAGCTTTTAATGTTCAAGGGCGAAAGTTGATCGCTTCACTTGTTGTTATATGGTTGGAAACAGAAAATGCTACATGTAGTAATTGGTAAAATATATTGGATAATGTGATACTTGGCAATTGTTGTCCTCATGTTTAAGCTCTTGCATCATATACTTTGCACCCATTAATGAAGAAATACATAGAGCTTGCTAAAATTTGATTTGCATAATTGGTCTCTCTAAGGTCTAGATAATTTCTAGTAAAGAGTTTGAACAACAAGGAAGACGGTGTAGAGTCTTATAATGTTTACAATATGTCTTTTATGTGAGTTTTGCTGCACCGGTTCATCCTTGTGTTTGCTTCAAACAACCTTGCTAGCCTAAGCCTTGTACTGAGAGGGAATACTTCTCGTGCATCCAAAACCTTGAGCCAAAACCCATGCCATTTGTGTCCACCATATCTACCTACTATGTGGTATTTCCTGCCATTCCAAGTAAATACTTCATGTGCTACCTTTAAACAATTCAAAAGTTATTATCTCTTATTTGTGTCAATGTTTTATAGCTCATGAGGAAGTATGTGGTGTTTTATCTTTCGATCTTGTCATTTACTTTTGACAGACTTTCACAATGGACTAGTGGCTTCATCCGCTTATCCAATAATTTTGCAAAAAGAGCTGGCAATGAGGTTCCCAGCCTCAATTAATTAACTTGCATTAATAATTCTCTTCACATGTTTTGCTCTGATCTATCAGTAAGCAACTTAAATTTGCAAATAGACACTCCTCCATGGTATGTGAATGTTGGAAGGCACCCGAGGATTCGGTTAGCCATGGCTTGTGTAAGCAAAGGTTGGGGGAGTGTCATCTAATAAATAAAACTAAAGTACATGTGTAAACAAAAGAGAAGAGGGATGATCTACCTTGCTGGTAGAGATAACGTCCTTCATGGGAGCCGCTCTTGAAAGTCTGGTTGATAAGGTAGTTAGAGTACCCATTACCATTCGTTGACAACAACAAACACCTCTCAAAATTTTACTTTTATGCTCTCTATATGATTTCAAAACTTGAAAAGCTCTAGCACATGATTTAATCCCTGCTTCCCTCTGCGAAGGGCCTTTCTTTTACTTTTATGTTGAGTCAGTTCACCTATCTCTCTCCACCTCAAGAAGCAAACACTTGTGTGAACTATGCATTGATTCCTACATACTTGCATATTGCACTTGTTATATTACTTTACATTGACAATATCCATGAGATATACATGTTATAAGTTGAAAGCAACCGCTGAAACTTAATCTTCCTTTGTGTTGCTTCAATACCTCTACTTTGAATTATTGCTTTACGAGCTAACTCTTATGCAAGACTTATTGATGCTTGTCTTGAAAGTACTATTCATGAAAAGTCTTTGCTTTATGATTCATTTGTTTACTCATGTCATTACCATTGTTTTTGATCGCTGCATTCATTACATATGCTTACAATAGTATGATCAAGGTTATGATGGCATGTCACTTAAGAAATTATCATTGTTATCGTTTACCTACTCGGGTAGTAAACTAAGCTTGATGACCCACAAGTATAGGGGATCGCAACAGTCTTCGAGGGAAGTATTACCCAATTTATTGATTCGACACAAGGGGAGGTAAAGAATACTTATAAGCCTTAACAACTGAGTTGTCAATTCAGCTGCACCTGGAAAAGCACTAGCAACAAGGGTGATGTGAAAGTAGCAGTGATATGAGAGCAATAGTAACAGTAACACAGCAGCAGTAGTAGTAATATGAGAGCAATGGTACCAGAAAATAGTTGACATGTAGAACGAGTATATGATGATGAAAGATGGACCGGGGTTCCCAGCTATCTACACTAGTGGTAACTCTCCAATAACAAGTGACAAGTGTTGGGTGAACAAATTACAGTTGGGCAATTGATAGGATTGATAAGGCATTAAGAAAGAACATCAATTCATTAATCATGTAGGCATGTTTTCCATATTTAGTCGTACGTGCTCGCAATGAGAAACTTGCACAACATCTATTGTCCTACCAGCCGGTGGCAGCCGGGCCTCAAGGGAATCTACTGGATATTAAGGTACTCCTTTTAATAGAGCACCGGAGCAAAGCATTAACACTCCGTGAAAACATGTGTCCCTCACATCACCGCCATCCCCTCCGGTTGTCCCGATTTCTGTCACTTCGGGGCCTTTGGTTCCGGACAGTGACATGTGCATACAACTTGTAGATACAATCTAAGCAATAATTATAGAGCTCAAATCTAAGATCATGCCACTCGGGCCCTAGTGACAAGCATTAAGCATAACAAGATTGCAGCAACAATAACTTCACAAACTTTATAGATAGACTAATCATAATGTATCATCCATCGGATCCCAACAAACACAACACCGATTACATCAGATGAATCTCAATCATGTAAGGCAGCTCATGAGATCATTGTATTGAATTACATGGGGGAGAGAATACCAACTAGCTACAGCTAGAACCCGTAGTCCATGGGGGAACTACTCACGGAGCATGATGGAGGCGATGGCGTTGATGGAGATGGCTTCCGGGGGCACTTCCCCGTCCCGGCAGGGTGCCGGGACGAGACTTCTGTCCCCCGAATTGGAGTTTCGCGATGGCGGCGGCGCAGTCTTTCTGGAGTTTCGTCAAGTGGTACGGTGTTTTTAGGTCGAAAGGGGTTAAATAGGCGAAGAGGCGGCGTCAGAGGGGCACCAGGGCGCCCTCCTCATAGGCCGGCGCGGCCAGGGGCCTGCCGCGCGGCCTTGTGGTGTCGGGGCCCTGGGCCTCCTCTCCGTCTCCCCTTCGGTGTTCTGGAGCCTCCCGGGAAAAATAAGATCTTTGGCGTTGATTTCGTCCAATTCCGAGAATATTGCCCGAACAGCCTTTCTGGAACCAAAAACAGCAGAAAACAGGAACTGGCACTGTGGCATCTTGTTAATAGGTTAGTTCCGGAAAACGCATAAAAACATCATAAAGTGCAAGCAAAACATGTAAGTATTGTCATAAAACAAGCATGGAACGACAGAAATTATGGATACGTCGGGACGTATCAGCATCCCCAAGCTTAGTTCCTACTCGTCCTCGAGTAGGTAAACGATAAAAAGAATAATTTCTGTAGTGACATGCTACTTACATAACCTTGATCATACTATTACAAAGCATATGAAATGAATGAAGTGACTCAAGGCAATGATCTATAGTTGCTAACAAGTAGATAACATATAGCAAAACTTTTCATGGAGAGTACTTTCAAGACAAGCATCAAAAGTTTTGCACAAGAGTTAACTCATAAAGCAATAAGTTCAAAGTAAAGGCATCGAAGCAACACAAAGGAGGATATAAGTTTCAGCGGTTGCTTTCAACTTTCAACATGTATATCTCATGGATATTGTCAACATAGAGTAATATGATGAATGCAAATATGCAAGTATGTAAGAATCAATGCACAGTTGACACAAGTGTTTGCTTCTAAGGTGGAAGGAATTAGGTAACTGACTCAACATAAAAGTAAAAGAATGGCCCTTCTACGAGGGAAGCATTGATTGCTATATTTGTGCTAGAGCTTTGGTTTTGAAAACATATAGAGAGCATAAAAGTAAAATTTTGAGAGGTGTTTGTTGTTGTCAACGAATGGTAGTGGGTACACTAACTACCTCATCAACCGGACTCACAAGAGCGGCTCCCATTTTATTTATTTTTGGGTGGCACTCCTTCCAACCTTTCTTTCACAAACCATGGCTAACCGAATCCTCGGGTGCCTGCCAACAATCACATACCATGAAGGAGTGCCTTTTTATTTAAGTTTTATTATGATGATGACACTCCCCCAACCTTTGCTTACACAAGCCATGGCTAACCGAATCCTTCGGGTGCCGTCCAACAATCACAAACCATGGAGGAGTGTCTATTTAAATTAATTAATTCGGGACTGGGAATCCCATTGCCAGCTCTTTTTGCAAAATTATTGGATAAGCGGATGTGCCACTAGTCCATATGAGAGTCCGTCAAAAGTAAATGACAAGGTTGAAAGCTAAACACCACATACTTCCTCATGAGCTATGAAACATTAACACAAATTGAGAAGCATTTTGAATTATTTAAAGGTAGCACTCAAGCAATTTACTTTGGAATGGCAGGAAATACCACATAGTAGGTAGGTATGGTGGACACAAATGGCATAGGTTTTGGCTCAAGGTTTTTGGATGCACGAGAAGTATTCCCTCTCAGTACAAGGTTTAGGCTAGCAAGGTTGTTTGAAGCAAACACAAGTATGAACCGGTACAGCAAAACTTACATAAGAACATATCGCAAGCATTATAATACTCTACACTGTCTTCCTTGTTGCTCAAACACTTTTACCAGAAAATATCTAGACCTTAAGAGAGATCAATTATGCAAACCAATTTTAACAAGCTTTACGGTAGTTCTCCACTAATAGGTTTAAACTACATGAAAAAACTTAATCATGATCTACTTGAGAGCTCAAAACAATTGCCAAGTGTCAAATTATCCAAGACATTATGAGGCATTTTCTATTTCCAACCAAATACCAATAAGTATTGTAGCTTCCAACTTTTATCATTGAACATTAAAAGTAAAACGAAGAACAAGTGTTCATATGAAAAAGCGGAGCGTGTCTCTCTCCCAAACAAGGATTGCTAGGATCCATCTTTATTCAAACACAAACAAAAATAAAAACACACAGACGCTCCAAGTAAAGCACATAAGATGTGACCGAATAAAAATATAGTTTCAATAGAAGAAACCTGATAAGTTGATGAAGAAGGGGATGCCTTGGGCATCCCCAAGCTTAGACGCTTGAGTCTCCTTGAAATATGCAGGGATGAACCACGGGGGCATCCCCAAGCTTAGACTTTTCACTCTTCTTGATCATATATCATCCTCCTCTCTTGACCCTTGAAAACTTCCTTCACACCAAACTTCTCATAAACTTCATTAGAGGGGTTAGTACTCAAAAAACTTGAATCCACCTTGGTCCTGTAGTGACACATTGCAAGAACTCAATAAAACATTAGCTACAGCTCTCCACGTCTAGAAAGCCTCACATAAAGTCCACAAGAGACAATGCAAAAAACAGAGACAGAATCTGCCAAAACAGAACAGCCAGTAAACACGAATTTTAAAATGGTACTTCCGTTGCTCAAATCAGAAAACTCAAAACTAATGAAAGTTGCGTACATATCTGAGGATCACGCACGTAAATTGGCAGATTTTTCTGAGTTTCCTACAGAGAAATATGCCCAGATTCGTGACAGATAGAAATCTGTTTCTGCGCAGAAATCCAAATCTAGTATCAACCTTCGATTAGAGGCTTCACTTGGCACAACAAAACACAAAACTAAGATAAGGAGAGGTTGCTACAGTAGTAAACAACTTCCAAGACACAAATATAAAACAAAGTACTGTAGCAAAATAACACATGGGTTATCTCCCAAGAAGTTCTTTTCTTTATAGCCATTAAGATGGGCTCAGCAGTTTTAAATGATGCACTCGCAAGAAATAGTATTTGAAGCAAAAGAGAGCATCAAAAAGCAAATTCAAAACACATTTAAGTCTAACCCACTTCCTATGCATAGGAATCTTGTACACAAATAAATTCATGAAGAACAAAGTGATAAGCATAAGAAGATAAAACAAGAGTAACTTCAAAATTTTAAGCATATAGAGAGGTGTTTTAGCACCATGAAAATTTCTACAACCATATTTTCCTCTCTCATAATAATTTTCAGTAGCTTCATGAATAAACTCAACAATATAACTATCACATGCAGCATACTTTTCATGATCCACAAACATATAATTTTTATCAAGCTCAAAAATAGTGGAATTAAAACTTTCAAACTTACTTTTATTAATAATATAACAAGGTAGTTGATCAATCTCAAGAGATATGGGACTCATAGATAAAGTCAAGAACTCTCCAATCCCATTTTCATTAGTAGTACAATTAATATTATCAAGTAACATAGGACCATCATCTAGAGCTTTATCATAAACATTTGCCAAGCAAAATTCTTTAGTACCATGCATTTCGACATCAGGCACAAACAAAGCATTATCATAAGATTTATCAAAGTAGCATGGATTATCATAAATAACAGTAGCATAATTATTCTCACAAGTTTTACTCATAGGTAATATTTCAAGAGAATCCACAGGAACATAACATTCAACCTCTTTCGGTAAGCATGGAGGACAATCAAATAGTGTAAGAGATAAAGAGTTACTCTCATTAGAAGGTTGGCATGGGTAGCTAATCCATTCTTCCTCCTTTTGTTCATCACTCTCCTCTTCTTTTTCATCCAATGAGCTTTCAGGTTCATCAATTTCCTCCTCTTTTTCATCCAATGAGCTTTCAGGTTCATCAATTTCTTCTTCCACCGGTTCCTGCAAATTGTGAGTGCATTCTTGTGCATTAATGTGTCTCTCTTTATAATCAAGGATATACGGATTCCTACTGTAGCATTCTATGCAAGAATTAAGGATAGTAGAGACATAATCTTTAAGGTCCTTACAAATAGCACAAGTTTCATAATTCTCAACCATGAAGGATTCTATCTCGGAGGCTCCCATAAATAAGACAAATTGTTCTACCTCTTCGAACCCATAATGAATATAGCAATTCCGATTATAGTTCTTAATTAAAAATTCCTCACTAGAGCCACATTGAAATTTAAGATGTTTAGTATCCTGTTGAGAGCAACAGTTTATATCATGGCGTCTAAGCAAGATTCTAGCAATTGTATTTAATTTTTCTATCATAGCACTCATTATTTTACCAGTTCTTGATTCTCTATAACAATTATAACATTCCATAAGCTCCAAGTAGGTTGTTGGTTCTCCCATAACAGCAGTTTTTAATTTTTAGATTTTTCAAATTTTTATGGATTTTTGGGTATATAGGAAAAGTAAAACAAGACAAAAAGAAACTAAGCAAAAGTAAACTAAGCAAAATAATACTAGACAGAAATAAACTAAGCACAAATAAACTAAACAAAAGTAAACTAGCAAGACAAAATAAAATAAATGCAGAGAGAGATGTAGAGTGTACTCCCCAGGTGAACTTATGAGTAGAGCTATGCCTCCCCGGCAACGGCGCCAGAAAATAGTCTTGATGACCCACAAGTATAGGGGATCGCAACAGTCTTCGAGGGAAGTATTACCCAATTTATTGATTCGACACAAGGGGAGGTAAAGAATACTTATAAGCCTTAACAACTGAGTTGTCAATTCAGCTGCACCTGGAAAAGCACTAGCAACAGGGGTGATGTGAAAGTAGCAGTGATATGAGAGCAATAGTAACAGTAACACAGCAGCAGTAGTAGTAATATGAGAGCAATGGTACCAGAAAATAGTTGACATGTAGAACGAGTATATGATGATGAAAGATGGACCGGGGTTCCCAGCTATCTACACTAGTGGTAACTCTCCAATAACAAGTGACAAGTGTTGGGTGAACAAATTACAGTTGGGCAATTGATAGGATTGATAAGGCATTAAGAAAGAACATCAATTCATTAATCATGTAGGCATGTTTTCCATATTTAGTCGTACGTGCTCGCAATGAGAAACTTGCACAACATCTATTGTCCTACCAGCCGGTGGCAGCCGGGCCTCAAGGGAATCTACTGGATATTAAGGTACTCCTTTTAATAGAGTACCGGAGCAAAGCATTAACACTCCGTGAAAACATGTGTCCCTCACATCACCGCCATCCCCTCCGGTTGTCCCGATTTCTGTCACTTCGGGGCCTTTGGTTCCGGACAGTGACATGTGCATACAACTTGTAGATACAATCTAAGCAATAATTATAGAGCTCAAATCTAAGATCATGCCACTCGGGCCCTAGTGACAAGCATTAAGCATAACAAGATTGCAGCAACAATAACTTCACAAACTTTATAGATAGACTAATCATAATGTATCATCCATCGGATCCCAACAAACACAACACCGATTACATCAGATGAATCTCAATCATGTAAGGCAGCTCATGAGATCATTGTATTGAAGTACATGGGGGAGAGAATACCAACTAGCTACAGCTAGAACCCGTAGTCCATGGGGGAACTACTCACGGAGCATGATGGAGGCGATGGCGTTGATGGAGATGGCTTCCGGGGGCACTTCCCCGTCCCGGCAGGGTGCCGGGACAGAGACTTCTGTCCCCCGAATTGGAGTTTCGCGATGGCGGCGGCGCCCCTGGAGTCTTTCTGGAGTTTCGTCAAGTGGTACGGTGTTTTTAGGTCGAAAGGGGTTAAATAGGCGAAGAGGCGGCGTCAGAGGGGCACCAGGGCGCCCTCCTCATAGGCCGGCGCGCCAGGGGCCTGCCCGCGCGGCCTTGTGGTGTCGGGGCCCTGGGCCTCCTCTCCGTCTCCCCTTCGGTGTTCTGGAGCCTCCCGGGAAAAATAAGATCTTTGGCGTTGATTTCGTCCAATTCCGAGAATATTGCCCGAACAGCCTTTCTGGAACCAAAAACAGCAGAAAACAGGAACTGGCACTGTGGCATCTTGTTAATAGGTTAGTTCCGGAAAACGCATAAAAACATCATAAAGTGCAAGCAAAACATGTAAGTATTGTCATAAAACAAGCATGGAACACAGAAATTATGGATACGTCGGGGACGTATCAGCATGCGATACGTCTCCAGTATCTATAATTTCTTATGTTCCATGCTACTTTATTGATGATATCTACATGTTTTATGCATACTTTATGTCATATTTATGCGTTTTCCGGAACTAACCTATTGACGAGATGCCGAAGTGCCGTTGTTCTGTTTTTGGTTTGAAAATCTAGTAAGGAAATATTCTCTAATCGACGAAATCAACGCCAAAGATCTTAGAATCACATGAAGCCACCAGAGGGGAGCCCTGTGGGCCCAGATGATAGGGCGGCGCGGCCAGGGGGGGCGCCCTAGTGTGTCACCGCCTCATCGACCCTCCGACTCCGCCTCTTCGCCTATATAAAGGTCCCTTACCTAAAACACGATATGAATAAGCCACGGTACGCGAAACCTTCCAGAGCCACCGTCATCGCGAAGCCAAGATCTGGGGGACAGGAGTCTCTGTTCCGGCACCCTGCCGGACGGGGAAGTGCCCCCGGAAGGCTCCTCCATCGACACCACCGCCATCTTCATCACCGCTGCTGTCTCCCATGAGGAGGGAGTAGTTCTCCATCGAGGCTCGGGGCTGTACCGGTAGCTATGTGGTTCATCTCTCTCTATGTACTTCAATACAATAATCTCATGAGCTGCCTTACATGATTGAGATTCATATGATGATGCTTGTAATCTAGATGTCATTATGCTAGTCAAGTGGGTTTTACTTATGTGATCTCCGGAGACTCCTTGTCCCACGTGTGTAAAGGTGACAGTGTGTGCACCGTGTGGGTCTCTTAGGCTATATTTCACAGAATACTTATTCACTGTTATGAATGGCATAGTGAAGTGCTTATTTATATCCCTTTATGATTGCAATGTGTTTTGTATCACTATTTATCTATGTGCTACTCATGTGATGTTATTAAAGTAGTCTATTCCTCCTGCATGGTGTAATGGTGACAGTGTGTGCATCGTGTAGTTCTTGTCGTAGATTATGATCATAATCTCTTGTAGGTTATGGAGTTGATTATCGCTATGATAGTATTGATGTGATCTATGCCTCCTTCATAGTGTGATGGTGACAGTGTGCATGCTATGTTAGTACTTGGTCTATTTTGCAAAGATCTATTATACTCTAAGGTTACTTAAACATGAATATCGAATGTTGTGGAGCTTGTTAACTCCGGCATTGAGGGTTCGTGTAATCCTACACAATTAGTGGTGTTCATCATCCAACAAGAGTATATGTAGCACAAAGGAAAGAGAACTTATTTATTATGTGATCAATGTTGAGAGTGTCCACTAGTGAAAGTATGATCCCTAGGCCTTGTTTCCATCACAAAGAATTGCTTCCACGCCAGCAAGCTATTTTCTGGCGCCGCTTGTTTATCTGTTTTACTGCATCTTTACTTTCTGCAATATTATCACCATCTATACCACTTGTGTTTTACTATCTCTTCGTCGAACTAGTGCACCTATACATCTGACAAGTGTATTAGGTGTGTTGGGGACACAAGAGACTTCTTGCTTTGTGGTTGCAGGGTTGCTTGAGAGGGATATCTTTGACCTCTTCCTCCCTGAGTTCGATAAACCTTGGGTGATCCACTTAAGGGAAAACTTGCTGCTGTTCTACAAACCTCTGCTCTTGGAGGCCCAACACTGTCTACAAGAATAGAAGCACCGTGGGGGGCGGATAATCCGGCCCGAATGACAAAACATGGACAATATCCGGCCAAATATCCGGCCCGAGCCAGGGGCGATTTCGGGGGGCGGATAATCCGGCCCGGGGGCGGATTTTCCGGCCTGGGAGGTCCCAAACGGTCATATTTCGTTGGGAGGGGGTATATAAGACCCCCTTCTTCCTCCTTGGGCTGGTTGGTTCACTCTCTCTCTCTCCCCTCCATTGTTGTCCTTCAAAGCTTGCCCTAGTTCTTGATTCCCCCATGAGGAAGGTATGATGCGCACAGCAGCAAGTTTCCCTCAGTATGAAACCAAGGTTATCGAACCAGTAGGAGCCAAGAAGCACGTGAAGGTTGTTGGTGGAGGAATGTAGTGCGGCGCAACACCAGTGAAACCGGCGCCAACGTGGAACCTGCACAACACAATCAAAGTACTTTGCCCCAACGTAACAGTGAGGTTGTCAATCTCACCGGCTTGCTGAAAACAAAGGATTAAGCGTATCGAGTGGAAGATGGTGTTTGTTTGCAAAGAACAGTAAAAGCAGTAGAATGTATTCAGATGTAAAGAATGGACCGGGGTCCACAGTTCACTAGTGGTGTCTCTCCAATAAGATAACTAACATGCTGGGTGAACAAATTACAGTGAGCAATTGACAAATAAAGATTCAATACATATCAACAATGATTACTATGTGATTTAATCAGGGCATTACGACAAAGTACATAGACCGCTATCCAGCATGCATCTATGCCTAAATAATCCACCTTCAGGTTATCATCCGAACCCCTTCCAGTATTAAGTTGCGAACAACAGATAATTGCATTAAGTATGGTGCGTAATGTAATCAACACAAATATCCTTAGACAAAGCATCAATGTTTTATCCCTAGTAGCAACAACACATCCACAACCTTAGAACTTTCTGTCACTGTCCCAGATTTAATGGAGGCATGAACCCACTATCGAGCATAATTACTCCCTCTTGGAGTTACAAGTATCAACTTGGCCAGAGCCTCTACTAGCAACGGAGAGCATGCAAGAACATAAACAACACATATATGATAGATTGATAATCAACTTAACATAATATTCTATATTCATCGGATCTCACCAAACACAACATGTAGCATTACAAATAGATGATCTTGATCATGTTAGGCAGCTCACAAGATCTATAACAATGAAAGCACAAGCGGAGAAGACAACCATCTAGCTACTGCTATGGACCCATAGTCCAAGGATGAACTACTCACGCATCAATCCGGAGGCGGGCATGATGATGTAGAGCCCCTCCGGTGATGATTCACCTCTCCGCTGGGTGCCGAGGCGATCTCCGAATCCCCGAGATGGGATTGGCGGCGGCCTCTCGTAATGTTTTCCGTATCGTGGCTCTCGGTACAGGGGGTTTCGCGACGGAGGCTTTAAGTAGGCGGAAGGGTAGGTCAAAGGGCGTCACGAGGGGCCCACACCACAGGCCGGGCCGCGCCGCCCTGGTGTGTCGCCACCTCGTGGCCCCACTTCGTCTCCTCTTCGGTCTTCTGAAGCTTCGTGCAAAAATAGGACCCTGGCGTTGATTTCGTCCAATTCCGAGAATATTTCCTTACTAGGATTTCTGAAACCAAAAACAGCAAAACAAGAACTGACACTTCGGCATCTTGTTAATAGGTTAGTGCCGAAAAATGTAAAATAATGCTGTAAAGTATGTGTAAAACACTCAAGTATTGTAATAAAAGTAGCATGGAACATAAGAAATTATAGATACGTTTGAGACGTATCATTGTCCTTCAAAGCTTGCCCTAGTTCTTGATTCCTCCCATGATTCTTGCATATTCTTGAGGGAAAAGAGAGAGGAGATCTAGATCTACATCTTCACCAATCAAATCCCTCTCTTTGTGAGGGGAACCCACTAGATCTTGATCTTGGAGGATTTTGTGTTCTCCTCTTTGTTCTTCCTCTCTTATTCCCCCAATAGCTTTTGTAGCTTTGTTGGAATTTGAGAGAGAAGGATTTGAGCATCTTTGTGGTGTTCTTGCCATTGCATTTGGTGCATCGGTTTGAGTTCTCCACGGTGATTCGTGGTGGTGAAAACAAGAAGGTTGTTACTCTTGGGTTCTTGGAACCCTAGACGGATTCTAGGCCTTTGTGGCGGTTTGTTGGGAGCCTCCAATTAAGTTGTGGATGTGTGCCCCAATCTTTGTGTAAGGCCCGGTTTCCGCCTCGAAGGAAATCCCTTAGTGGAACCGTGACCTAGGCCTTTGTGGCGAGGGTCACCGGAGATTTAGGTGAGGCGCCTTCGTGGCGTTCGGTGTGTGGTGTGAGTACCGCATCTTGGGGTGAGGCCTTTGTGGCGTTGGTGTGCATCGAGCAACCACACCTCAAGGTGAGCCTCTTGTGGCGTTCGGGAGCACTAAGCAACCGCACCTCTCCACCGGAGATTAGCACTCGCAAGAGTGTGAACTCCGGGATAAATCATCGTCTCCCGCGTGCCTCGGTTATCTCTATACCCGAGCTCTTTACTTATGCACTTTACCTTGTGATAGCCATCGTGCTTGAAGTTATATATATCTTGCTATCACATACTTGCTTGTATTGCTTAGCTTAAGTTGTTGGTGCACATAGGTGAACCTTTGCTTAGAATAAGTTGTTGGTGCACATAGGTGAACCATAGTATATAGGCTTTGGGCTTGACAAAGTAAACGCTAGTTTTATTCCGCATTTGTTAAGCCCATCTCGTAAAAGTTTTAAACCGCCTATTCACCCCCCCCTCTAGGCGACATCCGTGTCCTTTCAATTGGTATCAGAGCAAGGTCTCTCATTCTTAGGCTTCACCGCCTTGAGAGTAAAGATGTCGGTTAGGGGATTAGATCACAATAACTTGTTTATATTTGATGGCACAAATTATGATCTATGGAAAATTTATGTGCTTAATATTTTGCGGGGTATTTCCCCGAACATGGAGCGATTTCTTGACATGGGTTTTTCTTCTCCTAAGGATCCCCAAAATTTATCTTATGAGGAGAAGAAAAACTCTTGTCTCGATGCTCTTGCTTCTCATGTGTTTTCCATTGTTGTGAGCAATGTAGTTACTTCTTCAATCATGCCTTTTGGGAGCGCTCATGAATTATGGACAAAGCTTCAAGATAAATATGATGTGTCCAATATCATTGAGGATGATTGTTTTGCTTCCACTTCCGGCCGTGATGAGTTCTCATCTTCATCCACTTCACCAAAGTGTGGTAAGACACAAGGTAATGATATGGTGAGTGGTGATGAAAATTGCAATGTTGATATTGAGCTTACTATTGATGATTCTTCATCTCTATCTCATTGCAATGCTTCATCTTCGGACTTAAACACATCTAGCACTAGAAATGATTTACATGCTTGTGTTGATAGTCCTTGCATATCATGTGTAAGTTGCTTGAATAAATCTCATGATGATATGCTTGATTTGTCTTGTGGCCATGATAAAAATGCTTCTATTTCCTCTAGTTGTTGTGTGGCTAACAATGTAGAGGAAACCAAAGATTCTATTGGTCAAGACAAGATCTTGAAAGGAGCCTCAAGTAACTCCTCATCTTTATCTCACGGTTCTCATATATGCCTTATGGCCAAGGGTTCCACGGTACCTCCTACCATGGAACCTAATATTTCTCGTGGTGATAAGGATGAGGATGAATATGAAGAAGAGGATTGGGTTGTCTCTCTACGCGATAAGGGTATGAGTGTTTTCAAGGTTATTTGCAAAGATAAAATTGCTTGCTCTCACTTCTTTGAAATCTTGACTACCGCTATTGAGAGCCAAAAACTTATTTGGATGCATGAGAACACCATTGATAAAAAGGGTGCTCTTGAACGAGAGTATGCCGATGATGTAGCATCTTTAAAGAATGAACTTGAAGAAGAACAAACCACCAAGGAAGCTCTTGAGGAGACCTTTGCTCTAGAATTGTCTAGAGAAAAGGAAAACCATGATAGAGCTCTTGAGATGGCAAATGAACTAAAGCTAAAAAATGATAAGCTTGTGTTTGTTAATGCTAAACTCCTTGAGGATTTTGAGCAACTCAAAAAGGGCTCAAGGGTCATTGAGAGTGCGCTCGCCAAACTCACCGAGTCGCATGAGCAACTTAAAGCTTCTTATCTAAAAGAGCATGCCAACTTGCCTTCTCCTATTACTACTAATAATGATGCTTGTGCTACTAACTCTACTTCTTGTGAAGCATCTATCTTGAAGGAGAATGTTGAGCTAAGGGCTCAACTTGATTTGCTAACTTGCAATTATGGGAAATTGGAAGAAAATCATGGAAAGCTTTCTCGCTCCCATGAGGATCTTCTAGCCTCTCATGATAGGCTAAAGTTAGCTCATGAGGCTATCATATCTAAGGCAACACCTTGTGAGCCTCATGTGGATACTAGCACTACTACTCAAAATGCTATATTGCCATGTGCTAGTCCTAGTAATTCATCCACTCATAATATTGCTAAATCTTGTGATGAATTATCTTCCTTGCCTTGTTGCTCTAACAATGAAGATTCTACTTCCTCTAGTACTTGTGTTGTTACTAACCATGTAGAGGAAATCAAAGAGCTCAAGGCCCAAGTCACTTCTTTGAAGAATGACTTGGTAAAGGGTCATGAAGGGAAATGCAAACTTGACACGATGTTGAGTATGCAACAATCCCCCAATGACAAGAGTGGACTTGGATTCAAATCCAACAACAAGAACAAGTCCAACAACAACAACAACAACAAGGGCCAAGTACAAGTCAAAGACCCGGCCAAGATTGTTTGCTTCAAGTGCAATATTGAAGGGCACCATGTTAGATCTTGCCCTTTGAAGAAGAAGCAAAAAGGGAAGCGGCCTCAAGCTCAAACTCATATTCAACCTCAAGTTGAAGAAATACCACTTCCCAAGAAGAAACAAGCCAATGCTCCCATTGTGGAGAAATCTAGTGAGAAGAAGGAGAAGAAAAGAACTTGCTACATATGCCGTGAGAAGGGCCACATCTCCTCCTTTTGCACTATTGGTACCTCATCCAACTCTATCACCATTGATGATGTTTATTCTCTTCGTAAGGATGAGGGTGGCAATGTGTTTGCCAAATATGTTGGTGCTCAAAGTGGTGTCAAGAAAAGAACCATTTGGGTTGCCAAGCCTATTGTGACTAACCTCTTAGGACCCAACTTAGTTGGGGACCAACAATCCAAAACTTGATCAATAGGTGCTTGTTGGAGGGCATTGGAGACTTGGCTACATCATGAAGAATTAAGGGATCTTCATCATTTATATTATATCAAGCCAAGTCTTTTGATTATCTTGCTACTATCATATATCCAATGTTCCTCCTTGCGGTAACATGTTCTCAACTCATTTATATTGAAAGTTACTCGCCCCTTTGCATGTGTTAGTTTTGTTCCTAACATGTGTTTGTATATGTTGTGCTTCCTAATAGTTTTGCTTGAGAAATCAAGTCTATGCATGTTGGGTTGCACACCATGTATTTGTGTTTGTGTTGGAGCCTCTTTGCATCTTGTTGTATCTTATATGGCTCTTATGAGCGATTAATGGACAATCCCATTTTGGGGGAGTGATATTCCTTTGGGAATTTCATGATCCTAAACAATGTGTGTACATGAGGAATATCACTTAGAATTGATATTGCGAGATTATCTAGTCGCTATGTGGTATGTCATCTTCATGAGAAATTCAAATTCTAATGTCCATTAATATCTCTACTTGGATCTTATTTGCCTCTTGTGAAAATAAATTCCTTATCACATTATGGGGGAGTAATAAGCTTTGTGCATATTACAAGCCTAGAAAATGTGAACATTTGAGGTTGTGTCACATAGAATTGATACCGTAAATTATCTCTCTCCTATGTGGCATGTTTGCTCAAACAAGCTCCAATTTGCTTAAATGGCTTCATTGCTAATATCTTTGTGGATCTTATTTGTGAAAGTTTTTCTTGGCATGGTTTTTCACAACGTGTCCCTCAATACATTTTTGGAAAACCATGTGCTTCAAGTCATACTATTAATTGCTTTGCATGTTGGTATGAATACTATTAATTGCTTTGCATGTTGGTATGAATACTATTAATTGCCTTGCATGTTGGTATGACTAAATGAAGCTATCAAGAAACTATCTTTGCATGATGGTTAACTCTTATCTTTTACCATATGCTTTGTTCACTTTAAATATGATTTATGTAACTAACTATAACAAATGCCACAGTGCCAGTTTCCTGTTTTCTCTTGTTTTTGGCTTGGGCAATATTCTGAGGAACGAAACGAAGACCATATTTATTTTGGCATCCAGAACACCGAAGGAGAGTCGGTGAGGGGCCAGAGGGCCACCAGACCATAAGGCGGCGGCCTGTGCCTGGCCGCGCCAGCCTATGGTGAGGGGCCCCAGTGCCCTCGCGTCGCTCTTCGCCTATAAAACCCCTTTCGACCTAAAAACGTGATACGAATTGACGAAACTCCAGAAACCATCCAGGGGCGCCGCCGCCATCGCGAAACTCCAATTCGGGGGACAGAATCTCAATTCCGACACGCCGCCGGGACGGGGAAGTGCCCCCGAAGCCATCTCCATCGACGCCACCGCCTCCATCATGCTCCGTGAGTAGTTCCCCCATGGACTACGGGTTCTAGCTGTAGCTAGTTGGTATTCTCTCCCCCATGTACTTCAATACAATGATCTCATGAGCTGCCTTACATGATTGAGATTCATCTGATGTAATCGGTGTTGTGTTTGTTGGGATCCGATGGATTGTTACATTATGATTAGTCTATCTATAAAGTTTGTGAAGTTATTGTTGTTGCAATCTTGTTGTGTTTAATGCTTGTCACTAGGGCCCGAGTGGCATGATCTTAGATTTAAGCTCTATACTTATTGCTTAGATTGTATCTACAAGTTGTTTGCACATGTCTATGTCCGGAACCCGAGGCCCCAGAGTGACAGCAACTGGGATAACTGGAGGGGAAGGCTTAGATATGAGGATCACATGTTTTCACGAGTGTTAATGCTTTGCTCCGGTGCTCTATTAAAAGGAGTACCTTAATTTCCAGTAGATTCCCTAGAGGCCCGGCTGCCACCGGCTGGTAGGACAAAAGATGTTGTGCAAGTTTCTCATTGCGAGCACGTACGACTATATATGGAAAACATGCCTACATGATTAATAATCTTGATGTTCTGTCTTAATGCTATTTCAATCCTATCAATTGCCCAACTGTAATTTGTTCACCCAACACTTGTTATTGGAGAGTTACCACTAGTGTAGATAGCTGGGAACCCCGGTCCATCTCTCATCATCATATACTCGTTCTATATGTCATTGGAAGTAGTATCAACTATTTTCTGGTGCCATTGCCTCTGTGTTACTACTGCTGTGTTACGTTACATGCTCTCATATTACTGTTGCTTTCACATCACCCTTGTTACTAGTGCTTTTTCAGTGTAGCTGAATTGACAACTCGCTGTTAAGGCTTATAAGTATTATTTACCTCCCCTTGTGTCGAATCAATAAATTGGGTAATACTTCCCTCGTTGCGATCCCCTATACTTGTTGGTCATCAAGACTATTTTCTGGCGCCGTTGCCGGGGAGGCATAGCTCTACTCATAAGTTCACCTGGGGAGTACACTCTACGCTTTTATTTTATTTTGTCTTGCTAGTTTATTTCTGTCTAGTTTATTTGTGCTTAGTTTATTTCTGTCTAGTATTATTTTGCCTAGTTTACTTTTGCTTAGTTTCTTTTTGTCTTGTTTTATTTTCCCTATATACCCGAAAATCCATAAAAATTTGAAAAACCTAAAAATTAAAAACTGCTATTATGGGAGAACCTACAACCTATTTGGAGCTTATAGAATTATATAATAATTATAGAGAATCGAGAAAGGGTAAAGTTATGAGTGTTGTGATAGAAAAATTAAATACAATTGCTAAAATCTTGCTTAAACGCCATGATATAAATTGTTGCTCTAAACAGGATACTAAACATCTTAAATTTCAATGTGGCTTTAGTGAGGAAGTTTTAATTAAGAACTATAATTGGAATAGCTATATTCATTTTGGGTTCGAAGAGGTAGAACAATTTGTCATATTTATGGGAGCCTCTGAGATAGAATCATTCATGTCTAAAAATTATGAAACTTGTGTTGTTTGTAAGGACCTTAAAGATTATGTCTCTTCTATCCTTAATTTTTGCATAGAAAGTTACAGCGATAATCCTTATATCATTGATTATAAAGAGAGACTCATTAATGCACAAGAATGCACTCACAATTTGCAGGAACCGGTGGAAGAAGAAATTGATGAACCTGAAAGCTCATTGGATGAAAAAGAGGAGGAAATTGATGAACCTGAAAGCTCATTGGATGAAAAAGAAGAGGAGAGTGACGAACAAAAGGAGGAAGAATGGATTAGCTACCCATGCCAACCTTCTAATGAGAGTAACTCTTTATCTCTTACACTATTTGATTGTCCTCCATGCTTACCGAAAGAGGATGAATGTTATGTTCCTGTGGATTCTCTTGAAATATTACCTATGAGTAAAACTTGTGAGAATAATTATGCTACTGTTATCTATGATAATCCATGCTACTTTGATAAATCTTATGATAATGCTTTGTTTGTGCCTGATATCGAAATGCATGGTACTAAAGAGTTTTGCTTAGCAAATGTTTATGATAAATCTCTAGATGATGGTCCTATGTTACTTGATAATATTAATTGTACTACTAATGAAAATGGGATTGGAGAGTTCTTGACTTTATCTATGAGTCCCATATCTTTTGAGATTGATCAATCATCTTGTTATATTATTGATAAAAGTGGGTTTGAAAGTTTTAATCCTATTATTTCTGAGCTTGATAAAAATTATGTGTTTGTGAATCATGAAAAGCATGCTGTATGTGATAGTTATATTGTTGAGTTTATTCATGATGCTACTGAAAATTATTATGAGAGAGGAAAATATGGTAGTAGAAATTTGCATGGTACTAAAACACCTCTCTATATGCTGAAAATTTTGAAGTTACTCTTGTTTTATCTTCTTATGCTTGTCACTTTGTTCTTCATGAATTTATTTGTGTACAAGATTCCTATGCATAGGAAGTGGGTTAGACTTAAATGTGTTTTGAACTTGCTTTTTGATTCTCTCTTTTGCTTCAACTCTCACCCTTATGTGAGCATCATTAAAATTGCTGAGCCCATCTTAATGGCTATAAAGAAAGCACTTCTTGGGAGATAACCCATGTCTTTATTTTGCTACTGTTTTGTTGTGTCTTGGAAGTTGTTACTACTGTAGAAACCTCTCCTTATCATGTTTTTGTGCCAACTAAAGTCTCTATGGTAAAATTGATGCTAGATTTGGATTTCTGCGCAGAAACAGATTTCTATCTGTCACGAATCTGGGCAGATTTCTCTGTAGGAAACTCAGAAAAATCTGCCAATTTACGTGTGTGATCCTCAGATATGTACGCAACTTTCATTAGTTTTAAGTTTTCTGATTTGAGCAACGGAAGTACCTCGTAAAAATTCGTGTTTACTGGCTGTTCTGTTTTGGCAGATTCTGTCTCTGTTTTTTGCATTGTCTCTTGTGGACTTTAAGTGAGGCTTTCTAGACGTGGAGAGCTGTAGCTAATGTTTTATTGAGTTCTTGCAATGTGTCACTACAGGACCAAGGTGGATTAAAGTTTTTTGAGTACTAACCCCTCTAATGAAGTTTATGAGAAGTTTGGTGTGAAGGAAGTTTTCAAGGGTCAAGAGAGGAGGATGATATATGATCAAGAAGAGTGAAAAGTCTAAGCTTGGGGATGCCCCCGTGGTTCATCCCTGCATATTTCAAGAAGACTCAAGCGTCTAAGCTTGGGGATGCCCAAGGCATCCCCTTCTTCATCAACTTATCAGGTTTCTTCTATTGAAACTATATTTTTATTCGGTCACATCATATGTGCTTTACTTGGAGCGTCTGTGTGCTTTTATTTTTGTTTGTGTTTGAATAAATTCGGATCCTAGCAATCCTTGTTTGGGAGAGAGACACGCTCCGCTTTTTCATATGAACACTTGTTCTTCGTTTTACTTTTAATGTTCATGACAAAAGTTGGAAGCTATTGCACTTATTGTTATTTGGTTGGAAACAGAAAATGCTTCATATTGTCTTGAATAATTTGATACTTGGCAATTGTTTTGAGCTCTCAAGTAGATCATGATTAAGCTCTTGCACCATGTAGTTTAAACCTATTAGTGGAGAAATATCGTAGAGCTTGTTGAAATTGGTTTGCATGATTGGTCTCTCTAAGGTCTAGATATTTTCTGGTAAAAGTGTTTGAGCAACAAGGAAGACAGTGTAGAGTTTTATAATGCTTGCAATTTGTTCTTATGTAAGTTTTGCTGTACCGGTTTATACTTGTGTTTGCTTCAAACAACCTTGCTAGCCAAAGCCTTGTACTGAGAGGGAATGCTTCTCGTGCATCCAAAACCTTGAGCCAAAACCTATGCCATTTGTGTCCACCATATCTACCTACTATGTGGTATTTCCTGCCATTCCAAGTAAATACTTCATGTGCTACCTTTAAACAATTCAAAATTTACTATCTCTTATTTGTGTCAATGTTTTATAGCTCATGAGGAAGTATGTGGTGTTTTATCTTTCGATCTTGTCATTTACTTTTGACAGACTTTCACAATGGACTAGTGGCTTCATCCGCTTATCCAATAATTTTGCAAAAAGAGCTGGCAATGGGGTTCCCAGCCCCAATTAATTAACTTTCATTAATAATTCTCTTCACATGTTTTGCCCTGATCTATCAGTAAGCAACTTAATTTTGCAAATAGACACTCCTCCATGGTATGTGAATGTTGGAAGGCACCCGAGGATTCGGTTAGCCATGGCTTGTGTAAGCAAAAGGTTGGGGGGAGTGTCAACCATAAATAATGAAACTAAAATACATGTGTAAACAAAAGAGAAGAGGGATGATCTACCTTGCTGGTAGAGATAACGTCCTTCATGGGAGCCGCTCTTGAAAGTATGGTTGATAAGGTAGTTAGAGTACCCGCTACCATTCGTTGACAACAACAAACACCTCTCAAAACTTTACTTTTATGCTCTCTATATGATTTCAAAACTTGAAAAGCTCTAGCACATGATTTTATCCCTGCTTCCCTCTGCGAAGGGCCATTCTTTTACTTTTATGTTGAGTCAGTTTACCTACTTCCTTCCATCTTAGAAGCAAACACTTGTGTCAACTGTGCATTGATTCTTACATACTTGCTTATTTGCATTCATCATATTACTTTGTGTTGACAATTATCCATGAGATATGCATGTTGAAAGTTGAAAGCAACTGCTGAAACTTATATCTTCCTTTGTGTTGCTTCGATGCCTTTACTTTGAATTTATTGCTTTATGAGTTAACTCTTATGCAAGACTTTTGATGCTTGTCTTGAAAGTACTATTCATGAAAAGTTTTGCTATATGTTATCTATTTGTTAGCAAATATAGATCATTGCCTTGAGTCACTTCGTTCATCTCATATGCTTTGCAATAGTATGATTAAGATTATGTTGGTAGCATGTCACTTCAGAAATTATTATTTTTATCGTTTACCTACTCGAGGACGAGTAGGAACTAAGCTTGGGGATGCTTGATACGTCTCCAACGTATCCATAATTTCTGATGTTCCATGCTTGTTTTATGACAATACCTACATGTTTTGCTCACACTTTATAATGTTTTTATGCGTTTTCTGGAACTAACCTATTAACAAGATGCCACAGTGCCAGTTCCTGTTTTCTGTTGTTTTTGGTTCCAGAAAGGCTGTTCGGGCAATATTCTCGGAATTCGACGAAACGAAGACCCAATACCTTATTTTTCCTAAGCATCCGAACACCGAAGGAGAGTCGGAGAGGGGCCGAAGGCCACACCACAAGGCGGCGCGGCCCCCTGGCGCGCCGGCCTATGGTGAGGGGGCCCTGTGTGCCTCCTGAGTCGCCTCTTCGCCTATAAAACCCCTTTCGACCTAAAAACGCGATACAAATTGACGAAACTCCAGAAACCATCCAGGGCGCGCCGCCATCGCGAAACTCCAATTCGGGGGACAGAACTCTCCGCACGCCGGGACAGGAAGTGCCCCCAAGCCATCTCCATCGACGCCACCGCCTCCATCATGCTCCGTGAGTAGTTCCCCCATGGACTACGGGTTCTAGCTGTAGCTAGTTGGTATTCTCTCCCCCATGTACTTCAATACAATGATCTCATGAGCTGCCTTACATGATTGAGATTCATCTGATGTAATCGGTGTTGTGTTTGTTGGGATCCGATGGATTGTTACATTATGATTAGTCTATCTATAAAGTTTGTGAAGTTATTGTTGCTGCAATCTTGTTGTGTTTAATGCTTGTCACTAGGGCCCGAGTGGCATGATCTTAGATTTAAGCTCTATACTTATTGCTTAGATTGTATCTACAAGTTGTTTGCACATGTCTATGTCCGGAACCCGAGGCCCCAGAGTGACAACTGGGATAACTGGAGGGGAAGGCTTAGATATGAGGATCACATGTTTTCACGGAGTGTTAATGCTTTGCTCCGGTGCTCTATTAAAAGGAGTACCTTAATTTCCAGTAGATTCCCTAGAGGCCCGGTCACCGGCTGGTAGGACAAAAGATGTTGTGCAAGTTTCTCATTGCGAGCACGTACGACTATATATGGAAAACATGCCTACATGATTAATAATCTTGATGTTCTGTCTTAATGCTATTTCAATCCTATCAATTGCCCAACTGTAATTTGTTCACCCAACACTTGTTATTGGAGAGTTACCACTAGTGTAGATAGCTGGGAACCCCGGTCCATCTCTCATCATCATATACTCGTTCTATATGTCATTGGAAGTAGTATCAACTATTTTCTGGTGCCATTGCCTCTGTGTTACTATTACTGCTGCTGTGTTACTGTTACTACTGCTCTCATATTACTGCTGCTTTCACATCACCCCTATTACTAGTGCTTTTCCAGGTGCAGCTGAATTGACAACTCAGTTGTTAAGGCTTATAAGTATTCTTTACCTGTTGGTATGAATACAATTAATTGGGTAATGTTGGTATGAATACTATTAATTGCCTTGCATGTTGGTATGACTAAATGAAGCTATCAAGAAACTTTCTTTGCATGATGGTTAACTCTTATCTTTTACCATATGCTTTGTTCGTTGTAAATATGATCTTATGTATACTTACAAACTACCACCGGAAAATATTTCCTAATACCTCTTGTCCTAGGACAATTGGTAATCAATTATGAGGTAGATATTTATTGATCATATCTACATTGGCTCTTGTATTTATATTGCCTTATTTATTGCCATGAATTTGTTGTGCTTTGACTCCCATGTGTCTTCCTTGCATCTTATGGATCTAAGTTGTCTATTCAAACTTTCTTAGCATTGTTAGAAGATATAGGTAGCGTGATGATCCTAGTTTTGTGCATTTTGTATTCATATAAAAAATCCTAGATAATGCACCAAACTTGGGGGAGCTCTTCTATATTATTAGAATGCTTAACATCTCTTGATCTTTATCAAAAATTTGGTTTTGGGAGACATAAAATTTTCTTTTTGGTACTTTGTGCCATCATAAAAAGTTTCGAGGGTTTGGTTTATTTGTTGGAACCTTGCTCTCTTGGGAGTTGGTTATCTCATTCCTTTGTGCTTAGGCTTAATTAGCTTCTTATAATGAGATAAGTCTTTGGAGTCAATCTTGTGTTGATTTGATTCTTTGATATAATTTGGGCAACCATTGTCTCTTGATTTATTTGGTGTTTTGTCCAAATTGTATCTTCCTTTGGTCCTTGAAAGTATTGTGCATGCATATTTAATATATGTATATCTTATGGCATGTGTCACTTTCATTGATCCAATATATAGGGTAAACTCCATCAAATCCTAATTTGGCTAAGATGTGCATGAAATTCAATTTCATATCTATATGCACATAGAATTGTGGAGTTTGTCCTATATGTTGTAGTGTGTCTAACTACTTCGGACCCAATTAGTTTGGGGACCATTTTGTACTTACCTTTGTGTTAGGTACAATGGATATGCATTGGATGCTTGTCTCACTCTTGGAAAGAAGTGGTGACTCAATGGTAACTTGAGGCAAGCTAGGATGGTCAACGAACACATATCTACTACATCCACACCAATGCTATCTTGGTAACAAGTATCTTCTCATGCATACTTTTCTTGTATCCAACCTTATGGTTGCATCTTGGCATGAATCTCTTGATTTGCAAATGTTGTGCTTCTTGCAAAAGTCTTAATGAAACCTCTTTATTGTGAATGTGAGTAATTTGAGATGAGTGCATTTGTTGGGAAGTATTTTAAATCATGCTCATGATTCATCCATCCCAACTATGCCTATCTAGCAATTTTATTGCATATCAATTCCTCAAGGCTCTCACATGTGCAATATAGATGAAAGTGCAAATTTAGTTACTTCTTTTGGTATCCTCATTTGTGATACTTGTTGCCTTTCTCAAATGCATCCCAACTATCTTCTATCCCTTGTTGATATTTGTGATGTATTTTATTTGTTTGTGGTTGAAGTTCATGAATGTACAATAAGATAAAATTGAGCCTTTGGCCATGCTATTAAGCAAAAATTCTTATTGGTATATTGCATGACTTCGTCTTGGATATCATACTATTTTTCTTGCGTATCTATTTTGTGTGTGCATGTTTCTTTGTGGATAAATATCTTTGTGATATTGCCCACTTAGAGAAACTTATACACATAAGAGATGATACATCTCCTTTTGATATCTTATTTATTTATTGCGTGTTGATTGGTCATGCTAAGCAATATAATTCATTGAAGACTATGATGATGCTTTTTGCTCATCCTTGTAATAGTCTTATAATATGCTTTATCATGCCTTTCACATATCATCTTGGTTGAGCCTTTTTATTATGGTGCCTCTTACTTGTTGCTCAACTATTTGTTTGTTGCAAGTGTTTAGCTTATTTTTCTATCTATGATCTATTACAAATGTTTGTGTTTTAAATGAGGGAGTGAGGATTCCATGTTATGCATATTTTATTCAAATGCAACATTTTATTTTATGCATGTACCTTGGGGAGCTTCCTCATTTGATTTAGAGCACTATCTTGTGGTGATCATTAGAGTTTGATTCACTTGGTATCTTTTGTTTTTGAATGATATTATGGGAGTGATGATTCCATGTTTGTGCACTTTATACTCCAATGCAAATTGTCTTGTTTTGTGCACAAACCTTGGGGAGCTTCCTCATATTATTTAGAGCAATCTTCTTGATCTTATCATAATATCTATCTTTCTTTTGGTATCCTCTTTGTGGTTCATTTGGTTGCTTGCTTCATTTGTTGAAGCTTCTTGACTTTGTTATCTTTTTGCAATCTTTGATCCTATCTATAGTGTGATTCCTTCCGAATATTCGTCATTGGATATGTGCATTTGATTCCACTCAAATTATGAGAAATGCACACGCTATGGAGGAACTCTCACTATATTGGCCTTCTAAATTTTTCACCCATTTCGGCAATTGGTGCCAATGGGGGAGAAGTTTGGAGGGTTTAAGGGAATTTGGTTATGTCTTTGCTTTGTGCTTAAGCATGTGCCTTTATTGCATTGCATCTTGTTGCTTTGCATAGTTGAATATTTAGAGGAAACTCCACTAGGCTTTGAATGCCAATATATGCAATGAAAGTCAAGATCATTCACACATGCATATATTATGGGGGAGTTTGCTCTATATATTCAACTTATTTGTTACTTAAATTCCTTATATAAACCCTCTCAAAGAGATTGTCATCAATTACCAAAATGGGGGAGATTGAAAGTGCATGGAGCCCCCATGTGTGGTTTTGGTAATTAATGACAATCCCTATGGACTAATGTTTGCATTGAGTTATATTTGTAGGAGTTGTCCATAGGCAATTCTTGAACCATATGTTGGCTTCAAGGTTGCAATAAGAAGAAATTGATGAAGGATATCAAGTGTCAAGTATGTCTTGAAGATGAAGATGAAGTGAGCCCTAGAGTTACTTCAAGACATCAACATGATGAAGAATGAAGAAATGAAGTGCAAGTTCAAGATGAGCCATCTCGAAGAGGTCCTTTGCTTGAGTCTTGCCATCCATATGGTGATCATGGATATGTGAAGATGCGCCGAAGAAGAAGCTCTCCCATGGTGGATTATGGGGGAGCAATCCACATGGTGGTCATGGTTATGTGAAGATGCGCCGAAGAAGAAGCTCTCCCATGGTGGATTATGGGGGAGCAATCTGATGCGCGTAGATGTACACGTCCGTTGGGAACCCCAAGAGGAAGGTATGATGCGCACAGTGGCAAGTTTTAGAAGAAACCAAAGTTTATCGGACCAGTAGGAGTCAAGAAGCACGTTGAAGGTTGATGGTGGCGAAATGTGATGCGGCGCAACACCAGGGATTCCGGCGCTAACGTGGAACCTGCACAACACAACCAAAGTACTTTGCCCCAACGAAACAGTGAGGTTGTCAATCTCACCGGCTTGCTGTAACAAAGGATTAACCGTATTGTGTGGAAGATGATTGTTTGCAAGAAAACAGTAAAACAAGTATTGCAGTAGATTGTATGCGATGTAAAGAATAGGACCGGGGTCCACAGTTCACTAGAGGTGTCTCTCCCATAAGATAAAAGCATGTTGGGTGAACAAATTACAGTGGGCAATTGACAAATAGAAAAGGGCATAACAATGCATATACATGATATGATAAATATAGTGAGATTTAATTGGGCATTACGACAAAGTACATAGACCGACATCCAACTGCATCTATGCCTAAAAAGTCCACCTTCAGGTTATCATCCGAACCCTTTTCAGTATTAAGTTGCAAGCAACAGACAATTGCATTAAGTATGGTGCGTAATGTAATCGACAACTACATCCTTAGACATAGAATCAATGTTTTATCCCTAGTGGCAACAGCACATCAACAACCTTAGAACTTTGTCACTGTCCCAGATTTAATGGAGGCATGAACCCACTATCGAGCATAAATACTCCCTCTTGGAGTTAAGAGTAAAAACTTGGCCAGAGCCTCTACTAATAACGGAGAGCATGCAAGATCATAAACAACACATAAGTAATAGATTGATAATCACCATAACATAGTATTCTCTATCCATCGGATCCCGACAAACACAACATATAGTATTACAAATAGATGATCTTGATCATGTTAGGCAGCTCACAAGATCCAACAATGAAGCACAATTAGGAGAAGACAACCATCTAGCTACCGCTATGGACCCATAGTCCAGGGGTGAACTACTCACTCATCACTCCGGAGGCGATCATGGCGATGAAGAGTCCTCCGGGAGATGAATCCCCTCTCCGGCAGGGTGCCGGAGGCGATCTCCGAATCCCCCGAGATGGGATTCGCGGCGGCGGCTCTGGAAGGTTTTCCGTATCGTGGCTCTCGGTACTGGGGTTTCGCGACGGAGGCTTTAAGTAGGCGAAAGGGTAGGTCAGCATGCCAAGGGTGGCCCACACACTAGGCGGCGCGGCCAGGGTGGGGCCGCGCCGCCTGGTGTGTCCCCACCTCGTGGCCCCACTTCGTCCTCTCTTCGCGCTTCTGAAGCTTCGTGCAAAAAGGACCCTCGGCGTTGATTTCGTCCAATAGAATATTGTTACTAGGATTTCTGAAACCAAAACAGCAGAAAACAGCAACTGGCTCTTCGGCATCTTGTTAATAGGTTAGCGTAAATACGACATATAATGTGTATAAAACATGTAGATATCATCAATAATGTAGCATGGAACATAAGAAATTATCGATACGTTGGAGACGTATCAGCATCCACAAGACTTCGTCAAGCAAACACAAGCAAGAAAGGCGTTCCATCTTGTTGAGGTCAAGATCGTCGTCATCGAGCTCAAGTGGAATGCGCAAGTATAAGGTTTGCTCTTGATAGGGTTTCTTTCTCACCGGTCTCATAGTGTAGTTGGAGACCGGTTTATAGTTTAGTTGCCGTACTATCAAGAGGGCTCTCGAGTGAGTAACTCGATCGTATCGTTCGGAGAGAGCTCAAACCTTTGCATCCTTGCATCATATTTCTTGGTTGTTATTTGGACCTTATCCATGTGATGTTTTAGAGCTTGTGCTTATTCTCATGACAAGCTCTAGTTCATCGAAAACGGATTTCGCATAGATCACTTGTTGCGTTTTCGAGTTTGGTTCATCATCTTTCTTGGTTTTATTTGGATCTTATCCATGTGATGTTTTAGAGCTTGTGCTTATTCTCATGACAAGCTCTAGTTCATTGAGAATGGTTTTTGCATGGGCAACTTGTTGCATTTTCAAGATTGGAGGTTTTACCGGTATGTCTTTTTTAGATAGGTCAAACCTTTCATCATTTGTTTCTATCCTCCCTTGTTGGACTATGATGGTTTCCTGCATGATCTTGTAGAGCTTGTTCCTAGCTTTAAAACAAGCCCAAGATCATCAAAATCGGAGTCCGGATGCTAAAGTTATGCCCGTTTTAGTTTTGGTGTTTCTGCAGTTTTCAGGGGAGCGGATAATCCGGCCCGAATGCCAATGGACAATATCCGGCCAAATATCCGGCCCGAGCCAGGGGCGATTTTCGGGGGCGGATTATCCGGCCCGGGGGCGGATTTTCCGGCCTGGGAGGTCCCAAACGGTCATATTTCGTTGGGAGGGGGTATATAAGACCCCCTTCTTCCTCCTTGGGCTGGTTGGTTCACTCTCTCTCTCTCCCCTCCATTGTTGTCCTTCAAAGCTTGCCCTAGTTCTTGATTCCTCCCATGATTCTTGCAAATCTTCTGGCCAACGTCCTGGCGGTTGCTAGGGCGTGCCACCTGACCTAGACCCGATCAGGAAGGTGTTAGTGCTTCGATTGTTCCTGCATGGTAGAAACGTAAACATTAAATACGAGCCCTATCGGCTCTCAGGTTTCCGTGGATCGGCTCAAGGAGCCGATCGCCCCATGTTTCACGTTGGATTTACAATGGCATGGGGATCCTGCTTGATCAGGACAAAGCTAAAACGATCCACGACAGTTTAGGGTTTTCACCGCATAATCGGAACGTCCTACGTGCGATCGGGCCTAGCAGCTACGAGAGACGATGCAAACTACCCCTACGAGAGGCCTAAAAACCAACATAACGTTGATCCCCGGAACATCCCTCGCAGGGACGGTAAACAACGCCTAACGCACCACCGGATCCTCCGACCCCAACATAAGGCCTAACTATGCAGATATTAAACTAATCCTGCGGAGCAAGGAGCAACTATAACGGATCGGATCTACTAAGTTACGAACAAGCAAGATGCTGCCCTTACGTCTGGGTAGACGTAAGGGCAGCTAGGTGTCGAGGGACGGCATTGCCACGCAGATATGCACGTGAAAGCATCAATGCTAGCCCCTAAACACCTAAGGATAAATAGTACTGCTCGCCATCAACAAGGCTTCAGCACGAGCAGTACAAGGTTAACGAATAAACGTATACTGCCTAGATCGCTAGATGCGATCTAGGCAGCATGGTGCTTACCCGGGAGAAACCCTCGAAGAAAGGGGTGGCGATGCGCCTGATTTGTGTTGGTTGAACGATGATTGTCCTCCTTTTCCGATAACCCTAGATACATATTTATAGTCCAAGGGACTTTCTAATTGAGGCGTGCACCTAACCGTGCACGGGCCAAACTCTATCTCTTAATTCTAAATTACAATGCGATCTAATATGTTACAGATACATGGGCAACTTAGCCCAAACTCTCAGCGCAAGGCCGCTTCGAAGATGCTCCACGTGTACGTCCTTCAAGCCCATCTTCACTTACGGCCCATCTCCTGATTTGGCCAAAATCGGGTGGTAACACATGCCCCCTGGTTTTGATAATGGTAATTGCAAAACCATCTGTCTCCTTCGAAGGGTCATGTCGTGCAGAACCGTCGCAGTTTTCGTGATGACGTCTTGCCTCGCCTTCTCTGCATGACTTGACGGTTCTGGCACCACGCCCTCGGAAACTGCTTAGGCATTAAACCATATATCCCCCCTTTTATTCGGCCACATCGAACAGTTCTCTTCCTCATCCCCTTGCTCCAAACCAGCCGTCAGCCAAAAAACCCTCCTCCTTCATAGCCATGTCTTCTCCTTCCTCTTCCCAATCCTCCTCCGCAAGCGAGGGAGAGCCGGAGGTCAATCAGACGGAAGCATACAACCGGCGCGCTCCCGAGCATTGGGATGAGCAAGAATTTGACTTCGACTTCGTGCCTGAAGGCCGACCCGAAGACCTCGTCTGGTCGGATGGTGACATGCCCCTGACTGACGGGGAAGATGATCTTCGGTTCTTGATCGATGGAGAACTAGAGGCGGAGAGCGACAGCAACGACCCTCTTCCGGGGTAAATTCACCTCCTCCACCAAAGAGGAAGAAGAAGAAGAAGAGGACGATGAAGACGAGGATGTCTCCTCCGACACGAAGAAGGAACCAGAAGATGACACCTCCTCCGAAGAACCGCCGCCAAAGCGCATCCGTGGCTGGGCCTGGTCCGATGAAGATGATGATGATGACGAGGAGGAGACCCCCGCTGAAGGTCACAGTAGCAGCGACGAGGAATTCGTCAACAGTAGCGATGAGGGCGGCTACCCCAGCGACGACGAAGACGGCAACAACCCTTAGAGTAGGGATTCACTAGCATAAGACCAGCAGTAGTAATCTGTTCCCCTCTTGTTTGAGTAATCAGCTCTCCATTGTAAGAAATCCCCTTTATTAATGAAGAATTTCCTCTAATCTGACTTTGTCGATTTTCCCCCAATTGATTTAGCCGATTCTCCTCAACCAACGCTTAATAAGCCGATGTTAACGCATCGGTCCTACGTAATCCATCCCTCCGCTCCTCAACTGATGACTTTGAGACCTGATACTCTTCAAGAATTCATCATTTGCTGAAGGAAGTTGTGACGAAGGATCAGCCGATGATACCCCAATCGGCTTCGAAAACAGAACACTCATCAGACCAGCTGCCCCCCGAGCCTCAGTCAAGGCGAGGCTAACGGTGAGGATACGCAGATCGAAGAAAGGGCTTTGCAGGTAATTCGAGGCAGTCACTATGCAGAACCAGCCAAACTTGCCCCCATCGACTACTTTCCCTCCGCTGAAAGCCGATGTAGTAGATGAATCACCAACAGCTTCACTGATGCCTCTGACAGTACTGCCGACTTCGCATCTTGAACATGCAGCTGGTAGATCTTGTGCAATTGTACTAGAGTCGATGTCCAAGCATCGGCTGTGCTGAAATCTTTATCAGCCGATTGATCCTTGAATCGGCTCACCTGGGTACATTTTCGCGGCCTTGTACCTTCTCCGTATATGCCCCCCAAGCTCCTTTAGCTCAACGATGCAGCTTATGGTGAGAATGTTGAGATCGTCACCCTGGCCAAGCCCTATGGTCGAGGCCGTGACCCTTCAAGCTTGCACGAAGAAAAGGGCAGTTTCGGGCGCCCAACTTGACGCTTCTGCTAGCACCGTCACACTTGAAGGTCTGCAAACGAAGCTGGAGGTCCTCGCAGAGAAGACCTGAGTCACCAAACAGTTGGAGGTCCTCGCAAAGTAGAGCCTCGCCATGTAACAGTTTGTACCCCTTGAGTCGATGGCCGTGCATCGGCTTTGAATCCTTAAGTCGATGTCTACGCATCGGCTGTGCTCAAAATTTTCTGTATTTTCGATTTTTTATGGCCGATTTGTTTATGTATCGGCCCCCATGCTTGAGCTGCTCTGCTGGACATTTGACATCCGTTCCCAGCTCCGTATCCTCGTATCTCATCCATCTATGTGCCCCCCGAGCCGATTCTGTCAAGTAATTGATGGCATCGGCTCTTCAGGCATCTATTGGATCAATGCTGAACGCAGACAAGGTATGTTGAGGATAATTTTGGCCGATTGCGGGAATCGGCCTCCTTTTCCGTTGCAAGGCTTTGGCGATGATTTGCAACTTCTTGGATTTCCACTATAGCTACGTGGCATGTTGGAGATGAGATCCTTTGCTTTTCATTTTTTGAGGGCCGATCTCAGGGATCGGCCTTGCCACGTATGTCCAATGTCTTGGACCTGCTACTCCGTTAGGCCGGTGGATAAAACCAGCCTTACCCCATTTTTCGAGGCTTCGATACGCTCACAACCCTCTAAACTGATTCCAGAGAGCGGCTCTTGGTCATCTGCTTCCCACACGCTCATGGCAGCTAATGATATCTCGATTGAGTCATCCGCCTGAACGACTTCCACCTCATCTCCATCCCACTGTATGATGCATTGGTGCATTGTAGACGGGATGCAACAGTTAGCATGAATCCAGTCCCTTCCCAATAGGACGGCGTAATTGCTTTTGCTGTCAACGATGAAGAACGCAGTAGGTATGGTCTTCCGGCCTACAGTAAGTTCTACATTCAGAACACCTTTCGCTTCTGACGCCTGGCCGTTGAAGTCGCTTAATGTGATGTTGGTCTTGATCAGATCGTCGCTGGAATGTCCCAAACGACGTAGCATGGAATACGGCATTATGTTGACTGCCGCTCCGGTATCAACCAACATCTTGCTGACAGGCTGCCCATTGATGTAACCCCTCAAGTATAGGGCTTTCAGATGCCTGTAGCTTCTATCTCGTGGCTTTTCAAAGATAACCGGTCGTGGACCGCAGTCGAATTGAGCCACTGAAACTTCCTCGTCGCTTGGAGCGCGAAACTCCGACGGGAGTATGAATACCATGTTCGCATCAGCCGATGTCTCGCATCGCATCGCCCGATGCCTGCATCGGCTTTCCCGTTTTGGGTGCCATACTTTCTTTGGCGGGCGCGCTTCGTCTCCAATGTTTGTTGATTTTCACGGCCAGATCGGGCCGTGCTCTTCTCAACGTGTACAGGTACTGTGCCTCGGCTTCTTCCAGGTTTCGCAGCCGTTGCACCCTACGCTTCTGAGAATGGCTGAGTCCGTCAGGGCACCACCTTGGTCGGTGATACCTATCTTCTTCTCCATCTGACTCCTCGAAGTCTTCTTCTTGAGAGGACTCAGCTCGTTTGTTATGATGTGGGAGAGGTCCTAGGCGCTCGAACACTGAAACTTCGTTTGTCCTTCTCCTTCGCTGTTTGCACTCTGGGCAGTTCTCGATTGTTGGCAATCGGCTCATTCCCGAGTCCCAGAATGTTTGAAGAAGGGACAGCCCAGTGCTTATCCACATTGTCTTGCTCCCTTGACCTCCCACCGGCGCGACGTTCGCACTGCCGTTGTTGCCGTCATTCTGACGATACCTCCGTTTGCATCGACCGACGATATCCTCCATCGTCGTCGTCGTAGCGGCGACGTCGGTCGTACTGCTGCTCATATTTGTTGAGGAGATGCACGGATAATGGGCGTTGATACCGTGTGCTTCTCACCTCCTCCTCGGTTAGGTACCGTCTATCATCATCTTGGGGCCGGTCGCGTGGAACGGCCTCCTCTTTATCTTTGCCACGAGAGTGGCTGCTCTCTGCTTTGTCCACGCCATGGCGGATCACAAACCCTGCCATATTGACATCGAAAGAGAACCCTGGTTCTCTTATGGAGTGGCTTAGGTCCACCATGTTGACGTCCGGAAACGGACGCATGTCTACCTTCATGGCAAACTGTCCGAAAGTTAATCGGCCTGATTCTATCGCCATCTGAATTTGTGCGCGCAATACTTTGCAGTCATTGGTGGCGTGCGTGAACGTATGATGCCATTTGCAGTATGGCCTCTTGTTCATCTCCTGTGCCGTAGGGATCTTGTGGCCTTCGGGTAGCTTCAACTGTTTCTCTTTCAGTAGCAGATCGAAGATCTGTTCAGTTTTGGTCACGTCAAAGTCCAACCCTCTTGGAGGCCCTGGCGGGTTCACCCATTTGCAGGACACAGGTACTGGCGTCCGAGTCCACTCGGCTACCGCAACTTCCTGATCTTCCGCAGAATCTTCATCCTCATCAGCATTGACCAGGGTTATCGCGCGCTTGAACTTGTCCTGGCAGTTCTGGATGACGCTGTTCATATAAGGTCAGTCTATTGACCAGGTGCGTCAACGAGTTGTACTCAACCTGGAACGTCAGGTCCTTGAACGACGCTGCAAGGCCTGCCACGGCCAGCTCGACCGCCTCTTTCTCAGGGTGAGCCGAATAGCATCGTTCTGACAGTTAACGTTGGATGTATTCGAGATCTGTTTCTCGCTTCGCCGAACCCGTAGTTCGGCAATACCAGCTTTCTGGCTTCGAATGGTATTGGGTGTGGAACAGTTCCTCCAGCTGCTTCCATGATTGCACCGAATTTGGCTGCAACGAGGTGTACCATCCAAAAGCCGGACCGGTGAGGGACTGCGAGAAGAACCTCACCCGTAGCTGATCCGACATCGAAACCATGCCCAATCGGGCCAGTATCGGCTCACGTGCTCGATGGAGCTTGACCCTTCCGACCCACTCGACTGAAGTCCGGAAGCCGGTACTTAGGCGGTAGTGGATCAGGTCGAACTCATTGGGGCACGGCTTGGAATAGCCGATTATCTTCTTCTTCGGCAAGATGCCGAACGATCTCTCAGGACGCGCTGATCTGATCTCGGTGGAGGTAGTGGCAGCTGAGCTTTCCGGACCTGCAGTGGTATACTTGGCAACCACGCTTGTTTCTCCTTCTGCTCCTAAACTCCCCGCTGCTGCTCTTTCCCTGCCGAACAATTGCTCCTGCTCCGGCAATCCCTCCCGGTGGAGCCTGGATCGCCTGCGTCCAGTTGTTGCAGTCCGGCACATACGTGCACACGTATCCGTGTGGGATTTCCTTGGGCGGGTCATGCAAGAACTGATAGTCGCCCGGGTCACCCCCAACTTTGTAGACGACGTATGCCGGTGAGCCTTGTTGCTGTGGAGCCGCCATTGCGTACGGCAGAGGTGGCCTGGTGTGGAGTTGCATCTCTCCCTGGTGAGTCCCTAGAACAGGTCCTGAAGGGGAGTATCGACGCTCCATGATCTCTTGCACCACACGGAGCGCAACGCGCTCCAAAGTGTTCACCAGGCTCTCAGTGCCGATGCAGTGAATGGGCCACCATGTAGTTGACCTCCTGTCGCAGGGCTCTGGTACGTTCATCCGAAGGGAGAGACAGATCTACCCCGTCGAGGACGCCTTGTGGCGTGAATCCTTTGAACCTGATACCGTGCGAACGGGTCTTCTCGAAGGAGCCGATGAGTTCGGCTTCAACGATGGCCTTCAGCTCATCGTACTTCTTCTTATGATCAGGAGGAAGATCCTCGTATGTGATCTGTTCCTCCGCCATCTCGGATGCCGATGTTGACGTGGATGTCGACGTGGATGTCCCACCGGGCGTGCCAGAATGTGTTACCCTCCAAAACCCCCGACGGGCGTTGGTTAAGCAACACGAAGAGCCGGGAAGCTCCCAGGGCCGCTTAGTGGATCCCCGGCACCTCGCGTCGTCCCGCAAATCTTCTGGCCAACGTCCTGGCGGTTGCTAGGGCGTGCCACCTGACCTAGACCCGATCAGGAAGGTGTTAGTGCTTCGATTGTTCCCGCATGGTAGACACGTAAACATTAAATACGAGCCCTATCGGCTCTCAGGTTTCCCTGTGGATCGGCTCAAGGAGCCGATCGCCCCATGTTTCACGTTGGATTTACAATGGCATGGGGATCCTGCTTGATCAGGACAAAGCTAAAACGATCCACGACAGTTTAGGGTTTTCACCGCATAATCGGAACGTCCTACGTGCGATCGGGCCTAGCAGCTACGAGAGACGATGCAAACTACCCCTACGAGAGGCCTAAAAACCAACATAACGTTGATCCCCGGAACATCCCTCGCAGGGACGGTAAACAACGCCTAACGCACCACCGGATCCTCCGACCCCAACATAAGGCCTAACTATGCAGATATTAAACTAATCCTTGCGGAGCAAGGAGCAACTATAACGGATCGGATCTACTAAGTTACGAACAAGCAAGATGCTGCCCTTACGTCTGGGTAGACGTAAGGGCAGCTAGGTGTCGAGGGACGGCATTGCCACGCAGATATGCACGTGAAAGCATCAATGCTAGCCCCTAAACACCTAAGGATAAATAGTACTGCTCGCCATCAACAAGGCTTCAGCACGAGCAGTACAAGGTTAACGAATAAACGTATACTGCCTAGATCGCTAGATGCGATCTAGGCAGCATGGTGCTTACCCGGGAGAAACCCTCGAAGAAAGGGGTGGCGATGCGCCTGATTTGTGTTGGTTGAACGATGATTGTCCTCCTTTTCCGATAACCCTAGATACATATTTATAGTCCAAGGGACTTTCTAATTGAGGCGTGCACCTAACCGTGCACGGGCCAAACTCTATCTCTTAATTCTAAATTACAATGCGATCTAATATGTTACAGATACATGGGCAACTTAGCCCAAACTCTCAGCGCAAGGCCGCTTCGAAGATGCTCCACGTGTACGTCCTTCAAGCCCATCTTCACTTACCCCATCTCCTTCCTCCTTGGGCTGGTTGGTTCACTCTCTCTCTCTCCCCTCCATTGTTGTCCTTCAAAGCTTGCCCTAGTTCTTGATTCCTCCCATGATTCTTGCATATTCTTGAGGGAAAAGAGAGAGGAGATCTAGATCTACATCTTGACCAATCAAATTCTCCTCTTTGTTCTTCCTCTCTTATTCCCCCAATAGCTTTTGTAGCTTTGTTGGAATTTGAGAGAGAAGGATTTGAGCATCTTTGTGGTGTTCTTGCCATTGCATTTGGTGCATCGGTTTGAGTTCTCCACGGTGATTCGTGGTGGTGAAAACAAGAAGGTTGTTACTCTTGGGTTCTTGGAACCCTAGACGGATTCTAGGCCTTTGTGGCGATTTGTTGGGAGCCTCCAATTAAGTTGTGGATGTGTGCCCCAATCTTTGTGTAAGGCCCGGTTTCCGCCTCGAAGGAAATCCCTTAGTGGAACCGTGACCTAGGCCTTTGTGGCGAGGGTCACCGGAGATTTAGGTGAGGCGCCTTCGTGGTGTTCGGTGTGTGGTGTGAGTACCGCATCTTGGGGTGAGGCCTTTGTGGCGTTGGTGTGCATCGAGCAACCACACCTCAAGGTGAGCCTCTTGTGGCGTTCGGGAGCACTAAGCAACCGCACCTCTCCACCGGAGATTAGCACTCGCAAGAGTGTGAACTCCGGGATAAATCATCGTCTCCCGCGTGCCTCGGTTATCTCTATACCCGAGCTCTTTACTTATGCACTTTACCTTGTGATAGCCATCGTGCTTGAAGTTATATATATCTTGCTATCACATACTTGCTTGTATTTCTTAGCTTAAGTTGTTGGTGCACATAGGTGAACCTTTGCTTAGAATAAGTTGTTGGTGCACATAGGTGAACCATAGTATATAGGCTTTGGGCTTGACAAAGTAAACACTAGTTTTATTCCGCATTTGTTAAGCCCATCTCGTAAAAGTTTTAAACCGCCTATTCAACCCCCCTCTAGGCGACATCCGTGTCCTTTCACTTTCTCAACTCTGAGCATCTGGTTTAACCTTTAATCCGGTACACAAATGCTTAAATATGGCTTATTTTCCATAGTCTTGGCCTACCGGGGGCGTCCCCCCGACAATTAATGATGTCCAAGTAGTGTTGCCATATATTACCTCTTTTATACCATGTATAGATAGAGGAACATGAACATTGTTCATATTTAGTAAAAATAAATCCATTCATTTGTGAAGCTATGTATCGAATACTTGCCATGTTAAATTGTTTATGCATGCATAGAGCAAAGTTCTTGTAAAAATCTTTTATCGCTTCTGCACTACGTTTGAGTTGTTTGAGGACAAACAACGAGCTAAGCTTGGGGGAGTTCATACATCTCACATGTATCTAATTTTCCAAGCACTTTGCTCAAAGATTTGATTCAGAATCTCACCATACTTGGATAAAAACTGCTAAATCTGACGATGTTTTTAGCAAAGTCTTATTTCTGTCAGTTTTCATAGAAAATAAAATCGGGAAAATACCAAGGGAGTTTTTCATCAAAATAGAGGGTCTGGAGCTTTGGATCACGAGAGGGGAGCCACGAGGCCCAAAAGGCACCCGGCGGCGCGCCCTATGGTGTTGGTCGCGCCACTCAGGGGCGCGCAGCTAGGTGCCTTTTGGCCCTCGGTCGTCGCCCCCTGCCTCGCGTGGTGCTTTATATACCCTAAAAACCTACCCCTCTGGAAGCACGAGACGTTTCGCGAAATAGAGCGCCCCCGAGACCACGATCTTTGTTTTGGGGGTCAGATTGATCCGGCTCTCCACCCCAAATAGAGGGATTTCGTGGGCTTCTTCATCATGACCGCCACCAACATCATCGCCAATCACCATGGGCTCACTCTCCTTCACCATGAGTGAGTAGTTCTCTGTAGGATTAAGAGGTGGATGGGTTTTGGATGAGATTGATCATGTAATCATCCACATGTATCGAGATTTGAGGTGTTTGTCTTGAAGATATTCTTGTATGAGTGTTGGTGCACCTTTGTTATCTTTAATGCTTGTTACTACGACTCGAGTGACATGATTTCTGTACTGAACCTATATTTCTTTATCATATATATGATGTTGGTATCTATTTGCAAGGTGTATTTCTTATTATTATGTTAACCATGCGAATCTCTAAGGTGACAGATAGAGAAAAACAAGGGGAATGTGTGATAGTTCGAGGATATTGTGTGTTCATGGATCTTAATGCTTTGTTCTGGGCTATTCCAAAGGATATATCTTAATTGTTTGTAGTTCCAAGTTGGCCCCGGTAAAATGGAGAAGCAGGATAAAATATGCTATGCAAATTCTCTTTGTTACTATGCATAGCTATATTTGGAGCATACACCTACACACCACTGAATTAGAGATGGATGCTATGTTAGTTGGGTTACATTATATGATCAAAATCATTCATACAACACCCCCACTACTACCTCATGTCTACGCTTTTAGCCACTGAAAGTTACATAAATACTACTTCCGATGCAAACTAGAAATCCGTTGTTACTGTTTACTATTTGAATAAACTGCGATAAAATCACCACTTGCTTTGTGAGTTTATTGATATACATGTGTGGTTGAGAGTGACGTCTCAATTGCTAAAGTCTTGTTGGTATTCTTGGATCCCCTTGAGTTGAACTATAAATTTGGGTAATTGATAAGGGGAGATCCCAGCAGATCCACCTAGGGTGTTGACAAAGGATTAACTTGTCAATGCCTACAGATTGTAGACTAGGGTTTTGCTAGAAGTAGAGGGCAAGTAGATCTCGAAGGTTTAGGCGAAAAGTACTCGACGATTATGAAAACTAGGGTTATGTTGACAGAGATTCGATCCTTTCTTTTTCCCTCGACTCCCCCTTATATAGGAGGTGGAGCCGAGGGTTTCGTTTTGTACAAGTTACAGAGTCCGGGACGGTTTCTAACTCATCCCGCCAGATTACAAATAACTCTTCCTATTACAACTCTAGCTTTCCTTAATATATCTTGGACTCTCGAATCTTCTTATTCTTCGGATAGTGGGCCTTCAGTAAACTCCGGGTACTATCTTCGGCAGGCCCATTTGGGATGCCTATGTCAGTAGCCCCCGAGATTTTGCTTGAATCGTAGAGTCAAGGGAAATCTCATCTGTTTATATTTTTTCGAGAGCTTTTATTTATGCTTCTTCACATAAAATTCTATATTGTACAGGGATAACGGTAGTTGGGGCTAGTTCATCTGACGGATCAGGTACTAGTTAACTGCTCTAGTGGCAATCCAAAACCTACTTCAAGATCACGTCCGGACATGATCTCGGATACTGGTGTAAACTTCGACAGGTGCCGCTTAAGGTCTTACCATTCTGTCGAGTCCTCAAATTTATCGGTACCTAACGCGTCCGTTAGGATTTTTCTTCGTATCTGTTGATACGGATAAAAGTAGCAGAGCGCAGTCTTTGGCGATGCCACGCCCAGCAGAACGGATCTGGGGTCTTACCTTCGCAAATTTGCGGCATTCAGAAATTGATCGCAACTTTGGCGTTCTGAGAATATATTGTCGAGTGCTTTTCGCCTTTGGAATAGCACATTTTATCGAGTCATATTTGATGACTTTATTTTGTCTTCCCGATGGGAGTATATGTAGAGTTATCTGTGTAACTCGAAATATACTCACTTCTGTTTCTTATTTTTGAAAAAATTCATCGGGCACGCGAACAGCGTTCCCGATGGGAGTAGCCCCCGAGGCTACAGCCAAGAACTTGTGCTTGGGTGTAGGCTCCACAGATTAGTATCCTTTGCCGCTATATTTATAATCCTTCTCGATATTTTTATATTTATCGGGTGCGCGACCAGCGCTCCCGATGGGAGTAGCCCCCGAGGCTATGAACAAATTCTTGGATTTGGTCATAGGCTCTCGCCATTGCTATATTGTCATACTCGAAATTTTCTATTTTTCCAAAGTAGCCCCCGAGCGTTTGGGCAAAAACTTGTATTTGACCAAAGGCTCCAAAAGTATTCAAATGATTTACCCTGTCGCCATTCTCTTTTTATTTTTCTTGTCGACATATTTTCCTTTGTCAAATTCTCTTCATCTCTATCAATAATTGGGATTTTTTCTGCCTTGTGGGTCCATTGTTCCCACCACGTTGACACGTCGTGCAAGTGGGGGACACACGTCCTCCGCTTTTCCTGGCGCACGTACGGTAATGCCTGTTCCATTCCTTCCCAGTAAAAATACCTTTTTACCCTTGTATCTACGAGATCCTTTTTCACCACACGATTTCTTCATCCAACGGTGCACTGCTTCGTCCGAATCCTATATAAACCTTTCTTCAACCTCGGTCCAGTCCTTCGCTTGCGCCGCACATCTGTTCCCCTCTGCAAAAACTTCCCCTGCGCCCAACTCTGTTTGATCTTCCGCACGCCCAAGCATTGCTTTGTCCACTGCCGTTGATGCCACCACGCACGCGTCTCACTCGCCACAGCACGCCTGATTCATCAATGGCCGCCGCGGATCTAGGAGCCGTGGAGTGGGAGAGGTCCAAGGTCACGAACCAGGACCTGAATCTTCTGAAGAAGCTGGGGATCACCAAGAAACCCAAAGCGGTTTGCTTCCCTAGTGAAGAAAGCTACCCAGCCCCTCCAATGGGGTACCGGGTAAGTTTTGTCGACCATCTCATCCGCGGTTTATCCGCCCCCATTCATCCTTTTCTCCGCGGATTGCTTTTTGTCTACGGTCTTCAACTTCACCACCTCACGCCAAACTCAATCCTCCATATTTCCATTTTCATTACTCTCTGCGAAGCCTTCCTTGGCGTCTCGCCCAATTGGGCGCTATGGAAGCGCATTTTCTTCTGTCGCCGCAATGGCTCTCACAATGTCGCCTATAATATAGGCGGCGTTGTTATCTCTATCCGCTCCACTGCCAATTACTTCGATGTCAAACTCCCTGACTCCGTTCAAGGGTGGCGTAAGAGGTGGTTGTACATTCGTGAGGAAAACCATGGATGCGCAGAGGACAACATCCCTCCGTTCGATGGTGACGAAAGAATTCTTCGTCGCCGTTCTTGGGATGCAGAGGCTACCGAAGAAGAAAGAGCTTCGACTGAGGCCTTGATGACTCGCATCCGCGAGTTGCAAAATACTCGCGGCAAAGAGTTGTCAGGTATCCAGATTATAGTATATTTCCTTAAGAGTAGAGTTCAGCCTCTTCAAGCTCGCAAATTTCCTCTTTGGAAATATACTGGCGACGAAGACGTGGATCGGCTGTCGACAGATTTGGAGGTGAAGGACTTGGAAAAACTTGTCCGAAAAATCACCTCCCTCAGCAAAAAAGATTCTATCCCTTCTTCTTGTCGCGTGAAACCATACAGCGCCGCCCATGCACTTCCTAAGGTAAACATTGTCGCGTAATTTCTTATTGCCTTGCTTTTTGCATTGTGTGCTCCTTCCTGATATTCTTCCCTCTTTTTATACAGGACCACCCAAATCTTGTTTCACTTCCTCCTCTTCCTGAAGGTGGGGAAGTCGAAGAAAGGGCCGTTATCTCTGATGATAACCAAGAGGCCCCCTCTTTTGTGAATGAACCCGCAGATTCTCGAAAATCTGCGGGATCTGCTGAAAAGGACGCTGCCTCTGAAGGCACTGCATCGGCCCAATCTCCTCCTCTTGCTGTTTCTCCAAAGAACAAAAGGAAGAGGGATGATGTCGAAGATTCCGGGACTTCTAAACCCGAAGAAGCTGATCCTTCGTCGCAGAAGGCAGCTTATGATCCGTATCTCGGGACCCTCATCAGTTCGTAAGTCCTTTTTCTATCTTTTTTTTGTATTTGAACATTCGTATCTATCTTGCTGTTTATATTGTCGACATTTTACTTGTAGTGATGAGGAAGAAGAGGTACCAACCGCTGATGTGGCTGCTCGAACGAGTACGTCACATACATTAGTTGCCTCGGAGACGCCAGTTGAAGGAGAAGAAACTTCGCCTCCTCGACAGAACGTCGACACTGCTACTCCTCCTTCAAGCCCCCGAGCCCCTTTGTCGAAAAGGGCGAGGACGGAGATCATCCCGGAGCCTACTCTCCAATTGAGTAGCTCCTCTAACCCTCTCTTGGAGGATGTAAGTTCTTAACTTCCTTGTCATTGTTTATGTTTTCTTTTGTTGATTTCTATGTACCATTATATTTTTCTCATACCGCCATTTCCTTCTATCCCCTTTTTTTAACAGCCTTTGATAAAGGATCTTCTTCGCATCGGTACCCAATTTGTCGGGTACCGTGAATATGCTAGTAAAGCTGAAGGTAATGCTTTACTCCTTTTGCTTCTTTTCTTTTGCTCCTTTGTTGTCGAGATTTTTAACTATATTTATCTTCCTTGGTAGAAAAACTGGCGGAAGCCAATGAACGTGCCAACACACTTGCTCAACAATTAGAGCAAAGTGAAAAGGCTCGCAAAAAGGCTGAGTCAGATGCTGTTGGTGCTCGAGCAGAGGCTGATAAGGCCAAGGCTGATGCTGCTGGTGTCGAAGATCTCCGGAAGAGACTTCACGATGCCGAAACTTCGCTGAGTGAACATATAACTGCTCAATCTGCTCGCGAAGAAGCCATCCTTAAGCGCATAAGGACCCAAAATCGTCGCTTTGTCAGTAAGTATCTACCCCAATTCAAATCTTTTGGATCTTCTTTCCTTTACTCGTTTGTTGCTAAATGGATGTTCATTGTTGCAGCTAGAACGGCTCAAGAATATGAGCTTGAAGATCCCGATAATGATCCTCTGCTTGACGCCGTTTCATTCCTCGAGTTTCACGGGACGGAAGCACGTGAAGGTATCGACGAAGCTAAAGCAGGACTGTTGCGGCTCTTCCCCTATTTCTTCCCAAAGAAAGAGGCACCTGCAACTTTCCTTAATCTAGCCAAGTGCTTTAATCCTCCCGAAGATCTCGGGCTGAAGATGCGCCATGAAAACCAGAAGGTTGCCGTTGAGAGCACTGTTGCCCTGGTCGCTGACAGTCAACAAACTATTGACTGGACCAAAGTTGGCGACACGGATCAAATTGAGCAACTCAAGTGGCGATCCTTGGTCAAGGCGGCGAAACCCAACACGAAGAAAATCCTGGCGTATCTTGGGGTCAAGCCAGCTTCGACTCCTAGTTCATCGAGGCCGGAGGTCTAGTTGCATGCCTCTGTCTTTTCTATTTTTTGCTTTCTTTACTTCTTTTGCTATTGTCGTCACTTTAGCCTTGGCGACAATTACCCTGCTAGTCCCTTAGGAGAACTTCTTTTGTAATGATGGTGTAAACTTTTTAGAAGTAATGAAATTCCTCTTGGTGCTGTCATTGATCCGAAGATTTTATTTTCCAGTTAATATTTGACAATTATTCGACCAATCCTTGCTCTCCCAATGCTGCTCCTGCATCTTCCTTGTCGAAGAAAGTAGAAACCGATGACAATTTCCGTGAAGGTCCCTCAAGCACACCTTTGTCGGAAGATTTGCAAGAACTTCGACAGCAACTTCAGTTCACGAAGAAACAATCGCTTAAACTCATGGAACAATCTCGAGAGTCTTCTGAAAGAGAAAAAATTGCACTCCATCAAGCTCAAACTGCCATTGCTGAAAAGGACTCTGCTGTTGCTGAAGCTGCTGCTGCTGTATCTCGGGAAAATTCCATGCTCCAGCTGCTAATAGATGCTAGCTTGGATATGGCGGGTATGTTTGATTATCTTTGTCGCGCTTCTTTTTTCTTTGCTGCTTGCCTCCTTATTATCTACTGACCTGTTGTAAGAAACAATAGGTGCTTTTTTGGATACTGCTACTGAAGATGAACGTGTCGAGGCTCGTTCCAATGTTCTTCTTCGGCTTGCCCGTGAACATGGGTCGACTTTTTGGGGCACGCCTGAACGGACTCGCCAAATCGTGAGATTTCAAGATCGCGCGCTTCAGGTTCGCGGGTATCTTGACTTCTGTACCAAGACCCTCTCAATGGTTTATAACTCTATGTTTCCTCGGAACATTCAACCAAAAACTCTTCCCGAGTTAATGGAGAAATTTAAGGATGCCCACAGGATCCATCACTTTGTCAGAGCTCAACTGGTGGCTGGCGCCAGATTTGCCCTTATAATGCTTCAGATCTGCCACTCAAAGCTTGATCTGACCCAAGTTGTTGAGAAAGTTCACGAGAAGGTACGGCGCCGAAGAGTTGGTATCGATCGTATTAACACGAAGGTTTCTCCTATAGCCGAAGAAATGATTGAAGATCTTCTTCGGATGGATGCCGACTTTTTTGCCGATGGTCATTATGCTGATTTTCTTGGCGCTGCTCCTGAAGAAAACAGAGTGACCCTTGATGATATATTGAATCAAGACTGATTATTTTCCTTTGGTAGATAATTCTCCTGTGTAAATCATGATTATGATTCTATTATGAAGCAAACAGCATATTTCTATATTTATCTAGCCCCCGAGTATTTTCGGTGGCTATTCGCTGTATTTGTATAATGCGAGGTTTTTAAACCAAGGCAAGATAATATACATTGTATACTATTTTTGTGGGTGTAAGCCCCCGAGTCTTTTGTTGATCACTATTTTGTCTGTATCTCTTTTTATTTTGGCGAGGTATTTTTACCAAGGCAAGATGCTTCTTTTGCGTTTGTCGACACTGTGTTTATATATATATATTGTATCATGTAGGGGAAAACCCCTGATCTTGTCGGGAAGAAGATATATAATTCCACTATCTTTATTATATTGCAGCACCGCGAGTCCGCCTCATTAAAAACCTTCTCCGGCCCCACTCGGTGCCCCGAAAAAGGAAAAGAGTGCGTCTGAAAACTCGCGGGCGTTTCAGTACATTGTAGCTTTACAAAGGGGGACTATATTTTCGACATCTAGGCGTAGAAACGCCTGAGCTGTGCCACGTTCCAGGGATTTGGCTCGTCAATCCCTGTCTTCTTGTCTTTGATTCTGTATGCTCCTCCTTCTATTACTTCTGTGACGATGTATGGTCCTAGCCACGGTGACTCGAGTTTTTCATGGCTTTTTTGATTGAGTCGTAAAACCAGGTCACCCACTTGGAAAGATCTTGGCCGCAATCGTCGACTGTGATAGTTTTTCAGGTCCTGCTGATATTTGGCGACTCGTGACAGGACTTCGTCTCGAGCTTCATCGAGTGCGTCGACATCATCCTCCAAAGCTTTTCTCGAAGTTTCTTCGTCATATTCTATGACTCGTGGAGAATCGTGTTCTATTTCTATCGGCAAGACTGCTTCAGCTCCGTGGACCAAAAAGAACGGTGTTTCCTGCGTCGCTGTATTTGGCGTTGTTCGGATACTCCACAAAACACTTGGTAGCTCCTCTGGCCAAGTATGCCTAGCTTTTTCTAAAGGTCCTAGCAGGCGCTTCTTGATGCCATTGCAGATGATGCCATTGGCCTTTTCGACTTGACCATTGGTCTGTGGATGTGCGACAGACGCAAAACTTAGTTTTATGCCCACTTCTGCACAATATGCTTTGAACTCCTTGGAAGTAAAGTTACTGCCGTTATCTGTGACGATGCTGTGAGGTACTCCAAAGCGAAAGACAATGCTCTTCACAAACTTTATTGCGGATGCTGCATCTGGTGAATTTATTGGCTTCGCCTCTATCCACTTGGTAAATTTGTCGACAGCCACCAGCACTCATATCCTCCCGGCGAAGCTTTGTGCTTTACCCACCATGTCGAGACCCCATTGAGCAAAGGGCCAAGACAATGGGATTGGCATAAGTTCCGCTGCTGGTGAGTGAGGTCTTGCCGCAAATCTTTGGCACGCGTCGCAAGTGCGCACTATTTCCTTTGCATCCTCGATTGCTGTGAGCCAATAAAATCCTGCTCTGAAAACCTTAGCCGCGATGGCTCTGCTACTCGCGTGGTGCCCGCATATTCCTTCATGCACGTCCTTTAGGATGATCCTTCCTTCTTCGGGTGTAACACACCGTTGTAGCACACCCGAAATACTGCGTTTGTACAGCTCCCCTTTTACCACAGTAAAAGCTTTTGATCGCCTAATTATTCGCCTTGCTTCGACTGGATCGTCGGGTATGGTTTTCCTTAGGATATATGATATGTAAGCCTGCATCCATGGAATTTGCACCATCATGACTAGCTCTTGCTCTTCTTCTTCTTCTGCTGTGTCTTTGGTGATACTCGAGGATTTCTCTTTTTTCTCCTTCTTTGTTTTTGCTGGCTTTGTTGATCTCTCGCTAATCTCTTCCCAGAACACACCTGGAGGAATCGCGAGGCATTGTGACCCGATGTTTGCGAGAACGTCGGCTTCATCGTTGCTCATCCTGCTGATGTGGTTTACCTCACAACCATCGAATAACTTCTCCAGCTCATTGTACACCTCTTTGTATGCTATCATACTTTCGTTGACTGCATCGCATTGGTTCATGACTTGCTGTGCTACCAACTGTGAGTCGCCGAAAATTTTCAGTCGGGTTGCACCACAAGCTTTCGCCATCTTCATCCCGTGTATGAGAGCTTCATATTCTGCTTCATTGTTAGATGCGTTTGGGAACGTCATCCGCAGAACATACTTCAACTTGTCGCCTTCAGGTGATACTAATATCACGCCTGCTCCAGCACCTTCCAATCTTTTGGACCCGTCGAAGTTCATGGTCCAAGTTCTCGATAAATCTGGGGGTCCCGTGTTTTGTAGCTCCATCCATTCTGCAATGAAATCTGGTAAGACCTGTGATTTTATTGCTTTTCTTTTTCATACGTGATGTCCCGAGGGGAAAGTTCTATTCCCCAAAGGGAGACACGACCCGTAGCTTCCGGGTTGTTCAATATATTTGATAAGGGAGCCTCGTTGACCACTATTATCGGGTGCGCCGAAAAATAGTGTCGCAATTTTCTTGCTGTCGTGAATACTCCATATGCTAGCTTTTGATATTGCGGGTACCGCTGTTTTGACGGCGACAATACTTCGCTGATGAAATATACTGGCCTTTGAACTCCATGAAGCTTGCCTTCTTCTTCTCTCTCGACCACTAGGGCCGTGCTGACCACCTGAGGTGTAGCTGCGATATACAAGAGGAGAGGTTCTTTCTCTTTTGGCGCCACCAATATCGGTGGTGTCGAAATTGCTCGCTTGAGGTTCTCGAAGGCTCTATCTGCTTCCTCGTTCCATTGAAATTTTTCCCCTTGTTTGATCAATGCATAGAACGGTAGCGCCTTTTCTCCTAGCCTGGCGACGAATCTGCTTAAAGCTGCGACTCGCCCCGTTAGCTGTTGTATTTCTTTCAACTTTGTTGGCTTTCTCATAGTGACGATGGCCTGTATTTTTTCGGGATTAGCTTCAATCCCTCTTGCTGATACTAGGAACCCGAGAAGTTCTCCAGCGGGAACTCCAAAGGAGCATTTTGTCGGGTTCAGCTTGAGGCAAAACTTGTCGAGGTTGTCGAAGGTTTCCTTCAAATCTTCGATCAAAGTCGACCTTTTTTGATGTTATTACGACATCGTCGATGTAGCTTGTACATTTTTTCCAATCTGTGTTGCTAAGCACTTCTGCATCATCCGATATGTTGCTCCCGCGTTTTTCAGACCAAAGGGCATTGTTTTGTAGCAAAACACGCCATAAGGTGTGATGAACGCTGTCTTGGCTTCATCTTCTTCTTTTAATCTGATCTGGTTATAACCAGAATATGCGTCCAAAAAGGAAAGACGTTCGCATCCTGCCGTGGAGTCGATGATTTGATCGATCCTTGGGAGGGGAAAGTGATCCTTGGGACAATGTTTATTGAGACACGTGAAGTCGACGCACATGCGAAGGACTATTGTGTGTTTCTTCGGCACCATCACTGGGTTAGCTACCCATGTGGCTTCTGTAGATATTTCTCTGATGAAACCAGCATCTTTGAGTCGATCTATTTCAGATAACATGGCTTTGCGGCTAGGTTCCGAAAAACGCCGCAAAGGTTGCTTTACTGGTCGTGCGAGAGGATCCAAATTGAGGTGGTGCTCGGCAAGTTCCCTGGGTACTCCTGGCATGTCGGCTGGACACCATGCGAAGATTTTCCAGTGCTCACGGAGGAACTCGACGAGCGCGCTTTCCTATGCGACATCCATGTTTGCGGCAATGGACGTCGTTTTCTTTGGATCTGTCGGGTGGATCTGTACCTCTTTTGAATCCTTGGTTATATTGAAAGTTGGCTCCTTAGAAGATCTTCCTACCTCTGGTAACACGTCATAATCAGTGAACCGTGGCGCCGCATATTCTGCTTGCATCCCGAAAGTTTCTGACAGTCGATGAAAATCCTTGTCGCATTTATCAGATAACGCGAAACTTCCTTTGATTGTGATAGGTCCCTTAGGCCCAGGCAACCTCCACAACAGATATGTATAATGCGGCACTGCCATGAACCTGGCATACGCTGGTCGTCCCAACAAGGCGTGATATTGCGACGGGAAATCCACCACTTCGAACTCCAGATTCTCTATCCTGTAGTTTTCTCGGGTTCCAAACTGAACGTCGAGGTTGATCTTGCCCAATGGGTAACTTGGTTTCTCTGGTGTAATCCCGTGGAAACGTGTGTCAGTTGGTTTCAGATTTGCTAGGGATATGTTCATCTTTCTCAATGTATCTGCATACATGAGGTTTAAGCTGCTGCCGCCATCTATGAAAACTCTCGATACATCAAAACCAGCGATTACTGCGGGTAAGATGAGTGCTGATTGTCCTGGTCGAGGAACTTGCTGCGGATGATCTGCAATTGTGAAGCCGATGTCTTGCCCCGACCAATTTAAGTACTCGACTGTTGGTGGAGGCATCTTCTCTGCCATGAACACTTGTCGCGAGATTACCTTCTGCGCCCTGTTTGATGGCCTGGCTTTCTGAATCATCGAGACCGCACCGTTAGAGTTGGGGTCAACATATGGAGGTGGATGTGGTGCTGCCGCAATTCTAAGCTGGTGTCGATTTTCGTCGGTAATTGCGGGAGGAGGTGGAAGGTGGATCTCGCTCCTTGGCTCCCGAGGGTTTCTGTTATTTGCTTGGGCATTTGCAATTCCTGCGGCTCGCAACATTGCCTGGCGGCAGTCTTTTTGGAGATGTCCTGACTGCCTCTTTCCATTGTTGTCGAGGTAAAAGTGCATTTGACACGGACCGTTCATCATCTCCTCGGGAGACACATAAGGTCTTTGAATCCTTGGTCCACTATTTTGCCTGTTGCCACGAAAGTCACCTCTATTGTCGCCTTGTTGCTCATTACTCCTTTGATAGTCATCTCGACTATTTCCTCCAGGATTTCCTCGGAAACCAGCCGATATATGGCCGGGAGCATCGTTGTTGTAAAACTGGCGAGAAAATCGCCTTCTATTTTGATAATTTCGACCACGATCCTCTTCTGGCGACCTGTGTCGCTTGTTGTATATTGCGTCTTCTCCATCTGCCCATTTATTGGCTATCTCCATGAGTGCTGATATGGTCTTAGGGTTAGTTCTCCCTAAGTCCTCGATGAAATCTGCTCGGCGGACTCCTGCCACGAACGCATCTATTGCCCTCTCGTCGGATATATCTTCTGCCGAGTTTTTTATGATGTTCCATCGCTGTATATACTTCCTCATCGACTCGTCGTGTTTTTGTCGGCATGCCCTCAGCTCTTCCAACGATGCAGGTTTCTTGCACGTGGATCGGAAGTTTTTCACGAAGATGTCCTCGAAGGTCTCCCAGCTGTCGATGGAATTTAAGGGGAGTTTCTTTATCCAAGATCTTGCGGCACCACTCAGGTGAACTTGGATACTTTGCATAGCTGTTGCTCTGGTTCCTCCTACCAGCTTTACCATCTCGAGATAATCCACGAGCCAATCCTCGGGATCTTGCAGGCGTCGAACTTCTTGAAATTCTCTGGTAACTTGAACCCTTTCGACTCGAGTTTTTCGCCTTTCTCGTAAAGCATGGGAGCCCACACATATCTTCGTCTGCAAGCTCTGGCGAGTGCTGACGCTCCTTCTTTCTTGTCGCGCTCTGTCTACCCTTACTTGGACTGCTGTGTCTCTTGCCCCACTTGTTCTTGGTGGGTCTTGAACTGCTGCAGTGGGTCGTGGACTATTTTGTCTAGGATTTTCTTCGGGAGGCGTTGTTGCAAACGCTGTTCCCATAACTCCTACTCCAGCCATCGCCATATTGAACAATGGTTCTCTCGGGTCCCCAGGAGGTGGTCTCGACGCAAGGATATACGCTTGTGTTGCCATGTAACCTGCCTCTGGCGTTTTTGGGATGATATTTCCTCTTTCATCGATCGACATAAAGGACATGTCGAGATTTTGGATTATGTTTCCTCTCTCTGCTTCGGGTATGTTTTGCAACTCTCTCCGAGCTTCTCTGTGACTGTCTCCCGAAGTTCTTGATTGTCGACTTAAATCTGCTCGGCGTCTGCTTGATGCGGAAGCTGCCTCTTTTCTTCTATTTAATGATGCTGTCTGTTTTTCCAACTCTCTGCTTACTCGAGCAAGTCTATATTGATATGCTTGAAGTTCTTGTAGCAGTGGTGGTCATAGGTTCTGAACCATCCATGGCTTTCGCAGCCCTATCCCACGCTTCTTGCGGGAGCTGAACTCTTGCGCGAGTTGAGGATCCAGGATATTTAGTGCCTAAGCCATGTCTGAGATCAGCGGGATCGACGTATGGATTTCCCAATTCGTCGAAAGCCTCTGACGTTTGGTCTGATGTGCCTGCCTCTTCACATAGATCTGATGATATTTTGCGCATTGATTTTTATCGGATTGGTGACACCATCATATAGAGTGGTGAAGACCTTCCGATGGCAACAGACTTGTCGATGAAGTTGAAGCTGTCGACGCTGTCGGAGTCGCTGCTTATAAAGGAGTCCGCAGACGACTCGAAGGATGTGTTGCTGAAGATCTTGGCGAGCTTTCCGCTTGCCTTGTTGTCGACGAAGTATGGCGACGAAAACTCCTCGTCACTCGACGAAAAGTTAGAATCGACCGCTGAAAATTCCGACGAGATCGGAACTTCGAGACGGTAGGATCCTTCCTTGTTGACGCCAAATCGGAATTCTCCGAACGCCATGGTGATGGGCTCCTCCAGATAGGCACATGCATCCATACGGGAGGGCGGGTGAGGAATAAAATTGAATAGATCAGTTTTTCCCTTGTTACCTCGATCCATCGCGTTGCTTGCTGTTGATGAAGTCGAAGATCTTGAACGTGCCATCGAGATCAGCTCCTTGCAGCCTCTAATTCCCACAGACGGCGCCAATTGACAAAGGATTAACTTGTCAATGCCTACAGATTGTAGACTAGGGTTTTGCTAGAAGTAGAGGGCAAGTAGATCTCGAAGGTTTAGGCGAAAAGTACTCGACGATTATGAAAACTAGGGTTCTGTTGACATAGATTCGATCCTTTTTTTGTCCCTCGACTCCCCTTATATAGGAGGTGGAGCCGAGGGTTTCGTTTTGTACAAGTTACAGAGTCCGGGACGGTTTCTCATCCCGCCAGACACAAATAACTTTCCTATTACAACTCTAGCTTTCCTTAATATATCTTGGACTCTCGAATCTTCTTATTCTTCGCTGATACCACAATACGGTGGATCCAAGCCGATCCACCTAGGTTGATGCCCGATCTTTCACAACGAGAACCTGGGGTAGAGAATCCTCCCAACAACGCGATGAACGCAGCCTGGAGAAGAGGGAACGAATCCAGCAAGCAACGGATCGATGAACGATACGCCTCAAACCTTGAGCTAGACAATCCTTGATGAACACAAGAACCTTCGCAGCGGATAATAATAGATAAACGGCAGCGCCGTACCCCCGTGATACGTCTCCAACGTATCTATAATTTTTTTTATGTTCCATGCTACTTTTATGACAATACTCACATGTTTTATACATACTTTACATCATTATTATGCATTTTCCAGAACTAACCTATTAACAAGATGCCGAAGTGCCAGTTCATGTTTTCTGCTGTTTTTGGTTCCATAAATCCTACAAAGGAAATATTCTCAATTGGACGAAATCAACGCCCAAGATCTTTTTTTTCCACGAAGCTTCCAGAGCCGAGAGGGGACCGTAGGAGAGCCCCGGGGGCCCCACCCACAGGGCGGCGCTGCCTGTGGGGTTCCCTCTCATGGGGACCACCGTGACTCCACCGACATCGCCCTTTCGCCTATATAATCCTCCGCTCGAAACCCTAAAACATAAGCCATGATACGAGAAAAGTTCCGTAGCCGCCGCCATCGCAAGCCGGATTCGGGGGACAGGTCTCTATTCCGCACGCCACCGGACGGGGAATTGCCCCGAAGGCATTGATAACCCACAAGCATAGGGGATCGCAATGCTCTCGAGGGAAGTAAAACCCAAATTTATTTATTCGACACAAGCGAGGTAAAGAATACTTATAAGCCTTAACAACCGAGTTGTCAATTCAGCGCACCGGAAAAGCACTAGTAACAGGGTGATGTGAAAGCATCAGAATATGAGAGCAATAACAAGAATACAAAGAATGTGAACAGTAATATGAGAGCAATGGCACCAAAATAGTTGATACCACTTCCAATGACATATAGGACGAGTATATGATGATGAGATGGACCGGGGTTCCCAGCTATCTACACTAGTGGTAACTCTCCAATAACAAGTGTTGGGTGAACAAATTACAGCTGGGCAATTGATAGGATTGAAATAGCATTAAGACAGAACATCAAGTCTATTAATCATGTAGGCATGTTTTCCATATATAGTCATACGTGCTCGCAATGAGAAACTTGTACAACATCTTTTGTCCTACCAGCCGGTGGCAGCCGGGCCTCAAGGGAATCTACTGGTAATTAAGGTACTCCTTTTAATAGAGCACCGGAGCAAAGCATTAACACTCCGTGAAAACATGTGATCCTCATACCTACGCCTTCCCCTCCCATTTCTGTCACTCTGGGGCCTCGGGTTCCGGACATAGACATGTGCAAACAACTTGTAGATACAATCTAAGCAATAAGTATAGAGCTTAAATCTAAGATCATGCCACTCGGCCCTAGTGACAAGCATTAAACACAACAAGATTGCAGCAACAATAACTTCACAAACTTTATAGATAGACTAATCATAATGTAACAATCCATCGGATCCCAACAAACACAACACCGATTACATCAGATGAATCTCAATCATGTAAGGCAGCTCATGAGATCATTGTATTGAAGTACATGGGGGAGAGAATACCAACTAGCTACAGCTAGAACCCGTATCCATGGGGGAACTACTCACAGAGCATGATGGAGGCGGTGGCGTTGATGGAGATGGCTTCCGGGGCACTTCCCATCACGGCGGCGTGCCGAACAGAGATTCTGTCTCCCGAATTGAGTTTTGCTGCATGCGGCGCCCGGAGTCTTTCTAGAGTTTTCGCCAATCCGTATCGTTTTTAGGGCCGAAGGGGTCTTATAGGCGAAGAGGTGCGCAGAGGGGCACCAGGGCGCTCCCATAGGCCGGCGCGCCAGCCCGAGCCCGCGCGCCCTATGGTGTGGGGGCCTGTGCCTCCCCTCCGACTCCCCGTGTCCCCGGTCCGTCTCGGTGAATTACAATGTTTGGTCTTCGCTGTCGAATCCGAGAATATTGCCCGAACAGCCTTTCAAACCAAAAACAAGCAGAAACAGAATTGGCACTTCGGCATCTTGTTAATAGGTTAGTTCCGAAAACGCAAAAAACATTATAAAGTGTGAAAAAACATGTAGGTATTGTCATAAAAAAAGCATGGGACATCAAAATTAGATACGTTGGACGAAGCATCTCCATCGACACCACCGCCATCTCCATCAACGCGCTGTCTCCCATGATGAGGAGGGAGTAGTTCTCCATCGAGGCTAAGGGTTGTACCGGTAGCTATGTGGTTAATCTCTCTCTTCAATACAATGATCTCATGAACTGCCTATGATTGAGATCCATATGATGAGCTTTGTAATCTAGATGTAGTTATGCTATTCAAGTGGATTTTACTTATGTGATCTCCGGAGACTCCTTGTCCCACGTGTGTAAAGGTGACAGTGTGTGCACCGTGTGGGTCTCTTAGGCTATATTTCACAGAATACTTGTTCACTGGGTTATGATTTGAGTTGGATGTCTCTATGAAATTGTGGTGTGTTAGTACCTCCTATGAATGCTCAAAGTGACAGTGTGGGGTGTTTATTAGTACTTGGGAATACATCTTTAAGGTTTGCTTTTGCATCCCTACATGGTGAATTAGTGTTCGTTATCCAGCCAGAGAGTAATTCAGAATAGCATAGTGAAGTGCTTATATTTATATTCAATTATGATTGCATTGTTGAGAGTGTCCACTAGTGAAAGTATGATCCCTAGGCCTTGTTTCTAAGCATTGAAACACCGTTTCCAACAAGTTCTGCTACATGTTCGCTTGCTGCAATATTTACTTCATATCGCAATTACTGTTTACTACCATCTATACCACCTGTGTTTTACTATCTCTTCGCCGAACTAGTGCACCTATACATCTGAAAGTGTATTAGGTGTATTGGGGACACAAGAGACTTCTTGTATCTGATGTGGGTTGCTTGAGAGGATTATCTTTGACCTCTACCTCCTTGAGTTCGATAAACCTTGGGTGATTCACTTAAGGGAAACTTGCTGCTGTTCTTAAAAAGAAAACAAAGTCAACCAACATGATAGCAATGTGGTTATGATAGATTAGCATTGTGTGAACCTGGTGTGTGTTTAGACTAGATCTTAAGCTTGTTTGGTGATTGTTACCTCGTATCCGTTTTTAGACGCTAGTACAGAGGAGTACCAGGAGGAGGAGGTCTACTACCAGGAGGAAGATGACCACTTTGATCAAGACACCAACCAAGGCAAGCTAATATTCTTGCGAGTGCAAAGCTCTCTTGAGCAAGGCACCATTACCTTTACTTTATGTGCAATGATCCCATCCCAAGTTTTACCCTTCAAGCTTTTACTTTGTTTATCAAAGCTTACTTCTATAGTTAACTTTGGTCTAAGTATAGGGTAGAGTAAGAGTATCAAACTTAGCCTAAAAAGCTTATGAGTTAAGTAGCACCCCTCATGACTAGTTGCTAGTGCTAACAAATAAAATTGACTACTCTAGATGGGAACTTGTGAAGTGAAATGACTTTGAAAACCTTGGAATGATGAGTCATTCTATTGAAAGATTTTGAAGGTGAATATGACTTGTGAATGACTTGGTGAATTTGATAAAAATTGATGGTTGGTTTGGATGCGATACCTTCCAATTTTGAGTACCCCCACAATACCTGATTATGGGTAGGGCTTAACTCGAAGTTTATGCATCTTAGTATGAGTTCCCTCTAAACAAGCGTCATAGGGGTTATGCCAAGGCTTCCTCCGTTGAAAGTGAAATGATGTGAAATGAGGTGAATGTCCGGCCCAAGCCCTGTGCAGTTGGTTGACGGTTTGTCTTCACCGGGAGGCCAAGCTCATGGGGAGAGGTGCCTATACTAGAATATGTAAGTGAAAGGTTATGGTTGATGATCCGCGTACTGAGTTACGATTATTCAGGGTTATCCCTGACGAATGTAATCAAATGTTGTGGCACAAGTGTGCAACCTCTGCAGAGTGTAAATCTATTCGAATAGCCGTGTCCACGGTTACGGACGATTGGAAAGGCCATACTGTTCCGTCATCAGACCAATTTTCAAAAATGTGACATGTGAAGGGTGACTTGTGACTTGAACTTAAATAGAATGGTGAACTTGACTTGAATCACAACAGAGTTGTGGGAATGACATTAATGTTCCCACTTGAGTTAGTTAGCATTTGAAGAGTCTTTTACTAAATGTTTATAAACTAAAATTGGCTTTATGCAAATAAACCTAGAGCATAGTATCCCCTTAATAAAATTGACAGTACTTACATTAGTATTAGTTTGCGAGTACTTTTAAATGTGTCCCTGGCTATTCAAATGGCCAGACTATGAAGAAGAGCAGCAATATCAAGATGATGGACAACAGGACGTCTACGACAACTATGACTACTCCTGACGTCAAGCGTTGGCATGTGGATTAGATAGTCCACTAATACATCGCTTCCACTATTTGTGATGTTCGTTGATCAATAGATCAACTATTGTTGTAATATTGGATCATGTGATCCATCCGACGATTATGGGTTGTAATGAATGATGACTTATGATATTCAACCGTTATGTCTCGCAACAACAATCTTCCCGGGGATTACGATGTATGATATAATAGTATCCTGACTTAAAATCCGGTGTTGACACGCCCGTGCTGGCCTCTCCCCGACTCGCCGCGCCGCTGCCCCGCCCGGTTCCGCCACGCCAGCCCGGCCCCCCACGCCGCGCGCCGCCGCTTCCCTCGTCCTCGCCGCCCCGCTCGCGCGCCCCGAGCAGCCACGCCCGCTTCCGCTCGATCCGCCCCGCAGCTCATCCCGCGCGAGCTCACGTTGTCCACGAGCTCGCTTCGTCTCGCTCCACGCCGCAGCCGAGCTCGTACGCCCGCGCGCTGCCCTATACCGTCGCGAGCTCGCTCGAATTTGGTTGGATTCCGGCGCATTTAGTTGGATTCCAGCAGACGAAGGAAGCAAGCATTTCGATCTGAAATTTCAGCGCCCACGAGTATAGTTTCGTGTTCGCCTCTTTTCGCTCTACAAATACAAAGTGCGAATTGGTTTTGTCTCGGTCTGAATTTTTTTTTTTTCCGATTTTGGCTTGTTTACAGGATCGATTCAAGGTCATTTTTTCGAATCGAACCCGAAATCGATTTGCTATTATTCTTGCTACCATTTATCGTCATAGAGATGTTCTAAGAGAACCATAGGGAAGGGGAGCCATCTTGGAAGACAAGGTTCTGTATGTGCCGGGTTGTCGCGTGTCCAGACAAACACCAACTGATTAACTTAAGACTCCATATTAATACGACTTTGATTAATTAGCACTTGATATCGTACTGGGTCCTGTGCCGATGCTCTTATTAACGGCCAAAGTGGCAATCATGCGTACAGACCACAGTACTGTTCTGTGTACTGGAAGCAACTAATTAAACTGGCTGCAACTAGTTAAGGTGACATGGGCGAGATGCAAGCTGCTTGGGTTAGCTCACCGGTAGCGACCGGCACGGCCCCGATGACCTGGGCCAACGACGGAGCAGTTGCACCCGTTCTGCATTGGCTCTCGTCACGCGGAATTTCGACAGATAAATACCGCAGCGAATCCTGCGTACGGTCCCTGTTGATGGAGATCGCTTTGCATGAAACTCCAAATATGAAATGTCGGGCATTGTTCAAACAAAGAAAATGTTGGGCACTTTGCATTTCAGAGGCACGTTGAAAATGTCTGAGCAGGGCTGGTCGCAAAGTTTGCCAGCCTGCAGTGCTAGCGGCCGGCCAGGAATGAGTGAGCAGTGACCACCTCCAGCACACACACATGCCGCAGTGCATTATGCACGCATCATGTGGCTTATTATTTCTCTCATCGATCGATGTCCGACCTTTTTCCCCTAGGCGAGGAGCTTTCTTTCTATAGCTCAATAGCTTCCGTTCCAAGTTGCAAAAGCTATGGCCGATGGGTATGCAAGCGTTTTTTTTTAAATAATGCGAATTATTTTATAAAATGCAGGAGTGCCACACATTTTCAAAAAATTGCAAAAGTGTGACTTGATCGGCCACGGATCGACCGATCGGCGGTTAAAAAACCGATCGGCGCACTGACAACCGATTGCAGGTGGCCTGGGTCCCACCATCTGGCTGATTGGCCGATCGGCTGACAGGTGACTGATCGGTCGGCCGGTGGCCGATCGGCACAGCAGCTACCGATCAGCACCAGCATGCGCGCGGTTAGCAGATCCGTCAGCAGCATGCGCGCGCGAAGCGCGAAGCGCAGCACGCACCATGCTTATGCATGCAGCTAGTTTTGAGACATCCACATCAAAAATTGATTACATGATTAGTTTTGAGACATTGAAAGGTCAGCATAATTTTATTCTGTCATCTCTACCTGTGTTAGCAAACTTAGGGCATTTTTTTGGCCATGCACCTAAAATGCGCCAGAACCAAATTCAGTGTCCCACATAGGAGCCATGGCCATCAATGTCGCTGTTGCTCTTCTCGCACGCTGCGATCGGCGGGCGGCGGCTGTGCACCGTCATCAATAGCATCGTGCCGCACGCGCGGGTGGGCTGCTCCACTCCATCCACCACCGCGTGGATCGCTCCACCTCCACCGCCGATGGCACCGGCGTATGTTCCGCCGGCTACCAAGTGGCCGGATTGCCGTGCTGCGGGCGGCCGGCGGCCGAGCTACCTCCGTGCCCGCCCCGCCCGTGCTCGCGCGATCCATATAGGAGCGCCGAGATCCGGCGCAGCGGCGGTACCTGCCGCCGGACCTCCGCGCCGATCCCGCCTACGCCATCGACTCCGATAAATAGCGCACCTATTCGAGTCCAAGAAGGATCCGAGGAGGAGGACGGGCTTCCGGGCGATAGGGACTTCCCCTTTGACCGTCCACCGCGCCTCATCGCGAAGACAGGCCGCCGCACAGACGACGACAACGACGACTACATCGAGGCGCTGGCGTACCACAACGAGGAGGCCAAGTACGACGACGACCACGTCGCATGCATTTTCCAAGAATGGCAGCTGGCCATGGCGGAGGGCCGGAAGTTCGAGTACCCGACAACATGACGGACGACGAGATCGCGAGGCTCGGCGTCCTCGTCTCGGAGGTGGACCGACCGGTGCAGCCGCCGCTGCCCCGCTCGCCACAACTCGTGGGGGCCTCCACCTCCCTCCGGGTGGGCTGCTCCACCTCCACCATCGGTGGCTCCTCCACCTCCACCACCGCCGGCGCACCGGCGTATGCTTTCGCCGCTCCCAACTAGCCGTGTGGTACCGGAGCCTGTCGTGATCGACAACAACAACGAGAATCGTAGGCGCAGTGTTCTTAGGTTTTCATTTTCCTTTATTTTACTATGTATATTATGTTTTAAGTTATAAAAATGAAAAATAAAAAAAATGCATCGTGCTGCTGGAGCCATCCCCAACGCAAACGGACGCGCACGAAGATTTTCGGCATCGTACAACACTCAGGACTCTTCATGCATTACAGTCAAGTCCGTGAAAGTAGGCAGCATGCAGCTGGTCGGCAGCTAGCTGACCGATCGGCCTGCTGCTAGCCGATCGTTCTACTGCTAGCCAATTTCTGACACGGCGCAGAAGAACTGCTTGGCCGACAGCCCAAATGGTTTTAGGCCGATCGGTCAACTAGAAACCGACCGAGTCACATATCTGAAAATGATCCAAAACGCGTGATATTTCTAGAAATTATAAAATAATTCGTATTATTTAAAAAAAATTGCCTGGGTATGCATATGTAAATGTAACGTGTAGTATGCTCTCTAGCAGATCATAGAAAAAAAAAAGGGTCTGGAACCGGATAATTCTGGACGATTTTTGGGATTAGGCTTTTTTGGGGTCGTCATGATTGCCTACCCTGAATAAAATTATTCAAAGTACCTATAACAAAACGAGCGGCCGGCCACTATATACTGGTGTCAGAGGGTGTTTTAGGATTTAATTCCCTGAACCCACTATATACCCGCATTTCCCAATCCCACCCTTGCTCAATGCCGCACCTCGCGATCAATCAACAGAGTAATAAGACACAGATCTGCCAGTCGTTGCCCCTTAGGTCTCCCTCCAAGGAGGAAGCGGAATGACTGACATAGAAGCAGCGTTTGCGGAGGTGTGTACCCGCAGCGGCCCATGGGGAGCTCCCGTGCGTCTCTGCATGCACGACTCGTTAAGCTTGAGCAAGCTATGGAGCCATGATGCCCGGGGTAGGCCCTCTCTTGGAGCAATCCGAAAGCATGGCATGACCCCAGCTGGATGTCTTGACATGGTGATGCTCCCACGTGTTAAGGCGATCATGGAGGCATTGCAGGCGTTCATCGATGCAAAGGAGGCTGCAAGGGTGACCCATGGACGTCGCCTTGCACCACCGCCTCGAGAAGGCGGGGGAGGAGCTCGACCTATAGCAGGCGCTCCTCGAGAGCTTTTCCATCATGGACGGCTTTGTGCAACCTCTGGCTCCCTATACATCGATGGTTGTGACGACTTGTAGGCCCCACCGGTAAGCGTGACGACACGGATCTAGCATATTAGGGTTAGGTATGCGGATCTAGCTAAGTATCTATATTCTCATACCTAATTTAGTTTTAGATTATGGTTGTAATGAACTAGCTGCCGTATGAAGATGAACTATCCGTGTGGGAAAAAATACGCAAATCTTTTTTTTAATTATCCAGTATAAATTTCGGGTACTTGTTCTGCACCGTAAAATTTCAGAACCTTAAAACACGTTTTCGGGTTACCGATCCCATGTACTATTTATCTATAAATAGATATCCAGATTTATCTAAATCTGTATCTAGACGCTATAAAGTGTTTAGATTCATCCAGATTTGGACAAACCTCAAATATCTATTTATAAATGGAGGAAGTTTGTGATATCAGTATGTCAGAGATCTGCTAGAATTGCTCTAACGTGTGTTGGGAGGCCAGGTCCCCCGTTTTGAGCTTTCATTCGATCATAACAGCAGGTGATCAGCTGCGCCGCACTGTGCGCGACGACTACAGTCAGTTAGTTGGATGGCTGCCCTGACTTGGCCACCGGTGACAACAACGCACAACCATTTTCCTATGCAGATAAAGGACTCCGACCAGATCACCACATGTGTTTGCCCTGACAAAAAATAAGGATCCATGTTACTCCTCCACGATTCCTGGCGTAAGGATCAAGCTTGGTCCGGCCGGAACGGAGTGACAGCCGATAAGGTCGCGCGTCACCACCCTAAACCCTGTGTACTCGTCTCCTTTATGCCGAGATTTGCTCGGTTGATGTCTTGCCAACCTACGCTGTTCGTCGTCGACGCAGCGTGGCTAGGCTAGCAAAAATGGTCCTGACTCACTCCTATGCTGCATGCCCACACTGCTGCTAGACTGCTAGTCTGCTATAGTGCTATGGTACTGCACAGGGCGGGCAAGTTCACGAATTATTAGCATTAGGCACCGGCCTCCGAAAGCTAATGTACGTGGGCTAACCATGAACGCAGGGTTGAAACGCAGCCAGGGTCCATGGGACTACGACGGTACCACGCATTTAGTGTGGTCTCCTGTACACCTTCGATCATTATCATCTGCTGAGAGAAATTTGAAGTCGCCACCACTAGTAGAAAACCTCTCATCCATCTAAGACTTTAATACCGGTTCCCTTACGAACCGGTATTAAAGGTGGCATTTGTACCGGTTCGGACGCTCAGCATTCATACCGGTTCGTTACGAGCTTTCATACCGGTTCGTGTTAGGAACCGGTACGAAAGGTCTTCGGCCGAATGGCAGGTGAGGATGGGGCCAAGGTTGGACCTTTGGTACCGGTTTGTGTTAGCAACCGGTACTAAAGGGTGCTCATATGCTCACTGCCCTCCCCCTTGATCCATTCTCATTTTCATCTCTCTCACATTTCTAAAACTTTTGCACCTCTCACACTCCAACAAATTTTCATTCTTTCTCCACCATTTTAACAAGATTAACGACCTCCATCTATCCAAGGGTTAGCAATATCATCCTTTCTTTCGGCGTTCCTAATTTAGCTCATTTCTTTGGTAGTTTAACTCGTACTATTTTTCTAGTGCTAGCAAGGTGTTTGATGAAATGCCTAAGTTAGGGATTTTACTTTTTTATAATCAATTTGAGCTGAAATTATGGTATATTTTGTAGGTTTTAATTAGTATCATCCCCGTCCTCACCGCCGTCGATCGCTAGCGTCGTCCCCTAGCCGGCACCGTACAACCTCGGTGAGCCTCTTCTTTTTTATAAAAAACTTAGTTTTATGTGATGAACTTGAATATTAATTAAGTTGGTCACTCATATATCCATGATGTTGTGTACTTAATGATTTTTGATATACATATAAAATGCAGATGAGTCGACAATGGATGTACGGTGACCGGTGCCATCCCGAGTTCATTACTGGCATGCATTATTTTCTCAACGTGGCTGAGGCAAACAGGCGGTCGAATGGTTTCATGTATTGTCCATGTAGTTCCTGTAAGAATATGAAGGATTACTCTACCTCGAAGACCCTTCACGTCCACCTGCTGGAGAATGGTTTCATGCCCAGCTATAATTGTTGGACCAAGCACGGAGAAAGAGGGGTTATATTGGAAGACAACAAAGAAGAAGAGGATAGTGACAACTATCCCTTATTCACTGAAGACGGTGGTAGTAGAATGGGGGAAGACGAAGCTGAAGAAGAGCCCATTTTCGATGAGCCGATTTTTGATGACCCGGATGACGATTTGGGTCGGGCCATTCTTGATGCGAAGATGAACTGCGGAAATGAAAAGGAGAGGTTGAAGTTGGAGAAAATGTTAGAGGATCACAACAAACTGTTGTACCCAAATTGCGAAAATGGTCAGAAAAAGCTGGGTACCACGCTGGAATTGCTGCAGTGGAAGGCAGAGAATGGTACTTCTGACAAGGGATTTGAAAAGTTGCTGAAAATAATAAAGAAGATGCTTCCAGGGGAGAACGTGTTGCCCTCTAGCACGTACGAAGCAAAGAAGGTTGTCTGCCCTCTAGGATTAGAGGTGCAGAAGATACATGCATGCATCAATGACTGCATCCTCTACCGCGGGGAGTACGAGAATTTGAATGCATGCCCGGTATGTAGTGCATTGAGGTATAAGATCAGGCGAGATGACCCCGGCGATGTTGAGGGTGAGTCCACCCCCAGGAAGAGGGTTCCTGCGAAGGTGATGTGGTATGCTCCTATAATACCACGGTTGAAACGTTTGTTCCAGAACAAAGAGCATGCCAAGTTGTTGCGATGGCACAAAGAGGACCGTAAGAAAGATGTGATGCTGAGACACCCCGCTGACGGGTCGCAGTGGAGAAAAATCGACAGAGAGTTCAAGTCATTTTCAGATGACGCAAGGAACTTAAGATTTGGTCTAAGTACAGATGGCTTTAATCCTTTCGGGGAGCAGAGCTCCAGTCATAGCACCTGGCCAGTGACTCTATGTATCTATAACCTTCCTCCTTGGTTGTGCATGAAGCGGAAGTTCATTATGATGCCAGTGCTCATCCAGGGCCCGAAGCAACCCGGCAACGACATTGATGTGTACCTGAGGCCATTGGTTGAAGAACTTTTAGAGTTATGGCGTGACGAAGGTGTACCTGTGTGGGATGAGCACGAACAAAAGGAATTTAACCTACGAGCGTTGTTATTTGTAACCATCAATGATTGGCCTGCTCTTGGTAACATTTCAGGGCAGTCAAACAAGGGATACAATGCATGCACACACTGTTTAGGTGAGACTGATAGTAATTATTTGGGAAACAAGAATGTGTACCTGGGGCATCGTCGATTTCTTCCAAAACAACATCACGTAAGAAAGAGAGGAAAGCATTTCGGAGGTGAGGCAGATAACCGAACGAAGCCTACCCGCCCTAATGGGGAAGTTATATATGATATGGTCAAGGATTTAAAAGTGATCTTTGGAAAGGGTCCCGGCGGACAATCTGTTCCGCATGATGTTGACGGACACGTACCCATGTGGAAGAAGAAGTCGATATTTTGGGAGCTACCCTACTGGAAATTCTTAGAGGTTCACTCTGCAATCGACGTGATGCACGTGAGAAGAATGTTTGTAAGAGCAGAGGTTTGTAGAACAGCAGCAAGTTTCCCTTAAGTGGATTACCCAAGGTTTATCGAACTCGGGAGGAAGAGGTCAAAGATATCCCTCTCATGCAACCCTGCAACCACAAAGCAAGAAGTCTCTTGTGTCCCCAACACACCTAATAGGTGCACTAGTTCGGCGAAGAGATAGTGAAATACAAGTGGTATGAATGAATATGAGCAGTAGTATGGCGCCAAAAATAGCCGGCGTGCATGATGGTAGTAATATTAAGGAAGTAAACATGCAGTAGTAACGCAGTAAAACAAGAATAAGCAAGGATAGCGTATTTAGGAACAAGGCCTAGGGAATAGACTTTCACTAGTAGACACTCTCAACATTGATCACATAAGAATAGATAAATGCATACTCTACACTTTTGTTGGATGATGAACACATTGCGTAGGATTACACGAATCCTCAATGCCGGAGTTAACAAGCTCCACAATAATGCTCATGTTTAAGTAACCTTATAGTGTAAGATAGATCAAAAGACTAAACCAAGTACTAACATAGCATGCACACTGTCACCATCATGCATATGTAGGAGGAATAGATCACATCAATATTATCATAGCAATAGTTAACTTCGCAATCTACAAGAGATCATGATCATAACATACGCCAAGTACTCACACGGTGCACACACTATCACCTTTACACACGTGGAGGAGGAATAGAGTACTTTAATAACATCACTAGAGTAGCACATAGATGATATTCAACTAGATCACATAAAGAGAGAGATGAACCACATAGCTACAGAGCCCTCAGCCCCGGGGGTGAATTACTCCTCCTCATCATGGAGACATGGCGGTGAAGATGGCGGTGGAGACGGCGGTGGAGATGACTCCGGGGGCTTCCCCGTCCGGCAGGGTGTCGGAACAGAGACTTCTGTCCCCGAATCTTGATTTCGCGATGGCGGCGGGAAGGTTTTCGGTCACGTCTTCTCCTCGTGGTTTTTAGGTCGACCTTTAAATAGGCGAAAGGGGAGCTCTGAGGGCACCAGGTGCCCTCACCACTGTGGCGCGGCTGTGCCCCGGCCCGCGCCCAAGTGTGGTGTGGGGCCCCTGCCCATCTCTCGCCCCTCTTGATCCTGGAAGCTTCCGGGAAAAATAGGAACCCGGGCGTTGATTTCTCCAATTCGAGAATATTTCGTTACTAGGATTTCAAACCAAAAACAGCGAAAACAGGAACCGGCACTTCATCTTGTTAATAGGTTAGTTCCAAAAATGCACGAATATGACATAAAGTGTGCATAAAACATGTAGATATCATCAATAATGTAGCATGGAACATAAGAAATTATCGATACGTTGGAGACGTATCAGCATCCCCAAGCTTAGTTCTGCTCGTCCCGAGCAGTTAAACGATAACAAAGATAATTTCTGAAGTGACATGCCATCATAACCTTGATCATACTATTTGTAAACATATGTAATGAATGCAGCGATCAAAACAATGGTAATGACATGAGTAAACAACTGAATCATAAAGCAAAGACTTTTCATGAATAGTACTTCAAGACAAGCATCAATAAGTCTTGCATAAGAGTTAGCTCGTAAAGCAATAATTCAAAGTAGAGGTATTGAAGCAACACAAAGGAAGATTAAGTTTCAGCGGTTGCTTTCAACTTATAACATGTATATCTCATGGATAGTTGTCAATGCAAAGTAATATAATAAGTGCAATATGCAAGTATGTAGGAATCAATGCACAGTTCACACAAGTGTTTGCTTCTTAAGGTGGAGAGAGATAGGTAAACTGACTCAACAATAAAAGTAAAAGAAAGGTCCTTCAAAGAGGAAAGCATCGATTGCTATATTTGTGCTAGAGCTTTTATTTTGAAAACATGAAGAGAGCATAAAAATAAAGTTTTGAGAGGTGTTTGTTGTTGTCAACGAATGGTAGCGGGTACTCTAACCCCCTTGCCAGACAAACCTTCAAAGAGAGGCTCCCATTTTATTTTTATTTTTGTGTGGCACTCCTTCCAACCTTTCTTTCACAAACCATGGCTAACCGAATCCTCGGGTGCCTGCCAACAATCTCATACCATGAAGGAGTGCCTTTTTATTTTAGTTTTATTATGATGACACTCCTCCCAACCTTTGCTTTCTCAAGCCATGGCTAACCGAATCCTCGGTGCCGTCCAACAATCACATACCATGGAGGAGTGTCTATTTTTGTTAATTAATTTGGGACTGGGAATCCCATTGCCAGCTCTTTTTGCAAAATTATTGGATAAGCGGATGAAGCCACTAGTCCATTGGTGAAAGTTGCCCAACAAGATTGAAAGATAAACACCACATACTTCCTCATGAGCTATAAAACATTGACACAAATCAGAGGTAATAACTTTTGAATTGTTTAAAGGTAGCACTCAAGCAATTTACTTTGGAATGGCGGAGAAATACCATGTAGTAGGTAGGTATGGTGGACACAAATGGCATAGTAGTTGGCTCAAGGATTTTGGATGCATGAGAAGTATTCCCTCTCGATACAAGGTTTAGGCTAGCAAGGTTATTTGAAACAAACACAAGTATAAACGGTACAGCAAGACACACATAAAAGACATATTGTAAACATTATAAGACTCTACACCGTCTTCCTTGTTGTTCAAACTCAATACTAGAAATTATCTAGACCTTAGAGAGACCAATTATGCAAACCAAATTTTAGCAAGCTCTATGTATTTCTTCACTAATAGGTGCAAAGTATATGATGCAAGAGCTTAAACATGAGCACAACAATTGCCAAGTATCACATTATCCAAGACATTTTACCAATTACTACATGTAGCATTTTTCCAATTCCAACCATATAACAATATAACGAAGAGGAAACTTCGCCATGAATATTATGAGCTAAGAACACATGTGTTCATACGAACCAGCGGAGCGTGTCTCTCTCCCACACAAGGATGAACTTATTCAGAGAACTAAGAAACAAAACAAAACAAAAATAAAAGCACACAGACGCTCCAAGTAAAGTACATAAGATGTGACCGAATAAAAATATAGTTTCAAGAGAAGGAACCTGATACTTTGTCGATAAAGAAGGGGATGCCTTGGGCATCCCCAAGCTTAGATGCTTGAGTCTTCTTAAAATATGCAGGGGTGAACCACGGGGGCATCCCCAAGCTTAGACCTTTCACTCTTCTCGATCACATTATATCACCCTCTTCTATTGACCCTTGAAAACTTCCTTCACACCAAACTTCAAGCAAACTCATTAGAGGGTTAGTGCATAATCAAAAATTCACATGTTCAGAGGTGACACAATCATTCTTAACACTTCTGGACATTGCACAAAACTTCTGAAAGTTAATGGAACAAAGAAACTCATTCAACTTAACAAAAGCGGCAATGCGAAATAAAAGGCAGAATCTGTCAAAAACAGAACAGTCCGTAAAGACGAATTTAAAGCTGGCACCAGACTTGCTCAAATGGAAAACTCAAAACTAAAGAAAGGTGCGTACATATCTGAGGATCACTCGTAAATTGGCAGATTTTTTCGAATTTTCTACAGAGGCCGTGCCCAGATTCGTGACAGACAGCAATGCTGTTTCTGCGCAGCGATCCCAAATATAACATCAACTTTGACATAGAAACTTTACTTGGCACAAAAACATGATAAGGAGAGGTTGCTACAGTAGTAAACAACTTCCAAGACACAAATATAAAACAAAGTACTGTAGTAAAAAACACATGGGTTATCTCCCAAGAAGTTCTTTCTTTATAGCCATTAAGATGGGCTCAGCAATTTTAATGATGCACTTGCAAGAAATAGAAGTTGAAGCAAAAAGAGAGCATCAAGAGGCAAATTCAAAACACATTTAAGTCTAACATGCTTCCTATGCATAGGAATCTTGTAAATAAACAAGTTCATGAAGAGCAAAGTAACAAGCATAGAAAGATAAAACAAGTGTAGCTTCAAAAATTTCAGCACATAGAGAGGCATTTTAGTAACATGAAAATTTCTACAACCATATTTTCCTCTCTCATAATAACTTTCAGTAGCATCATGAGCAAACTCAACAATATAACTATCACATAAAGCATTCTTATCATGAGTCTCATGCATAAAATAATTACTACTCCCAACATAAGCATAGTCATTCTTATTAATTGTAGTGGGAGCAAATTCAACAAAGTAGCTATCAAATATAGGAGGTATATTGTAATAATAATCAAATTTATCCTCCATAACAGGTGGTAACAAAAGACTACTATCATTATAATCATCATAAATGGGAGGCAAAGTATCATCAAAGTAAATTTTCTCCTCAATGCTTGGGGGACTAAAAATATCATGCTCATCAAAGCCAGCTTCCCCAAGCTTAGAATTTTCCATAGCATTAGCAATAATAGTGTTCAAAGAATTCATATTAATATGTTCCATGGGTTTTTTAATTTTCGCATCAAACCATCCATGTCTTAAATCAGGAAATAGAATAAGAAGGTCATTGTTGTCCATTATGCCTAACTAGTGTAAACAAGAAACCAAATGTCGCAATTGCAGAGTCTAAAGGAAATAGCTTCGAGCACACACACAATGGCGCGAAAAGTACTGTTACCTGGAACCGGAGTATGAGTGCCTTTTACCTTTCCTCCCAACGGCGCCAGTGCTGCTCTGATGTCTACTGCTTCTTGTAGACAGTGTTGGGCCTCCAAGAGCAGAGGTTTGTAGAACAGCAGAAGTTTCCCTTAAGTGGATTACCCAAGGTTTATCGAACTCAGGAGGAAGAGGTCAAAGATATCCCTCTCATGCAACCCCGCAACCACAAAGCAAGAAGTCTCTTCCCCAACACACCTAATAGGTGCACTAGTTCGGCGATAGAGAAATACAAGTGGTATGAATGAATATGAGCAGTAGTATGGCGCCAGAAAATAGCTCGCTGGCGTGCAGTTGATGGTAGTAATATTGCGGGAAGTAAACATGCAAAGTAACGCAGCAAACAAGAAAAGCAGCGATAGCAGTATTTAGGAACAAGGCCTAGGGAATAGACTTTCACTAGTGGACACTCTCAACATTGATCACATAACAGAATAGATAAATGCATACTCTACACTTTTGTTGGATGATGAACACATTGCGTAGGATTACACGAACCCTCAATGCCGGAGTTAACAAGCTCCACAATAATGCTCATGTTTAAGTAACCTTATAGTGTAAGATAGATCAAAAGACTAAACCAAGTACTAACATAGCATGCACACTGTCACCATCATGCATATGTAGGAGGAATAGATCACATCAATATTATCATAGCAATAGTTAACTTCGCAATCTACAAGAGATCATGATCATAGCATACGCCAAGTACTCACACGGTGCACACACTATCACCTTTACACATGTGGAGGAGGAATAGAGTACTTTAATAACATCACTAGAGTAGCACATAGATGATATTCAACTAGATCACATAAAGAGAGAGATGAACCACATAGCTACAGCGGAGCCCTCAGCCCCGGGGTGAATTACTCCCTCCTCATCATGGAGAAGCGATGGCGGTGAAGATGGCGGTGGAGACGGCGGTGGAGATGACTCGGGCAATCCCCGTCCGCAGGTGCCGACAGAGACTTCTGTCTCCGAATCTTGATTTCGCGATGGCGGCGCTCGGAAGGTTTTCTCGGGTCTCGTCTTTCCCTCGTGGTTTTTAGGTCAGGACCTTTAAATAGGCGAAAGGGGAGCCTCGGAGGGGCACCAGGGTGCCCTCACCACCAGGTGGCACGGCCAGGCCCCGGCCCGCGCCCAAGTGTGGTGTGGGGCCCCCTGGCCCATCTCTCGCCCCTCTTCGGTGATCTGGAAGCTTCCGGGAAAATAGGAACCTCGGCGTTGATTTCATCCAATTCGAGAATATTTTCATTAGGATTTCTGAAACCAAAACAGCAGAACTGGCACTTCGGCATCTTGTTAATAGGTTAGTTCCAGAAAATGCACGAATATGACATAAAGTGTGCATAAAACATGTAGATATCATCAATAATGTAGCATGGAACATAAGAAATTACCGATACGTTGGAGACGTATCAGTTCACTCTGCAATCGACGTGATGCACGTGACGAAAAATCTTTGCGTGAACCTGCTAAACTTCTTGGGCGTGTATGGGAAGACAAAAGATACACCGGATGCACGGCAGGACCAGCAAAGTATCCACGAAGGAAACAACCTGAATCCAGAGAAGTATCAAGGTCCTGCCAGCTATGCTCTTACCAAAGAGGAGAAGGAGATCTTTTTTGAAGTCCTGAGTAGCATCAAGGTCCCGTCTGGCTTCTCGTCGAATATAAAGGGAATAATAAACATGTCGGAGAAAAAGTTTCAAAACCTAAAGTCTCATGACTGCCACGTGATTATGACACAATTACTTCCGGTTGCATTGAGGGGGCTTCTGCCGGAAAATGTTCGAGTACCCATTGTGAAGCTATGTGCGTTCCTCAATGCAATTTCTCAGAAGGTGATCAATCCACTTACTCTACAAAATTTACAGAAGGATGTGGTCCAATGTCTAGTCAGCTTCGAGTTGGTGTTCCCACCATCCTTCTTCAATATTATGACACATCTCCTAGTTCACCTGGTCGAAGAGATTGGCGTTCTCGGTCCTGTATTTCTACACAACATGTTCCCCTTTGAGAGATTCATGGGAGTCTTAAAGAAGTACGTTCATAACCGTGCTAGGCCAGAAGGAAGCATCTCCAAGGGCTATGGAACAGAGGAGGTCATTGAGTTTTGTGTTGACTTTATTCCTGACCTTAAGCCGATCGGTGTTCCTGAATCGCGCTATGAGGGGAGACTGCATGGAAAAGGCACGCTAGGAAAGAAATCAGCAACGTGTATGGACGGACATTCTTTCACTCAAGCACACTACACAGTTCTACATAATTCCATCTTGGTGGCTCCGTACAAAGAGGAACACAAGGAGATCTTACGCTCTAAATACCCGGAGCAACGTGAAGATTGGATTGATGGAGAACACATGAAGACTTTCGGCGGTTGGTTGCAAACACGTCTCATGAATGTCACCGATGACGAGCAGCTGTACTTGTTGGCCAAGCAACCATCTTCTACTATATCGACTTTTCAAGGGTACGAGATTAATGGGAACACATTTTACACTTTCGCCCAAGACAAAAAGAGCACCAACCAAAACAGTGGTGTCCGCTTTGATGCAGAAGATGGCAATGGGAACAAGGTCACATATTATGGGTACATAGAGGAGATATGGGAACTTGACTATGGACCTAATTTCAAGGTCCCTTTGTTCCGGTGCAAATGGTTCAACCTGAAAGACGGGGTACAGGTAGACCCGCAGTACGGAATGACTACAGTGGATTTCAAGAATCTTGGGTACGACACCGAACCATTCGTCCTAGCCAGTGAAGTGGCTCAGGTTTTTTATGTGAAGGATATGTCTAGCAAACCGAAAAAAAGAAAAGAAAGGCAAGAGGACACATCATACGATGAGCCAAAGCGGCACATAGTTCTTTCAGGAAAAAGAAACATCGTGGGAGTAGAGGACAAGACAGACATGTCAGAAGATTATAATAAGTTTGACGATATTCCACCCTTCAAGGTAAAAATTGACCCAAGCATCATCTTAAACAATGAAGATTGTCCATGGTTGCGTCGCAGTAAGAAGAAAGGGAAACGGGCGAAGAAAACTCAGAAGACTAGCTAGCTACATATAGGGATCATAACTTGTGTATCTCAATATGGAAATCACTTTTGTGTAATGATGTTACTGTATGTAAGATATTAACAATGGAGATGGTTGGCTTGTTTTACTAGTTAAGTCACGGGCTTGCAGGGAAATTTTTCCGAGGCGGAACTTCCGAATATGCCATATATAGGGCATGTGCACCAAGGGCATATTCGAGAAGTTCCGCCACGGGAGATTTCCCAACCCTTTCCGCAACATTGTTAGAGGAGATGGAGTCTTCCACGGGCTTGCAGGAAAAAAATTCCGAGGCGGAACTTCCGAAGATGCCATATGGCGTGTGCACCAAGGGCATCTTCGACAAGTTCCGCCACGGGAGATTTCCCAACCCTTTCCCCAACATTGTTAGAGGAGATGGAGTCTTCCACGGGCTTGCAGGGAAATTTTTCCGAGGCGGAACTTCCGAAGATGCCATAGGGCGTGTGCACCAAGGGCATCTTCGACAAGTTCCGCCACGGGAGATTTCCCAACCCTTTCCTCCATCCATGGTGATGAAACTCTCCATCCATGTTGGCTTGTTGAGCTGCTTCCCATGGTGTATCGATGCTCCTTTTATAGGCAGAGCGTCCTTATCCTGCCGACAGCTTTAGTACCGGTTGCAGACACCAACCGGTACTAAAGGTTACCCACGCGTCCTTATCCCACCGACAGGGCGTCGTGCGCTACATACTTTATCTCATCGAGCAGGGCGTCCTTATCCCGCCGACAGCTTTAGTACCGGTTGCACCCACCAACCGGTACTAAAGGTTACCCACGCGTCCTTATCCCACCGACAGCTTTAGTACCGGTTGCACCCACCAACCGGTACTAAAGGTTTGCCTCGATCTGTCTTCCCGCCTATTTTCTTCCCGCGCTTTCCACCGGTTCCCGCCTCTGTCTTCCCGCCATTTTTTCACTATATATATGTAGGCTTGGCCACCATTTACATATCACATCTAGACTCATATCTGCAAACCTCATCATTCTCTCCCATGGCTTCCATCGCATCTCTAACCCCCCGGGAGGCGGAGGCGCTTTGCGCCTCGAACTACCCCTGCCCGCCGGGCTACCGCGTCCCGACCGGCTGGTTGCTGAGCGTCGGAGGCGTACCGGTCCCTCCTGTCCCTCTAGGTGTGGCGCGCGAGATGGCCATCACGAACCACTACTACTTCGAGCTCACGCCAGAGCAGCGGAGGAATCCCCAGTGGCATCCCGACTACAGCCCGACTTGGGAAAGCTTCTTCATCAATCGGCGTGAGAGGGCGCTTGCCAGGCACGAGGAGGGCGGCCCGCCTCCTCCGAACTTCAACGAGGCCGGCCGTCGGCTGTGGTGGCGCGGCCGGACTCTCCAGGGCGTCATGGCCTACCGTGGCCCCCGCCTGCGCTACCCTCAGTCCCAGCCCACGCGTGCTCACCCGCCGACGTTCGAGTACCGCGACCCCGATGCCAGCGACGATGATGACGGCGACTACGACGACTACAGTGGCGACTACTACAGGGCTAGGCACGAGTATGACTGAATGACTCCAACAGTAGAATTTGGCCATGTATCTTTAATTTTCAGTTAAGCTATGTACTTTTAATTCGAGTTCAATCGTAATAAAATTTCATTCCCGCCCTCTTTTCCGCCTTTTTTCCCCACGCGCGGCGTATGGAAAAGTTTCCACGCGCGACGTCGCGGGAAAGTTTCCGTGCGGACGGCGTCGTGGCGAGAGTAAAGAAAAAGAAATAGAATAGAGAAAAGAAATAGAAAAGAAAAACAAAAGCAATAGAAAAAATAAATAGAAAAGAAATAGAAAAAAGGAAAAAGAAAAATAGAAAAAATAAATAGAAAATAAAGAAAAAGAAACAGAATAGAAAAGAAAAGAAAAAATAAAAGCAATAGAAAAAGAAATAGAAAAGCAAAAGAAAAGAAAAGAAATAAAAAAAATAAAAAGAAAAGAAAATAAAAAGAAAAGAAACAAAATAAAAGAAAAGAAAAAAAAAAAAACAAAAGAAACAGGAAAGAAAAAGAAAAGAAAAAGAAAAAACAAAAGAAACAGCAAAAGAAAAACAAAACCTTTGCCGAGGTACACCAACCGGTACGAAAGACCTTTCGTACCGGTTGGTGGTACCAACCGGTACCAAAGGTGTTTCCCCTGTTAGGACTTAGCCGCGGGCAAAATTCCCCCCTTCCTCCGCGCGCGCGACCTCGCAGCTCCCTGCCGTCGACGCCGACCCATCATCGCCGCCGCCGTAGCGGCCGCCCTCGCCGTCGCCAGCCGCCGCCGTCGCCCACCGCAGCCGCCGCCGTCGCCTTCACCGGCCGCGCCGCCGCCGCCGCGTCGCCCGTGCCGCTCCACACCTCCCCGCCGCCGTCGCCTCACCGAGGTGAGCACCCGCCCCTCCTCTCCTCCTCGCCTCCTCGCGTCGCCTCCTGGCCGGCGCGCCGCCGGGAGGAGCCCGCGCGCGGCCGGCCGCGCCACGGCCGCCGCCGGCCTCCCTCACGCACGCCCGCGGGTGTTCGAGGAAATACCCGACCGCCCGTCGCCACCAGCTAGCGCGCCCGCTGACCTGCCCGCCCGTCATGCCGCTGGCCATGGCCGCCATACCCCCGCTCAGCCGCCGTGTCCGCACCCGTACCCGTGGCCTTTGCGCCACCGACGAGGTTGGACACGAACCCCTTCACCGCGGTGCGCCGCTGCCGTCGTCGCCCGCCGTGCTGCTGCCCCCGCCGCCTGCGCCGCCGCTGCCCGCCGTGCCGCGCCTCGCTGCCGTGCCGCTGCCGTGCCACTGCCATGCTAGCTCTATACCATTTCAACACAAGACAACACCATTTGGGTCAAAGAAAATCAAAGAAAAAGGGAAGAAAGTGAAAAAACCTAAGTGACATATACTAATGGTCAAATCTGCCAAAAATAATATGATGCCTACTTTGAGCCCCTTTGGTTAACTATTTCTAAACTAAACTTGCTAATCTTTTTGCCAGATCAATAGTACTCATAAAAGTGAACAACTTGGTCAAAGTCAACCTTGCTGATTCAAAGTCAAACTCTTAATATAAGCATGCAAAGTGGCAACTTTGAAACAGATTCTAGATTCCCTCCACTTTTGGAACACCGTGTCCGTGGCCGTGGCGGTCCGTTAGGGTTTTTTGCTTTCTTCATTTCAATTGTTATCCATCTAGCAATCTGTTATATGATCATGACATGATGAATGAAATACAATTGCTTTCTTAATTTTGCAGTGACATTGAGGTATGGAGGACGACACCTTCGTCCGAGATGAGGAGGGGGAAGAAGCGGTGCAGCAATTGATCTATGAGAGTGCCCGTGGTCCGGAACCCGACGATGGAGATGACAACGATTTCCAAGACTTTCTGAATGATTTCGGCGAGGGACTTGAGTCTGAACAAGTTAGAAGAGACAACGAAGTGTCCATCACAAACTCCGGCGAGGTGTATATCTATGTATCAATTAGTCTATATGTTCATCCCTAGATGCATTCATTTATTTGTATTGCACTTATTAACGAATAATTTTTTCTTTTAGCCTTCTGGATCATCGAGCAAGTCTGTTAGATCAAAACGAGGCCCGACGCGGGTGCTAAAGGGCGAGGGCAGGTTAGCCCTCACGGCATTCAAGGATAATGGTGAACCAGTGGAGCCCAAGGAGTTTTGCCGCAAATTTACAAGTCAATCCGGAGTTATTGTTAGGGACCATGTACCGATCAGCATTCAAGAGTGGCATAAGCCGAAGAACCCGGAGAGTGGTGCTAGTTATGTCAACGACGCGATGAAAAAATTTCTTTGGGACACGCTCATGACAAAGTTCAGCCTACCGGAAGACATGACGGAAGGCCAGAAGAATAAAGTCAAGGAATGGACATGGAAGAAGATGGCCATACAATTCCAGACCTTCAAGAAAAATTTATGGGACAAATATAAGAATGAAGATCCAGTATTCGATGATAATCTAGTGAAGATAAAAGATCACTGGGCCGCATTTAAGGACTATAAGAAATCGTCTACTTTTGTGTCCCGATCGAAGAAAAATACCGAAAATGCTGCAAAGAAGAAACTTCCGCATCATTTGGGGTCAGGTGGCTACAAGAGTGCCATTCCGAAGTGGACAGCGTTTGAGAATAAACTGATGGATCATGGAATCACTCCACAGACATGGGACTGGCCCGAACGGTCCAAGTTCTGGTTGTTCGCTCATGGGGCAGGGTTGGACCCAAAGACAGGGCTGATCGTTGCGAAGGGAAAATGGAAGGAAAAATTGAGGATATCGTACCGAAGCTTGTAGATGCAATTGAAAAGGTCAGAAAGGGAGAGTACATTCCCGATCGAGAGAATGACGAGCTGACACTCGCTCTGGGGAACCCTGAACATGTTGGACGGGTACGAGCTCGCCCAGGTCTCACCATGAAGGAAGCGTGGCCGGACAGCGCTGACACTTATAGAAGCCGTTCGCGAAAGAAGAAGAAGGACGCCGACGAGTTAGCAGAATTGAGGACTAGGGTGGAGGCGCTTGAGAAAAATCAGAGGGCACCTGATCAGCAGCTGTTTCTACAGGATGCACAAGCCGATGTTGCCCCATCTCAGCGAAGAAGCAGTGTCGGTTCCTCGCATCTTGACGGATGTGGAGGAAGCTACCCCGTGGATTATGTCACGGAGAAGACAGATTGCGAGCTACATATGTTAATCAGGACCGCGTCTGTTAAGGTGGCGGTCGGCTATGTGTACCCAAGTGAAGATGGAGCAATGCACCATCATATGCCCATTCCACCTGGTTGTGTTCGTGTCGGGGTGGATGAAGTTGTTTCGGGTTTTGAAAAAGTGGAGCTTGATATTCCTAGAGGTGAAGATGAGAGGACACTGGCCGATGTCAAGCACGGTTTCGCCCTATGGCCGAAGAAGTACGTCGTCCTTTTGCAAAGGCCACCGACTCCTACACATGAGCAGCAAATGCCATCGACTCCTCCTGGTGGCAGTCCTGGTGAGCAGCCAAGTCCACACCTACCTGAGAGGGACCCCAGCGTGAGTCCACCATCTCGAGATCCTCCGCGTAAGACAGCGTCCGTTAAGCGGAACGGTACGCCGCCTAGGAAGAAAGCTAGAAAGGAGAAACAACTGCCGCCTACTGAGAAGTTACCTTGGGAAAAAACTCCAGAGGAAAACGCGGAGGCCGTTCAGGCCGAGGTGAAGAAATTTTTTGCACCAAAAGTGCCAGAGATACCTTTCGAGAAGACACTAGATCCGGTGAAAGTTGTGCGTACCGTTGAGAATCTATATGACCCTGTACCATCGCCGCCATCTGACTATAGGCGTTCTATTGAAAGGTCGTATGACAAGATGATCGAGGCGACAAAACCCGTTAAATCGGGTATCAGGGAGATAAAAGGGATACACCAAGTCTACCAGCTCGGACAACAACCCGTTCAATCGGTCGAGCCTCTCTCAAGGTGTTTGACGGGAAGCCCGTTCAAAGTTCTCGACAAGACACAACCGATTACGCCTTGGCTGAACGAGCATATCAATTTGTTCAAGGGAAAGATTTGGTCGAGAATCTCAGGAAGCTACCAACACGTATGCGTAACTTGCATTCGTGGTACCTTAATGCCTCAAAGGAAGGGATCGAGACTATCATGGTGCGAGTTAGGGAAGAGCACTACTTCCAGGAATACTGTGTGAACGTTGACTTCAACGAGCTTTTCCAGTTATACAATCTCCGGGCCCTCGACAAATCTATCATCAGTTCCTATTGTCTGTAAGTGATTTATTTAATTTGAGAAGTCTTTAGCTCAGCTCGTTCATTGTCTGCAGATTATAATCCTTTGTGCGCTATATTATGCAGATCGAAGATACTCGAATGCAAAAGGGATGAAATCACGCACATTGGGTTCATTGACCCGCACACAATGCATGTTAAAACCATAGAAGATCCCGTCTATAACAAGGATACACCGGAGACTTTGCTAAGGTTTTTGAAGCGACAACGTGACAAAAACCTAATAATTTGGCCTTACAACTTCCAGTGAGTCTTACTGTCTTATAACACATTATATTTTGCTCACCGTATGTCAAAATTTTAACTAATGACTTATATATATGACACTACATATTTAAACGTGCGTAGGTTTCACTTTATTCTTCTCGTCATCAATATGCAAATTGGAGAAGTTGAAGTCTTTGACTCACTAAGCAAAGAACCGGAACTATACTTGTCTTGTTATTTAATGCTCAAAAGGTAATTTTAATTGTTATCGGTTTGTTTCGTTAATTTCCTGCTATGAACTAATTGATAACTCTTTTATGCATTTTCTTTTGTCGGGCAGCGTATGGGCAACTTTCATCAAGGAAGATAAGTCCCATGAATGGCCACAGAGGCTGCGATGGAAGGCGAAAGTAAGTAGTACTACCTAGGTCCACACACCTTTAATTATCATACTTGACTATTGTTTGATTGACTTATATTCTTGTAAAGAAATGCCCGCAACAACCACAAGGGACTGATCTCTGTGGATTCTACGTTTGCGAGTACATCCACAGAATTGTCAACGAGAGAATGAATAATGCAAGAAATAAAGAGGTACGAAAACAATATTCACAAATTTGTTTTCTTATCATAAGTTGTGCTGAGTTTCAGTAATAGTTGTTTCATTGTGGTTTGAATATATATATATACACACACACACATATCTCATGTACTCATTTGTATCTTATTCTTTTATAGTTGGCAACAAAGCGGAACAAGCTCTCAATCGATGACCGCTTCATAGCAATAGGCGAGGAATTGGCGGGATTCTTCCTTCGGGACGTCATACCACCATTCGCAGAGTTCCACTATGAATGAAGATGTACATGTTACATATATAGTTGACTCGAAGAGTACCACTATGCTACATGTAATATATAGAGTACGGCTCGAAGAGTACCACTACTATGCATGAAGATCGATCTTCATGCATAGTGCTTCTTAATTTGCGATCTTATGCAATTACATGTGTGTTATATTATATGCACCAACTTGCTATGCATCATATTGATCTTCATGTACTACCTAAACCCAAACGCGTTTCTGGTGCATCGACGCGATATGAAACAAACCGATATCCCTAAACCTCTCCAAAACCCTAAAACTTCAATTCTCTGCCGCGGCAGATTCGGCAAATTCCCTGCCGCGGGTGGGAACCTTTGGTACCGGTTCGTATTACCAACCGGTGCCAAAGCTCCTTGGCCCCGAGCTCTCCCGGGCGCCCACGTGGAGGCGCCATTAATACCGGTTCGTAAGCAACCGGTACGAAAGGGGGGGGGGCCTTTAGTGCCGGATAATTTATACCGGTTGAGAAACCGGTGCGAATGGCCCTTACGAACCGGTATAGATGAGCGTTTTTCTACTAGTGCACGTATACTGAACGTTGCCCCCTTTTCAAATATGGGAGACTTCCATATACACCACGTATGTTGGTTATGTACTTAAGTGTGACATATACCATGCATGTCAGCATGAGCATATGCACCTTATATGTACTCCTTTACCATGTGATAGATTTGGTACAAGATGCTACAATTAAGCATTCTCTCTCTCTCCCCCCTCTCTCTCTCACACACACCCACACGCGCCCGCGCGTGCCCACACACAACTGCAATTAAGCATTTAAGAAATGTTAAGCTATATTTTACTTTTTTGTACTTACAAATGCTAGGAAACAGTTGGTGTTTGTGGGTACACCTGATAGCCTAGTGCACGCGATAGCGGATGATGTGGTGATGTGTGCAGTGCCGGTAACCCTCTTGGAGAGCATCGTCACGGTGGAGGGTCCGTCGAGCTCTGAGGGAAACCTCATATTTTCCCTACAAACTGGATAGTAGTGGCGAGTGGCGTCGTCGGACTGTTTTCGGACCTCATATCTTCCAGAGAGATCTTAGAGGCATGTCGGTGTTTGGCCACCACCTAGGCTCGACATGAAGGGTATTTTTTTCCTGGGGAAGGAAAATAATTTTATGGAACCTAGTCCACAAATTTATCTGCCTGGACCAACTTCAACAGTTGACACGTGTCTAGGAGCGAGAAAAAACTTGCAGGATTGGCTTGTCTGTTTTTGGATCTAAACTGCTATGCATGCCATTGTCAGTTGTTGAAGAGGTTCAGGCAGGTGAATTTGTTGACCATGTCCCATAAAATTGTTTTCTCCATAGGAAATCCATATTTGGGTCTCCCTGGTCAGACGATGGTGGCGTCTAGCGCCGCTTTCCTAGATCATGGAGGCATCGTTATTGAGGTTGGTGTTGGCTAGAGCCTGGAGGGGTCTAGAGGTGGCGAAGCGTGGCATCTACCGTGTCGATGACGAGGGGTCTTGGTGGCGTGACATAATGAGCTCTCTGGGGGAAGACGAGTGCTAATGTACGCTCGCAGGATGGTGGCCGTGTCTAGTGCCATGGCGACGTTGACGGCAGACCTGACGAGGGTCTTTGCTTCGATCTGCGGAAGATGGCAGAGCGACTTCCAGAATGTTCACATGAGGTGCTTTCTCAAGTTTTAGCCTATGAGCCAACGATGGCTGCGGCCGAGGACTATGGCCCGTTTGTCCCTTTCATTGTGCTATTTAGTGGTGTGTTATCTTGTTTAACGGGTTTGTTTTTATGTTTGTCGTAAGGCTTTTGCCTCTTTATTAAATGAATAAATGAAGATTTGCAGAGAGGCCGAGTACTTCCCTTTCGAAGAAAACATAATTCTCGCCAGTCGCAAGCATGCAGGTCGGAGTGGTGTGATCTACTCCCTCCGTCCGACAGTGAATGTCGGATGTTTGTTGAAATTTAAATGTATCTAGTACTATTTAGTATCTAAATACATCTAAATTTTAATAAACTTTTAATATTTTTCGTGGGACGGAGAGCGAGAGGTTTGGATGGGTTTGCTGGCCGTGGGATTAAAGTCGTGAGCTGCTCCGTGAACACAAAGCAACTTGATCTGGTTTTGTCTGTTGATGCGCACGTACGTGGCATACGCCTAGCAGTATGTACTTGTCGCTGATCGTGTGTGCGTGCGTGCTGCTTGTCTGTATCCGTGAATGCGGTGATCAGAGCTCAGTCGGAGGTGGAGATCGAATCCAAATCCACTGCCGACCTGCTGCCGTGGCCAGACCAGAGCTTCGGCTAGCTCTCCCCTCTGCCTAGACCGCCACCATCAAATTAAAGACCACGTGTACGTGTACCCCGACAGGACACGATCGAGGACGTGTCGTACACCGCATATATGGCTAGGGTCCACGTGTAACGTCTTGACCTCCCGGCTTTGCTGGCAAATACCGTTGGCCGCAAATCCCAACTGATTAGTTGGCCGCACTTGCTTCAGAGGAGTACAGTGTCGTACGTGAGAACAAAATGTTGTACCCGACCCGCGAATCGTCAAATGACAAAAGCGTTTCATATTTCATTGTTTTCTTATCGAGGTTATAATCATAATGATATACTACCTCCATACCGGATTAATTAACAATTACGCATTTCGAGAAATAAGTTTAACTATAAATTTGGTCAACAAAATATGAGATATATGCCATAAAAATTATATCGTTGGATTCGTATTTAAAAAATGTTTTCAATAATATAATTTTTGTGATATATATTTATATTTTATTGACTAAATTAGTAGTCAAACTTGTTTCTCGAAGTACGTAATTACCCATTAATCCGGTATGGAGGTAGTACTTCCTTCCTTTTGATTTACTTCGTCGTCTTCTATGTCTAGTCAAACTTAAACTTTGTAATGTTTACTCTAACATTTAGAAAAAGATAGACATCTACAATACAAAATCTACCATTAAAATTGCCATAAATTATGATTTGATATTATATGTCTTTTGTATCATGAATGTTGATATTTATTTCTATATTCTTAGCCAATTTTTTTTTCCGAAAAGTCCAATGATCTATTAATAATTATTGATACTAGTAACACATAGCCCAAAATTAATAAAAACTACAAACATGTCCTTGAATCACTTAGGCACTGGAGCAAGCTGAAAGCACGCTGCCATCCTCCCCACTTCCTCATCAGAGCCAGACAAGTCTTGTGGTGCTGACATATAGTCGTGCTAAGGTCACAAAGGACCAGCGCACCAAATCACTAACCATCACTAATGATAAAACCATAAATCAAAACCGCATCAACTGACATAAATACCGATCGGATTCTAGGAGATCCACTAAAAAGACCGGATCCTAGAAAATCCACCGGGAAGACAACTCCACTAGAAGAACAAAAACCTCCCGACAGCGAGAGCCGTGGTCTGCTGCACATCCAAGGCCACAAAGATATTGGAGGCGAGACTTTAACTAAACCCAGAACACAAAGTAAATAAAGTTCCTTTTTTAACTCGTGATTGACAAGGGAAAAAAAGATGGATGACGGCAACTTGAACGGGCATGAGTGTTGTTGTCTGCGCCCCATAATCCGTTTGTTCGTTCACTCGCTCCACCCCCCCCCCCCCCGCGCGGGCGATGGGCGAACCCTAGCGCGCGCCCCCAGCCCTCCTCCTTCTTCTCTCCCCGGTCGACGGCGACGCCGACGGGGCTAACTTTACCCGCGGAGCGCAGGGCGCGGGGCTCCTTGGCGGCGGCGGTGCGACTTGGCTGGCGGCGGTCCGACGTAGCGGCGTGAGACCCGTTCATCAGGTGGAAGGAGGTGCGGCGGCACAGACGTTGGCGGCGATGCAGTGCAGGTGGGCGACATGATGGCAGGGCCTGCTCGGCCTAAATCTGGGCCCAGTATGGGGCGCAGATGGGCTGGGCGGGATGCGTACGTATGGCGCGCCGGTGGTGCTCCCTGGAGGCGGAGAAGGCATAGCGGCGGCGGGTGGGTGGCGGCGGCGCTTCGGCCGGCTTGCTGCAGCTTGGCAGTATGGCTTTGCGGGCCAGTTTAGCCCTCATTGGGCCAGTTCGGGCCTGGTTTGCCCTCACTGCCATGTCCGGTCGGCTACCACGAAGGTGGTGGAGGTAGTTCCCTCCCGCGCGGCTGCGGTGCTGCTACCCCCGTCCCTGCTGCATCCCTTCTCTTCCTCTAGGCCCTGTTCAGGTGACCACAGTGAGACAGCGAGGGTGCCTACAAGACCGTGGTGGCGTGTGCTGATGGGTGGCATGTTAAGTGGAGCTCGTCGGAGCGTCTGGGTGGTCGGTTTGGTGGTCCGGAGAAATCCTTGTCGGCATGTACGACAACAACGTGGTGACGCCTGCGGGTGCCGCCTTTCCTTCGTGAAGGGCTTCAAATGTGCCTCCTCCCCAATCCCTTCCGCGTACCGGGGAAAACCCTAAGACTAGTCCGGACAGCAGCGTCGTCGTCATATCCTTGTTGAAGGTGCTACTTGGTATGCGGCGTTCCGGTGTGCTAGGAGCGTGGTGGCACTTCTCCGGAGAGCGCAGCGGTTGCAGGTCGTCCTTGTTTTCGTTAATCTGCCAGTGCCGGCATTAGTTTTTTTTCTTTTCTTTGTCTTTTCATTTGGTCTTGGTTGTGCTGTGGTTCAGCTTCTTTGCTGTATCGGGTGGTTGTTATATTAATATAACTGGGTGGAAGTAAATTTCAAGTAGCTAAACTGGCATTAGGTAAAAGCTGTTTGGCAAACCTTTGGAGGATATCAGAGCGGCATCATCGCTGCACTCGGAAGAGACACGCATTGGGGATGCTTTAATGCCTGCACTGCAGAATATTTAGTGCAGACAACGAGTGTCGCTCGTCAGGGTCAGGTTATCAGTTTGGGAGCTTCCACGACAGGCTCAAGGATCAACTCATCCAACTGCGTCCCTTCGATCTGTCTGCCCGACAACTACATGAAAATTTACTTATGAATGAGTTCAGAGCCCTTTCCGTTGGAGAGAGTCTAAAGGGATAAACCCCGAAATCAAGTGGACAGAGGATCAGTTCATTGCGTAGAGCATCTGGCCCATTTGTGAATGGAGAGGAGAAGGCGCCGGCAGCCCAATTAATATAGACTACTCATAGTGGAGATGACATAGAGCCTCAGTATTTTAGTGATACGACATAATCTATCTACACTACTTAAAAAAGAGGAACATGTTCCTTATTCTGCCAATACGTTAAATGTTTTCTTCGTCAGCTTCGTCGACCATTCGTTCGTTCCGCACGGGCTCAACTGGGCCGAAGCCCAGCTACATCGTCGTGATGGAAGCATGAACCCAGCGACCAAACCCTCGCCCTGATGGCGTGCTCCACCGACGCCGCCGCCTGACTTCCCACACGACGCGCCCGACGCCACCTCCTGCCACCCCCACCCCCATCCTCCTCGCCAAATCTTCCCAGATGATGGATTCTATCAGCTCAAGATCACTTTTTTCAGTCGGTGCCCCAAGATCTGTGAGCGGCGGTGCTTGATTCAGCGACGGTGGGGCTTGATCCATCGACAGCGAAGGAGAAGGAGGCCAGAGACGAAGGAGAAGGAGGCCGGCGGCGGAGGACAAGGAGGGTGACGTCCAGGAGCAGCTGCAGCAGCACCGGTGGCCGTGCAGGCGGCCTTCTTTGCCTGCCCGTCCGTCTCCGGAACGCCGTTTTCCTGCTGCAGAACCGCGTCCCTGGGCACGCCAAGCCATGATCCCTCTGTCCCGTCGTCGTCGCCGCAACCATCTGTGGTATTTTGCGGTGGATTTTTCGCTTCTACTCGTGCTCCCGGTTATGGAGAGCTGCTGCTGCCTCTCGAGATCCACTGCACTGCTTTCTCTATGGCGGAGATTAGGTATCCCCCTCCCCCATGTCTAGATGTTCTTTTATATGCTCACGCTAGAAATAATGGGGAATAAATCCTGTGAATCTCGTAGAGATTTTTACGGTAAATGTGAGTCCCAATACTTCTGAATCATGCATTGTATCTCACGGATTGATTTTTGACTCCCTCCGTGTATTTGCTTAATGTGGTCAGATCATGATCGCTCCACTTGGACTTGGCTCTCCGACCATGTTCTCTAAATCTTCACAGTTTCTTTTTGGAACCTTTTAACCTTTCAAGCTTCTATGCTCCAACGTTAGAAATTAATCAGGTAAAACATACGAGCTCAAGCTTCTGACGTAGCTGGTTGGTGTTTCCTGTTTAGTTTACAGAGCGGATTTTCTGTTAATGCTTACCTTGAGGCAGTGACTCAACAATTGCATCAGGAGAAGGAATTATGCAGCGTTTATTATCCATGATTGTATGATAAATGGATCCATGAGTAGTATTGTTTTCAGGTCCTTTCTGAATTCATTATCTGTCACAGATGTCCCAGTGTTATCTTCACCGGTGCCATTTGAATAGTTGCCTCCATATTCCAGAGGTCATTTGCATTTCTATATAGGAGTACTTTGTTTTGATCCTGCTACCTTAGGCAGCCAAATGGTCCACATTACTCATATTTCTGTCCAGTTATTGACCATGTGGGATTACTAATCGTAACTATTAGTATTGATTTATCTTGTTCATTTGATTATCTGTAATAAGCTGCAAAACACTCTGACTAGATGCCCTTATTCATCTGTTTGAATTAGAACCAGCTATACCATTTTAACATTGCAATCATCCAATAGGGAGTTACATGGGTGCAGTTGTCTGACTACAAAATCTGAGTTATATGGTTTCTTTTCATTGAGTAGGTAGAGTTTGAGTTACAAGCCTCGCAGGAGGTGGCCACTGAAAAATGATTGTTCTTGAGTTCTTGCAGGATTGCAATAGAGCCCTCGTCCATGGGCTTGAACGCAGACTTTGCCTCTGTAGGCGGAAACACCCAGTCATCGAAGATGCCTACACACCCAGCCAGCCTTGAGAAGGTAATTCAGTGTAATCGTACAACATGTTGAGTATTCTGCCTAAAATACCCACTCTTGTACTTTTAAATTCACTTTAATGCCGGAGCTGTTGCTGCCTCTCGAAATTCACTTTTAAATTAGTGAAGCTTGTGTAGGACAGCCATAGACTGTGATAAATGGATCCATGAGTAGTATTGTTTATTATAGACTTTGCACTTTGTACAGATTAAGCCACAAATACATCAGCAACGCAGTTTATGAACAATCAAACTGCAGTTATACTCATAATCTCAGCTACCTCAATCATAGGCATCAATCTTAAGCTATGCTGATGCTTTTCAAATATACCAGCACCTACATGCCTACATACCCCCTCTCGCTCAATAAAGAACAACTAAGCTAGGTGCTAATTCACCTACCATTGCAACGCATACCACTTCATCACGGCAAGACAAGCAAATAATCTAACAAATAACCATTGTACAGAATTTCAGAATTGACTCAAACTTCTATATTTATCTCTTCATTTGACACGAGTTATTTATTTATTTAGTTATAATTGGTGGCAGGCCACTTATCTTGTATTTTCAGTGATGTTACAGGGTTGTTTGGCTGGAGCCGGAGACAAACATGGCGGAGGCGACCATCAACAATTTGTCAACGGCAGGAGCCTACAGCAACTGGAGCGGAGTTGTGCGTGCTGGAGATCGAGGCGATCCTGGCGTCCTGGGCAGCGAGGAAGAGGATCGAGAAGCAGCTCCCAGTGCTCCTGGGCAGCGTGGAAGAGGATCAGCGGAGCTGCGCGTGCTGGGGATCCTGGCGACCTCGGGATCGAGGGGACCAAGGGATCAAGGGCCTGGGGAGGAGAAGCAACGCCCAGGTTTGGAGGCCAGGAGGAGCACTAGCGACCTGGGGAGGGGTAGAAGCAGCGACGACCCTCGGATCCCTTCTCAGTGCCCTCCTGGGCGAGGGATCGGAGCCTGGGCGCGAGGTGGAGTCACCGGCGGAGGGCGGCGATCGACGAAGGGCGAGGCGGAGGCGGAGGCGGAGGGTGATCACGGAGAGCGACTCGAATTCTAGGAAGAGCGATTCTAAATCTAGAAAGGTACCGATTCAAAATCTGAGAAGGGCAATATTGTTTTTTTCCTGTTTTCACTGGTCGGAAATATTCTCCCAACGTCTTATATTCGCACGCAGAGTACCAGAGAGGAGCGGGGTGCCCAGCGGCGCCGACGTGCAGCGCCACACAACTCAGGAGGAGAGACGATGGCGAAGACGGCGGCGTGGCCGTACCCATCGGACCTTCTCCCTAACATCTGGCTCCCTTCTTCCCCTCCGGAATAACCCTAGCGACAAGGGTGGCCGCTGGATCTCCTCTGCCAGCCATTGAGCTCGCCCCGATGACGAGACAACGCCAGCCTCCGCACGTCGCCTCCGGCTCGACTTCGTTGGTCGAGGACAGCCCCATCTCCATCTATCCTGACTTCGCGTAATCTACACTACTTAAAAAAGAGGAACATGTTCCTTATTCTGCCAATACGTTAAATGTTTTCTTCGTCAGCTTCGTCGACCATTCGTTCGTTCCGCACGGGCTCAACTGGGCCGAAGCCCAGCTACATCGTCGTGATGGAAGCATGAACCCAGCGACCAAACCCTCGCCCTGATGGCGTGCTCCACCGACGCCGCCGCCTGACTTCCCACACGACGCGCCCGACACCACCTCCTGCCACCCCCACCCCCATCCTCCTCGCCAAATCTTCCCAGATGATGGATTCTATCAGCTCAAGATCACTTTTTTCAGTCGGTGCCCCAAGATCTGTGAGCGGCGGTGCTTGATTCAGCGACGGTGGGGCTTGATCCATCGACAGCGAAGGAGAAGGAGGCCAGAGACGAAGGAGAAGGAGGCCGGCGGCGGAGGACAAGGAGGGTGACGTCCAGGAGCAGCTGCAGCAGCACCGGTGGCCGTGCAGGCGGCCTTCTTTGCCTGCCCGTCCGTCTCCGGAACGCCGTTTTCCTGCTGCAGAACCGCGTCCCTGGGCACGCCAAGCCATGATCCCTCTGTCCCGTCGTCGTCGCCGCAACCATCTGTGGTATTTTGCGGTGGATTTTTCGCTTCTACTCGTGCTCCCGGTTATGGAGAGCTGCTGCTGCCTCTCGAGATCCACTGCACTGCTTTCTCTATGGCGGAGATTAGGTATCCCCCTCCCCCATGTCTAGATGTTCTTTTATATGCTCACGCTAGAAATAATGGGGAATAAATCCTGTGAATCTCGTAGAGATTTTTACGGTAAATGTGAGTCCCAATACTTCTGAATCATGCATTGTATCTCACGGATTGATTTTTGACTCCCTCCGTGTATTTGCTTAATGTGGTCAGATCATGATCGCTCCACTTGGACTTGGCTCTCCGACCATGTTCTCTAAATCTTCACAGTTTCTTTTTGGAACCTTTTAACCTTTCAAGCTTCTATGCTCCAACGTTAGAAATTAATCAGGTAAAACATACGAGCTCAAGCTTCTGACGTAGCTGGTTGGTGTTTCCTGTTTAGTTTACAGAGCGGATTTTCTGTTAATGCTTACCTTGAGGCAGTGACTCAACAATTGCATCAGGAGAAGGAATTGTGCAGCGTGATTATCCATGATTGTATGGATCCATGAGTAGTATTGTTTTCAGGTCCTTTCTGAATTCATTATCTGTCACAGATGTCCCAGTGTTATATTCACCGGTGCCATTTCAGAATAGTTGCCTCCATATTCCAGAGGTCATTTGCATTTCTATATAGGAGTACTTTGTTTTGATCCTGCTACCTTAGGCAGCCAAATGGTCCACATTACTCATATTTCTGTCCAGTTATTGACCATGTGGGATTACTAATCGTAACTATTAGTATTGATTTATCTTGTTCATTTGATTATCTGTAATAAGCTGCAAAACACTCTGACTAGATGCCCTTATTCATCTGTTTGAATTAGAACCAGCTATACCATTTTTTTAACATTGCAATCATCCAATAGGGAGTTACATGGGTGCAGTTGTCTGACTACAAAATCTGAGTTATATGGTTTCTTTTCATTGAGTAGGTAGAGTTTGAGTTACAAGCCTCGCAGGAGGTGGCCACTGAAAAATGATTGTTCTTGAGTTCTTGCAGGATTGCAATAGAGCCCTCGTCCATGGGCTTGAACGCAGACTTTGCCTCTGTAGGCGGAAACACCCAGTCATCGAAGATGCCTACACACCCAGCCAGCCTTGAGAAGGTAATTCAGTGTAATCGTACAACATGTTGAGTATTCTGCCTAAAATACCCACTCTTGTACTTTTAAATTCACTTTAATGCCGGAGCTGTTGCTGCCTCTCGAAATTCACTTTTAAATTAGTGAAGCTTGTGTAGGACAGCCATAGACTGTGATAAATGGATCCATGAGTAGTATTGTTTATTATAGACTTTGCACTTTGTACAGATTAAGCCACAAATACATCAGCAACGCAGTTTATGAACAATCAAACTGCAGTTATACTCATAATCTCAGCTACCTCAATCATAGGCATCAATCTTAAGCTATGCTGATGCTTTTCAAATATACCAGCACCTACATGCCTACATACCCCCTCTCGGCTCAATAAAGAACAACTAAGCTAGGTGCTAATTCACCTACCATTGCAACGCATACCACTTCATCACGGCAAGACAAGCAAATAATCTAACAAATAACCATTGTACAGAATTTCAGAATTGACTCAAACTTCTATATTTATCTCTTCATTTGACACGAGTTATTTATTTATTTAGTTATAATTGGTGGCAGGCCACTTATCTTGTATTTTCAGTGATGTTACAGGGTTGTTTGGCTGGAGCCGGAGACAAACATGGCGGAGGCGACCATCAACAATTTGTCAACGGCAGGAGCCTACAGCAACTGGAGCGGAGTTGTGCGTGCTGGAGATCGAGGCGATCCTGGCGTCCTGGGCAGCGAGGAAGAGGATCGAGAAGCAGCTCCCAGGTGCTCCTGGGCAGCGTGGAAGAGGATCAAGCGGAGCTGCGCGTGCTGGGGATCCTGGCGACCTCGGGATCGAGGGGACCAAGGGATCAAGGGCCTGGGGAGGAGAAGCAACGCCCAGGTTTGGAGGCCAGGAGGAGCACTAGCGACCTGGGGAGGGGTAGAAGCAGCGACGACCCTCGGATCCCTTCTCAGTGCTCCTCCTGGGCGAGGGATCGTGGAGGCCTGGGCGCGAGGTGGAGTCACCGGCGGAGGGCGAAGGGCGATCGACGAAGGGCGAAGGCGGAGGCGGAGGCGGAGGGCGATCGACGGAGAGCGACTCGAAATCTAGGAAGAGCGATTCTAAATCTAGAAAGGTACCGATTCAAAATCTGAGAAGGGCAATATTGTCTTTTTTCCTGTTTTCACCTGGTCGGAAATATTCTCCCAACGTCTTATATATCTGCACGCAGGGAGTACCAGAGAGGAGCGGGGTGCCCAGCGGCGCCGACGTGGCAGTCGCCACACAGCTCAGGAGGAGAGACGATGGCGTAGACGGCGGCGTGGCCGTACCCATCGGACCTTCTCCCTAACATCTGGCTCCCTTCTTCCCCTCCGGAATAACCCTAGCGACAAGGGTGGCCGCTGGATCTCCTCTGCCAGCCATTGAGCTCGCCCCGATGACGAGACAACGCTCAGCCTCCGGTACGTCTCCGCCTCCAGTTCGACTTCGTTGGTCGAGGACAGCCTCCCATCTCCATCTATCCTGACTTCTGCGTAATCTACACTACTTAAAAAAGAGGAACATGTTCCTTATTCTGCCAATACGTTAAATGTTTTCTTCGTCAGCTTCGTCGACCATTCGTTCGTTCCGCACGGGCTCAACTGGGCCGAAGCCCAGCTACATCGTCGTGATGGAAGCATGAACCCAGCGACCAAACCCTCGCCCTGATGGCGTGCTCCACCGACGCCGCCGCCTGACTTCCCACACGACGCGCCCGACGCCACCTCCTGCCACCCCCACCCCCATCCTCCTCGCCAAATCTTCCCAGATGATGGATTCTATCAGCTCAAGATCACTTTTTTCAGTCGGTGCCCCAAGATCTGTGAGCGGCGGTGCTTGATTCAGCGACGGTGGGGCTTGATCCATCGACAGCGAAGGAGAAGGAGGCCAGAGACGAAGGAGAAGGAGGCCGGCGGCGGAGGACAAGGAGGGTGACGTCCAGGAGCAGCTGCAGCAGCACCGGTGGCCGTGCAGGCGGCCTTCTTTGCCTGCCCGTCCGTCTCCGGAACGCCGTTTTCCTGCTGCAGAACCGCGTCCCTGGGCACGCCAAGCCATGATCCCTCTGTCCCGTCGTCGTCGCCGCAACCATCTGTGGTATTTTGCGGTGGATTTTTCGCTTCTACTCGTGCTCCCGGTTATGGAGAGCTGCTGCTGCCTCTCGAGATCCACTGCACTGCTTTCTCTATGGCGGAGATTAGGTATCCCCCTCCCCCATGTCTAGATGTTCTTTTATATGCTCACGCTAGAAATAATGGGGAATAAATCCTGTGAATCTCGTAGAGATTTTTACGGTAAATGTGAGTCCCAATACTTCTGAATCATGCATTGTATCTCACGGATTGATTTTTGACTCCCTCCGTGTATTTGCTTAATGTGGTCAGATCATGATCGCTCCACTTGGACTTGGCTCTCCGACCATGTTCTCTAAATCTTCACAGTTTCTTTTTGGAACCTTTTAACCTTTCAAGCTTCTATGCTCCAACGTTAGAAATTAATCAGGTAAAACATACGAGCTCAAGCTTCTGACGTAGCTGGTTGGTGTTTCCTGTTTAGTTTACAGAGCGGATTTTCTGTTAATGCTTACCTTGAGGCAGTGACTCAACAATTGCATCAGGAGAAGGAATTGTGCAGCGTTTATTATCCATGATTGTATGATAAATGGATCCATGAGTAGTATTGTTTTCAGGTCCTTTCTGAATTCATTATCTGTCACAGATGTCCCAGTGTTATATTCACCGGTGCCATTTCAGAATAGTTGCCTCCATATTCCAGAGGTCATTTGCATTTCTATATAGGAGTACTTTGTTTTGATCCTGCTACCTTAGGCAGCCAAATGGTCCACATTACTCATATTTCTGTCCAGTTATTGACCATGTGGGATTACTAATCGTAACTATTAGTATTGATTTATCTTGTTCATTTGATTATCTGTAATAAGCTGCAAAACACTCTGACTAGATGCCCTTATTCATCTGTTTGAATTAGAACCAGCTATACCATTTTTTTAACATTGCAATCATCCAATAGGGAGTTACATGGGTGCAGTTGTCTGACTACAAAATCTGAGTTATATGGTTTCTTTTCATTGAGTAGGTAGAGTTTGAGTTACAAGCCTCGCAGGAGGTGGCCACTGAAAAATGATTGTTCTTGAGTTCTTGCAGGATTGCAATAGAGCCCTCGTCCATGGGCTTGAACGCAGACTTTGCCTCTGTAGGCGGAAACACCCAGTCATCGAAGATGCCTACACACCCAGCCAGCCTTGAGAAGGTAATTCAGTGTAATCGTACAACATGTTGAGTATTCTGCCTAAAATACCCACTCTTGTACTTTTAAATTCACTTTAATGCCGGAGCTGTTGCTGCCTCTCGAAATTCACTTTTAAATTAGTGAAGCTTGTGTAGGACAGCCATAGACTGTGATAAATGGATCCATGAGTAGTATTGTTTATTATAGACTTTGCACTTTGTACAGATTAAGCCACAAATACATCAGCAACGCAGTTTATGAACAATCAAACTGCAGTTATACTCATAATCTCAGCTACCTCAATCATAGGCATCAATCTTAAGCTATGCTGATGCTTTTCAAATATACCAGCACCTACATGCCTACATACCCCCTCTCGGCTCAATAAAGAACAACTAAGCTAGGTGCTAATTCACCTACCATTGCAACGCATACCACTTCATCACGGCAAGACAAGCAAATAATCTAACAAATAACCATTGTACAGAATTTCAGAATTGACTCAAACTTCTATATTTATCTCTTCATTTGACACGAGTTATTTATTTATTTAGTTATAATTGGTGGCAGGCCACTTATCTTGTATTTTCAGTGATGTTACAGGGTTGTTTGGCTGGAGCCGGAGACAAACATGGCGGAGGCGACCATCAACAATTTGTCAACGGCAGGAGCCTACAGCAACTGGAGCGGAGTTGTGCGTGCTGGAGATCGAGGCGATCCTGGCGTCCTGGGCAGCGAGGAAGAGGATCGAGAAGCAGCTCCCAGGTGCTCCTGGGCAGCGTGGAAGAGGATCAAGCGGAGCTGCGCGTGCTGGGGATCCTGGCGACCTCGGGATCGAGGGGACCAAGGGATCAAGGGCCTGGGGAGGAGAAGCAACGCCCAGGTTTGGAGGCCAGGAGGAGCACTAGCGACCTGGGGAGGGGTAGAAGCAGCGACGACCCTCGGATCCCTTCTCAGTGCTCCTCCTGGGCGAGGGATCGTGGAGGCCTGGGCGCGAGGTGGAGTCACCGGCGGAGGGCGAAGGGCGATCGACGAAGGGCGAAGGCGGAGGCGGAGGCGGAGGGCGATCGACGGAGAGCGACTCGAAATCTAGGAAGAGCGATTCTAAATCTAGAAAGGTACCGATTCAAAATCTGAGAAGGGCAATATTGTCTTTTTTCCTGTTTTCACCTGGTCGGAAATATTCTCCCAACGTCTTATATATCTGCACGCAGGGAGTACCAGAGAGGAGCGGGGTGCCCAGCGGCGCCGACGTGGCAGTCGCCACACAACTCAGGAGGAGAGACGATGGCGTAGACGGCGGCGTGGCCGTACCCATCGGACCTTCTCCCTAACATCTGGCTCCCTTCTTCCCCTCCGGAATAACCCTAGCGACAAGGGTGGCCGCTGGATCTCCTCTGCCAGCCATTGAGCTCGCCCCGATGACGAGACAACGCTCAGCCTCCGGTACGTCTCCGCCTCCAGTTCGACTTCGTTGGTCGAGGACAGCCTCCCATCTCCATCTATCCTGACTTCTGCGTAATCTACACTACTTAAAAAAGAGGAACATGTTCCTTATTCTGCCAATACGTTAAATGTTTTCTTCGTCAGCTTCGTCGACCATTCGTTCGTTCCGCACGGGCTCAACTGGGCCGAAGCCCAGCTACATCGTCGTGATGGAAGCATGAACCCAGCGACCAAACCCTCGCCCTGATGGCGTGCTCCACCGACGCCGCCGCCTGACTTCCCACACGACGCGCCCGACGCCACCTCCTGCCACCCCCACCCCCATCCTCCTCGCCAAATCTTCCCAGATGATGGATTCTATCAGCTCAAGATCACTTTTTTCAGTCGGTGCCCCAAGATCTGTGAGCGGCGGTGCTTGATTCAGCGACGGTGGGGCTTGATCCATCGACAGCGAAGGAGAAGGAGGCCAGAGACGAAGGAGAAGGAGGCCGGCGGCGGAGGACAAGGAGGGTGACGTCCAGGAGCAGCTGCAGCAGCACCGGTGGCCGTGCAGGCGGCCTTCTTTGCCTGCCCGTCCGTCTCCGGAACGCCGTTTTCCTGCTGCAGAACCGCGTCCCTGGGCACGCCAAGCCATGATCCCTCTGTCCCGTCGTCGTCGCCGCAACCATCTGTGGTATTTTGCGGTGGATTTTTCGCTTCTACTCGTACTCCCGGTTATGGAGAGCTGCTGCTGCCTCTCGAGATCCACTGCACTGCTTTCTCTATGGCGGAGATTAGGTATCCCCCTCCCCCATGTCTAGATGTTCTTTTATATGCTCACGCTAGAAATAATGGGGAATAAATCCTGTGAATCTCGTAGAGATTTTTACGGTAAATGTGAGTCCCAATACTTCTGAATCATGCATTGTATCTCACGGATTGATTTTTGACTCCCTCCGTGTATTTGCTTAATGTGGTCAGATCATGATCGCTCCACTTGGACTTGGCTCTCCGACCATGTTCTCTAAATCTTCACAGTTTCTTTTTGGAACCTTTTAACCTTTCAAGCTTCTATGCTCCAACGTTAGAAATTAATCAGGTAAAACATACGAGCTCAAGCTTCTGACGTAGCTGGTTGGTGTTTCCTGTTTAGTTTACAGAGCGGATTTTCTGTTAATGCTTACCTTGAGGCAGTGACTCAACAATTGCATCAGGAGAAGGAATTGTGCAGCGTTTATTATCCATGATTGTATGATAAATGGATCCATGAGTAGTATTGTTTTCAGGTCCTTTCTGAATTCATTATCTGTCACAGATGTCCCAGTGTTATATTCACCGGTGCCATTTCAGAATAGTTGCCTCCATATTCCAGAGGTCATTTGCATTTCTATATAGGAGTACTTTGTTTTGATCCTGCTACCTTAGGCAGCCAAATGGTCCACATTACTCATATTTCTGTCCAGTTATTGACCATGTGGGATTACTAATCGTAACTATTAGTATTGATTTATCTTGTTCATTTGATTATCTGTAATAAGCTGCAAAACACTCTGACTAGATGCCCTTATTCATCTGTTTGAATTAGAACCAGCTATACCATTTTTTTAACATTGCAATCATCCAATAGGGAGTTACATGGGTGCAGTTGTCTGACTACAAAATCTGAGTTATATGGTTTCTTTTCATTGAGTAGGTAGAGTTTGAGTTACAAGCCTCGCAGGAGGTGGCCACTGAAAAATGATTGTTCTTGAGTTCTTGCAGGATTGCAATAGAGCCCTCGTCCATGGGCTTGAACGCACACTTTGCCTCTGTAGGCGGAAACACCCAGTCATCGAAGATGCCTACACACCCAGCCAGCCTTGAGAAGGTAATTCAGTGTAATTGTACAACATGTTGAGTATTCTGCCTAAAATACTCACTCTTGTACTTTTAAATTCACTTTAATGCCGGAGCTGTTGCTGCCTCTCGAAATTCACTTTTAAATTAGTGAAGCTTGTGTAGGACAGCCATAGACTGTGATAAATGGATCCATGAGTAGTATTGTTTATTATAGACTTTGCACTTTGTACAGATTAAGCCACAAATACATCAGCAACGCAGTTTATGAACAATCAAACTGCAGTTATACTCATAATCTCAGCTACCTCAATCATAGGCATCAATCTTAAGCTATGCTGATGCTTTTCAAATATACCAGCACCTACATGCCTACATACCCCCTCTCGGCTCAATAAAGAACAACTAAGCTAGGTGCTAATTCACCTACCATTGCAACGCATACCACTTCATCACGGCAAGACAAGCAAATAATCTAACAAATAACCATTGTACAGAATTTCAGAATTGACTCAAACTTCTATATTTATCTCTTCATTTGACACGAGTTATTTATTTATTTAGTTATAATTGGTGGCAGGCCACTTATCTTGTTTTTTCAGTGATGTTACAGGGTTGTTTGGCTGGAGCCGGAGACAAACATGGCGGAGGCGACCATCAACAATTTGTCAACGGCAGGAGCCTACAGCAACTGGAGCGGAGTTGTGCGTGCTGGAGATCGAGGCGATCCTGGCGTCCTGGGCAGCGAGGAAGAGGATCGAGAAGCAGCTCCCAGGTGCTCCTGGGCAGCGTGGAAGAGGATCAAGCGGAGCTGCGCGTGCTGGGGATCCTGGCGACCTCGGGATCGAGGGGACCAAGGGATCAAGGGCCTGGGGAGGAGAAGCAACGCCCAGGTTTGGAGGCCAGGAGGAGCACTAGCGACCTGGGGAGGGGTAGAAGCAGCGACGACCCTCGGATCCCTTCTCAGTGCTCCTCCTGGGCGAGGGATCGTGGAGGCCTGGGCGCGAGGTGGAGTCACCGGCGGAGGGCGAAGGGCGATCGACGAAGGGCGAAGGCGGAGGCGGAGGCGGAGGGCGATCGACGGAGAGCGACTCGAAATCTAGGAAGAGCGATTCTAAATCTAGAAAGGTACCGATTCAAAATCTGAGAAGGGCAATATTGTCTTTTTTCCTGTTTTCACCTGGTCGGAAATATTCTCCCAACGTCTTATATATCTGCACGCAGGGAGTACCAGAGAGGAGCGGGGTGCCCAGCGGCGCCGACGTGGCAGTCGCCACACAGCTCAGGAGGAGAGACGATGGCGTAGACGGCGGCGTGGCCGTACCCATCGGACCTTCTCCCTAACATCTGGCTCCCTTCTTCCCCTCCGGAATAACCCTAGCGACAAGGGTGGCCGCTGGATCTCCTCTGCCAGCCATTGAGCTCGCCCCGATGACGAGACAACGCTCAGCCTCCGGTACGTCTCCGCCTCCAGTTCGACTTCGTTGGTCGAGGACAGCCTCCCATCTCCATCTATCCTGACTTCTGCGTAATCTACACTACTTAAAAAAGAGGAACATGTTCCTTATTCTGCCAATACGTTAAATGTTTTCTTCGTCAGCTTCGTCGACCATTCGTTCGTTCCGCACGGGCTCAACTGGGCCGAAGCCCAGCTACATCGTCGTGATGGAAGCATGAACCCAGCGACCAAACCCTCGCCCTGATGGCGTGCTCCACCGACGCCGCCGCCTGACTTCCCACACGACGCGCCCGACGCCACCTCCTGCCACCCCCACCCCCATCCTCCTCGCCAAATCTTCCCAGATGATGGATTCTATCAGCTCAAGATCACTTTTTTCAGTCGGTGCCCCAAGATCTGTGAGCGGCGGTGCTTGATTCAGCGACGGTGGGGCTTGATCCATCGACAGCGAAGGAGAAGGAGGCCAGAGACGAAGGAGAAGGAGGCCGGCGGCGGAGGACAAGGAGGGTGACGTCCAGGAGCAGCTGCAGCAGCACCGGTGGCCGTGCAGGCGGCCTTCTTTGCCTGCCCGTCCGTCTCCGGAACGCCGTTTTCCTGCTGCAGAACCGCGTCCCTGGGCACGCCAAGCCATGATCCCTCTGTCCCGTCGTCGTCGCCGCAACCATCTGTGGTATTTTGCGGTGGATTTTTCGCTTCTACTCGTACTCCCGGTTATGGAGAGCTGCTGCTGCCTCTCGAGATCCACTGCACTGCTTTCTCTATGGCGGAGATTAGGTATCCCCCTCCCCCATGTCTAGATGTTCTTTTATATGCTCACGCTAGAAATAATGGGGAATAAATCCTGTGAATCTCGTAGAGATTTTTACGGTAAATGTGAGTCCCAATACTTCTGAATCATGCATTGTATCTCACGGATTGATTTTTGACTCCCTCCGTGTATTTGCTTAATGTGGTCAGATCATGATCGCTCCACTTGGACTTGGCTCTCCGACCATGTTCTCTAAATCTTCACAGTTTCTTTTTGGAACCTTTTAACCTTTCAAGCTTCTATGCTCCAACGTTAGAAATTAATCAGGTAAAACATACGAGCTCAAGCTTCTGACGTAGCTGGTTGGTGTTTCCTGTTTAGTTTACAGAGCGGATTTTCTGTTAATGCTTACCTTGAGGCAGTGACTCAACAATTGCATCAGGAGAAGGAATTGTGCAGCGTTTATTATCCATGATTGTATGATAAATGGATCCATGAGTAGTATTGTTTTCAGGTCCTTTCTGAATTCATTATCTGTCACAGATGTCCCAGTGTTATATTCACCGGTGCCATTTCAGAATAGTTGCCTCCATATTCCAGAGGTCATTTGCATTTCTATATAGGAGTACTTTGTTTTGATCCTGCTACCTTAGGCAGCCAAATGGTCCACATTACTCATATTTCTGTCCAGTTATTGACCATGTGGGATTACTAATCGTAACTATTAGTATTGATTTATCTTGTTCATTTGATTATCTGTAATAAGCTGCAAAACACTCTGACTAGATGCCCTTATTCATCTGTTTGAATTAGAACCAGCTATACCATTTTTTTAACATTGCAATCATCCAATAGGGAGTTACATGGGTGCAGTTGTCTGACTACAAAATCTGAGTTATATGGTTTCTTTTCATTGAGTAGGTAGAGTTTGAGTTACAAGCCTCGCAGGAGGTGGCCACTGAAAAATGATTGTTCTTGAGTTCTTGCAGGATTGCAATAGAGCCCTCGTCCATGGGCTTGAACGCAGACTTTGCCTCTGTAGGCGGAAACACCCAGTCATCGAAGATGCCTACACACCCAGCCAGCCTTGAGAAGGTAATTCAGTGTAATTGTACAACATGTTGAGTATTCTGCCTAAAATACCCACTCTTGTACTTTTAAATTCACTTTAATGCCGGAGCTGTTGCTGCCTCTCGAAATTCACTTTTAAATTAGTGAAGCTTGTGTAGGACAGCCATAGACTGTGATAAATGGATCCATGAGTAGTATTGTTTATTATAGACTTTGCACTTTGTACAGATTAAGCCACAAATACATCAGCAACGCAGTTTATGAACAATCAAACTGCAGTTATACTCATAATCTCAGCTACCTCAATCATAGGCATCAATCTTAAGCTATGCTGATGCTTTTCAAATATACCAGCACCTACATGCCTACATACCCCCTCTCGGCTCAATAAAGAACAACTAAGCTAGGTGCTAATTCACCTACCATTGCAACGCATACCACTTCATCACGGCAAGACAAGCAAATAATCTAACAAATAACCATTGTACAGAATTTCAGAATTGACTCAAACTTCTATATTTATCTCTTCATTTGACACGAGTTATTTATTTATTTAGTTATAATTGGTGGCAGGCCACTTATCTTGTTTTTTCAGTGATGTTACAGGGTTGTTTGGCTGGAGCCGGAGACAAACATGGCGGAGGCGACCATCAACAATTTGTCAACGGCAGGAGCCTACAGCAACTGGAGCGGAGTTGTGCGTGCTGGAGATCGAGGCGATCCTGGCGTCCTGGGCAGCGAGGAAGAGGATCGAGAAGCAGCTCCCAGGTGCTCCTGGGCAGCGTGGAAGAGGATCAAGCGGAGCTGCGCGTGCTGGGGATCCTGGCGACCTCGGGATCGAGGGGACCAAGGGATCAAGGGCCTGGGGAGGAGAAGCAACGCCCAGGTTTGGAGGCCAGGAGGAGCACTAGCGACCTGGGGAGGGGTAGAAGCAGCGACGACCCTCGGATCCCTTCTCAGTGCTCCTCCTGGGCGAGGGATCGTGGAGGCCTGGGCGCGAGGTGGAGTCACCGGCGGAGGGCGAAGGGCGATCGACGAAGGGCGAAGGCGGAGGCGGAGGCGGAGGGCGATCGACGGAGAGCGACTCGAAATCTAGGAAGAGCGATTCTAAATCTAGAAAGGTACCGATTCAAAATCTGAGAAGGGCAATATTGTCTTTTTTCCTGTTTTCACCTGGTCGGAAATATTCTCCCAACGTCTTATATATCTGCACGCAGGGAGTACCAGAGAGGAGCGGGGTGCCCAGCGGCGCCGACGTGGCAGTCGCCACACAGCTCAGGAGGAGAGACGATGGCGTAGACGGCGGCGTGGCCGTACCCATCGGACCTTCTCCCTAACATCTGGCTCCCTTCTTCCCCTCCGGAATAACCCTAGCGACAAGGGTGGCCGCTGGATCTCCTCTGCCAGCCATTGAGCTCGCCCCGATGACGAGACAACGCTCAGCCTCCGGTACGTCTCCGCCTCCAGTTCGACTTCGTTGGTCGAGGACAGCCTCCCATCTCCATCTATCCTGACTTCTGCGTAAGTCCCCATCCACCTCCCTACTTGCCAATGCGCTTGATTGCCTTTGTTGGTCGAGGTTTTTTTTTTGGATTTGTTATGGGGATCCGAGTTTAGGGTGATTAGCGACTGGTTGCTTCGTGTCTGGAGCTGGATTGGCGTTGATGCTTACCGGCAATTTATTTTCTGACCGTAGGATTCTTCCAGATACAGGTACACATCCATAAAGAGCTTGAATGAGACCAAATGTAAATTTGGGAGACGCTTGCTGGGAAAGTGTAGTCCATACATGACGATGGTCCGTCATTAGGTATCCAGGTGAGGGCTTCTCGATCATCTCTTCAACATGAAATTGTTCAGTTGTTTGTGAGGCTGATTTGTGTTGGGATGGTGCGAGCGAGAGGACTTTGACGCTAACCGCCTTGCCGCATGGAGGGTACGGTGCCGGTGATGTTCCGGAGGGATGACGGAATAGAACCCAGCTACTCTTGGGTACGCCATCCACAACAAGGAGAGCGCGGGAGAGGATCGAACCCAGCTTATCTTAGTAGGGGTGGCCTGCTAATAGAGAGGTGGAACAACATTGAAAATATGGGAAGGGGAGTAGGAGATGGAGTTGTGTTGTGAAAAAAATGGAGTGGATCATTACCGCTACACAATTTACTTGCCAACTCTTTTCACTGAATTTAGTAGTAGTTTGCTTCAAATGAGCTATTTCTTGGTCATGCTTACTTTATTATTACAGCGCATCCTATATTCTGGTCCATTTTAAGTTAGCTTGGTAAACTAATCCTCGTACTGCCATAATTATATGTTGATTAAGGACTGGTCGCCATATTGTTTTATATCAGGGGTAATTGAGCAAGCCTGAAGCTTTATTAGAATGTTTGAACAAATACTCTGTCCCAAATCTTATATGAACCATTTGGAAATATATTGTTGTTGTGTATTTGGGTACAGGGTTTAGTAGTGCAGAATTATGTAAATATATGTAACTAACTTATAAAGTAGGTTAATTGTAAGGGTTTAATCTTCAGTTGGGAGTTGGCAAACCTTTCTGTTTTGTCACATAGTCCCTTTTTTCTTAGATCTGGTGCATCTTCTCTGAAGAATTCTTTTCAAATAAGTGCAAAGATCACAGTTTCATTTTGCAGAACAAACACTCAAGTTTAGACATGTTACGTTTTCCTATTATCAATTGGATTCGTGCTTTCACTGAAGCATTTGAAATTTTTGTTTACACATTGTGTCACTGAAATACAATAATTCAAGTGCAGACCTTCTCGACACATGGGAAGAAAACAATGTGTGATATCTCCTGAAATGTCCGTGGTCTCAGGGTGTTCGTTGTCACTTTCCTGGCATCCTATCATTAGTAGGAGAGGAACTCACCAAGTGAGTTAATCTGCGATTCTCCCCTTCACTGGCTTCTCTGATTGAAAAATATAGAAGCATGTAAGAATAGCCAAAGAGGTATATGTCTCTATAATTAATAGATTGACATAGCTGAATTAACTTATCATTTTATTATTCTATTTTTTTCGTCATGAAAGATTCAGATGCATGCTTTTGTTAGATTTACTTTTTTTAGATCAAAGATTTACTTTCTTTTATGAGACTAGAATGTGTCACAGTTGTTGGTTGCATTATCTGATATTTCATCTATTACAAGTTTGAATTAGCATTCAATCAAAGAATTTTTTTTTTAAAACAATGACTTATATTAAACCATGGAATAAAGTTTTGGATATAATCCTAATTGATCAAAAGCATATATATGCACCCGACTCACTAATTCCTAACTTGCCCAGAACATGAGGCACACTAATCTCTTCTCTGTTACCTTTAGAAATAACACAAGCTGGAAAATAGAACAGTGAATCCTTTATATCTTCTATAGTCCTGGAACAAGCATATTTATTGACACCCGAGGCATTTAGCTAAACTATCAAAGATGCACAATCATTTTGTGGAGAGGTCCAACATAGACAGGGACGGTGACACGAGTTTCTTAACTACTTTTAGTGAATATAAATACAACTACATGGCACAACAAAGTTCTTTTATTTCCCGCAAGGGAAACACATAGTTAAGTGTAATGAAATAGAAAAGTCATATTATGTTACTAAAATCGGAGGGAGTAGTGGCAAAACATTTAGCTATATTTAAGGTCTTAATTGGCCTGGCATCCTTCAAAAATTAAGTCACATCTTTAAATTTTGTAGCAAATATTTGTGCTGGTAAGAAGTCTCAGTTTGACTAAGAAGAATGATGAGCACAAGTACTACTATATCAAGCATCAATGTAAAAAGTTGCAGTAGTATGGACTATCGAAGCTTCAATTTTTATTCATGTAATTCTGCTCTTTTATTAGTTCTTACTTTTTGCGCTAATTTATCTTTTCATCCCTTTGCTTAGATTGCTTTTTGTTTGATAGACTATGGAAAACACAAGGGTCAAAACAAACATCTTGAGGATAGCGATAAACACAAGTTTGAGGGTGACATAGTTTGCATGAAAAGTTTGAGCAAGAATCAACTGTTACAGAAGTTGGATGCTAGCACAAGCAAACAGATCAACCTAGGCAAACCTAGGCAAACCTCTGGAATGAGAGAAGAAAGGAGGAATTACCACTAATGGTGATCCATAAGGCCCGATGATCGAAGTATAACGAGGGGTGCTCGTGAGAGGAATGGCTAGATTCAAGGGGGCATTTTGCTGGTGGAAGTGGAAGGGGTAGAGACAGATTTGACTATCCATATGGAGGTAGAAACAACATGCATGAGGCTGTTGGGGATCAAACCATAAATTGGAAGAAAATACCTTTATGATAAGACAAACAATACCCCAACCAATGACGGAAGAAGAGTAGAGATTGCAAAAGTTGTAGCATTGTTGGCGCAATAGGTATCTTTTCTGTTTTTGCATGGAGTTGTACGATAGCTATGTTTTGAATTGTCGTATGGACTTGAGTTGGATGGCCCGATCATCATGTACTTGTTGTATATGGCATACCGCTGGGATTTGTCTTGATTCTTCTCTCATATAGATGATGTTATATACTTCTGCTTGATGTCAACGCCTTTGCTAAATAGTTCTATTAGTTTACTTATCTTTGTGACCATCTTGTACACACTTAATCAACTAAATTCCCACCAATTGTCTTATGCAAAGATGATTTACATGGTGGCAAATTTCTAGGTTGTGCACGAGCTAGAAATAACACATGTTGGTCCACCTTGCTTGCGATTCTCAACAAAGTAAGATCACCTTTCTACATGTTTTGCTTGCGATTCTCAACAAAGTAAGACTACATGTTTTGTTTTCCCATGGCAACGCACGAGCATTCTTACTAGTAATAAATAAATAAGGTGGTAATTAGCTATGTAACAGGCCTTTTCACAATAGGAGTCTCTTAGCACAGCATACCTTAGACAATTTGCTTATGTGAAACAAGGACAGAGATTGGTATTATATCTTAGTTAAGATACGACTCTTACAAGGAGCCATAGGCAAAATCAATTGATAAACTAATCCCATACAAACATGTACATAAAATCATTAAATGTAGATATAATTCTTAAGATACAATGTATTGGACAGTTTTTCTCTTAACATATACCACTATACCTAGGATAACGCGTTAAAATACAATGTATTGTGAAGGGCCTAACATAACACTCCCCAGAAAAAATAATTCTACAACATAATAAATAACACAATGCATAAAATCACATCTAAGTTACTACACACTATGGAGGTAGTAACTTACACTAGTAACATAGCATATGTTACTAATTTAAGTTACTTCCCACTAGGATCAGCCTTAAGGCAATAGCTGGCTCTCCCCTCCCTACCAAATGATGATGCATATGACATTGGCTACTAAAAACATTCCACATTTATATCTCTCTAATATGCGCACATTATTTTTAAATGAATATGGTATACGTAGAACTAGACCATACGAAGGCGCACGTTGTCGCGCCTGTCCTTGTTCAGGAAAAAATGTTTGAAAAAGTTGAGAAAAAGATTCATTTGGTGAAACTTGGAACAGTTTAATTTACAATGTGATGATACATCCTATATAGCATATTTTAGTTAGTTGAGAACTAACATACTCACATAACTTTTTTTGTTTATAATTTCTCTAGATCACATTCATGAGATAATAAAAAAAATGAACGAAACAAAACATTACAAAACAATGATAACTAAAGTGAATAAGAAACAAAGATAAATGAAGTGATACATGATGAACTAAAGAAAGAAGATGCTGAAATATGAAGAAAATAACTGAAAGTTGACTGAAGAGAGGAAATGCACCAAATTGAATTGTGTTTGACATGAGTTCCTGTTATGTGTGATGCAGGATAGGCGTTGAAGTTCCAAAACTAATATCTTAACATATTACTGTTGTTTTGCATATAGAAAAGGGAGGAAAATGAAAACACACTATTATAATCACTGATTGTGTGTGCTTGGTATGGGACCCTGACTGCAGTTTAAGACACTAGTATAATAACCGGCAAAAAGTAAGTGACAAAAAGGGCAAAAATCCATCTGGCAATCATTTTAGATTAACCACTGTCAGGGGAGATGTTGTCTCGCACAAAACTTAGACATACAGCGATCAAAACGACGCCATTTCAGAGCCCCTTTGCGAAAAATCAACACTTATTTAAATAATATATGTGATGCAAAAATACCACACTTGATTCCCGCTTGCTGGCACGAATAAATACCACACTGCCTAGTAGAAGAAATGAAAAATCGCAGCCACGGTATGAACTGCTTGCCCTAGGAAAATGGGGAAAATTTCTGTGTCATCACACTCCCGCTGTTCCGCACCACATCAACTCAAACTTCCAAGCTCCCCCGACATTGTTATGTGTATCTGATCTGCGTGCGAATCGCTGATGACTAGACCCCGTCACAAACTGCAAATTCATGAGGCGAAGTGCTCACGACGCAACCCAAAACAAACGAACTGAGAGCATCTCCACTCGTCTCCCCACAGAGCCCCCACGGCCACTTTTTTTCATCCGGACGGCGAAAAACGGCCCAGTCAGGCCCCCGGTTCCTCGTTTTGGTCCGGATTTGAGCCTATTTTCGTCCGGACTCCCCATGCCATCCTCGGTTTCCCGGGGTCTCTGGGGACTCCGTGAAGCTAAACCAACCGCCCACGCCCACGTGTCTCCTCTTTCGTCCGGATTCCCCGAGCCATCCTCTTTTTCCCAGAAACGCCGCTTGGGGAGCACACGACTTGGAAACTACTCCTCCCCACGCCAAATCTTCCTCCAATCCGGACAAAAATTTCGTCGGATTTGGGCGTGGGGAGCGCCAACGAGTGGGGATGCTCTGAGGCGATGAAGGGACGGGAGGAAAAAGGCAACATACTGAGATCGCCGCGCGGCCAGCATTGCTTCGTCCGTCGTCACTCTCTCTGTGCTAGCCTCTCCGCCATGCCTCTCCATCTCTCTAACTGCAGAAACCTGAACGGGTCGGTTCGGTGACAAAACCGGTAAACCAGACAGACAAAGATAGAAAACCAGAAACACTTTGCCAAGATGCCTGATACGTCTCCAACGTATCGATAATTTCTTATGTTCCATGCTACTTTGTTGATGATACCTACATGTTTTATGCACATTATATGTCATATTTATGCATTTTCTGGAACTAACCTATTAACAAGATGCCGAAGAGCCGGTTGCTGTTTTCTGCTGTTTTTGGTTTCAGAAATCCTAGTAAAGAAATATTCTCGTAATTGGACGAAATCACACGGGGTCCTATTTTTGCACGGAGCTTCCGGAAGACCGAAGAGGAAGGAAGTGGGGCACGGGAGTGGCCACACCATAGGGCGGCGCGGCCCAGGCCCTAGCCGCGCCGGCCTGTGGTGTGGGCCCTCGCGCCGCCTCTTGACCTGCCCTTTCGCCTACTTATAGCCCCCGGCGAAGACCGAGAGCCACGATACGGAAAACCTTCCAGAGACGCCGCCGCCGCGAATCCCATCTCGGGGATTCAGGAGATCGCCTCCGGCACCCTGCCGGAGAGGGATTCATCTCCCGGAGGACTCTTCATCGCCATGATCGCCTCGGAGTGATGAGTGAGTAGTTCACCCCTGGACTATGGGTCCATAGCAGTAGCTAGATGGTCGTCTTCTCCTAATTGTGCTTCATTGTTGGATCTTGTGAGCTGCCTAACATGATCAAGATCATCTATCTTTAATACTATATGTTGTGTTTGTCGGATCCGATGGATAGAGAATACTATGTTATGGTGATTATCAATCTATTGTTTATGTGTTGTTTATGATCTTGCATGCTCTCCGTTATTAGTAGAGGCTCTGGCCAAGTTTGTACTCTTAACTCCAAGAGGGAGTATTTATGCTCGATAGTGGGTTCATGCCTTCATTGACACCTGGGACAGTGACAGAAAGTTCTAAGGTTGTGATGTGCTGTTGCCACTAGGGATAAAACATTGATTCTATGTCTAAGGATGTAGTTGTCGATTACATTACGCACCATACTTAATGCAATTATCTTGTTGCTTAGCAACTTAATACTGAATGGGGTTCGGATGATAACCTGAAGGTGGACTTTTTAGGCATAGATGCAGTTGGATGGCGGTCTATGTACTTTGTCGTAATGCCCAATTAAATCTCACTATATTTATCATATCATGTATATGCATTGTTATGCCCTTCTATTTGTCAATTGCCCGACTGTAATTTGTTCACCCAACATGCTTTATCTTATGGGAGAGACACCTCTAGTGAGCTGTGGACCCCGGTCCTATTCTTTACATAGCATACAATCTTGTTTTTTTGTTTTCTTGCAAACAATCATCTTCCACTCGATACGCTTAATCCTTTGTTACAGCAAGCCGTGAGATTGACAACCTCACCATTTCGTTGGGGCAAAGTACTTTGGTTTTGTTGTGCAGATTCCACGTTGGCGCCGGAATCCCTGGTGTTGCGCCGCATCACATTTCGCCACCATCAACCTTCAACGTGCTTCTTAGCTCCTCCTGGTTCGATTAAACCTTGGTTTCTTTATGAGGGAAAACTTGCTACTGTGCGCATCATACCTTCCTCTTGGGGTTCCCAACGAACGTGTGAGTTACACGCCATCAAGCTCTTTCGCGCGTTGCCGGGAGATCAAGACACGCTGCAAGGGAGTCTCACTTCTCAATCTCTTTACTTTGTTTTTGTCTTGCTTTATTTTATTTACTACTTTGTTTGCTGCACCTAAACAAAACACAAAAAATTAGTTGCTAGTTTTACTTTATTTACTGTCTTGCTCTCTATATCTAAAACACAAAAAAATTAGTTACTTGTCTTTGCCTAGTTTACTTTATTGCTACTAAAATGAGTAATCCTGAAGTTGAAGTTCGTTCTTTTAAGCAACAAGGTGGAGAAAGTTTTAAAGATGCTTGGTATAGAATTAGTAATGCTCATCATAGGTGCATTAAGAAACACTCCACTACTATCCTTCTTAGGAACTTTTATGTTGGTTTATCTAGTTGGAATAGGTATGTTCTTGATACTCTTTCGGAGGCAATTTCCTAGGTACTCCCCTTAGAAGCTAGTTGCATCATTGAGAGTCTAGTTGGAATACCACCTGTTAATGAAGTTAAAATTGAAATCTCTCTTGAAGATGTTATGAAAAAATTGGAAACCATAGAGAAAATTTTTCCAAGTGTTGAAACTAAATTGGGAATGTTATTTGACAAAACTTATGAACTTGATAAATCCTTAGGAGGAATTGATGAAAGAATTAGTGTCCTAGGAACTTGTGTTGTCCATGATAATCAAACCAATAGGATTGATGAACTTGAAAAAGCTATGGGAACCTTGGGTTCAACCTTTTCTTCTCTCAAGTATAATGAGAAAGCTTATGTGGGTAAAGAGCAAAAATTCATGTACGGTGCCTAAACAAAAGAATTATTATAGGCCTAAAATTTCTAAAACCCCTAGCACCACCATAGAAATTTAGATAATGGAGCACCTAAAGTACCCTCTGCAACAAGTTGTGTTTGCATGAAAAATAATAATGTTGATGCTTCTACTCTCGATAATACTTGATTTGCACTTTCTGCGCCTAGCTGAAAGGCGTTAAAGAAAAGCGCTTATGGACAACCCATGTTTTTACTATTTTAATTTTTGTTTTGTTGAGTCTTGGAAGTTGTTTACTACTGTAGCAACCTCTCCTTATCATGTTTTTGTGCCAAGTAAAGTTTCTATGTCAAAGTTGATGTTATATTTGGGATCGCTGCGCAGAAACAGCATTGCTGTCTGTCACGAATCTGGGCACAGGACTCTGTAGAAAATTTGAAAAAATCTGCCAATTTACGAGCGTGATCCTCAGATATGTACGCAACTTTCATTAGTTTTGAGTTTTTCCATTTGAGCAAGTCTGGTGCCATCTTTAAATTCGTCTTTACGGACTGTTCTGTTTTTGACAGATTCTGCCTTTTATTTCGCATTGCCTCTTTTGCTATGTTGGATTTATTTCTTTGATCCATTAATGTCCAGTAGCTTTATGCAATGTCCAGAAGTGTAAAGAATGTTTGTGTCACCTCTGAATGTGTGAATTATTAATTGTGCACTAACCCTCTAATGAGTTTGCTTGAAGTTTGGTGTGAAGGAAGTTTTCAAGGGTCAAGAGAGGAGAATGATATACTATGATCAAGAGGAGTGAAAGCTCTAAGCTTGGGGATGCCCCGTGGTTCACCCTGCATATTTTAAGAAGACTCAAGCGTCTAAGCTTGGGGATGCCCAAGGCATCCCCTTCTTCATCGACATCATCAGGTTCCTCCCCTGAAACTATATTTTTATTCAATCACATCTTGTGTTCTTTACTTGGAGCGTCGGTTTGTTTTTGTTTGTTTTTGTTTGAATAAAATGGATCCTAGCATTCACTTTGTGGGAGAGAGACACGCTCCGCTGTTGCATATGGACAAATATGTCCTTAGGCTTTACTCATAATGTTCAAGGCGAAGTTTCTTCTTCGTTAAATTGTTATATGGTTGGAATTGGAAAATGCTACATGTAGTAATTCTAAAATGTCTTGGATAATGTGATACTTGGCAATTGTTGTGCTCATGTTTAAGCTCTTGCATCATATACTTTGCACCCATTAATGAAGAAATACATAGAGCTTGCTAAAATTGATTTGCATATTTGGTCTCTCTAAGGTCTAGATAATATCTAGTATTGAGTTTTGAACAACAAGGAAGACGGTGTATAGTCTTATAATGTTTACAATATGTCTTTTATGTGAGTTTTGCTGCACCGGTTCATCCTTGAGTTTGCTTCAAATAACCTTGCTAGCCTAAACCTTGTATCGAGAGGAATACTTCTCATGCATCCAAAATCCTTGAGCCAACCACTATGCCATTTGTGTCCACCATACCTACCTACTACATGGTATTTCTGCCATTCCAAAGTAAATTGCTTGAGTGCTACCTTTAAAATTCCATCATTCACCTTTTCAATATATAGCACATGGGACAAAATAGCCTTAAAAACTATCGTACTATTGAATATGTACTTATGCACTTTATCTTTTATTAAGTTGCTTGTTGTGCGATAACCATGGGGAACGCCATCAACTATTGTTGAATATCATGTGAGTTGCTATGCATGTCCGTCTTGTCTGAAGGATCTATCACCTTAGTGGTTGGAGCATGCAAAATTGTTAGAAGAACATTGGGCAGCTAACCAAAGCCATGAATCATGGTTGAAGTTTCAGTTTTGGACATATATCCTCAATCTCATATGAGAATAATAATTGTTGCTACATGCTTATGCATTTAAGAGGAGTCCATTATCTGTTGTTGTTGTCCCGGTATGGATGTCTAAGTTGAGAATAATCAAAAGCGAGAAATCCAAAATGCGAGCATTCTCCTTGAGACCTTTGTACATGCGGCATGGAGGTACCCCTTGTGACACTTGGTTGAAACATGGCATGCAAAGATCCGGTAGTCCAAGCTAAGTAGGACGAGATGCGGGCACTATTAGTATACTATGCATGAGGCTTGCAACTTGTAAGATATAATTTACATAACTCATATGCTTTATTACTACCGTTGACAAAATTGTTTCATGTTTTCAAAATAAAAGCTCTAGCACAAATACAGCAATCGATGCTTTCCTCTTTGAAGGACCATTCTTTTACTTTTATTGTTGAGTCAGTTTACCTATCTCTCCACCTTAAGAAGCAAACACTTGTGTGAACTGTGCATTGATTCCTATATACTTGCATATTGCACTTGTTATATTACTTTATGTTGACAATATCCATGAGATATACATGTTATAAGTTGAAAGCAACCGCTGAAACAATCTTCCTTTGTTTGCTTCAACACCTTTACTTTGATTTATTGCTTTATGAGTTAACTCTTATGCAAGACTTATTGATGCTTGTCTTGAAGTACTATTCATGAAAAGTCTTTGCTATATGATTCCCTTGTTTACTCATGTCATTACTTTTGTTTTGATCGCTGCATTCATTACATATGTTTACAAATAGTATGATCAAGATTATGATGGCATGTCACTTCAGAAATTATCTTTGTTATCGTTTTACCTGCTCGGGACGAGCGAACTAAGCTTGGGGATGCTGATACGTCTCCAACGTATCGATAATTTCTTATGTTCCATGCTACTTTGTTGATGATACATGTTTTATGCACATTATATGTCATATTTATGCATTTTCTGGAACTAACCTATTAACAAGATCTTGAAAGCCAGTTGCTGTTTTCTGCTGTTTTTGGTTTCAGAAATCCTAGTAAGGAAATATTCTTGGAATTGGTGAAATCACCGCCCAGGGTCCTATTTTTGCACGGAGCTTCCGGAAGACCGAAGAGGGAAGGAAGTGGGGCCACGAGGTGGCCACACCATAGGCGGCGCGGCCCGGCCCTGGCCGCGCCGGCTTGTGGTGTGGGCCCCCGCCCGCCTCTTGACCTGCCCTCGCCTACTTATAGCTCCCCGCGAAACCCCGATCGAGAGCCGATACGGAAAACCTTCGACGCCGCCGCCGCGTCCCATCTCGGGGGATTCGAGGAGATCGCCTCCGGCACCCTGGGAGAGGGGATTCATCTCCCGGAGGACTCTTCATCGCCATGATCGCCTCCGGAGTGATGAGTGAGTAGTTCACCCTGGACTATGGGTCCATAGAGTAGCTAGATGGTCGTCTTCTCCTAATTGTGCTTCATTGTTGGATCTTGTGAGCTGCCTAACATGATCAAGATCATTATCTGTAATACTATATGTTGTGTTTGTCGAGATCCGATGGATAGAGAATACTATGTTTATGATTATCAATCTATTGTTTATGTGTTGTTTATGATCTTGCATTCTCTCCGTTATTAGTAGAGGCTCTGGGTTTGCCTCTTAACTCCAAGAGGGAGTATTTACCTGATAGTGGGTTCATGCTTTTCATTGACCTGGGACAGTGAGAAAGTTCTAAGGTTGTGATGTCTGTTGTTGCCACTAGGGATAAAACATTGATTCTATGTCTAAGGATGTAGTTGTGATTACATTACGCACCATACTTAATGCAATTGTCTGTTGCTTGCAACTTAATACTGAATGGGGTTGGGATGATAACCTGGAGGTGGACTTTTTAGGCATAGATGCAGTTGGATGGCGGTCTATACTTTGTAATGCCCAATTAAATCTCACTATATTTATCATATCATGTATATGCATTGTTATGCCCTTCTCTATTGTCAATTGCCCGACTGTAATTTGTTCACCCAACATGCTTTATCTTATGGGAGAGACACCTCTAGTGAACTGTGGACCCCGGTCCTATTCTTTACATAGCATACAATCTCTGCAATTGTATTTCTTTTTTTCTTGCAAACAATCATCTTCCACTCGATACGCTTAATCCTTTGTTACAGCAAGCCGGTGAGATTGACATATGGTGTCTACAGGTGCTTCTATTCTTGTAGATAGTGTTGGGCCTCCAAGAGCAGAGGTTTGTAGAACAGCAGCAAGTTTCCCTTAAGTGGTTACCCAAGGTTTATCGAACTCGAGGGAGGAAGGGGTCAAAGATATCCCTCTCATGCAACCTGCAACCACAAAGCAAGAAGTCTCTTGTGTCCCCAACACACCTAATAGGTGACTAGTTCGGCGAAGAGATAGTGAAATACGGGTGGTATGAATAAATATGAGTAGTACGGCGCTTAAAAGTGCTTCTGGCGTGCATTGATGGTAGTAATAGAAGTAAACATGCGTGTAACAAGCCCAGTAGAAACACGGTAAAACGTTAAACAAGCGGCGATATGATGTTTAGGAACAAGGCCTGAGGGATTGACTTTCACTAGTGGACACTCTCAACATTGATCACATAACAGAATAGATAAATGCATACTCTACACTCTTGTTGGATGATGAACACATTGCGTAGGATTACATGAACCCTCAATGTCGGAGTTAACAAGCTCCACAATTAGATGTTCATATTTAAATAACCTTAGAGTGCAAGAAAGATCGACATGACTAAACCAAGTACTAACATAGCATGCACACTGTCACCTTCACGCCAGTTAGGAGGAATAGATCACATTAATACCATCATAGTAATAGTTAACTTCATAATCTACAAGAGATCATAATCATAACCTACGCCAATGCTCACACGGTGCACACCTTTACACACGTGGAGGAGGAATAGAGTACTTTAATAACATCACTAGAGTAGCACATAGATGAATAGTGATACAAAACTCATATGAATCTCAATCATGTAAGGCAGCTCATGAGATCATTGTATTGAAGTACATAGGAGAGAGATGAACCACATAGCTACGGTACAGCCCCGAGCCTCGATGGAGAACTACTCCCTCCTCATGGGAGACGGTGATGAAGATGGCGGTAGATGGCAGCGGTGTCGATGGAGAAGCCTTCCGGGGGCACTTCCCCGTCCGGCAGGGTGCCGGAACAGAGACTCTGTCCCCCAGATCTTGGCCCGCGATGGCGGCGGCTCTGGAAGGTTTCGCGTCACCGTGGCTTCTTCTCGTAAGGGTTTTCGATACGGGCTTTATATAGGCGAAAAGGGCCGTGGAGGGGCACCGGGGTGCCTCACCACCAGTGGCGCGGCCAGGCCGGCCGCGCCCGGAGTGTGGTGTGGGCCCCCAGCCCATCTCCTGCCCCTCTTCGGTGATCTGAAGCTTCCGGGAAAAATAGGAACCTGGCGTTGATTTCGTCCAATTCCGAGAATATTTCGTTACTAAGATTTCTGAAACCAAAAACACAAGAAAACAGGAACGCACTTCGGCATCTTGTTAATAGGTTAGTTCCAGAAAATGCACAAATATGACATAAAGTGTGCATAAAACATGTAGGTATCATCAATAAAGTAGCATGGAACATAAGAAATTATCGATACGTTGGAGACGTATCAGCATCCCCAAGCTTAGTTCTGCTCGTCCCGAGCAGGTAAAACGATAACAAAGATAATTTCTGAAGTGACATGCCATCATAATCTTGACATACTATTTGTAAACATATGTAATGAATGCAGCGATCAAAACAATGGTAATGACATGAGTAAACAACTGAATCATAAAGCAATGACTTTTCATGAATAGCACTTTCAAGACAGGCATCAATAAGTCTTGCATAAGAGTTAACTCATAAAGCAATAAATCAAAGTAAAGGTGTTGAAGCAACACAAAGGAAGATTAAGTTTCAGCGGTTGCTTTCAACTTATAACATGTATATCTCATGGATAATTGTCAACATAGAGTAATATAACAAATGCAATAAGCAAGTATGTAGGAATCAATGCAGAACACAAGTGTTTGCTTCTTAAGGTGGAGAGAGATAGGTAAACTGACTCAACAATAAAAGTAAAAGGAAGGTCCTTCAAAGAGGAAAGCATCGATTGCTATATTTGTGCTAGAGCTTTTTATTTTGAAAACATAAAGAGAGCATAAAAGTAAAGTTTTGAGAGGTGTTTGTTGTTGTCAACGATAGTGACGGGTACTCTAACCCCCTTGCCAGACAAACCTTCAAAGGAGCGGCTCCCATTTTATTTTTTTTTGGGTGGCACTCCTTCCAACCTTTCTTTCACAAACCATGGCTAACCGGATCCTCGGGTGCCTGCCAACAATCTCATACCATGAAGGAGTGCCTTTTTATTTTAGTTTTATTATGATGACACTCCTCCCCACCTTTGCTTTCTCAAGCCATGGCTAACCTCTATAAGGGTTTTTAGGTCAGGACCTTTAAATAGGCGAAAGGGGAGCCTCGGAGGGGCACCAGGGTGCCCTCACCACCAGGTGGCGCGGCCAGGCCTGGCCCCGCGCCCAGGTGTGGTGTGGGGCCCCCATGGCCCATCTCTGGCCCCTCTTCGGTGATCTGGAAGCTTCCGGGAAAAATAGGAACCTGGGCGTTGATTTCGTCCAATTCCGAGAATATTTTGTTACTAGGATTTCTGAAACCAAAAACAGCAGAAAACACAACTCGCTCTTCGGCATCTTGTTAATAGGTTAGTTCCAGAAAATGCGTAAATACGACATATAATGTGCATAAAACATGTAGGTATCATCAATAAAGTAGCATGGAACATAAGAAATTATCGATACGTTGGAGACGTATCAACATCCCCAAGCTTAGTTTGCTCGTACGAGCAGGTAAAACGATAACAAGGATAATTTCCAAGTGACATGCCATCATAACCTTGATCATACTATTTGTAAACATATGTAATGAATGCAGCGATCAAAACAATGGTAATGACATGAGTAAACAACTGAATCATAAAGCAAAGACTTTTCATGAATAGTACTTCAAGACAAGCATAAATAAGTCTTGCATAAGAGTTAACTCATAAAGCAATAAATCAAAGTAAAGGTATTGAAGCAACACAAAGGAAGATTAAGTTTCAGCGGTTGCTTTCAACTTATAACATGTATATCTCATGGATATTGTCAACATAAAGTAATATAACAAGTGCAATATGCAAGTATGTAGGAATCAATGCAGAGTTCACACAAGTGTTTGCTTCTTAAGGTGGAGGAGATAGGTAAACTGACTCAACAATAAAAGCAAAAAGAAAGGTCCTTCAAAGAGGAAAGCATCGATTGTTGTATTTGTGCTAGAGCTTTTATTTTGAAAACAAGAAACAATTTTGTCAACGGTAGTAATAAAGCATATGAGTTATGTAAATTATATCTTACAAGTTGCAAGCCTCATGCATAGTATACTAATAGTGCCCGCACTTCGTCCTACTTAGCTTGGACTACCGGATCTTTGCATGCCATGTTTCAACCAAGTGTCACAAGGGGTACCTCCATGCCGCCTGTACAAAGGTCTAAGGAGAAAGCTCGCATTTTGGATTTCTCGCTTTTGATTATTCTCAACTTAGACATCCATACCGGGACAACATGGACAAGAGATAATGGACTCCTCTTAAATGCATAAGCATGTAGCAACAATTATTATTCTCATATGAGATTGAGGATATATGTCCAAACTGAAACTTCAACCATGATTCATGGCTTTGGTTAGCGGCCCAATGTTCTTCTCTAACAATTTTGCATGCTCCAACCACTAAAATGATAGATCCTTCAGACAAGACGGACATGCATAGCAACTCACATGATATTCAACAATAGTTGATGGCGTTCCCCGAAGCATGGTTATCGCACAACAAGCAACTTAATAAAAGATAAAGTGCATAAGTACATATTCAATACTACAATAGTTTTTAAGGCTATTTTGTCCCATGAGCTATATATTGCAATGGTGAATGATGGAATTTTAAAGGTAGCACTCAAGCAATTTACTTTGGAATGGCGGAGAAATACCATGTAGTAGGTAGGTATGGTGGACACAAATGGCATAGTAGTTGGCTCAAGATTTTGGATGCATGAAGTATTCCCTCTCGATACAAGGTTTAGGCTAGCAAGGTTATTTGAAGCAAACTCAAGGATGAACCGGTGCAGCAAAACTCACATAAAAGACATATTGTAAACATTATAAGACTCTACACGTCTTCCTTGTTGTTCAAACTCAATACTAGAAATTATCTAGACCTTAGAGAGACCAATTATGCAAACCAAATTTTAGCTCTATGTATTTCTTCATTAATAGGTGCAAAGTATATAGGCAAGAGCTTAAACATGAGCACAACAATTGCCAGTATCACATTATCAAGACATTTTACAATTACTACATGTAGCATTTCCAATTCCAACCATATAACAATTTAACGAAGAAACTTCGCCATGAACATTAAAAGCTAAGAACACATGTGTTCATATGAACCAGCGGAGCGTGTCTCTCTCCCACACAAGGATGAACTTATTCAGAGAACTAAGATAACAAAACAAAAACAAAAATAAAAGCACACAGACGCTCCAAGTAAAGTACATAAGATGTGACCGAATAAAAATATAGTTTCACTAGAAGAAACCTGATAAGTTGTCGATGAAGAAGGGGATGCCTTGGGCATCCCCAAGCTTAGATGCTTGAGCCTTCTTAAAATATGCAGGGATGAACCACCGGGCATCCCCAAGCAGACCTTTCACTCTTCTCGATCACATTATATCACCCTCTTCTATTGACCCTTGAAAACTTCCTTCACACCAAACTTCAAGCAAACTCATTAGAGGGTTAGTGCACAATCAAAATTCACATGTTCAGAGGTGACACAATCATTCTTTACACTTCTGGACATTGCACAAAACTTCTGAAAGTTAATGGAACAAAGAAACTCATTCAACTTAACAAAAGCGGCAATGCGAAATAAAAGGCAGAATCTGTCAAAACAGAACAGTCCGTGAAGATGAATTTTAAGATGGCACCAGACTTGCTCAAATGGAAAAACTCAAAACTAATGAAAGTTGCGTACATATCTGAGGATCACGCTCGTAAATTGGCAGATTTTTTCGAATTTCTACAGAGACTTGTGCCCAGATTCGTGAACCAGCAATGCTGTTTCTGCGCAGCGATCCCAAATATAACATCAACTTTAACATAGAAACTTTACTTGGCACAAAAACATGATAAGGAGAGGTTGCTACAGTATTAAACAACTTCCAAGACTCAAATATAAAACAATGTACTGTAGTAAAAAAACACATGGGTTATCTCCCAAGAAGTTCTTTTCTTTATAGCCATTAAGATGGGCTCAGCAGTTTTAATGATGCACTCGCAAGAAATAGTATTTGAAGCAAAAGAGAGCATAAAGAGGCAAATTCAAAACAAATTTAAGCCTAACATGCTTCCTATGCATAGGAATCTTGTAAATAAACAAGTTCATGAAGAGCAAAGTAACAAGCATAGGAAGATAAAACAAGTATAGCTTCAAAAATTTCAGCACATAGAGAGGTGTTTTAGTAACATGAAAATTTTTACAACCATATTTTCCTCTCTCATAATAACTTTCAGTAGCAACATGAGCAAACTCAACAATATAACTATCACATAAAGCATTCTTATCATGAGTCTCATGCATAAAATAATTACTACTCCCAACATAAGCATAGTCATTCTTATTAATTGTAGTGGGAGCAAATTCAACAAAGTAGCTATCAAATATAGGAGGTATATTGTAATCATAATCAAATTTATCCTCCATAACAGGTGGTAACAAAAGACTACTATCATTATAATCATCATAAATGGGAGGCAAAGTATCATCAAAATAAATTTTCTCCTCAATGCTTGGGGGACTAAAAATATCATGCTCATCAAAGCCAGCTTCCCCAAGTTTAGAATTTTCCATAGCATTAGCAACAATAGTGTTCAAAGCATTCATATTAATATGTTCCATGGGTTTTTAATTTTCGCATCAAACCATCCATGTCTTAAATCAGGAAATAGAATAAAAAGGTCATTGTTGTCCATTATGCCTAACTAGTGTAAACAAGAAACCAAATGTCGCAATTGCAGAGTCTAAAGGAAATAGCTTCGAGCACACACACAATGGCGCAAAATGCCTCCCTGGAAAGTATGAGTGACTTTTACCTTTCCTCCCCCAACGGCGCCAGAAAAGTGCTTGATGTCTACGGGTGCTTCTATTCTTGTAGACAGTGTTGGGCCTCCAAGCGCAGAGGTTTGTAGAACAGCGGCAAGTTTCCCTTAAGTGGATTACCCAAGGTTTATCGAACTCAGGGAGGAAGAGGTCAAAGATATCCCTCTCATGCAACCTGCAACCACAAAGCAAGAAGTCTCTTGTGTCCCCAACACACCTAGTAGGTGCACTAGTTCGGCGAAGAGATAGTGAAATACAAGTGGTATGAATGAATATGAGCAGTAGTACGGCGCCAGAAAAGTGCTTGCTGGCGTGCAGTTGATGGTAGTAATATTGCGGGAAGTAAACCATGCGGATTATACGTTCTGAGACGTATCGATAATTCTTATGTTCCATGCTACTTTATTGATGATACCTACATGTTTTATGCACATTATATGTCATATTTATGCATTTTCTGGAACTAACCTATTAACAAGATGCCGAAGAGCCAGTTGTGTTTTCGCTGTTTTGGTTTCGAAATCCTAGTAAGGAAATATTCTCGGAATTGGACGAAATCTTCGCCAAGGGTCCTATTTTTGCACGAAGCTTCCGAAGACCGAAGGAGATAACGAAGTGGGCGACGGGCGCGCCGCCCATAGGGCGGCGCGGCCGGAGGGCCCGCCCGCCCTATGGTGTGGGCCCCCGTCGGCTGACCTACCCTTCCGCCTACTTAAAGCCTCCGTCGCAAAACCCCAAGATCGAGAGCCACGATACGGAAAACCTTCGAGACGCCGCGCCGCGTCCCATCTCGGGATTCAGGAGATCGCTCTCCGGCACCTGCCGGAGAGGGGATTCTCGGAGGACTCTTCATCGCCATGATCGCCTCCGGAGTGATGAGTGAGTAGTTCACCCTGGACCATGGGTCCATAGCGGTAGCTAGATGGTCGTCTTCTCCTTGTTGTGCTTCATTGTTGGATCTTGTGAGCTGCCTAACATGATCAAGATCATCTATCGTAATACTATATGTTGTGTTTGTCGGGATCCGATGGATAGAGAATACTATGTTATGGTGATTATCAATCTATTGTTTATGTGTTGTTTATGATCTTGCATGCTCTCCGTTATTAGTAGAGGCTCTGGCCAAGTTTTTGCTCTTAACTCCAAGAGGGAGTATTTATGCTCGATAGTGGGTTCATGCCTTCATTGACACATGGGATCGTGACAGTAGGTTCTAAGGTTGTGATGTCTTTGTTGCCACTAGGGATAAAACATTGATTCTATGTCTAAGGATGTAGTTGTCGATTACATTACGCACCATACTTAATGCAATTGTCTGTTGCTTTGCAACTTAATACTGGATGGGGTTCGGATGATAACCTGAAGGTGGACTTTTTAGGCATAGATGCAGTTGGATGGCGGTCTATGTACTTTGTCGTAATGCCCGGATTAAATCTCACTATATTTATCATATCATGTATATGCATTGTTATGCCCTTCTCTATTTGTCAATTGCCACTGTAATTTGTTCACCCAACATGCTTTTATCTTATGGGAGAGACACCTCTAGTGACTGTGGACCCGGTCCTATTCTTTACATAGCATACAATCTACTTGCAATTGTGTTTTTCTGTTTTCTTTGCAAACATCTTCCACTCGATACGCTTAATCCTTTGTTATAGCAAGCCGGTGAGATTGACAACCTCACTGTTTCGTTGGGAAAGTACTTGGGTTGTGTTGTGCGGGTTCCACGTTGGCGCCGAAATCCCTGCTGTTGCGCCGCATCACATTTCGCCACCATCAACCTTCAACGTGCTTCTTGGCTCCTCCTGGTTCGATCAACCTTGGTTTCTTTCTGAGGGAAAACTTGCCACTGTGCGCATCATACCTTCCTCTTGGGGTTCCCAACGGACGTGTACATCTCGCGCATCAAGCCTGTTTTTGGCGCCGTTGCCGGGGAGATGAAGACACGCTGCAAGGGAGTCTCCACTTCTCAATCTCTTTACTTTGTTTTTGTCTTGCTTTATTTTATTACTACTTTGTTTGCTGCACCTAAACAAAACACAAAAAAAATTAGTTGCTAGTTTTACTTTATTTACTGTCTTGCTCTCTAAATCAAAACACAAAAAAATTAGTTACTTGCATTTACTTTATCTAGTTTGTTTTATTTTACTGCTACTAAAATGAGTAATCCTGAAGTTGAAGTTCGTTCTTTTAAGCAACAAGGTGGAGAAAGTTTTAAAGATGCTTGGTATAGAATTAGTAATGCTCATCAAAGGTGCATTAAGAAACACTCCACCACTATCCTTCTTAGGAACTTTTATGTTGGTTTATCTAGTTGGAATAGATATGTTCTTGATACTCTTTCGGGAGGTAATTTCCTAGGTACTCCCGCTTTAGAAGCTAGTTGCATCATTGAGAGTCTAGTTGGAATACCACCTGTTAATGAAGTTAAAATTGAAATCTCTCTTGAGGATGTTATGAAAAAATTGGAAACCATAGAGAAAATTTTCCAAGTATTGAAACTAAATTGGAAATGTTATTGGATAAAACTGATGAACTTGATAAATCCCTAGGAGGAATTGATGAAAGAATTAGTGTCCTAGGAACTTGTGTTGTCAATGATAATCAAACCAATAGGATTGATGAACTTGAAAAAGCTATGGGAACCTTGGGTTCAACCTTTTCTTCTCTCAAGTATAATGAGAAAGCTTATGTGGGTAAAGAGCAAAAATTCATGTACGCCTCTAAAGTGCCTAAACAAAAGAATTATTATAGGCCTAAAATTTCTAAAACCCCTAGCACCACCATAGAGAATTTAGATAATGGAGCACCTAAAGCACCCTCTGCAACAAGTTGTGTTTGCATGAAAAATAATAATGTTGATGCTTCTACTCTCGATGTTACTTGATTTGCACTTTCTGCGCCTAGCTGAAAGGCGTTAAAGAAAAGCATGGGAGACAACCCATGTTTTACAGCAATTTTTTGTTTTGTTGAGTCTTGGAAGTTGTTTACTACTGTAGCAACCTCTCCTTATCATATTTTTGTGCCAAGTAAATTTTCTATGTCAAAGTTGATGTTATATTTGGGATCGCTGCGCAGAAACAGCATTGCTGTCTGTCAGAATCTGGGCACAGTTCTCTGTAGAAAATTTGAAAAATCTGCCAATTTACGAGCGTGATCCTCTGATATGTACGCAACTTTCATTAGTTTTGAGTTTTTCCATTTGAGCAAGTCTGGTGCCATCTTTAAATTCGTCTTTACGGACTGTTCTGTTTTTGACAGATTCTGCCTTTTATTTCGCATTGCCTCTTTTGCTATGTTGGATTTATTTCTTTGATCCATTAATGTCCAGTAGCTTTATGCAATGTCCAGAAGTGTAAAGAATGATTGTGCCACCTCTGAACATGTGAATTATTAATTGTGCACTAACCCTCTAATGAGTTTGCTTGAAGTTTGGTGTGAAGGAAGTTTTCAAGGGTCAAGAGAGGAGTATGATATACTATGATCAAGAGGAGTGAAAGCTCTAAGCTTGGGGATGCCCCCGTGGTTCACCCATATTTTAAGAAGACTCAAGCGTCTAAGCTTGGGGATGCCCAAGGCATCCCCTTCTTCATCGACAACATCATCAGGTTCCTCCCCTGAAACTATATTTTTATTCAATCACATCTTTTGTTCTTTACTTGGAGCGTCGGTTTGTTTTTGTTTTTGTTTTTGTTTGAATAAAATGGATCCTAGCATTCACTTTGTGGGAGAGAGACACGCTCCGCTGTTGCATATGGACAAATATGTCCTTAGGCTTTACTCATAATGTTCAAGGCGAAGTTTCTTCTTCGTTAAATTGTTATATGGTTGGAATTGGAAAATGCTACATGTAGTAATTCTAAAATGTCTTGGATAATGTGATACTTGGCAATTGTTGTGCTCATGTTTAAGCTCTTGCATCATATGCTTTGCACCCATTAATGAAGAAATACATAGAGCTTGCTAAAATTTGATTTGCATATTTGGTCTCTCTAAGGTCTAGATAATATCTAGTATTGAGTTTTGAACAACAAGGAAGACGGTGTAGAGTCTTATAATGTTTACAATATGTCTTTTATGTGAGTTTTGCTGCACCTGTTCATCCTTGAGTTTGCTTCAAATAACCTTGCTAGCCTAAACCTTGTATCGAGAGGGAATACTTCTCATGCATCCAAAATCCTTGAGCCAACTACTATGCCATTTGTGTCCACCATACCTACCTACTACATGGTATTTCTCCGCCATTCCAAAGTAAATTGCTTGAGTGCTACCTTTAAAATTCCATCATTCACCTTTGGAATATATAGCTCATGGGACAAAATAGCCTTAAAAACTATCGTAGTATTGAATATGTACTTATGCACTTTATCTTTTATTAAGTTGCTTGTTGTGCGATAACCATGCTTCTGGGGAACGCCATCAACTATTGTTGAATATCATGTGAGTTGCTATGCATGTCCGTCTTGTCTGAAGGATCTATCATTTTAGTGGTTGGAGCATGCAAAATTGTTAGAGAAGAACATTGGGCGCTAACTAAAGCCATGAATCATGGTTGAAGTTTCAGTTTTGGACATATATCCTCAATCTCGTATGAGAATAATAATCATTGCTACATGCTTATGCATTTAAGAGAGTCCATTATCTGTTGTCCATGTTGTCCCGGTATGGATGTCTAAGTTGAGAATAATCAAAGCGAGAAATCCAAAATGCGAGCTTTCTCCTTAGACCTTGTACAGGCGGCATGGAGGTACCCCTTTGTGACACTTGGTTGAAACATGGCATGCAAAGATCCGGTAGTCCAAGCTAAGTAGGACGAGGTGCGGGCACTATTAGTATACTATGCATGAGGCTTGCAACTTGTAAGATATAATTTACATAACTCATATGCTTTATTACTACCGTTGACAAAATTGTTTCTTGTTTTCAAAATAAAAGCTCTAGCACAAATACAACAATCGATGCTTTCCTCTTTGAAGGACCTTTCTTTTACTTTTATTGTTGAGTCAGTTTACCTATCTCCTTCCACCTAAGAAGCAAACACTTGTGTGAACTTTGCATTGATTCCTACATACTTGCATATTGCACTTGTTATACTACTTTATGTTGACAATATCCATGAGATATACATGTTATAAGTTGAAAGCAACTGCTGAAACTTAATCTTCCTTTGTGTTGCTTCAATACCTTTACTTTGATTTATTGCTTTATGAGTTAACTCTTATGCAAGACTTATTGATGCTTGTCTTGAAGTACTATTCATGAAAAGTCTTTGCTATATGATTCACTTGTTAACTCATGTCATTACCTTTGTTTTGATCGCTGCATTCATTACATATGTTTACAAATAGTATGATCAAGATTATGATGGCATGTCACTTCAGAAATTATCTTTGTTATCGTTTTACCTGCTCGGGACTAAGCTTGGGGATGCTGATACGTCTCCGACGTATCGATAATTTCTTATGTTCCATGCTACTTTATTGATGATACCTACATCTTTTATGCACATTATATGTCATATTTATGCATTTTCTGGAACTAACCTATTAACAAGATGCCGAAGAGCCAGTTGCTGTTTTTTTGGTTTCAGAAATCCTAGTAAGGAAATATTCTCGGAATTGGACGAAATCTTCGCCAAGGGTCCTATTTTTGCACGAAGCTTCCAGAAGACCGAAGAGATAACGAAGTGGGGCGACGAGGCGCCGCCACCATAGGGCCGCGCAGCAGGAGGGGGCCGCGCCGCCCTATGGTGTGGGCCCTCGTCAGCCCCGACCTACCCTTCCGCCTACTTAAAGCCTCCGTCGCGAAACCCCCGAGAGCCACGATACGGAAAACCTTCCAGGAGACGCCGCCGCCGCGAATCCCATCTCGGGGGATTCAGGAGATCGCCTCCGGCACCCTGCCGGAGAGGGGATTCATCTCCCGGAGGACTCTTCATCGCCATGATCGCCTCCGGAGTGATGAGTGAGTAGTTCACCCCTGGACCATGGGTCCATAGCAGTAGCTAGATGGTCGTCTTCTCCTTGTTGTGCTTCATTGTTGGATCTTGTGAGCTGCCTAACATGATCAAGATCATCTATCTGTAATACTATATGTTGTGTTTGTCGGGATCCGATGGATAGAGAATACTATGTTATGGTGATTATCAATCTATTGTTTATGTGTTGTTTATGATCTTGCATGCTCTCCGTTATTAGTAGAGGCTCTGGCCAAGTTTTTGCTCTTAACTCCAAGAGGGAGTATTTATGCTCGATAGTGGGTTCATGCCTTCATTGACACCTGGGACAGTGACAGAAAGTTCTAAGGTTGTGATGTGCTGTTGCCACTAGGGATAAAACATTGATTCTATGTCTAAGGATGTAGTTGTCGATTACATTACGCACCATACTTAATGCAATTGTCTGTTGCTTACTTGCAGAATGGGGTTCGGATGATAACCTGAAGGTGGACTTTTTAGGCATAGATGCAGTTGGATGGCGGTCTATGTACTTTGTCGTAATGCCCGGATTAAATCTCACTATATTTATCATATCATGTATATGCATTGTTATGCCCTTCTCTATTTGTCAATTGCCCGACTGTAATTTGTTCACCCAACATGCTTTATCTTATGGGAGAGACACCTCTAGTGAACTGTGGACCCCGGTCCTATTCTTTACATAGCATACAATCTACTGCAATTGTGTTTTACTGTTTTCTTTGCAAACATCTTCCACTCGATACGCTTAATCCTTTGTTACAGCAAGCCGGTGAGATTGACAACCTCACTGTTTCGTTGGGGCAAAGTACTTGGGTTGTGTTGTGCAGGTTCCACGTTAGCGCCGGAATCCCTGTTGTTGCGCATCACATTTCGCCACCATCAACCTTCAACGTGCTTCTTGGCTCCTCCTGGTTCGATCAACCTTGGTTTCTTTTGAGGGAAAACTTGCCACTGTGCGCATCATACCTTCCTCTTGGGGTTCCCAACGGACGTGTACATCTACGCGCAGCGATAGTAATGTGATAAAACAGTAACAAGCAGCGATAGCATATTTAGGAACAAGGCCTAGGGAATAGACTTTCACTAGTGGACACTCTCAACATTGATCACATAACAGAATAGATAAATGCATACTCTACACTCTTTTGTTGGATGATGGACACCACTAACTGTGTAGGATTACACGAACCCTCAATGCCGGAGTTAACAAGCTCCACAGTATTCGATATTCATGTTTAAGTAACCTTAGAGTGCAAGATAGATCAACACAATTACACCAAGAACTAACATAGCATGCACACTGTCACCTTCACGCTTACACACGTGGAGGAGGAATAAAACTACTTTAATAACATCACTAGAGTAGCACATAGATAATAGTGATACAAAACTCATATGAATCTCAATCATGTAAGGCAGCTCATGAGATCATTGTATTGAAGTACATAGGAGAGATTAACCACATAGCTACCGGTACAGCCCCGAGCCTCGATGGAGAACTACTCCCTCCTCATGGGACAGCAGCGTTGATGAAGATGGCGGTGAAGATGGCAGCGGTGTCGATGGAGAAGCCTTCCGGGGCACTTCCCCGCTCCGGCAGGGTGCCGGAACAGAGACTCCTGTCCCCCGGATCTTGGCTTCGCGATGGCGGCGGCTCTTGGTGATAGAGCTTCGGGAAAAATAGGAACCTGGGCGTTGATTTCGTCCAATTGAGAATATTTCGTTACTAGGATTTCTGAAACCAAAAACAGCAGAAAACGGGCACTTGGCATCTTGTTAATAGGTTAGTTCCAAAAAATGCACGAATATGACATAAAGTGTGCATAAAACATGTAGGTATCATCAATAAAGTAGCATGGAACATAGAAATTATCGATACGTCGGAGACGTATCAGCATCCCCAAGCTTAGTTCTGCTCGTCCCGGCAGGTAAAACGATAACAAAGATAATTTCTGAAGTGACATGCCATCATAATCTTGATCATACTATTTGTAAACATATGTAATGAATGCAGCGATCAAAACAATGGTAATGACATGAGTAAACAACTGAATCATAAAGCAAAGACTTTTCATGAATAGTACTTCAAGACAAGCATAAATAAGTCTTGCATAAGAGTTAACTCATAAAGCAATAAATCAAAGTAAAGGTGTTGAAGCAACACAAAGGAAGATTAAGTTTCAGCGGTTGCTTTCAACTTATAACATGTATATCTCATGGATATTGTCAACATAAAGTAATATAACAAGTGCAATATGCAAGTATGTAGGAATCAATGCACAGTTCACACAAGTGTTTGCTTCTTAAGGTGGAGGAAAATAGGTAAACTGACTCAACAATAAAAGTAAAAGAATGGTCCTTCAAAGAGGAAAGCATCGATTGCTATATTTGTGCTAGAGCTTTTATTTTGAAAACATAAAGAGAGCATAAAAATAAAGTTTTGAGAGGTGTTTGTTGTTGTCAACGAATGGTAGTGGGCACTCTAACCCCCTTGCCAGACAAACCTTCAAAGAGCGGCTCCCATTTTATTTTATTTTTGGGTGGCACTCCTTCCAACCTTTCTTTCACAAACCATGGCTAACCGAATCCTCGGGTGCCTGCCAACAATCTCATACCATGAAGGAGTGCCTTTTTATTTTAGTTTTATTATGATGACACTCCTCCCCACCTTTGCTTTCTCAAGCCATGGCTAACCGAATCCTTCGGGTGCCGTCCAACAATCACATACCATGGAGGAGTGTCTATTTTTGTTAATTAATTTGGGACTGGGAATCCATTGCCAGCTCTTTTTGCAAAATTATTGGATAAGCGGATGAAGCCACTAGTCCATTGGTGAAAGTTGCCCAACAAGATTGAAAGATAAACACCACATACTTCCCCATGAGCTATAAAACATTGACACAAATAAGAGGTAATAACTTTTGAATTGTTTAAAGGTAGCACTCAAGCAATTTACTTTGGAATGGCAGAGAAATACCATGTAGTAGGTAGGTATGGTGGACACAAATGGCATGAATATTGGCTCAAGTATTTGGATGCATGAGAAGTATTCCTCTCTATACAAGGTTTAGGCTAGCAAGGTTATTTGAAGCAAACTCAAGGATGAACTGGTGCAGCAAGACTCACATATAAACATATTGTAAGCATTATAAGACTTACATCGTCTTCCTTGTTGTTCAAAACTCAATACTAGAAATTATCTAGACCTTAGAGAGACCAATTATGCAAACCAAATTTTAGCATGCTCTATGTATTTCTTCACTAATGGGTGCAAAGTATATGATGCAAGAGCTTAAACATGAGCACAACAATTGCCAAGTATCACATTATCCAAGACATTTTAGCAATTACTACATGTAGCATTTTCCAATTCCATATAACAATTTAACGAAGAAGAAACTTCGCCATGAATATTATGAGCTAAGAACACATGTGTTCATACGAACCAGCGGAGCGTGTCTCTCTCCCACACAAGGATGAACTTATTCAGAGAATAAAAATAACAAAACAAAAATAAAAGCACACACAGACGCTCCAAGTAAAGTACATAAGATGTGACCGAATAAAAATATAGTTTCAAGAGAAGGAACCTGATACTTTGTCGATGAAGAAGGGGATGCCTTGGGCATCCCCAAGCTTAGACGCTTGAGTCTTCTTAAAATATGCAGGGGTGAACCACGGGGGCATCCCCAAGCTTAGAGCTTTCACTCCTCTTGATCATAGTATATCATTCTCCTCTCTTGACCCTTGAAAACTTCCTTCACACCAAACTTCAAGCAAACTCATTAGAGGGTTAGTGCACAATTAATAATTCACATGTTCAGAGGTGGCACAATCATTCTTTTCACTTCTGGACATTGCATAAAGCTACTGGACATTAATGGATCAAAGAAATAAATCCAACATAGCAGAAAGAGGCAATGCGAAATAAAAGGCAGAATCTGTCAAAAACAGAACAGTCCGTAAAGACGAATTTAAAGATGGCACCAGACTTGCTCAAACGGAAAAACTCAAAACTAATGAAAGTTGCGTACATATCTGAGGATCACGCTCGTAAATTGGCAGATTTTTTCGAATTTTCTACAGAGGCCTGTGCCCAGATTCGTGACAGACAGCAATGCTGTTTCTGCGCAGCGATCCCAAATATAACATCAACTTTGACATAGAAACTTTACTTGGCACAAAAACATGATAAGGAGAGGTTGCTACAGTAGTAAAAAACTTCCAAGACTCAACAAAACAAAAATTGCTGTAGTAAAATAAACACATGGGTTATCTCCCAAGAAGTTCTTTCTTTATAGCCATTAAGATGGGCTCAGCAGGTTTAATGATGCACTCGCAAGAAATAGAAGTTGAAGCAAAAGAGAGCATCAAGAGGCAAATTCAAAACACATTTAAGTCTAACATGCTTCCTATGCATAGGAATCTTGTAAATAAACAAGTTCATGAAGAGCAAAGTAACAAGCATAGGAAGATAAAACAAGTGTAACTTCAAAAATTTCAGCACATAGAGAGGTGTTTTAGTAACATGAAAATTTTTACAACCATATTTTCCTCTCTCATAATAACTTTCAGTAGCATCATGAGCAAACTCAACAATATAACTATCACTTAAAGCATTCTTATCATGAGTCTCATGCATAAAATAATTACTACTCCCAACATAGGCATAGTCATTCTTATTAATTGTAGTGGGAGCAAATTCAACAAAGTAGCTATCAAATATAGGAGGTATATTGTAATCATAATCAAATTTATCCTCCATAACAGGTGGTAACAAAAGACTACTATCATTATAATCATCATAAATGGGAGGCAAAGTATCATCAAAGTAAATTTTCTCCTCAATGCTTGGGGGACTAAAAATATCATGCTCATCAAAGCCAGCTTCCCCAAGCTTAGAATTTTCCATAGCATTAGCAACAATAGTGTTCAAAGCATTCATATTAATATGTTCCATGGGTTTTTAATTTTCGCATCAAACCATCCATGTCTTAAATCAGGAAATAGAATAAGAAGCTCTTTGTTGTCCATTATGCCTAACTAGTGTAAACAAGAAACCAAATGTCGCAATTGCAGAGTCTAAAGGAAATAGCTTCGAGCACACACACAATGGCGCCAGGTACTGTTACCTGGAGTATGAGTGCCTTTTACCTTTCCTCCCCGGCAACGGCGCCAGAAAAGTGCTTGGCGCGTAGTTGACGAGGGAGGAAAAGTGCTTAGTTGCCGGGCTTGCCAATGTGTGAGTGCCGTTTACCTTCCCTCCCCGGCAACGGCGCCAGAAAAGTGCTTGGTGTCTACGGGTGCTTCTATTCTTGTAGACAGTGTTGGGCCTCCAAGAGCAGAGGTTTGTAGAACAGCAGCAAGTTTCCCTTAAGTGGATTACCCAAGGTTTATCGAACTCAGGGAGGAAGAGGTCAAAGATATCCCTCTCATGCAACCCTGCAACCACAAAGCAAGAAGTCTCTTGTGTCCCCAATACACCTAATAGGTGCACTAGTTCGACGAAGAGATAGTGAAATACAGGTGGTATGAATAAATATGAGCAGTAGTACGGCGCCAGAAAAGTGCTTGCTGGCGTGCATTGATGGTAGTAATATTGCAAGTAAACATGCGGTAGTAACACAGCAGTAGAAACACATAAAACATAAACAAGCAGCGATAGCGATATTTAGGAACAAGGCCTAGGGATTAGACTTTCACTAGTGGACACTCTCAACATTGATCACATAACAGAATAGATAAATGCATACTCTACACTCTCTTGTTGGATGATGAACACATTGCGTAGGATTACACGAACCCTCAATGCCGGAGTTAACAAGCTCCACAATTAGATGTTCATATTTAAATAACCTTAGAGTGCAAGAAAGATCGACATGACTAAACCAAGTACTAACATAGCATGCACACTGTCACCTTCACGCCAGTTAGGAGGAATAGATCACATTAATACCATCATAGTAATAGTTAACTTCATAATCTACAAGAGATCATAATCATAGCCTATGCCAAGTACTCACACGGTGCACACACTGTCACCTTTACACACGTGGAGGAGGAATAGAGTACTTTAATAACATCACTAGAGTAGCACATAGATGAATAGTGATACAAAACTCATATGAATCTCAATCATGTAAGGCAGCTCATGAGATCATTGTATTGAAGTACATAGGAGAGAGATGAACCACATAGCTACCGGTACAGCCCCGAGCCTCGATGGAGAACTACTCCCTCCTCATGGGAGCAGCAGCGGTGATGAAGATGGCGGTGGAGATGGCAGCGGTGTCGATGGAGAAGCCTTCCGGGGCACTTCCCCGCTCGGCGTGCCGGAACAGAGACTCCTGTCCCCCAGATCTTGGCTTCGCGATGGCGGCGGCTCTGGAAGGTTTCGCGTACCGTGGCTTCTTTCTGTAAGGGTTTTCGATGCAGAGGCTTTATATAGGCGAAAGGGCAGCGTCGGAGGGGCACTGGGCCTCACCACCAGTGGCGCGGCAGCCTGGGCCCGCGGGTGTGGTGTGGGGCCCCCTGGCCCATCTCTGGCCCCTCTTCGGTGATCTGGAAGCTAGGAAAAATAGGAACCTGGGCGTTGATTTCGTCCAATTCCGAGAATATTTCGTTACTAGGATTTACGAAACCAAAAACAGAGAAAACGGAACGCGCCCGGCATCTTGTTAATAGGTTAGTTCCAGAAAATGCACAAATATGACATAAAGTGTGCATAAAACATGTAGGTATCATCAATAAAGTAGCATGGAACATAAGAAATTATCGATACGTTGGAGACGTATCACAACCTCACTGTTTCGTTGGGGCAAAGTACTTTGGTTTTGTTGTGCAGATTCCACGTTGGCGCCGGAATCCCTGTTGTTCCGCCGCATCACATTTCGCCACCATCAACCTTCAACGTGCTTCTTGGCTCCTCCTGTTCGATTAAACCTTGGTTTCTTTCTGAGGGAAAACTTGCTACTGTGCGCATCATACCTTCCTCTTGGGGTTCCCAACGAACGTGTGAGTTACACGCCATCATGCTCTTTTTCGGCGCCGTTGCCGGGAGATCAAGACACGCTGCAAGGGGAGTCTCCACTTCTCAATCTCTTTACTTTGTTTTTGTCTTGCTTTATTTTATTTACTACTTTGTTTGCTGCACCTAAACAAAACACAAAAAAATTAGTTGCTAGTTTTACTTTATTTACTGTCTTGCTCTCTATATCTAAAACACAAAAAAATTAGTTACTTGTCTTTGCCTAGTTTACTTTATTGCTACTAAAATGAGTAATCCTGAAGTTGAAGTTCGTTCTTTTAAGCAACAAGGTGGAGAAAGTTTTAAAGATGCTTGGTATAGAATTAGTAATGCTCATCATAGGTGCATTAAGAAACACTCCACTACTATCCTTCTTAGGAACTTTTATGTTGGTTTATCTAGTTGGAATAGGTATGTTCTTGATACTCTTTCGGGAGGCAATTTCCTAGGTACTCCCGCTTTAGAAGCTAGTTGCATCATTGAGAGTCTAGTTGGAATACCACCTGTTAATGAAGTTAAAATTGAAATCTCTCTTGAAGATGTTATGAAAAAATTGGAAACCATAGAGAAAAATTTTCCAAGTGTTGAAACTAAATTGGGAATGTTATTTGACAAAACTTATGAACTTGATAAATCCTTAGGAGGAATTGATGAAAGAATTAGTGTCCTAGGAACTTGTGTTGTCCATGATAATCAAACCAATAGGATTGATGAACTTGAAAAAGCTATGGGAACCTTGGGTTCAACCTTTTCTTCTCTCAAGTATAATGAGAAAGCTTATGTGGGTAAAGAGCAAAAATTCATGTACGCCTCTAAAGTGCCTAAACAAAAGAATTATTATAGGCCTAAAATTTCTAAAACCCCTAGCACCACCATAGAGAATTTAGATAATGGAGCACCTAAAGTACCCTCTGCAACAAGTTGTGTTTGCATGAAAAATAATAATGTTGATGCTTCTACTCTCGATAATACTTGATTTGCACTTTCTGCGCCTAGCTGAAAGGCGTTAAAGAAAAGCGCTTATGGGAGACAACCCATGTTTTTACCTACAGCAATTTTTTTGTTTTGTTGAGTCTTGGAAGTTGTTTACTACTGTAGCAACCTCTCCTTATCATGTTTTTGTGCCAAGTAAAGTTTCTATGTCAAAGTTGATGTTATATTTGGGATCGCTGCGCAGAAACAGCATTGCTGTCTGTCACGAATCTGGGCACAGGCCTCTGTAGAAAATTCGAAAAAATCTGCCAATTTACGAGCGTGATCCTCAGATATGTACGCAACTTTCATTAGTTTTGAGTTTTTCCATTTGAGCAAGTCTGGTGCCATTTTTAAATTCGTCTTTACGGACTGTTCTGTTTTTGACAGATTCTGCCTTTTATTCGCATTGCCTCTTTTGCTATGTTGGATTTATTTCTTTGATCCATTAATGTCCAGTAGCTTTATGCAATGTCCAGAAGTGTAAAAAATGTTTGTGTCACCTCTGAATGTGTGAATTATTAATTGTGCACTAACCCTCTAATGAGTTTGCTTGAAGTTTGGTGTGAAGGAAGTTTTCAAGGGTCAAGAGAGGAGAATGATATACTATGATCAAGAGGAGTGAAAGCTCTAAGCTTGGGATGCCCCGTGGTTCACCCCTGCATATTTTAAGAGACTCAAGCGTCTAAGCTTGGGGATGCCCAAGGCATCTCCTTCTTCATCGACAACATCATCAGGTTCCTCCCCTGAAACTATATTTTTATTCAATCACATCTTGTGTTCTTTACTTGGAGCGTCGGTTTGTTTTTGTTTTTGTTTTTGTCTGAATAAAATGGATCCTAGCATTCACTTTGTGGGAGAGAGACACGCTCCGCTGTTGCATATGGACAAATATGTCCTTAGGCTTTACTCATAATGTTCAAGGCGAAGTTTCTTCTTCGTTAAATTGTTATATGGTTGGAATTGGAAAATGCTACATGTAGTAATTCTAAAATGTCTTGGATAATGTGATACTTGGCAATTGTTGTGCTCATGTTTAAGCTCTTGCATCATATACTTTGCACCCATTAATGAAGAAATACATAGAGCTTGCTAAATTTGATTTGCATATTTGGTCTCTCTAAGGTCTAGATAATATCTAGTATTGAGTTTTGAACAACAAGGAAGACGGTGTATAGTCTTATAATGTTTACAATATGTCTTTTATGTGAGTTTTGCTGCAGTTCATCCTTGAGTTTGCTTCAAATAACCTTGCTAGCCTAAACCTTGTATCGAGAGGAATACTTCTCATGCATCAAAATCCTTGAGCCAACCACTATGCCATTTGTGTCCACCATACCTACCTACTACATGGTATTTCTCAGCCATTCCAAAGTAAATTGCTTGAGTGCTACCTTTAAATTCCATCATTCACCTTTGCAATATATAGCTCATGGGACAAAATAGCCTTAAAAACTATCGTAGTATTAAATATGTACTTATGCACTTTATCTTTTATTAAGTTGCTTGTTGTGCGATAACCATGCTTCTGGGGAACGCCATCAACTATTGTTGAATATCATGTGAGTTGCTATGCATGTCCGTCTTGTCTGAAGGATCTATCACCTTAGTGGTTGGAGCATGCAAAATTGTTAGAGAAGAACATTGGGCCGCTAACTAAAGCCATGAATCATGGTTGAAGTTTCAGTTTTGGACATATATCCTCAATCTCATATGAGAATAATAATTGTTGCTACATGCTTATGCATTTAAGAGGAGTCCATTATCTGTTGTCCATGTTGTCCCGGTATGGATGTCTAAGTTGAGAATAATCAAAAGCGAGAAATCCAAAATGCGAGCATTCTCCTTAGACCTTTGTACAGGCGGCATGGAGGTACCCCTTTGTGACACTTGGTTGAAACATGGCATGCAAAGATCCGGTAGTCCAAGCTAAGTAGGACGAGGTGCGGGCACTATTAGCCTGGTTATCTTATGAATCTACACCAGCACAAATATCCTTTTGAATTCTCGCTCATTGTCATATAAGTGTAAAATAACTTATATCTTTACTATTAAATTGCAATAGGTGACTGCCTGGTGTCACAAACAGGCCTCTTGATTTTTAGGCCTATGCCTCTTGATTTTGGGCCCAGATTATTATTGGCCGAAAGTTTCCAGTAGCCCAATATGATCTGTGCCATAAAGACCACAAGAATTGAAAATAACCGAGGATCTCGCGATCTCTCCCGCTTCCGATTGGTAAAAGAAACTAATTGCGATGCCTTTTTCCAAATCCCGATCGGATAGGTGCTGGCGGCGTGGCGTGGCGTGGCGCGTACAGCATACTTGGCTCCCTCCGTGAGTTTGTAGGTTTGGCCTACTTACGCGTTTGGGTCAGGTGTGTAAGCAATAGAAAAAGGTTCCCTAAAAAAAACAAGGGCTAGAGAAGGGACCTTGGCAATGACTTCATTTAGCAGCAAACTGGAATGGCGTACATAGCTTGCTCACTATCCTGGCTAGCTGTAAACGTTTAAGACATAATAAGGCCATCTTCAACTACGTGATCCATCTCGTGGCCGCGTGTACGGATGTGTCACGGCGGACAAAATCGCGACCCGCGGTGTCGGGACAACCCAAACCTGGCCCAAACTGGGCCAGGTTTTGCGTGGCGCGGATGACACGCGGTGTCCTTGCGCGTACACCTGCTCGCGCTTCTGGGCCCAACTTTGGTGGGGGTGCTTGTCTTATTAAATGTGGACTAGGAGGAGACTATCCGTGTCCAGTCCACTTCCCCACTAGCTCCAACTCCCCACGCGCCCCACTCCGCTGCCATGGCCCAGGAAGAGAGCTTTCCGCTCCCGATGCCAACGGCGCGAGGACGGCAGCAGCCGGCGGATCGCGCCGGCGTTGAGGGCTGCCGACCCTCGCGGCGGTCACTACATCGGAGAGGCCGCCCGCGGCGGCGCGGCATTGGCGCAACCCGCACCGCTGGTGCCGGCCGGAGGAGGACGACGACCGAACATGCGCGCCGCGCTGTCCATCGCGGAGGAGGAAGCCAAGTGGCCGCAGCTCGCGGCGGTGATCCGCACCTCCGCGATGGCGGAGGAGGCCCGGCGGCGGTCAGGACGGCAGGGCCTATGCATTGCTCGGCCAGGCCGGAGGGAGGAGGCCGGCGCGGCGTGGCGAGTCCGAGCTCTGGCCGCGGGAGGCTAGGCGCCGGCGGGCCGGAGAGGCAGCTCTGCCTCGCCTCGGGGAGGAGGCGGGCTACGGGCTGCGGCGGAGCAGCGGGCGGCCAGCCCTTCGGACCCCCACTCAGCACAGGGAAGAGGCCCAGTGGTCGCCGTGGCCGGAGTCCCCGGCGCGGACTAGGCGGCGCACCGGCGGCCTCGTCCTCCTCAAACCCTAGGCTAGGTTTTTAGTTTAGTTTAAAGCCCATATAGAGGGCTTTCTTTTGTAGTTTAAATTTTCCCAAAATAGGGCATGTGTATAAATTTGCTCAAAATAGGGCTTATGTTTAATGAACTATGTTTTAGGTTTAATTGTTTTCTTTTTTTTCTTTTCTTTTCTGGTGTATTTGACTTTTGCGGTGCGTCCGCGCGTTGGGGCGGATTTGACCCAAACTAACTATCGGCCAGGTCCGCGTGTCCGCGCGGCCACCCAAACTGTCCAATCCGAACGGGCCAACGCGTCCGGTTTGGGTCGTAGGGTTGGAGATGTCCTAAGACCGTTTTTATTGGTCCATGTATTGGCTGTTCAGACCTTCTTCATCATGTATCTATGTTGATGTTTCCATGTTTGTTTGATTGGAATCACATGGCATTATCTTTACCAGGTGCAACCCATAAAAAATCTATCAGGTGTAGTAGCAGCATTGCAGCACTATGTAACATGGTCCATATATCTCTATCTCTACGCATGAAGTGCATACTTTTTTTTTCTGGTTGTAAATTGTTTTTTTATCCGTGTCTGTAATGCGACAAAAGTCTATGTCAGGTGAAGGATTGTTGGACCCTTGAAATAAACGAAGTGGAGATGCTGGACTATTGGTGCATTGTTGACAACTTTATACCCTCCAAACAGTGTCTTAAGTTAATATTCGGTTGGAATGAATTTGCCTCAATTCGTCAGACACTTGTTCACGAATATTACCATACTAAATCTGAACGATTTCGATTTTTCACAGATTTTTGGGTTTTTTTTGGGCCTATGCCGTTAACTCACACGTGTACTGTTGTGCATCCGTCTGGTTTCGTGTGTACGTACGGGGGACGCCTTGCTTTTCCTGGCACATGCTGTGCTACTTTCTTGTGCTTTGGTGTGGTATAGTTTTGGTGTGGCTGTAGCTGCGTAGTAGTCTGAAGCGGTGTGTTTTTATTGTCGTCTACCAGTTGTTTACTGCGGTGCTTCGTGTCTATCCCACGCGACTCCACCGCTTGCACTGCATCGATTGATGATGACGCGTGGGTGTTGCTCTTAGTTTTTTTTAATTTTTGCATCGTGCCGCACTCGATCTCCTCCACGAACCTCTCCTGCCGGCAACGAGCTTTCCCCTGATTCGTGGTCACTCATGTCCGACCTCCTCCTGGCCGCCGACCACCGCGTCCTACGACGAGTTGGCCGCGCCGTTGCGGTGCCCCACCTGCTCCTGTCGTATGCGCCCTTGGCTGATTCGACAAGGTGAGGATCTGCTCACCGCGGGGGACCTCCACCCGGTCGCCGTCTCCTGCCTCGGCGCCCCGACAAGCTCGCACTCACGGAGGATGCCGCCCCTCATCTCTCTCCTGTGCATGCTTTCCCCTTCCCTTCTCTTCCCCACCTCACCATCAGCCAGAGAAGAAACGTGGGAGAGCATGACGGCAGATGCGTGCGCGGAGTCAACGGCGAGATTGGAGTGGCTCTGGGCAAGCTCGACGCGAGGAAACGGAGGCGGCCGGCGCGGACCGCAGTAGCCTGGCGTGGTCGTTGCTGGAGGCGTCGGCCGAGCAAGGTGAGCCGGTGCACATGTAGGAGACCATGCTGGCCGCGAGCCGTCGGTGCGGCAACGGGACAGGGATCGACCAAGATACAAGGTAGGAGGCCAATCCAATATTCAATCTTGCTCCCCTTTGCCCGGCAGGCTGTTGCCGATTCGGGTCAGATCTTGTGCTCTGTTTCAGTCTAAGGCAGCCGCGACGAGTTTGATGGAGCGGCGCTGGTTCGATGGCCACGGTGGAGTGGACGACGCAACCATGAGAATTTCCGTGGCCATCGGCGTTTCCGCAGCTTCGAGCCGCCGCCTACCGACCATGCCCGCGAGCTTCCCCACGAGAGCTAGAGGAGAGACGACGGGCACACTCGTGGCCAGGTCCGTTCAGAACGCCATGTGCAGCTGGTCGCGCCGGCGGCCGTACGGCGTGGCGGTGAGCCGCCGCCGAGCACACCTACCGGCGTCGACCGCAGCCATGCCCCGGCGTCCGGAGCTTCCTCCCCTTTTGCGGCGCTGTGGGGAGACGAAGTTCTCCGTCGACCGCCATCAAACCGGCGTGCAGGTCAGTTTCCTCCTTCCATGAGATGGCCCGTGCGCTCTGAACCCCGTTCCGCATGTTTCCTCTTTACAGCTGCTGTGATTCTCTGATTTTTTTTACTGAAACTTGCAGCGGAAGGGGTTCAATGGTAGCTCTCGGTTTGAAAGGTGAAGCAGTTGCTTCCTTCAAAACAAAAAACAAAAAAAGATGAATCAATTGTTCAAGATGCTCAATACAATAATTCCAACTCAAATAGATGGTTCAGAGGTAGAAGTTCCTAGCTAACTTGTAATGATAAACATACTAATCTGGTTCCTAGCTAACTCAAATAGATGGTGTAGAGCATTCTGGGGGTAGTTCTGTGCCTGTGTCCTGCAGGTGAAACACTAGATTTGAACAACAAACCTGCTAAATTTCTGCTACCAATAAGAGCGCTTAGTTCCCACAAAGTTCAGGATATCAAATGTCTGGAATGTGCCTGGTTTCCGCCAGTCCATTCTACTGAACCACCTTCCCAGTCTCGGTCTATTAGTGGTATATCCGTATATGCTAGATCGATCTTCGCGTAAATATCGGTCTAACCAACACTTGCACTGAACTTCTGGATGCCAAAACATTCAGTGTTAGTAGAAAATTCCATGTTGCGTTTGATTTTAACTGGCCTTTCCTCGGCTGCTTCTGGCTTCTGCTAAGTGTCTTGACACCTCCAGTGGAATTATTTATTCCAGCAGGTACTTTTTTGCCTACTGCCCATATACATATAGGTTTAGCTTTATCTTGATGCACTGGGTTAAAGCTATGGGCACTAAATATAATAGCAAACCTAAGTAGAAACATCGACAGCCTTAAGAGTCCGATAACAGGGTCAGGAAAAATTATTTGAGTGATACTGTATATCATATGAGATGAAAATTCCTACCATTCGTTTGCAAAGATCATCAATCTTCCCACCAACAGTTAGATATAGTTTATTTTCTTTCTCATCTCCAATATGAGCAAGATGAAAAACGGAAAAAGAAACGGGCCCCCTTCATCTCCCACGCGCCACTGCCAAGGTGAATTATTTATTTCAGTTTCATGGGGAATAGCTAGGATCAAATTACAGTTGTACATCATGTTTCTAAATAACAGTAACAGTGCTTCTATTAGAACTTGGGGCATGTGTGTTCACCTTAATTAGTGGCCCTGTTATCCATCGGTACAGTCATGTTTCAAATCTGCAGATTAAGTCATAATTTAGGTTAACTTGTTGTTATGGTTTTCTTATCACTATTGTCAAATAACATATATCCTGCTTTTGACCTTCGAGTGATATTCCGATGGTAAAACGACGTTGATTGACCTCATGCGAAGCTAGCAAGCTATTGCTTATTAAACAATAGGTCCTTCAATATATGAGATGTGGTACAAACGAAATGATACTTTGGCGGTACAACATTTTAGTGCACCCTTTCGGGCTAATATGCTCTCATAAAAGGAGGCTTTGATGTTTGGAGTTCATATTATAACGCATCTGCTCTCGCAGTTTCAGTGTTTTTTCTTGGAAGTTATTATATCTTCTCCTTGCTCTTGGCTTCAGGATCATGCTAGAAGTGACAAGTTTTACATTGTAAGTTTATCTTGGCAAATATGTCACAATCTTGCAACTATTTAGAACTTGCTGTTCATGCATAGTACTCTGCTTTGCTTTAGCACAAGGGATAATCTTATTGATTGTTTACTTCTGAATTACCAAAGCATGGAGTGATCCCCATGTGCTTAATGATTCAAATTTCCTTTAACATGAGAATTAATGTCTATGAAAGAGTGGCACCATTACACAGGGCAACAATCATATTTAATCAATTTTGTTTTATTCAGAAAAAATCAAGAAGGATCAGGGTGCAATGAATTGTATGATGCGAAGATGACAAAGTAGATAGCTTATAAAAATGGTCTGAAATCTGTATAACTGGTCACATTATGGTTTTTCGTAGTTATCTGCGAAGACGACAAAGTAGATAGCTTATAAAACCATATTATATCTGCAAAACGCTGAAAGTTTCAGCGTTTTGCAGATATAATATGGTTTTTCTAACACGATGATTTTTCACTGTTCAGATTATAATGTTGTTGAACCTGTCAAAAACTAAAGCAATAATACACATCAGGGATATAGATGACCTCCACACAAAGTATTCTGGAATGGAGCAAATATGAAAATTTACAACGTCAGTTTTTGCTCTGTGGCACGGTATTTTGCTCAACTTAGTCAAGACATGATAATTTTTATTGTCTTGCTCTACTAAATCTCACAATGAGTAACCTCCTATTGAGCTAGAGAAAACGACTGTGCGGTGTGGAACCAAAATGTTACTCAAAGGATTGGGTGTATAGCGAGAAGTTGAGACTTGCAACTTTTCTATTAAGTTAGCTTAAACTATTTGTTGCAAAAGACCTGTAAACAACCTATGTGTCCTGTTAGCTTAAACTACATGATTTTTTTATGAGATGAATATGGAACAGAGCAAAAACTGTGAATGTTGTTTTGTTTATTTCTTGCAACTCAATATTTGTAAGATCTATCTTTTCAATCTATAAATATATGCAACATATGACCTTCTAAAGTAGTTCTAAAAACTTTGTTTTAATGAAGTTTGGGTTGCGGCCTTGATTTAAATAGGCGAGCTCAGGCCACAGACCAGAGAAAAAAAATACATATCAGGCATACCACTGAGAAGTCGGTGCAGTTGAAACTTAGATATCTAAGCTGCCTATCCGAAGGAAGGAAAGCGCCTTCTCGACTGGATAGATGTTGGTTGCCCAAATGATGCAAAGCCGACCCTTCCGCAAGGAGGCACTGTTCCTTAACATCATGGGCGAATGCAAAGAAATCATCATCCTATTCCCTGATGGCAAGGACAACTTCGACAAGTACTGATGGTTTTGCAAGTATAAAGAATCAAATGATTGTCCTCGCATGCTGTTCTACTGTGTTTTTAGGCTCTGGTTATCATCAAATGTGAGTCCTATTTTATATTGAATCGTATTGTTTCCTTTATGTTTGATGGTTTTATGAAATTGATGACGAGATATAAACATACCAGCTAATCTGCATGTACCGCATGCATCTACATGTCTGCTCTATAGATGGTTTCTCTCACGGCCGTTTAAATATTAGTGAAAGTGATGAACTAGCCTTTTGATAGAATTATGAAATGCACTCTTAAAAAGGACCATTGTTTATTCTTTAGCATGAAGCCGCATTTCGGGCGCGGCGTGCCGCCGCGCCGCTCCTTGCTAGTTAGAAATATAAAAACGAATCTCATAGCCATGATTGCCGAATCGTCTACTCATATCCAAACCACATTCTAAATAACAAATACAAATAATTATAGAGGCTGAGTCGGTCAAGGAGCAAAAAAATAGGAGATTTGCATCTATAATTATTTAGCCAAATGCCTAGACGAAGCGGCCCTCAATAGATTGGAACTTGTTATCCACGGATAAAGCCGGTGGAGTAAAGTAAGGCCAGCTGCTTCTCCTAACCGTTGGCGTGGTGAAACCACACGTGAAATATAATATTTCTACGTTAGAAAGACGATATGTTTTTTTTGTTTCCGCAGCAACGCGCGGGCACTTAGCTAGTCAGTAAATAAACCACGAATGATGAGTGGTGCCACAAATGTCAAACAAAATTGTAATTTTGGGTAGCAAATATGGTAAAAAAAAAATATTTTACAAAGAAAAAATAAATTGCCCGGTGTCATGTTTACCCTTGTGGCTTAACGTGTATCCTCCCCTGCATAAATCTTCATGGTAAATACATATGTATTGTCATCTGAACGCCAAATTGATGAACAAATTCAAGTTTTATCTCTCACCAAAATCTTGAACAGAAGTGTCTTCTTTGTGTAAATCAGTAAATCGCGGTTTGAAAGTTCTACCCATCATAAAAGCAGCGGCTCGCCTTGGAGCTTGACCGCCCAGGAGTTCAATTTAGCCAGCGCTCGATCTAGTCGCCCGTGTGCTCAATCTGGCAGTCTTGCAGCTCGCTCCGGTCACCGAAAAGCTCAATCCGACCATTAAGCAGGGACGGATCCAGAAATTTTACTTTGAATGTGTTAGGTTAATAGACTTGTGGTATTACCAGGGGCCAAAGGCCACAATATATAATACATGTATAGGTGTAAATATGCAGGAAGCCCCTAACATATGGAGAAACTATAATATACAGATATATAGATCTAACATCCCCCTCAAACTCATGGTGGATCCACAACACTGAGTTTAAAGAGTAAGAAGTCATGCTCCGCTCGGGTTTGTGCCTCGTAAAGAAATCCGCCAACTACAAATCTGAAGGCACATAATGAAGCGCAACAACCTGAGCTTGCACCTGAGCACGTGTATAAAAAGCATCAACACCAATATACTTGGTAAGCTCATGCTTTACCGGATCACGTGCAATACTGATAGCACCTGTACTGTCAGACAAAAGTGGAGTGTGTGTCGTAACAAAAATCCCAAAATCTGGAAGCAACCACCGTAACCAGGTCACCTCAGCAATCAACAAAGCCATAGCCCGCAGCTCAGCCTCGACACTCGAATGGGAAACCGCTACATGTTTCTTCGTCTTCCAAGCAACAACGAACCACCAAGAAAACACATAGTAAGCAGAAAGTGAACGACGATCCGCAGGATCACTCGCCCACGTAGCATCCGAGTAGCACTGGAGCTGGAGAGAGCTGTGATAACGCATGAAGCACACGTCCGTTGGGAACCCCAAGAGGAAGGTGTGATGCGTACAGCAGCAAGTTTTCCCTTAGTAAGAAACCAAGGTTATCGAACTAGTAGGAGTCAAGAGCCACGTGAAGGTTGTTGGTGGAGGAGTGTAGTGCGGCGCAACACCAGGGATTCCGGCGCCAACGTGGAACCTGCACAACACAATCACAATACTTTGCCCCAACTTAACAGTGTGAGTTGTCAATCTCACCGGCTTGCTGAAAACAAAGGATTAAACGTATGGTGTGGAGAATAATGTTTGTTTGCGAAGAACAAGAACAGAGTTTGCAGTAGATTGTATTTCAGATGTAAAAGAATGGACCGGGGTCCACGATTCACTAGTGGTGTCTCCAATAAGATAAATAGCATGCTGGGTGAACAAATTACAGGTGGGCAATTGACAAATAAAGATTCATATACATATCACGATGATCACTATGAGATTTAATCAGGGCATTACGACAAAGAACATAGACCGCCATCCAGCATGCATCTATGCCTAAATAGTCCACCTTCAGGTTAGCATCCGCACCCCTTCCAGTATTAAGTTGCAAACAACAGACAATTGCATTAAGTATGGTGCGTAATGTAATCAACACAAATATCCTTAGACAAAGTATCGATATTTTATCCCTAGTGGCAACAACACATCCACAACCTTAGAACTTTCTGTCACTGTCCCAGATTCAATGGAGGCATGAACCCACTATCGAGCATAAATACTCCCTCTTGGAGTTACAAGTATCAACTTGGCCAGAGCCTCTACTAGCAACGGAGAGCATGCAAGAACATAAACAACACATATATGATAGATCAATAATCAACTTGACATAGTATTCTATATTCATCTGATCCCACCAAACACAACATGTAGCATTACAAATAGATGATCTTGATCATGTTAGGCAGCTCACAATATCTAAACATGATAGCACAAGAGGAGAAGACAACCATCTAGCTACTGCTATGGACCCATAGTCCAAGGATGAACTACTCACGCATCAGTCCCGGAGGCGGGCATGGTGATGTAGAGCCCTCCGGTGATGATTCCCTCTCGGCAGGGGTGCGGCGATCTCCTGAATCCCCGAGATGGGATTGACGGCGGCGGCGTCTCGGAAGTATTTCCGTATCGTGGCTCTCATTAATAGGGTTTCGCGACGGAGAGTTTAAGTAGGGCGGAGGGCAGCGCGAGGGCGCCCAGGGCCCCCACCATGGGGCGACGGGCCCCTCCTTGGCCGCGCCGCTGTGGTGTCGCCACCTCGTGGCCCACTTCGTATCCTCCGGTCTTCTGGAAGCTCCGTGGAAAAATAAGACCCTGGGCGTTGATTTCGTCCAATTCCGAGAATATTTTGTTTGTAGGATTTCTGAAACCAAAAACAGCAGAAAACAGCAACTGACGCTTCGACATCTTGTTAATAGGTTAGTGTCGGAAAATGCATAATAATGATGTAAAGTATGTATAAAACATGTGAGTATTGTCATAAAAGTAGCATGGAACATAAGAAATTATAGATACGTTGGAGACGTATCAAGCTAGAGCTAGGAAAGAAAAGGCGACGAGTGATCGTGCCACGAAGATAACGAAGAACACGGAGGAGATGACTATAGTGAACGGTGGTAGGAGCTGAGACAAACTGACTCAGAATATGAACAGGATAAGAAATATCAGGACGAGTGACAACAAGATAAACAAGACTCCCAACAAGATGGCGATAACGTGTGGGATCAAGAAGAGGATCACCATCAGTAGGACGAAGCTTAACATTAATATCCATAGGAGTCTCAACAGTGCGCTCATCCCCAAGAGAAGCACGAGCAAGAAGATCCTGAATATACTATTCCTGAGAGATAGAAAAGTCATCAGAAGTGGAGGAGACCTCAATCCCAAGAAAGTAGCGAAGAGGACCAAGATCAGTCATAAGAAACTGATCACGAAGACGAGCCTTGACAAAGGCAATATACTCAGGATCATCACCAGTAATGATCATATCATCAACATAGAGAAGGAGAAGAGTGCGTCCACGAGGAGAAGTGTGAACGAAAAGTGCTGGATCATGAAAACTAGGAGAGAAACCAGCAACAGTCACCACAGAGGCAAAGCGCTCAAACCAGACACGAGGGGACATGCCATAAAGAGAACACCGAAGACGACAAACCATCCCATCGGGAACAGAATACCTAGGAGGAGGCTGCATGTAAACCTCCTCACTCAATCATTATAGAAAAGCGTTCTGACATCAAGCTGGACACGAGACAGCGTCGAACATAAGCAACAACAAGAAGAGTACGCACAGTGGTCATATGAGCCACAGGAGCAAAAGTCTCATCGTAGTCACGGTCGTGCTCCTGCTGAAAGCCACGAGCCACAAGACGCTCTTTATAGCGCTCAAGAGGTCCATCAGAGCGGGTCTTAATTTTATAGACCCACTTACACGTGATAGGACGAACACCAGAAGGGGGAGCAAACAAGATCGCAGGTGCTAGTGCGCTCAAGCGCAGCGGTCTCCTCAGCCATGACAAGCTGCCATTCAGGATGATGCTCGGCATCCCGATAAGAAGTAGGCTCGGAGAGGACATAGAGACCATACACTAACTAGGAGAGTAACGGTCTGGAGCACGACGCTGACGAACAGGCCGTGAAGAGGGAAGCTCATCGGCGGAAGACGACTCATCAGAAGAAGAGAAAGAAGGAACAACAGAGGAAGGGTCCGAAGCCGGAGAACGAGGAGAACTAGGGGAACTAGACGGAGGAGAGGATGGCACCGAAGTCTAAGGAGGCGCATCAGAACTAAGAGGTCGAGGAGAAGGGACGGCGGGAGGTGCATCAGGAAATAGAAGAAAAGAGATATCATCCACCGGGTAAGTACGAGGGGTGGGGCGAGGATAGAAGGGACGCATCTCATCAAACGTGACATCACAAGAGATACGCATCCGACGACCAACGGGGTCCCAACAGCGATAGCTCTTATGCTCATCACTGTATCCGAGAAAAACAGACTCAACAGACTGAGCGGTCAGTTTGGTGCGTTCGCGAGAGTGAGAGGACATAGCAAAGCGCAACCAAATAAACGAAGAGTCGAGTAGTCGGGCGACTGAGAGACGCTCGAGAGGAATGCCACCTTGAAGGGAGCAGAAGGCTGAATTTTAATGAGGTAAGTCGACGTAGCGAGCCTCAGCCCAGAAATGCGGCGGAAGAGAGGAAGCAATCATCATAGCACGGGTAGTCTCAAGAATATGATGATGCTTACGCTCGGCGACACCATTTTGAGCATGGGCGCCGGGACACGAGAACTGAGCGAGGGTGCCCTGCTCAGCAAGGACACCACGCAGGTGCTGGGAGATATACTCTCCTGCAGAATCAGCACGAAACACACGAATAGGCGTGGAATACTGAGTACGAACCATGGCCGCAAAGCGCTGATAAATAGAGAGCACCTCACTGCGAGAGCGCATAAAAAACAACCAGGTGTACCGTGAAAAATCATCAATAAATAAAATATAGTATCGATGGCCCCCTTTTGAAGCAAAGGGAGCCGGACCCCAAACATCTGAATGAACTAAATCAAAAGGTCGCTGAGATACAGACACACTAGTAGGATAGGGAAGCTGAATCTGTTTGCCTAACCTACAACCTGACAATTTAAAGACACATCTTACGAGAGACAGACCCAGAAGACCACGACGAACTAATGACGATAAACGGGAGCCACAAAGGTGACGGACGGGTGGCGGCGGCCGGGAGGCGGCAGCCAAGGCGGAGGCGGCTGGGGCTGGGCGGCCGGCAAGCGGGAGAAGCAGCCGGGCGGCGGCGGCCGGGTGGTAGACGGGCGACGGCCGGGGGCGAGATGGGCCACGGCGAGCCGGCGGCGAACAGCAGCGGGAGGGAGAGGCGGCGGCGGCCGGGCGCGGTGGTAGGAGACCGGGGCGGGCGGCGGCGGCGACTGCGAGGAGAGGAGCTAGCATACAGCTCTGATACCATGTTAGGGTAATAGACTTGTTGTATTACCAGGGCCGAAGACCACAATATATAGTACATGTATAGGTGCAAATATGCAGGAAGCCCCCTAACATATGAGAAAACTAAAATATACAAATATATACGATGTTCAAATTTCAACCACAGATGAAAAGCTCAAAATTATCTATGCCTTCCCGATACGGCAAATGTCAACCATATATTGTATATATGATTTTTTGTAGGAATTTTTGGATGTTCATCTGCACACCCATGACCAAGTGTGGATCCGTCTCTGCCAGCAAGGCGTCATGTGTTGGGATAACCGGAGCAGATATGCCATCTAGAACACCCTTCCTCTTCAGTTTTTCTTGCTCTTTCTCCTTCCTTTCTCTTGCTCTTTTCATTAGTGGCTGTCTCCTCCGCAAAGCCACACTGACATTTGTGGAGCGACTATTTTTTGTTCTGTCGTGGAGTTCGAACCTATGTGGATACCGTTGGCCATGCCCTTAGGGCATCTCCAACCCATCTTGCGTCCGCGCGTTTGGATGGGTTAAAACGGACAAAAACCCGACCCACCGCGCGGATCTATCGGTAAAATGGATGGCCACGGCATCCGGGATGACCAAACCCGGCTCAAATCTGGGCCTCGTTTGCGTGGCCGCGGACATTGGGGGCTGGCTGTTCGTGTCCTCCCCTTGTCCTTCCCTGGCCCGCATGTCTGCCTCACAAAACACAGCCCCCTCGCACACATCTCCCACCGCTCCACCGCCACCCCAGGACCGGCGATTTGGGAGCATTGTCGTCGCCGGCCACCGTCATCGAGATGCCGACAAGCGGTGCGAAAGCATAGGACACGGCCCCGCGCTTTCGCGTTGTGCTTTCGCGGCCTCGTAGCAGAGTCGAAGGACGCCGTCGTCGACGTTGTTGTCCTCTCGCCGTCGCAAGACCTCCCGCCGTCAGTAGCTCAGTCGTTGCCGCCAGAGGTGAGCTCTCGTGCACCGTGCTTCCAGGCCGCAAGTTGGCCGGGACAACCATTGCCAGCAGGTTCCTACTGACGCATTGGATGGCCTCCTCCGCCTGCAAGGTGTTCGATGAAATGGGCGATCTAAAATTTGTCCCATTTCATCTGTAGATCATGGACAGCGACGACGAGTACTTCTTCAAGAACTTCATCGACACGTCGTCAGAAGAGGAGTCTGATACGTCCAAAACGTATCTACTTTCCCGAACACTTTTGCTATTGTTTTACCTCTAATTTGTGTATTTTGGATACAACTAACACAGACTAACGCTGTTTTCAACAGAATTGCTCTGGTGTCTCATTTTTGTGCAGAAATCCAACTTTCAGGAAAATCCTCGGAATTTATGCGAAAGGCCCTATTTTCCGAGAATACACGGAGCCGGAAGGGCAAGCCAGGTGGGGGCCGAGGCCCCACACACTAGGCAGGCGCGGCCCAGGGGGGCGCGCCGCCTTGTTGTGTGGGCGCCTCGGCGGCCCGCTCTCCTCTGGACTATACTACGCCTTCGACCTAAAAACGCCAGGGGTTCGACCATATTTCCAGAGACCATCCGATACGCCGCCGCCATCGCGAAACTCCGCCTCGGGACCAGAAACTCCGTTCGGCACTCCCCCGGGACGGGGAATTGGAGGATCTTCACCGCCATCCGACGCCTCTCCATCGACCAGCCATGTTTCCCCCATCCATGTGTGAGCAATTCCCCCGCTGTAGGCTGAAGGGGATGGTAGGGATTGGATGAGATTGATCATGTAATAGTCACAAGATTGTTAGGGCATGGTGCCTAGTATCCATAGATGTTACTTTTATGATATTGTTGCAACTTGTTATGCTTAATGCTTGTCACTAGGGCCCGAGTGCCATGATCTCAGATCTGAACATGTTATTGTTTCATCATTATATGCATTGTTTATTGATCTTACCTGCAAGTTGTATACACACGTTGCTGTCCGGAACCCGAGGCCCCAAAGTGACAGAAATTGGGACAACCGGAGGGGAAGGCGGTGATGTGAGGATCACATGTGTTCACGGAGTGTTAATGCTTTGCTCGGTACTCTATTAAAAGGAGTACCTTAATTTCCAGTTTCCCTAGAGGCCCGGCTGCCACCGGCTGGTAGGACAAAAGATGTTGTGCAAGTTTCTCATTGCGAGCACGTACGACTATATATGGAACACATGCCTATTGATTGATTAGTGCTTTATTATTACCTGCAAATGCCCTACCATGATTGTTACATGAATTCTCTCATCCATGCAACGCCCGTTCATCCGTCCCTGTGCCTACAGTATTTTAATCCTGCTGTTTACTATAATCACTACTGCTGTCTTTATTTCACGTTGCTGTTATTTCACTATTCCTACTGCTATAAAACTATTACTCTGATAAACTCTTGCGAGAAAGTCTGTTTCCAGTGCAGCTGAATTGACAACTCCGCTGTTAAGGCTTACAAGTATTCTTTGTCTCCCCTTGTGTCGAATCAATAAATTGGGTAATACTTCCCTCAAGACCTGTTGCGATCCCCTACTTGTGGGTCATCAAGACTATTTTCCGCCGTTGCCGGGGAGCATAGCTTTATTTGCAAGTTCACTTGGATTGATATTGTTCGCTGCAAATTCTCCATCATGGGTAAACCTCGCGATACTAAAGTCGCCATATTACCATCCAATACAAGAAAAGGTACAACTCTGAGTACCTCCGCTGCTCTTGATTCACCATCTGTGATAAGTCAACTTGTTTCACCACCACAAACTTCACGTGTTGGTACTTCTGAATCTGAAAATTCCTCTGATAATTTTGATGATGCTTCTACGTGCTTGATAATACTGGTTCATTAGGTCCTTTTCTAGATGCTTCAATTGCTAGGTCTAGACAAATTGAAAATACTGAAACTCCTAATGAAAATACTGCTACACCTGTTAATTCACCTGAGATTGATGATCTTGATGAAGATTATGTGGAACTTGATGATGATTTTATTGATAAATGCAATGCTACTACTAGTACAAGTAACCTTAAAAAGCTTATTGCACAACATGCTGTTAGATATAAACTGTCTCCTGATCCTAAATTTGCCACATCTCCTATAAACATTAAGGATAAGGATTATGACTTTTCTCTTGATTTATCTCATATATCTATTGTTGAGAAAACACCTTTTGTGGTACTGAAAAAGAGAGTGTTGTAGAACATATGAATGAGCTTTCTACTTTAAGTAGCTTGTTTTCTGATGATGTTAAGATGCGTACTTATTTTGTGCTAAGATTTTCCCATTCTCATTAAAGGATGATGCTAAGATTTGGTATAATAATTTGCCTCCTGATTCTATTGATAGTCCAAGTTGTTTGCTTGATGTTTTCTTTCGGAAATACTTTCCCGCTAGTGCTCAACATATGGCTCTGCAGAGAATTTATAGCTTTGATCAAGAAGATGGAGAGAAATTGCCCGAAGCTTGGGCAAGATTTTGCTCTCTTATTAGAGCTCGGCCTGGACATGATTTGGAAAAGCATGATTTGCTTGATATTTTTTATAGTGGACTAACCATTGAGTCTAGGGAATACCTGGATAGTTGTGCTGATTGTGTTTTCAGGAAGAGAACTCCGGACGAAGCTGAAAAATTGTTGGCAAAGATAAGCAAAAACCATGATGATTGGTCTACACCTGAACCAACTCCGACGCCAATATTGAAGAAGAGGGGTATGATTGAATTAAATGACGAAGATATGAGGGAAGCCAAGAAATCTCTTATGGAGAAAGGTATTAAATCTGAAGATGTGAAGAATTTGCCTCCAATAGAAGACCTATGTAAGATAATTCCCCCTTCATCCACAATCGAGGTACATTCTCTTCAACGCTTTGATAGAGGAGATATTCCATATTCAAAACCTCCTGATCAATGTTTAGATGAATTTGATAATTATATTGTTAAGCAAAATAATTTTAATATGAGAGTAGAGAATCATCTAATGGAAAATTCTCAAGCTATTGGTAAATTGCATGATATTGTGGAGAGAACCTCCAATGATGTTAAGATGCTTGTTAAACATTTTAATATGATTCAAACTCAAATTGATCAACTTACTAAAGTGCAAAATGACTTGTTAAAAAATAATCATGAAGAGAAACAAGTTTATGAAGTAACAACTAGAGGCGGTGAGGATCCTCTATATCCTGAAGGGCACCCCAAAAGAATTGAACAAGATTCTCAACGAACTAAAGAAATTAGTAGTCCTTCTAAGAAAAAAAAGAAGAAACATAAAACTGTTGTAGAATCCTCTGAACCTGTTAATGATCCTAATAGTATTTCTATTTCTGATGCTGAAACTAAAAGTGGTAATGAACATGATGAAGATAATGATAAGAATGATACTCCTGATAAAGAAGAAATTGAAAAAGAACCTGAAAAGCATGATAAAAATAAAAAGTACACTAAAGAAGATTTTATTACAAAGAAACATGGTAATGAAAGAGAACCTTGGGTTCAAAAGCCAATGCCTTTTCCTGCTAAGAAACTAAAATCAAAGGAGGAGGAACATTATAATAAATTTTGTGATTGGATGAAACCTTTATTTTTGCAAATCCCTTTGACTGATGCTATTAAATTGCCTCCTTATTCAAAGTATATGAAAGATATTGTCTCTAACAAAAGGAAAATTCCCAATGAGGAGATTTCCACTATGCTCGCTAATTACTCCTTCAATGGTAAGGTTCCAAAGAAGCTGGGAGACCCAGTATACCGACTATTCCTTGTTCCATCAAGAATAATTATGTTAGAACTGCTCTATGTGATTTGGGAGCAAGAGTTAGTGTAATGCCTTTTTCTCTTTACAAGAGACTTGATTTAGATAAGTTGATACCAACTGATATATCTTTGCAAATGGCTGATAAATCTGCTATTCCTGTTGGTGTATGTGAAAATGTTCTTGTTCAAGTTACTCAACATTGCTTGATATTAACTGATTTTGTTGTGTTGGAAATGCCTTGAAGATGATAATATGTCCATTATTCTTGGAAGACCCTTTCTTAATATTGCAGGGCTGTTATTGATTGCAATAAAGGCAAGGTTACTTTCAATGTTGATGACAAGGAACATATTGTCTATTTTCCCAAGAGGATTGATAAAGTATATGGAGTTAATACAATTTTTAATGTGAAAACTATCAAGGTGGGATCCATTGATTGTCCTATATATGAGCCTAAAGAAGAATATCAAACTCTTGTGATTGGATCCATATCAATTCAATATAAGGTAACATGATTGATTTGAGGTTTATTTCTTCTTATGTCATATAAAATTTATTTGGTAGCAAGACTTGATCAACCTTGTTAACAAGTATATTTTAATGCATAAGAGAGCTAAACAACATTTCTTTCTTTCTTCCTCCATTTGTTTTACTTGCTGTAGCACTTTTTGTTTTGCAATATGCTTTAGTTGTTTAAGATTTTGGAAATCATTTTCCTGCGTAGTAATAATTACTTTAACACCAGAAATGTGCATTTTTCGAAGTTCTCAAAAATTTACAAAAATTATACTGGTAGTCTTATTTTTCGAAGGGGCACCTGGGAGCACCTGGGGATGACCAGTGGGGCACCCCAGGGTGGCACCCCACAGGTGGCCGGCCAGCATGGGGGTGTGTGGGCCCCTCCTTGCCCCACTTCATCATCCCTTTCACTCATTCTCTTCTCTCTCCCGAAAAAACTCGTACTCACTTTTACTCACTCGCGTTTCTGCTCAAGAACTCGAGATTTCTCGATCTCTTTGCTCAGCCCAGATTTCTGTTTGGCACATTTGCTCTCAGGTATGTGACTCCTTTGATTATCCAATTAGAATTTTGTTTGGTTGAGTATATCTTGAATATTTTGCTGCTGTAGGTAACATGTTTAGTGAGCTTGCATGCTTGTTCTAAGTGGTAGAAACTAGTTTTGATGCATGTTTAGTACTCTAGCAAGTTCATATAGTAGTTCCCCTCAACTATATACTTTGAAATCAAATTTTATAATGATTGTTGAAAAATTTCAGAAAATGGAAGGAAGTAGGCACCAACTAAACCAACAAGAATTGGAGGTGCAGCAAGTCATGAGAGTTCACCGTGAAGAGGGAGTATACCCCTCTTATTACCCATGCACTGATTTTATGCGGAATGCAGGAATCCTGCAAGATGTTCAAACACTGATTTCCAATGCAGGGTTGGAAAGTTTTATTGTTGGTGAGCCTTACCAATATGCGAAACTAACAATGTCGGTGGTGCAGGATTTCGAATTTCATCGGTCCCAAACTAACCCCATGGTCCGATACAAGATTTATAACAAAACTATCAACTTGCCCTTTAGTGATTTTTGTGCAGCAATTAGAGTGCCGGTGGGGATCCTGCGAGAAGGTCAGGGAACGCCGCGGGAGCTCTCGAGTCTTTATACAATGATTTGTCAAGGGAGAAGCTTCTCCGATGAGGGTGGTAAGATCAGTAGCATTCAACTCCCAGCTATCCGCTACTTTGCTTATTTCATTACAAAGTGCGTTCTTGCTAGAAAGAATGCAAGTAAGTTGTCTGTCCAAGATATGGCTTTCTTAGCTGTCGCTTTGCAACAGGATAGGACTTATAATTTGGGTGCTTTAATAGCTTGTAGACCTACTAACCGTGAGAAGGGAGGAATTTGTGGAGGTCTTATCGCCTCTCGCTTATTAGCTATGCATGGTGTAGAACCTCACCATCTAGATATTCCGCTCTCCATGAAGCTTGATGTTGTCTCCATGATTAAACATGAGTTTATTTCAGATGCGTCTAACTTGAACAACCTGTATTATAGGGAACATTTTATAAGAAAAATTGGAGAATAACTAAGAAAATTGAAAAACTAGTACGATTGCCTGCACCTGTTCTGCTTAACCTTGATTCCAGGAAAGGGTGGTCGGTCACAGAAAATGAGCTAAATGCATACATAGAAAGGGAAGGCCATCATGGAAGGGACGGCACGGAGGAGGCCGAGGAGCACCTCGACTCTTCATCCGATGCAGCAAGCTCCTCATATCAACATTATGGTCATGTGGAGCCTCCACGACATTCTTCTGCGCAGGGGCCTTATTATCACTCCATGTACGATCCACCGGCGTGGAACCCCGACCCTCGTTGAATGAACTCCACTTAGGCCAAAATCCTAAGCTTGGGGGAGGTACCGGCATCACTCATTCTTTGCATATTATGGTTGCTGGATACTTGTACATACTTGTTTAGTTTCTTAGAGTGGTTTTCTAATGAGAGGGAGATGATATTTGGGGAAGTGCTGTCCAAAAACAGATTCTGGGCTGTTACCAAAAACATTCGTACGCACAGCCAGAACGTTATTTTGAGTTGCAAATTTTTTAGCATGTGCCCCAGGTTGTTATCTAACTTTCATTAGTTGAACACTTTTTGAGCTGAGCAATGGAAGATTTTGTTAATTTCGATTTCTGTACTGCTGTCAGGTTTTGGCAGATTTCTGCCATCCTGCGTGTTTCTGTTAGTTTGCATTCTATTGTTTCCGCTTTGTTTCTTTCCTAAAACACAAAAAGACCAAAAATATTTCTGTTGTTTCTCTTCACCATTTGTTTATTTGGTTCTTTGCTCTTATTTCACTTTATTTGCTATCGTTGGTTTGCTATGAGAAAACCCAAAAAGATTTTGCTTTGTTTTCTTGTTTCCTTTTGTTCTTGTTTCTAACCCGAAAACACCAAAAATATTTGTTGTTCTTCTTTGGTTTTGTAAAGTTCATTAGGGAGTTCAGAGGTCTCCGGTGGTTGGAGCTTGGTTTCATTTCATATTATTATTCAAGCTGCACAAGTGAAAGGCAATAATGATGATCTACAGCCAAGTGACCACTGTTTTGCCTGGCAAAGGAGATTCTTTTTTATTCTGGTTAGATAATTGGAAATTTGAGAATTCAACTACCCCTCTTAGTGAGAGATACCCAAGGATTTTCTCTTATGCTTTGAATGATAAACTTACGGCCAAGGAGGTGTATGAAGTTGATGATATTGCACAGCTTTTTCACTTACCTTTATCTTCTCAAGCCTATGAGGAATGGAGGGAGCTAAGTTCTCAGATGAGGCGCAACCCTTTGTCAGTGGGAAATGATTCTTGGGCTTATGTATGGGGGAGTACATATACTGCATCAAAGTATTACAAGTATCTACATGAGCACATTCAGGTTCTTGGTATTTATAGATGGATTTGGAGGTCTTCCTGCATTATGAAGCATAATTTTTTTGCGTGGCTCCTGGTTAGTGATCGTTTGAATACTAGGGACATGTTGAAGAGACGACATTGGAAGGTTACAGATGATACTCACTGTGAGTTGTGTTTTGCTAGAGCATATGAGGACATAATGCATTTGTTCTTTGAATGTCAATTCAGTCAGAGGATTTGGGCATATTTACAGATTGATTGGCAACAGGGGCAAGATATTCAGGAGGCTGCCACTAGGGCAAGAGCTGGTTTTGCTAAGCCTTTCTTCATGGAAGTGGTAATTTTAGCCTGTTGGAATATATGGAAGCAACGCAATGAGAAAATCTTTCAGTATCTTAGGCCTTCCTTTCAAGGGTGGAAGAAGGGGTTTGTGCATGATATATCCATGCTTGAGCATAGGATAAAAAGGAAACATTTACAAGATTTAGTTGCCTGGATAGGCAGTCTGATTTAGCTTTGCTCCCTTCTTTAGTTTTGTACAGTTAGGTCTTTATTTTTCTTCTCCTTTCTTCCTCTTGTTTGTACATATGCTTTTTTGGTCTTAATAAATAACTGTGGGGTTTTTTCCCCACAGTCTCAAGGTTCAAAAAAAAATGACGATCTACGGCAATTTGACTGCGGTGAGGGGCTGGTATGAACTCCATTTGTTTTTCATTTTTGTACATATACTCATCCATGTGAGCATGCTTAGTTGGTTCATGTGAGGTATATGTCATTTAATGAAAGTCTAGTAGTTTATGATCTCTCATGATTAGTTCCAATTTATTAATAATGAGTAGCATGTCATGGATATTTGCTTGCATTGTTTTATTCATAAATCGGTATGACATTGTGGTATCCTTCTCTGAATAATTCACTTGAATCGACTTGGCACATGCTCACGCATGCATATGACTAAACAAAAGTCAATTAAGCCTCGATGATTTATTTGCTTCAGAGTTCTTGTATCACTTTTATAGCTCTGTTAATTTTATTTTGTCGCATAGCATGATTATGACAGTTATTGCTCTCTTGATTGTCGCTTACGTCTATTGCTAGCCTCCACTTGTACGGCGGAAACGCTGCTAGGTAGCACAAACACACGAAAACCAAGTTATTCCAAAGTGTCCACCATAAATACCTATTGATGCGCGTAGATGTACACGTCCGTTGGGAACCCCAAGAGGAAGGTATGATGCGCACAGTGGCAAGTTTTCCCTCAGTAAGAAACCAAGGTTTAATCGGACCAGTAGGGGTCAAGAAGCACGTTGAAGGTTGATGGTGGCGAAATGTGATGCGGCGCAACACCAGGGATTCCGGCGCCAACGTGGAACCTGCACAACACAATCAAAGTACTTTGCCCCAACGAAACAGTGAGGTTGTCAATCTCACCGGCTTGCTGAAAACAAAGGATTAACCGTATTGTGTGGAAGATGATTGTTTGCGAAGAAAACAGTAAAAGAACTATTGCAGTAGATTGTATGCGATGTAAAGAATAGGACCGGGATCCACAGTTCACTAGAGGTGTGTCTCTCCATAAGATAAAAGCATGTTGGGTGAACAAATTAGAGTGGACAATTGACAAATAGAAAAGGCATAACAATGCATATACATGATATGATAAATATAGTGAGATTTAATTGGGCATTACGACCAAGTACATAGACCACCATCCAACTGCATCTATGCCTAAAAAGTCCACCTTAGGTTATCATCCGAACCCCTTTCAGTATTAAGTTGCAAGCAAAGACAATTGCATTAAGTATGGTGCGTAATGTAATCAACAACTACATCCTTAGACATAGCATCAATATTTTATCCCTAGTGGCAACACACATCCACAACCTTAGAACCTTCTGTCACGATCCCAGATCCAATGGAGGCATGAACCCACTATCGAGCATAAATACTCCCTCTTGGAGTTAAGAGCAAAAGCTTGGCCAGAGCCTCTACTAATAGCGGAGAGCATGCAAGATCATAAACAACACATAAGTAATAGATTGATAATCACCATAACATAGTATTCTCTATCCATCGGATCGACAAACACAACATATAGTATTACGGATAGATGATCTTGATCATGTTGGGCAGCTCACAAGATCCAACAATGAAGCACAATGAGGAGAAGACGACCAGCTACTGTTATGGACCCATAGTCCAGGGGGTGAACTACTCACTCATCACTCCGGAGGCGATCGTGGCGATGAAGAGTCCTCAGGGATGATTCCCCTCTCCGCGAGTCCGGAGCGATCTCCTGAATCCCCCGAGATGGGATTCGCGGCGGCGGCGTCTCTAGAAGGTTTTAGTATCGTGGCTCGGTACTGGGGGTTTCGCCGGAGGCTTTAAGTAGGCGGAAGGGCAACGCGGGCACACGAGGGCCCCACACGCTAGGGCCGCGCGGGCCAAGGCCAGGCCGCGCCGCCTAGTGTGGCGGTGCCTCGTGGCCCCAAATCTCCCCTCGGTCTTCACGGAGCTTCGTGCAAAAATAGGACCTGGGCGTTGATTTCGTCCAATTCCGAGAATATTTCCTTACTAGGATTTCTGAAACCAAAAACAGCAGAAAACAGCAACTGGCTCTTCGGTATCTTGTTAATAGGTTAGTTCCAGAAAATGCGTAAATACGACATATAATGTGTATAAAACATGTAGATATCATCAATAATGTAGCATGGAACATAAGAAATTATCGATACGTTGAGACGTATCAGCATCCCCAAGCTTAGTTCTGCTCGTCCCGAGCAGGCAAACAATAACAAGGATAATTTCTGGAGTGACATGCCATCATAATCTTGATCATATATTGTAAACATATGTAATGAATGCAGCGATCAAAACAATGGTAATGACATGAGTAAAAAAATGAATCATAAAGCAAAGACTTTTCATGAATAGTGCTTCAAGACAAGCATCAATAAGTCTTGCATAAGAGTTAACTCATAAAGCAATAAATCAAAGTAAAGGTATTGAAGCAACACAAAGGAAGATTAAGTTTCAGCGGTTGCTTTCAACTTATAACATGTATATCTCATGGATAGTGTCAACATAGAGTAATATAACAAGTGCAATATGCAAGTATGTAGGAATCAATGCACAGTTCACACAAGTGTTTGCTTCTTAAGGAGAGAGAGATAGGTAAACTGACTCAACAATAAAAGTAAAAGAAAGGTCCTTCAAAGAGGAAAGCATCGATTGCTATATTTGTGCTAGAGCTTTTATTTTGAAAACATGAAACAATTTTGTCAACGGTAGTAATAAAGCATATGAGTTATGTAAATTATATCTTACAAGTTGCAAGCCTCATGCATAGCATACTAATAGTGCCCGCTTGTCCTACTTAGCTTGGACTACCGGATCTTCGCAATACACATGTTTCAACCAAGTGTCACAAGAGGTACCTCATGCCGCCTGTACAAAGGTCTAAGGAGAAAGCTCGCATTTTGGATTTCTCTTTTGATTATTCTCAATTTAGACATCCATACCGGGACATGGACAACAGATAATGGACTCCTCTTTAATGCATAAGCATGTAGCAACAATTATTATTCTCATATGAGATTGAGGATATATGTCCAAGCTGAAACTTCCACCATGATTCATGGCTTTAGTTAGCGGCCAATGTTTTCTAACAATATGCATGCTCCAACCATTAAGGTGGTAGATCTCCCTTACTTCAGACAAGACGAACATGCATAACAACTCACATGATATTCAACAAGGAATAGTTGATGGCGTCCCAGAAGCATGGTTATCGCACAACAAGCAACTTAATAAGAGATAAAGTGCATAAGTACATATTCAATACTACGATAGTTTTTAAGGCTATTTTGTCCCATGAGCTATATATTGCAAAGGTGAATGATGGAATTTTAAAGGTAGCACTCAAGCAATTTACTTTGGAATGGCGGAGAAATACCATGTAGTAGGTAGGTATGGTGGACACAAATGGCGTAGTGGTTGGCTCAAGGATTTGGATGCATGAGAAGTATTCCCTCTCGATACAAGGTTTAGGCTAGCAAAGTTATTTGAAGCAAACTCAAGGATGAACCGGTGCAGCAAAACTCACATAAAAGACATATTGTAAACATTATAAGACTCTACACCGTCTTCCTTGTTGTTCAAAACTCAATACTAAATTATCTAGACCTTAGAGAGACCAAATATGCAAATCAAATTTTAGCAAGCTCTATGTATTTCTTCATTAATGGGTGCAAAGTATATGATGCAAGAGCTTAAACATGAGCACAACAATTGCCAAGTATCACATTATCCAAGACATTTTAGAATTACTACATGTAGCATTTTCCAATTCCAACCATATAACAATTTAACGAAGAAGTTTCAACCTTCGCCTTGAACATTATGAGTAAAGCCTAAGGACATATTTGTCCATATGCAACAGCGGAGCGTGTCTCTCTCCCACAAAGTGAATGCTAGGATCCATTTTATTCAAACAAAAACAAAACAAAAACAAACCGACGCTCCAAGTAAAGAACACAAGATGTGATTGAATAAAAATATAGTTTCAGGGGAGGAACCTGATGATGTTGTCGATGAAGAAGGGATGCCTTGGGCATCCCCAAGCTTAGCTTGAGTCTTCTTAAAATATGCAGGGATGAACCACGGGGGCATCCCCAAGCTTAGACTTTCACTCCTCTTGATCATAGTATATCATACTCCTCTCTTGACCCTTGAAAACCTTTCACACCAAACTTCAAGCAAACTCATTAGAGGGTTAGTGCACAATTAAAATTCACATATTCAGAGGTGACACAATCATTCTTAACACTTTGCACAAAGCTACTGGACATTAATGGATCAAAGAAATTCATCCAACATAGCAAATACGGCAATGCGAAATAAAAGGCAGAATCTGTCAAAACAGAACAGTCCGTAAAGACGAACCAGAAAGGTGCACTAGACTTGCTCAAATGGAAAAACTCAAAACTAATGATTGCGTACATATCTGAGGATCACGCTCGTAATTTGCAGATTTTTTCGAATTTTTACAGAGACTTATGCAGAATTCATGACAGACAGCAATGCTGTTTCTGCGCAGCGATCCCAAATATAACATCAACTTTAACATAGAAACTTTACTTGGCACAAAAACATGATAAGGAGAGGTTGCTACAGTAGTAAACAACTTCCAAGACTCAAATAAAACAAAAATTGCTGTAGTAAAAACATGGGTTGTCTCCCATAAGCGCTTTTCTTTAACGCCTTTCAGCTAGGCGCAGAAAGTGCAAATAAGTAACATCAAGAGTAGAAGCATCAACATCATAACTTGTTCTAATAATAGAATCAAAAGGCAACTTCATTCTCTCTCTAGGAAGTGTTCCATACCTTTCTTGAGAGGAAATTGATATTTAATATTACCTTCCCATATCAATAACAGCACCAACGGTTCAAAGAAAAGGTCTTCCCAACACAATAGGACAAGATGCATTGCATTCGATATCCAAGACAACAAAATCAACGGGGACAAGGTTATTGTTAACCGTAATGCGCATTATCAATCCTCCCCAAAGGTTTATTTTTAACATTATCGGCGATTAACATCCAAATAACAATTCTTCAATGGTGGCAAGTCAAGCATATCATAAATCTTTTTAGCATCACAGAAATACTTGCACCAAGATCACATAAAGCATTACATTCAAAGTCATTGAATTTCATTTTAATGATGGGCTCCCAACCATCTTCTAACTTTCTAGGAATAGAAGTTTCAAGTTTTAGTTTCTCTTCTCTAGCTTTTATGAGAGCATTTGTAATATGTTTTGTAAAGGCTAAATTTATAGCACTAGCATTAGGACTTTTAGCAAGTTTTTGTAAGAACTTTATAACTTAAGAGATGTGGCAATCATCAAAATCTAAATCATTATGAGCTACAGCAATGGGATCATTGTCCCCAAGGTTGGAAAAAATTTCAGCAGTTTTATCACAAGCAGTTTCAGCAGTTTAGCAATTTCAGGCAGTTTTTACGCTTTGCACTAGGAGTAGAAACATTGCCAACACCAATTATTTTACCATTGATAGTAGGAGGTGCAGCAACATGTGAATCATTATCATTACTAATGGTGGTAATAGTCCAAACTTTAGCTACATTATTCTCTTTAGCTAGTTTTTCATTTTCTTCTCTATCCCACCTAGCACGCAATTCAGCCATTAATCTTATATTCTCATTAATTCTAACTTGGATGGCATTTGCTGTACTAGTAATCTTATTATCAATATCATCAGGTTTAGCAGCCATTTTATTAATTAAAGAGGATTGTGATGCGGACATGTATGAGATTCGGGTTTCAGCATTTGAAATTTTAGTTTGCAAACCAGAAATCTCCCTATTCAAGTTTTCAAGTTGATTTCCTATATTTTTCAACAAGGTAGATTGTTCATTCATAGTTTTAGTAAACAATTGATTTTTCTCATATTGTGATTGCATAAAGTTTTTAGTGGATCTTTCAATTTCTAGCATCTTTTCCTCATATCTACCATAAGAATTACCATAATCATTACCATGAGCAGAAGGATATGGCCTATAGTTATTACCAGAGTTGTTCCTATAAGCATTGTTGTTGAAATTATTATTTTTAATGAAATTCACATCAACATTTTCTTCTTGAGCAACCAATGAAGCTAAAGGAACATTATTTGGATCAACATTAGATCTACCATTCACAAGCATAGACATAATCACATCAATCTTATCACTCAAGGAAGAGGTTTCTTCACAGAATTTACCTTCTTACCTTGTGGAGCTCTTTCCGTATGCCATTCAGAGTAATTTATCATCATATCATCAATAAGCTTTGTAGCCGCCCCCAAAGTGATGGACATAAAGGTACCTCCAGCAGCTGAATCCAATAAATTCCGCGAAGAAAAATTTAGTCCTGCATAGAAGGTTTGGATGATCATCCAAGTAGTCAGTCCATGGGTTGGGAAATTCTTTACCAAAGTTTTCATTCTCTCCCATGCTTGAGCAACATGTTTAGTATCTAATTGCTTAAAATTCATTATGCTACTTCTCAAAGATATAATTTTAGCGGGAGGATAATATCTACCAATAAAAGCATCCTTACATTTAGTCCATGAATCAATACTATTCTTAGGCAAAGATAGCAACCAATCTTTAGCTCTTCCTCTTAATGAGAAAGTAAACAATTTCAATTTAATAATATCACCATCTACATCCTTATACTTTTGCATTTCACAAAGTTCAACAAAATTATTAAGATGGGCAGCAGCATCATCAGAACTAACACCAGAAAATTGATCTCTCATAACAAGGTTTAGTAAAGCAGGTTTAATTTCAAAAAATTCTGCTGTAGTAGCAGGTGGAGCAATAGGTGTGCATAGGAAATCATTATTATTTGTGTTTGTGAAGTCACACAACTTAGTATTTTCAGGGGTATTCATTTTAGCAACGGTAAATAAAACAAACTAGATAAAGTAAATGCAAGTAGCTAATTTTTTGTGTGTTTTTGATATAGAGAGCAAGACAGTAAATAAAGTAAAACTAGCAACTAATTTTTTGTGTGTTTTGTTTAGGTGCAGCAAACAAAGTAGTAAATAAAATAAAGCAAGACAAAAACAAAGTAAAGAGATTGGGAAGTGGAGACTCCCCTTGCAGCGTGTCTTGATCTCCCCGGCAACGGCGCCAGAAATTTGCTTGATGCGCGTAGATGTACACGTCCGTTGGGAACCCCAAGAGGAAGGTATGATGCGCACAGTGGCAAGTTTCCTCAGTAAGAAACCAAGGTTTAATCGGACCAGTAGGAGTCAAGAAGCACGTTGAAGGTTGATGGTGACGAAATGTGATGCGGCGCAACACCGGGATTCGGCGCCAACGTGGAACTGCACAACACAACCAAAGTACTTTGCCCCAACGAAGCAGTGAGGTTGTCAATCTCACCGGCTTGCTGTAACAAAGGATTAACCGTATTGTGTGGAAGATGATTGTTTGCGAAAACAGTAAAACAAGTATTGCAGTAGATTGTATGCGATGTAAAGAATAGGACCGGGATCCACAGTTCACTAGAGGTGTCTCTCCCATAAGATAAAAGCATGTTGGGTGAACAAATTACAGTCGGGCAATTGACAAATAGAAAAGGGCATAACAATGCATATACATGATATGATAAATATAGTGAGATTTAATTGGGCATTACGACAAAGTACATAGACCGCCATCCAACTGCATCTATGCCTAAAAAGTCCACCTTCAGGTTATCATCCGAACCCCTTCCAGTATTAAGTTGCAAGCAAGAGACAATTGCATTAAGTATGGTGCGTAATGTAATCAACAACTACATCCTTAGACATAGCATCAATATTTTATCCCTAGTGGCAACAGCACATCCACAACCTTAGAACCTTCTGTCACGATCCCAGATATCAATGGAGGCATGAACCCACTATCGAGCATAAATACTCCCTCTTGGAGTTAAGAGCAAAAACTTGGCCAGAGCCTCTACTAATAACAGAGAGCATGCAAGATCATAAACAACACATAAGTAATAGATTGATAATCACCATAACATAGTATTCTCTATCCATCGGATCCCGACAAACACAACATATAGTATTACGGATAGATGATCTTGATCATGTTAGGCAGCTCACAAGATCCAACAATGAAGCACAATGAGGAGAAGACGACCATCTAGCTACTGCTATGGACCCATAGTCCAGGGGTGAACTACTCACTCATCACTCCGGAGGCGATCATGGCGATGAAGAGTCCTCCGGGAGATGATTCCCCTCTGGCAGGGTGCGGAGCGATCTCTGAATCCCCCAGATGGGATTGGCGCGGCGGCGTCTCTGGAAGGTTTTCCGTATCGTGGCTCTCGGTACTGGGGGTTCGCGACGGAGGCTTTAAGTAGGCGGAAGGCAACGGGGGGCCACACGAGGCCCCACACGCTAGGGCCGCGCGGCCCAAGGCCAGGCCGCCGCCTAGTGTGGCGGCGCCTCGTGGCCCCACTTCGTCTCCCCTTCTTCTGGAAGCTTCGTGCAAAAATAGGACCAGGCGTTGATTTCGTCCAATTCGAGAATATTTCATTACTAGGATTTCTGAAACCAAAACAGAAACAGCAACTGGCTCTTGGCATCTTGTTAATAGGTTAGTTCCAGAAAATGCGTAAATACGACATATAATGTGTATAAAACATGTAGATATCATCAATAATGTAGCATGGAACATAAGAAATTATCGATACGTTGGAGACGTATCAGCTATGCATGGCATTTCAAACCATTCCAAGTAAATTCTCATGTGTTACCTTTAAACCTTCAAACTACTTCTCAATTTGTGTTAATGTTTTATAGCTCATGAGGAAATATGTGGTGTTTTATCTTTCAACCTTGTCATTTACTCCGGACAGACTTTCACCAATGGACTAGTGGCACATCCGCTTATCCAATAAATTTGCAAAAAGAGCTGGCAACGGGGTTCCCAGCCCCAATTAATCAACCTTCATTAATAATTCTCTTCACGTGTTTTGCTCTGATTCATCAGTAAGCAACTTAACCTGCAAATAGACACTTCCCCATGGTATGTGAATGTTGGAAGGCACCCGAGATTCGGTTAGCCATGGCTTGTGTAAGCAAAGGTTGGGGGAGTGTCATCCATAATGAAACTAAAATACATGTGTAAACAAAAGAGAAGAGGGATGATCTACCTTGCTGGTAGAGATAACGTCCTTCATGGGAGCCACTCTTGAAAGTCTGGTTGGCGAGGTGGTTAGAGTACCCACTATCATTCGTTGACAACAACAAACACCTCTCAAAATAATTTTATTTCTGTTTTTGAAAAATGAAAAGCTCTAGCACATGTTAATCCCTGCTTCCCTCTGCGAAGGGTCAATCTTTTACTTTTATGTTGAGTCACCATCCTTTCTTTGAGCACTTTCTTGAGAGCATAACTGTCATTCTTAGTATAATATGCTTGTCCCAAAATATGATCAGTTGTGGTATAACTTTGATGCTTTTATCTTTGACAAATTTACTTCTAGTCTTTCTATGAACTTCAGAGGTGCCTGGGCATTTATGTTTTGCTACAAATACAGGCAAGCGAGATACCACTTTATCATATCCTTCTATGAACATTGCAATCCTGCTTATTGAAGTGCTTCATGATGCTTGTTATTAGTTTGTTGGTATCTCTTTTATGATTGACACAGTTACTAGATGACTTTATTTGCATGTACCTTATTATGAATTGCTTAAGCACTTGCCATATCATGAGAATATTTACATCATATGAACAAATGTGTTCGTGAAAGTTCTTTTATCGCACTCAGTTGTTAACTGAATTGCTTGAGGACAAGCAATAAGCTAAGCTTGGGGGAGTTGATACGTCCAAAACGTATCTACTTTCCCGAACACTTTTGCTATTGTTTTACCTCTAATTTGTGTATTTTGGATACAACTAACACGGACTAACGCTGTTTTCAGCAGAATTGCTCGGTGTCTCGTTTTTGTGCAGAAATCCAACTTTCAGGAAAATCCTCGGAATTTATGCGAAGGCCCTATTTTCCCAGAATAAAGCGAAGGGCAAGCCAAGTGGGGGCGAGGCCCCCACACACTAGGCGGCGCGGCCCAGGGAGGGCGCGCCGCCTTGTTGTGTGGGCGCCTCGGCGGCCCGACGCTCTCCTCTGGACTATATACGCCTTTCGACCTAAAAACGCCGGGGGGTTCGACCATATTTCCAGAGACCATCCAGTTGCCGCCATCACGAAACTCCGCCTCGGGACCGAAACTCCGTCGGCACTCGATACGTCTCCAACGTATCGATAATTTCTTATGTTCCATGCTACTTTATTGATGATACCTACATGTTTTATGCACATTATATGTCATATTTACGCATTTTCCGGAACTAACCTATTGACGAGATGCCGAAGTGCCAGTTCTTGTTTTCTGCTGTTTTTGGTTTCAGAAATCCTAGTAACGAAATATTCTCGGAATCGGACGAAATCAACGCAGGTTCCTATTTTGGAACCATCCGAACACCGAGAGCCGCAGGAACGAGGGCCCCACACACCCGGCGCGGCCGGAGGAGAGCCGCCCTATGGTGTGGTGGCCCCAGGCCCCCTCCGAGGCTGCCCTTCGCCTATTTAAAGCCCTTGCGTCGAAAACCCTTACGGAAGAAGCCACGGTACGCGAAACCTTCCAGAGCCGCCGCCATCGAAGCCAAGATGCGGGGACGGAGTCTCGTTCGGCACCTGCCAGGACGGGAAGTGCCCGGAAGCTTCTCCATCAACAGCTGCCATCTCCACCGCCATCTTCATCACCGCTGCTGCTCCATGAGGAGGGAGTAGTTCTCCATTGAGGCTCGGGGCTGTACCGGTAGCTATGTGGTTCATCTCTCTCCTATGTACTTCATCGTATGCCGCACCTAGAGGGGGGTGAATAGGTGCTAACCAATTTTTAGTTCTTTTTCAATTTAGGTTTGACACAAAGGTAAATTCTCTAGATATGCAACTAAGTGAATTCACCTATATGACAAGGTTATCAACTAAGCAAGATATAGCTACGCAATATATAGGAGATAGAGTGGGATAGAGGTAACCGAGAGTGTAGCACGCGTTGACACGGAGATGATTCCCGTAGTTCCCTTCCTTTGCAAGAAGGTACTCTACGTTTGGAGGAGTGTGGTTGCTACGCAAGCCAAACCAACAGCCACGAAGGCTTCACTCAGATCTCCTGTGAGCAACGCCACGAAGGCCTAGCCCACTTCCACTAAGGGATTTCCTCGAGGCGGAAACCGGGCCTTTACAAGGTTCTTGGGGCACACATCCACAACTGAATTGGAGGCTCCCAAATCTGTAACAATACAACAATCAACAACAACACATCATCAACAAATCAACTAGGGAACCAAATAGGAACACTAGCATGAGATCCCTCGAACAAGTGAGGGGGAAATGAAGAACGCTTCGGTGAGGATGTAGATCGGTGGCTTCTCCTTCGAATCCCCAAAGATCAAGAGCTTTGGTTGGGGGAGGAAGGAGATCTTGCAAATCTTGACTTTCTTGAGGTGGCTCTAATGGAGGTGGCTTGGCAGAATTCTTGTGTAATGATTGAGCAAGCAACCAAGGTAGAAGAAGGGGGGTATTTATACCCCCTCCCAAAATAGAGCCGTTGCTGCTTCCGGGGGGCCGGATAATCCGGTCCAAGTAGGGGCCGGATAATCCGCCCCCACCGGATAATCCGGCCTAGGTACAAAACCGTGACATTGTCCGGCCAAATATCCGGCCCTATGCCAGAGCCACATTTCTTCCAGTCCTTAGCCAAAATTGGGGGGGCCGGATATTTCCAAAATATCCGGCCCGGATATTCCGGCCCTGGTACAATACCGGGACAATATCCGGGCAAATGTCCGGCCCCCATACTGAGCTGTTTTCCTCGACGACTTAGCCAAAATCAGGGGGCCGGATATTTCAACAATATCCGGCCCGGATTATCCGGCCTGGCCAAACTTTTCCTGTTGCCTTTTGACAGATCGACCAAATCCAACACACGCAAATATGAAACTATGTAATCCCTGTACCACTTAATCAAACATTAGTGTATCACATATATTGACATCAAACATACAAAACATAATGTGAGAGATGTTCTTTCAATCTCCCCCTTTTTGGTGTTTGATGACAATATACGGATTTGCAAAGGAATCACTATAGAGACAAGCATGATGGCAAAACATAGAGGCACTCCCCCTACATGTGTGCATATAAGTAGTTTGCATTTGAATACAAATACACAACACATAGGAGTATGGTGCCTCAACACAAGAGATATCCAACATGAGCTCTAACAAAAGACATTGACACATATGAAGTTGAGATAGGATGCAAGAAGTCATACCCATGTGTAGATATAAGATACGGAGATATAACATCACACATAATATAGCATCCTTGATCTCAACATATAGAATTCCGAAAACCATAACAATGTCTCACACTTAACAATGTCTCACACCACATAGCACATAGTTTTAAACGACACAACCAAAGCAAATAGTGCAAATACGAGGGAGCACAAGCAATAAAGGAATGGTAAACGCAAATGCTTGTGCCCAAACCATGCAAATCCCCGAGATAGTTCCTAATAGAACACTTCTCCCCCTTTGGCATCGAAACGCCAAAAAGGGGACAAGCGCGATGCTACTCGTCCCATGGGAATCACTCGGAGGCATAATCATCATCGGACTCGTCTGCCGCTTCCTCTTCATCCTCATCAGTGTCAGGTGCATCCGGGGAGCGGCGAGAGGTGTTGGACCTTTGAAGGCAGTCATCAAGTTCACTCCATGGAACCTGTTCAGAGTGCCATCTACTGTAACCCTGGTGAGCTGGAGGCTGAGGCGGGGGTCCTTGATCACCACTGAGCTTGTGAAGAATAACCGCCTGAGTGTGCTTAATCTCAGAACGCTCTCGGCTAGCAGCATAGTTTTCCTTGTGTATCTCAATGTTCATGCACAAGATGTGACGCTGAAACCAACTAAGCCGACTCACTTGCTTCCTCATGGCCGGGACATCAGGGTGACGTGCAGGAGCAAAGCCACTGGAGCGAGCATCACGCATGAAAGTGTCAGGAGCAGGTACGGCTGAGGAGACTGGCTTGAGCTTGTAGGGCTTCTTGACATGGTGCTTCACCAAAGGGTACCCACTAATGTCTTCACCAACCTTAGCAACACAGTTGTTGATGAGAAGCTGAATGTAGGGAGCATAGGGTATGGTGGTCCGGGAGACCATGGCATCATGGATCTCATGGAAGATAAAGTCCATGATATCAAGAGTGTAGTCATGTTCTTCATTCTCATCACGAGCACACTTATAGCTGAGGTGCATAAGGTCCACAAGGGTTCCCCGAAGAGCATCATTGTTGCCACCACTTGGGCAAATGGTGGCCCGAAAGAACCGAAGCAACTGACTGTATATGGGAAGCAGCCCCTTAGCTTGACCAATCTTTCCCGCTGAGGTGTAGAGATGCACAAGAGCATTCTTATCTGTCTGTTGTGGTCCATGAAGTCGACGACCCCCATCAACAGGAACTCCAAGAACACCAGCAAACTGACGCAGAGTGGCACTGCAGTGAGTGGAGCCAGTCATCCATTCCATGGTGTGTTCCTCATCTTTCCTGATTGCCAAAGTGGCAAAGAACTGCTTCACCAAAGCTGGGCTAAAGTCACACTGAATCTTCATGATATCATGCAGGCCCAACTTTCCAGCTACCCAGATAGCATCTTCAAAGTGATCGTTGACTGCCAGAATGTCAACATCGATAGCTTGCATGGGTCTCAGATTCTTCATGGGCTCATAGATGTCCATGAAGATGAACTCCTGCTCAGCGCACCAATATCTCCTGCCCGCTATGTCTTCATCCCTTGGGACATCATCATACCAGTTCTTCTGACGGATAGCGGAGTAAGAAACTGGGTCCATGGTCTTGTAGTTCTCCCTCACTTCCTTGTTCTTCCGCCTTGAAGTGACGGACTTGCGAGGTGCATTGGTGGCAAACTCATCACTAGAGCGATCATGCCTTTGGCGTCTCCGACCACCCCGAGAAGCACCACCTGTGAGAAGCAAAGGCGGGTAGCAAAGGAAAGGTAATGCTCATAAGTCATGTAAGATACAGTAATATACTCGAGAAACATGCAAACAAGTCGGTACACATCTAGACATGATAGATTGAAGCAAACTGCAGCGGCGATGAAGCTCCAGGCCGGATAATCCGGGGTCCCCTGGGGGCGGATAATCCGGCCGGGCCGGATAATCCGGCCGGCTCGAGGGGCGGAAAATCCGGCCCTTCGAGATGTGCAGTTTTCCAATCAAAAACATGTCTAAAACTAGATCGGCCTCATAGCATGCAAGAGGAGTACACTACACAAGATTTGGAACAACTAGACACCAATTCCACCAAGAAAATAGCACATATAAAACACAACATCTAGGGTTAGAGATTGTGAATCATACCCACATCCATTGTGGAAACCGCTTGGAGGAGAAGGTAGCTAGGGAGGAGATCCACCCGATCCACCCAAGAACTCCGAGAGGGGGCGGACGGAGCGGCTCCGGCGAGGAGGAGGAACTCCGGCGGCTTGAGGAGGAAGAAGGGGGGCGCGTGGGGGAACTGATTGGGGAGCCAACCGTTCACCCCGCGGCCTCCCTTAGTCCTCCCGCAAAACGCCCAGGCCGGATAATCCGGCCCAAAGTGAGGGCGGATAATCCGGCCCGGCCGGATAATCCGGGGCGCCAGGGGGCGGATTATCCGGTGTTCTGGAAAATTCCAGAATACCGTAAATCCAGCTTATCTTTAGTTGGATATTTGCGAACCCATATGTGATGCAATATACTTATCACGTCATATATGAGATGCATATTTACCAATAAGATGGGGCAACCTAGATCATCCGACCGAGAAACCTCAAACTCCAAGTTTTTACCAAACATGACAAATGAGCAAGATGGAAGTGGTTTGTTGGAGAGGTAGGCTTAGGTTTAGAGAGTTCAAACTGTTAATGGTACATGATCACTTAAGTTTGCAAGATATGAGCAAATAAAGCCAAACTTGAGTGATTTCCCATAAGAACATGGAGTTGTCAAATAAGAGGCAATAAGATCCAAATAACTCCAACTCTTCACAAAGAAGAGTGTGGTGGCCTAGGCCACCATATATGAGTGTTATGGCATGGCACCGCGAAGATGTATCTTGGGCCCAAAACCACTACTCATCATTGAAGCTCACATATCATTATATGATATAAAGAGAATGATTTCTTTTAATGTTGGCATTATGGGGGGAGGGATAGCTCAATAGTTTAAACCGCACTCCCCCTATTTCCATGCCCACATCTAAACCAAATAAAGTTTTGAGACAAAGGTGTGTTTGCAAGATGGTCAAGCTATACTCCTTGAATCAATGATATTTAGCTCATTCCTCAAATAAGAGAACCTTGCTTCATCAAGAGGCTTCGTGAATATATCGGCAAGTTGATCTTTGGTAGGAACATAGATGAGCTCAATATCACCACGGGCAACATGATCCCTAATGAAATGATTCCGGATCTCAATATGCTTCGTTCTTGAATGTTGCACCGGATTATAGGCAATCTTGATGGCACTTTCATTGTCACATAATAGAGGCACTTTGTCACAAATGACACCGTATTCCTTTAAAGTTTGCCTCATCCATAACAATTGAGTGCATCCACTTGCGGCGGCAACATATTCGGCTTCGGCGGTGGAGAGAGATATACAATTTTGCTTCTTAGAAGACCAACACACCAAGGACCTACCAAGGAATTGGCAAGCCCCGGAAGTTGATTTCCTATCATCCTTGTCACCCGCCCAATCCGCATCGGTATAACCATTGAGAATAAAACTTGAGCCCTTGGGGTACCAAATACCATATCTTGGGGTATCAACCAAATATCGAAAGATTCTTTTGAGAGCCATCATGTGGCTCTCCTTAGGAGAAGCTTGATACCTTGCACACACACCAACACTCAACACTATGTCCGGTCTAGATGCACAAAGGTAAAGCAAGGATCCAATCATGGAGCGGTATACCTTTTGATCCACCTCTTTACCATTGGGATCAAGTGCAAGATGACATTTGGTGACCATAGGAGTGGCCACACCCTTCAACTCGGTCATCTTGAACCTCTTGAGCATGTCTTGGAGATATTTTGCTTGATTGATGAAGGTTCCCTCTCTCAATTGCTTGATCTCAAAACCAAGGAAGAACTTCATCTCTCCCATCATAGACATCTCAAACCTATCGGTCATAAGCTTTGAAAATTCATCATTAAAAGCTTTGTTAGTAGAGCCAAAGATGATATCATCAACATATAATTGGCAAACGAAAAGCTCCCCATTAACCCTCTTAGTAAAAAGAGTGGGATCGATTAGCCCAACATCAAACCCACGGTCTACCAACAATTCTTTAAGGTGCTCGTACCAAGCTCTAGGAGCTTGTTTGAGACCATAAAGTGCTTTATCAAGCTTGTAGACATGGTTAGGAAAGTTGAGATCCTCAAACCCCGGGGGTTGCTTAACATAAACCTCTTCATGCAAAGGACCATTAAGAAATGCACTTTTAACATCCATTTGTTGTAACTTAAAGTTATGATGCGATGCATAAGCAAGAAGGATACGGATGGACTCAAGGCGAGCCACGGGAGCATAGGTCTCTCCAAAGTCAATCCCTTCAACTTGAGAGAAACCTTGAGCCACCAATCTTGCCTTGTTCCTCACAATATTCCCAAACTCATCTTGCTTGTTCTTGAATATCCACTTAGTGCCTATAACATTGCGGCACTCCTTTGGCTTCTCTACTAAGGTCCACACTTTGTTGCGCTTGAAGTTGTTGAGTTCCTCATGCATGGCATCCACCCAATCCGAATCTTCAAGGGCTTCAAATACTTTCTTGGGTTCCACAACGGAGATATAAGCATGATGATTGCTAAAGTTAGCCAATTGCCTTCTTGTGGAGACCTTTGCTCGAACATCACCAAGGACCTTGTCATGAGTGTGTCCACGAATTTCAAGGATCCTATCTCTTCTTGCTAGACGACGGGCCTCGATCTCCTCCTTGGTCTTTCTAGGCCTTGGAGGTGTCACTTGATCAACTTGATCATTTGGGTCCCCGTCTTGACCTTCAATTTGAGCTTCCTCAATTTCTTGAGAATGCTCAACCTCATGTGCTTGATCTTGGACAATGTTTGGTGAAGTGCAAATATCAAATGGTTGATCTTGAATGCTTGGTTGATCTTGTCCTTGATCTTGTACATGAGAGGGAGGGTTTTCTTCTTGTTCTTGGGTTGGTGCATCATTAGCTTCACTTGATGGGGTTTGTTGATGTTGAGAGGATGAGGGCTCCACCGTGGTAGAGCATAGTCCTTCCCGAGACGCCACACCGTGTCCCTCAATGGGGCGGAAAAATCCCACACCCATTCTTACTATGGCATCTTGAGGTATTTCATCACCTGCACATACATCAACTTGCCCCACTTGGGAGCCATCATTTTCTTCGAACTTCACACTACAAGATTCAATGATAATCCCGGAGGATACATCAAAGACTCTATAAGTGTGAGATTCGGCACCGTAACCAACAAATATACCCTCCAAAGCTTTAGGAGCAAATTTAGACAAACGAACTCCTTTGATTTGGTAGAAACACTTACAACCGAACACCTTGAAGTATGAGATGTTAGGCTTGTTGCCGGTGAGTATTTCATATGGAGTCTTGTTCAATCCCTTGCGGAGATAGAGCCGGTTAGAAGAATGGCAAGCGGTGGAGATGGCTTCGGCCCAAAAGTTATAGCGGGATTTATACTCCGCCATCATAGACCTTGCCATATCCATAAGAGTCCGGTTCTTCCTCTCCGCAACACCATTTTGTTGAGGGGTGTAAGCAGCGGAATATTGATGACGAATCCCCTCATCACTAAGAAAATCATTGAGTGTGTAGTTCTTGAACTCGGAGCCGTTGTCACTTCTTATTGCCTTAATGAGGAGGTTGTGTTGGCGTTGCACCTCGGTGGCAAAGTCAATGAATATTTGTTGAGTCTCATCTTTCGTCTTGAGAAAGTAGACCCAAGTGTATCTTGAGTAATCATCAACAATCACCAAGCAATGTTTCTTCGCACCAAGACTTGCATGAGTAACGGGACCAAAGAGATCCACATGAAGGAGCTCCAAGATCCTCTTGGAAGAGATGATAGTCTTGCTTGGATGCGGAGAGTCATGCATTTTGCCTTCAACACAAGCCCTACAAACACGATCTTTGGCAAAAGAAACACTTTCCATTAGTCCCACAATATGGTTCCCCTTGTGAAGACTTTGCAAAGTTCTCATGTTGACATGGGCTAGGCGGCGATGCCACAACCAACCCACATCCGCCTTTCCGAATAGGCACATCGCACTTGAAGTGGTGGTCCCCGAAAAGTCCACCACATACAAGTTATGTTCGCGATACCCAACGAAAGCGACTTTTAGAGTCTTGCTCCACAAGAGGACCACAATATCATTATCAATAAAGACGGCGAAACCCATCTTGCCAAGGGCGGAAACGGAAAGTAAATTGTAACCAAGGGTTTTGACAAGCATGACATCCACAAGTGTTATGTTGTGTGCAACCACAACCTTGCCAAAACCCAATACCTCGGATGTAGAATTATCGCCAAAGGAGACGGTGATATTGTTTATGTTGGGCCTCAACTCCTTGACGAGGTTCTTGCCGCCGGTCATATGACTTGTACATCCACTATCAAGTACCCATTTTGAACCTCCGGCGGCATAGTCCTACATGAGATCAATTCTTGGATTTAGGTACCCATTTCACAATGGGTCCTCTTTTGTTAGCAACAAGGGTCTTTGGGACCCAAATAGACCAAGCAACATAACCATCATATGGGCCAACATATTTAGCATAAACATCACCATAATAATCTTTAAATAAAACATAGTGAGGGTTAGCATTTCCCGCATTATCATCATTAGTGGTGTTGCCCTTAGGGGCTTCACCATTGGTGATATCTTTCTTCTTCTCTTGTGCGGGCTTGGCCTTTTGCTTGTTTGCCTTCTTTGCCTTGGCATTGTAACCAAGGCCCTCCTTCCCATTGTTTGATCTTTGCTTACTCAAAAGATCATCCAAAGAAAGTTTACTTTGGGGAGAGGAGGCCTTAGCAAGTTCATCCTTCAACCTAGCATTTTCCTCAACAATATTTGCATGATCACAAGAAGGAGTAGAGGAACTAGGCACATCATATGAAGCAAGCCTAATTTGAAGTTGCTCATTTGACTTGGATAGGAGAGAGTATTCACTCTTCAAAGCTTTGTGAGCTTTGTCTAGTTCATCTAGATCCTTCACAAGTTTCTCATGATCAACACCAAATTGGGCCTTTTCCTTTTTAAGCAATTTAGTCTTAGCCCTAGCATGATCTCTAGCTTTAGTGAGCTTGTTAATTTCATCTTGAGGCTCTTCAAGATTTTCTAGCCTCTCCTCAAGAGAGGCTATAGTTTCTTGACTTTCCTCAAGGGCATTTTTAAGAGCATGGATTTCAAGAGAGTCTTCTCTCTCTATTTGACCCTTTTTCTCAAGCATATCATTTTGTTGAGCTAAACGAGCCATGAGATTTGAAACATGCTTTTTGTTGATACCTTGTAGGTTAAGCAAGAATTCATCAAATTCTAGCATTTCTTGTTTTACTTTTAGACTAGCATCATCAACCCCTAGATCACTTGATATGTTAGGCATAGAGGGGCTAGGAGATGATACCTCGGAGGATTTAGCCATGAGGCAACTTTCTTCCTCCACATGAATGACTTCATTGGGGGATTCACTTGGTGATGAAGAGTTAGTGGAGAGGGAGGCAAGAGCGACCAATCCATTAGAGGTTGCATCTTCTTCATCATCAACATCATCATCTCCGGAGGTATACTCTTCTTGAGTTGATAGCACAATAGATGTGTCCAAGGAGGACCTTGCCATGAAGCAATGTGCATTCTTGTTATGGGGATTCTCATTGGGAGAGTCAAAGAGAGATGAAGAGGGAATGTTGGTGGTGACGATGGCGGCCAATTCCTTTGAGCTTTCTTCATCTTCCTCACTACTAGAACTTCCAACTTCATCGGAAGAATATTCTTCCCTAGTCACTAGCACAACTTTTGGGTGCCTCTTGCCCTTCTTGGTCTTGTTGTTGTAGAATTTCTTGTTGGGGGCTTTTGAATATTTGCCCTTTGATTCTTTGCTCTTGTCCTTGGGGATGAGCCTTCCATTATGAAGCTCTCTATTCTCATAGGGGCATTCGGCAATGAAGTGGCGCTTGTCATCACAATTGTAGCAAGATCTTGTTTTTGGACCAAAGCTAGTGAACCCACTCTTGTGGTTTCTCTTGATGTTGTCTTCCTTGGCCTTGGAGGGATCAACCCAAAAAGACTTAGCATGAAAGGCCATGTGATCATGGTAGTGGCATTGCAAATCTTCCGGATAGGACATACTCCAAGATGCCCTATATTGCTCTTGAGGGTGCACTTCATCTAAGGGGTTGACCACCAAGGCAAGATTGTTCCCTTTTGACATACCAATGGCACGATTGAGAGAATCATGAGAGTTTTGCTCGAGCACCTTGAGGGCTTGCATCTCGTGCACGGCATCTTGAGAAGAGAGAGAGGAATAGCATTCTCTCCCAACAAGGGTCTTGACATCAATGGGTACATATGGCATCATGCATTCAATGTACTTCTCCTTGATCCAAGAGTCATTGATGTGGGTGGCACCAATAAGACGGAAGTCATCGGCAACAATGAGGAGTCTTGAATACATGTCTTGATGATCTTCATCCGGTAGCCTCATGAATCCTTCGGCTTTATTCTTAAGAGCATTATACTTGTTCCTTCTCGTGCTCTCACTTCCAATGCAACTAGCGGCCAAACCATCCCAAGCTTCCTTGGCGGTGGTGTAGTTCCGAACACGAGGCAAATCCTTTGTCCCCACACTAGTTTGAATCATGTGCAAGGCGGTGTTGTTGAGTTGACTATCAACCGCTTCTCTTCTAGTCAACTTGTCGGGGTTGTAAGGTTTGAAGCCTTCTTGGATGATTCTCCAAAGTTCATTGGAGGCACTGCAAACATGAGAGCGGAACTCAAATCGCCAAGTATTGTAATTTTCAATGGAAAACTTAGGTGGGTCGCCCCGAATGTTCAAATGAGGATGGGGAACCGGTATATCGGGAGATTGAAAAGGTGGAGCTACTCGATTGTAGCTCTCACCTCCACTAGTATCCCTAGGAGATGCAATGGGAGATTTGTTAGTGTTTAAGTTATCACCTTCCACGGGTTTGGTAGAAGAGGGTGGTGCCGAAGCACCTCCCTCTTCTGACACACCCGCGTCCTTTACCTCTATACTAGGAGCCATGGGACGGGCCGGAGCCAGAAGCTCGGCAATCATCTTTTTCATGCTTTCCATTTGGGCTTCCATTTTGGTTTCCATGAAGGACTTCAACGAATTGAATTCTTCCATGGAGACCGTATTGGCGGCCCCATCCGAGGGCTCCTCGTTTGGCATACTCTTAGGCGGTTAAGCCCGAAATAAGAGCCGAGGCTCTGATACCAATTGAAAGGATCGTATGCCGCACCTAGAGGGGGGTGAATAGGTGCTAACCAATTTTTAGTTCTTTTTCAATTTAGGTTTGACACAAAGGTAAATTCTCTAGATATGCAACTAAGTGAATTCACCTATATGACAAGGTTATCAACTAAGCAAGATATAGCTACGCAATATATAGGAGATAGAGTGGGATAGAGGTAACCGAGAGTGTAGCACGCGTTGACACGGAGATGATTCCCGTAGTTCCCTTCCTTTGCAAGAAGGTACTCTACGTTTGGAGGAGTGTGGTTGCTACGCAAGCCAAACCAACAGCCACGAAGGCTTCACTCAGATCTCCTGTGAGCAACGCCACGAAGGCCTAGCCCACTTCCACTAAGGGATTTCCTCGAGGCGGAAACCGGGCCTTTACAAGGTTCTTGGGGCACACATCCACAACTGAATTGGAGGCTCCCAAATCTGTAACAATACAACAATCAACAACAACACATCATCAACAAATCAACTAGGGAACCAAATAGGAACACTAGCATGAGATCCCTCGAACAAGTGAGGGGGAAATGAAGAACGCTTCGGTGAGGATGTAGATCGGTGGCTTCTCCTTCGAATCCCCAAAGATCAAGAGCTTTGGTTGGGGGAGGAAGGAGATCTTGCAAATCTTGACTTTCTTGAGGTGGCTCTAATGGAGGTGGCTTGGCAGAATTCTTGTGTAATGATTGAGCAAGCAACCAAGGTAGAAGAAGGGGGGTATTTATACCCCCTCCCAAAATAGAGCCGTTGCTGCTTCCGGGGGGCCGGATAATCCGGTCCAAGTAGGGGCCGGATAATCCGCCCCCACCGGATAATCCGGCCCTAGGTACAAAACCGTGACATTGTCCGGCCAAATATCCGGCCCTATGCCAGAGCCACATTTCTTCCAGTCCTTAGCCAAAATTGGGGGGGCCGGATATTTCCAAAATATCCGGCCCGGATATTCCGGCCCTGGTACAATACCGGGACAATATCCGGGCAAATGTCCGGCCCCCATACTGAGCTGCTTTTCCTCGAAGACTTAGCCAAAATCAGGGGGCCGGATATTTCAACAATATCCGGCCCGGATTATCCGGCCTGGCCAAACTTTTCCTGTTGCCTTTTGACAGATCGACCAAATCCAACACACGCAAATATGAAACTATGTAATCCCTGTACCACTTAATCAAACATTAGTGTATCACATATATTGACATCAAACATACAAAACATAATGTGAGAGATGTTCTTTCAAATACAATAATCTCATGAGCTGCTTTACATGATTGAGATTCATATGATGATGCTTGTAATCTAGATGTCATTATGCTAGTCAAGTGAGTTTTACTTATGTGATCTCCAGACTCCTTGTCCCACGTGTGTAAAGGTGACAGTGTGTGCACCGTGTGGGTCTCTTAGGCTATATTTCACAGAATACTTATTCACTGTTATGAATGGCATAGTGAAGTGCTTATTTATATCCCTTTATGATTGCAATGTGTTTTGTATCACAATTTATCTATGTGCTACTCTAGTGATATTATTAGTAGTTTATTCCTCCTACACGGTGTAATGGTGACAGTGTGTGCACTCGTGTTAGTACTTGGTTTATGCTATGATCATGATCTCTTGTAGATTGCGAAGTTAACTATTGCTATGATAGTATTGATGTGTATTATTCCTCCTACATAAGCATGAAGGTGACAGTGTGCATGCTATGTTAGTACTTGGTTTAGTCGTTTCGATCTTTCATGCACTCTAAGGTTATTTAAATATGAACATTGAATTGTGGAGCTTGTTAACTCCGGCATTGAGGATTCGTGTAATCCTACGCAATGTGTTCATCATCCAACAAGAGAGTGTAGAGTATGCATTTATCTATTCTATTATGTGATCAATGTTAAGAGTGTCCACTAGTGAAAGTCTAATCCCTAGGCCTTGTTCCTAAATACTGCTATCCTTTGTTTACTGTTTTTGAGTTACTACTCTGCGTTACTCTGCATGTTTACTTCCCGCAATATTACTACCATCAACTGCACGCCAGCAAGCACTTTTCTGGCGCCATACTACTGCTCATATTCATTCATACCACTTGTATTTCACTATCTCTTCGCCGAACTAGTACACCTATTAGGTGTGTTGGGGACACAAGAGACTTCTTGCTTTGTGGTTGCGGGGTTGCATGAGAGGGATATCTTTGACCTCTTCCTCCCTGAGTTCGATAAACCTTGGGTGATCCACTTAAGGGAAACTTGCTGCTTCTACAAACCTCTGCTCTTGGAGGCCCAACACTCTCTACAGAATAGAAGCACCCGTAGACATCAAGCACTTTTAGCGCCGTTGCGGGGAGGAAAGGTAAAAGGCACTCATACTTCGGTTCCAGGTAACTTTTCTGGCGCCATTGTGTGTGTGCTCGAAGCTATTTCCTTTAGACTCTGCAATTGCGACATTTGGTTTCTTGTTTACACTAGTTAGGTATAATGGACAACAATGACCTTTTTATTCTATTTCCTGATTTAAGACATGGATGGTTTGATGCGAAAATTAAAAAACCCATGGAACATATTAATATGAATGCTTTGAACACTATTGTTGCTAATGCTATGGAAAATTCTAAGCTTGGGGAAGCTGGCTTTGATGAGCATGATATTTTTAGTCCCCCAAGCATTGAGGAGAAAATTTACTTTGATGATACTTTGCCTCCCATTTATGATGATTATAATGATAGTAGTCTTTTGTTACCACCTGTTATGGAGGATAAATTTGATTATGATTACAATATACCTCCTATATTTGATAGCTACTTTGTTGAATTTGCTCTCACTACAATTAATAAGAATGACTATGCTTATGTTGGGAGTAGTAATTATTTTATGCATGAGACTCATGATAAGAATGCTTTATGTGATAGTTATATTGTTGAGTTTGCTCATGATGCTACTGAAATTTATTATGAGAGAGGAAAATATGGTTGTAGAAATTTTCATGTTACTAAAATGCCTCTCTATGTGCTGAAATTTTTGAAGCTACACTTGTTTTATCTTCCTATGCTTGTTACTTTGCTCTTCATGAACTTGTTTATTTACAAGATTCCTATGCATAGGAAGCATGTTAGACTTAAATGTGTTTTGAATTTGCCTCTTGATGCTCTCTTTTGCTTCAACTCTTATTTCTTGAGTGCATCATTAAAACTGCTGAGCCCATCTTAATGGCTATAAAGAAAGAACTTCTTGGGAGATAACCCATGTGTTTATTTTACTACAGCAATTTTTGTTTTATATTTGAGTCTTGGAAGTTTTTTACTACTGTAGCAACCTCTCCTTATCATGTTTTTGTGCCAAGTAAAGTTTCTATGTCAAAGTTGATGTTATATTTGGGATCGCTGCGCAGAAACAGCATTGCTGTCTGTCACGAATCTGGCACAAGTCTCTGTAGAAAATTCTGAAAAATCTGCCAATTTACGAGCGTGATCCTCAGATATGTACGCAACTTTCATTAGTTTTGAGTTTTTCCATTTGAGCAAGTCTGGTGCCATTTTAAAATTCTTCTTTACGGACTGTTCTGTTTTTGACAGATTCTGCCTTTTATTTCGCATTGCCGCTTTTGCTATGTTGGATGAATTTCTTTGATCCATTAATGTCCAGTAGCTTTATGCAATGTCCAGAAGTGAAAAGAATGTTTGTGTCACCTCTGAATATGATAATTATTAATTGTGCACTAACCCTCTAATGAGTTTGCTTGAAGTTTGGTGTGAAGGAAGTTTTCAAGGGTCAATAGAAGAGGGTGATATAATGTGATCGAGAAGAGTGAAAGGTCTAAGCTTGGGGATGCCCCGTGGTTCATCCTGCATATTTTAAGAAGACTCAAGCATCTAAGCTTGGGGATGCCCAAGGCATCCCCTTCTTCATCGACAAAGTATCAGGTTCCTTCTCTTGAAACTATATTTTTATTCGGTCACATCTTATGTATTTTACTTGGAGCGTCTGTGTGTGCTTTTATTTTTGTTTTGTTATCTTAGTTCTCTGAATAAGTTCATCCTTGTGTGGGAGAGAGACACGCTCCGCTGGTTCGTATGAACACATGTGTTCTTAGCTCATAATATTCATGGCGAAGTTTCCTCTTCGTTAAATTGTTATATGGTTGGAATTGGAAAATGCTACATGTAGTAATTGCTATAATGTCTTGGGTAATGTGATACTTGGCAATTGTGGTGCTCATGTTTAAGCTCTTGCATCATATACTTTGCACCCATTAATGAAGAAATACATAGAGCTTGCTAAAATTTGATTTGCATATTTGGTCTCTCTAAGGTCTAGATAATATCTAGTATTGAGTTTTGAACAACAAGGAAGGCGGTGTAGAGTCTTATAATGTTTACAATATGTCTTTTATGTGAGTTTTGCTGCACCGGTTCATCCTTGAGTTTGCTTCAAATAACCTTGCTAGCCTAAACCTTGTATCGAGAGGGAATACTTGCATGCAAAATCCTTGAGCCAACCACTATGCCATTTGTGTCCACTATATCTACCTACTACATGGTATTTCTCCGCATTCCAAAGTAAATTGCTTGAGTGCTTGATGTCTCGTTCCCCTCCTTTCTGTGACAGTGTTGGGCCTCCAAGTGCAGGTTTGTAGAGCAGCAGCAAGTTTTCCCTTAAGTGGATCACCCAAGGTTTATCGAACTCGGGAGGAAGAGGTCAAAGATATCCCTCTCATGCAACCCTGCAACCACAAAGCAAGAAGTCTCTTGTGTCCCCAACACACCAAATAGGTGCACTAGTTCGAGATAGTGGAAATACAGGTGGTATGAATATATATGAGCAGTAGCAACAGAAAATAGCTTGGCGTGTAGTTGATGGTGGTAGTATTGCAGCAGTAGTAACACAGTAAAACAGTAAACAAGCAGTAGTAACTCAGCAGTATTTAGGAACAAGGCCTAGGGATTACACTTTCACTAGTGGACACTCTCAACATTGATCACATAACAGAATAGATAAATGCATACTCTACACTCTTGTTGGATGATGAACACATTGCGTAGGATTACACGAACCCTCAATGCCGGAGTTAACAAGCTCCACAATAATGCTCATGTTTAAGTAACCTTAAGTGTAAGATAGATCAAAACGACTAAACCAAGTACTAGCATAGCATGCACACTGTCATCTTCATGCATATGTAGGAGGAATAGATCACATCAATATTATCATAGCAATAGTTAACTTCGAATCTACAAGAGATCATGATCATAGCATAAACCAAGTACTAACACGGTGCACACACTGTCACCTTTGCACACATGCAGGAGGAATAAAACTACTTTAATAACACATCACTAGAGTAGCACATAGATAGTAGTGATACAAAACTCATATGAATCTCAATCATGTAAGGCAGCTCATGAGATCATTGTATTGAGGTACATAGGAGAGAGATTAACCACATAGCTACGGTACAGCCCGAGCCTCGATGGAGAACTACTCCCTCCTCATGGGGGCAGCGGCGGTGATGAAGATGGCGGTGGAGATGGCAGCGGTGTCGATGGAGAAGCCTTCCGGGGCACTTCCCCGCTCCGGCGGGTGCCGAGAGACTCTGTCCCCCAGATCTTGGCTTCGTGATGACGGCGGCTCGGAACTTTTCGTATCGTGGCTTTCTCCTTAAGGGTTTTCGATGCAGGGGCTTTATATAGGCGAAGAGGCGGCGTCAGAAGGTCGAAGAGGCGGCCAGGGGGTAAGGCGGCGCGGGCCAACCCTAGGCCGCGCCGGCCACCCTCCTGGTGGGCCTGTGGCCCCCCTCTGGTCCTTCCCGGGTGTTCTGGAAGCTTCGTGGAAAAATAGGAACCTGGGCGTTGATTTCGTCCAATTCCGAGAATATTTCGTTACTAGGATTTAAAACCAAAAACAGCGAAAAGGACGGCACTTCGGCATCTTGTTAATAGGTTAGTTCCAGGAAAGCGTAAATACGACATATAATGTGTATAAAACATGTAGATATCATCAATAAAGTAGCATGGAACATAAGAAATTATCGATACATTGGAGACGTATCAGCATCCCCAAGCTTAGTTCTGCTCGTCCCGAGCAGGTAAAACGATAACAAAGATAATTTCTTAAGTGACATGCCATCATAAACTTGATCATATTGTAAACATATGTAATGAATGCAGCGATCAAAACAATGGTAATGACATGAGTAAACAACTGAATCATAAAGCAAGGACTTTTCATGAATAGTACTTAAAGACAAGCATCAATAAGTCTTGCATAAGAGTTAACTCATAAAGCAATAATTCAAAGTAGGGGCATTGAAGCAACACAAAGGAAGATTAAGTTTCAGCGGTTGCTTTCAACTTATAACATGTATATCTCATGGATAATTGTCAACATAGAGTAATATAACAAGTGCAATATGCAAGTATGTAGGAATCAATGCACAGTTCACACAAGTGTTTGCTTCTTGGGATGGAGAGAAATAGGTAAACTGACTCAACAATAAAAGTAAAAGAATGGCCCTTCAAAGAGGAAAGCATCGATTGCTATATTTGTGCTAGAGCTTTGATTTTGAAAACATAAAGAGAGCATAAAAATAAAGCTTTGAGAGGTGTTTGTTGTTGTCAACGAATGGTAGCGGGTACTCTAACCCCCTTGCCAGACAAACCTTCAAAGAGCGGCTCCCATTTTATTTTGTTTTTGGGTGGCACTCCTTCCAACCTTTCTTTCACAAACCATGGCTAACCGAATCCTCGGGTGCCTGCCAACAATCTCATACCATGAAGGAGTGCCTTTTTATTTTAGTTTTATTATGATGACACTCCTCCCCACCTTTGCTTTCTCAAGCCATGGCTAACCGAATCCTTCGGGTGCCGTCCAACAATCACATACCATGGAGGAGTGTCTATTTTTGTTAATTAATTTGGGACTGGGAATCCCATTGCCAGCTCTTTTTGCAAAATTATTGGATAAGCGGATGAAGCCACTAGTCCATTGGTGAAAGTTGCCCAACAAGATTGAAAGATAAACACCACATACTTCCTCATGAGCTATAAAACATTGACACAAATAAGAGGTAATAACTTTTGAATTGTTTAAAGGTAGCACTCAAGCAATTTACTTTGGAATGGCGGAAAAATACCATGTAGTAGGTAGGTATGGTGGACACAAATGGCATAGTAGTTGGCTCAAGGATTTTGGATGCATGAGAAGTATTCCCTCGATACAAGGTTTAGGCTAGCAAGGTTATTTGAAGCAAACTCAAGGATGAACAAGTGCAGCAAAACTCACATAAAAGACATATTGTAAACATTATAAGACTCTACACCGTCTTCCTTGTTGTTCAAAACTCAATACTAGATATTATCTAGACCTTAGAGAGACCAAATATGCAAATCAAATTTTAGCAAGCTCTATGTATTTCTTCATTAATGGGTGCAAAGTATATGATGCAAGAGCTTAAACATGAGCACAACAATTGCCAAGTATCACATTACCCAAGACATTTTACCAATTACTACATGTAGCATTTTCCAATTCCAACCATATAACAATTTAACGAAGAAGAAACTTCGCCATGAATATTATGAGCTAAGAACACATGTGTTCATACGAACCAGCGGAGCGTGTCTCTCTCCACACAAGGATGAACTTATTCAGAGAATGAAAATAACAAAACAAAAACAAAAATAAAAGCACACACAGACGCTCCAAGTAAAGTACATAAGATGTGACTGAATAAAAATATAGTTTCACTAGAAGAAACCTGATAAGTTGTCGATGAAGAAGGGGATGCCTTGGGCATCCCCAAGCTTAGACGCTTGAGTCTTCTTGAAATATGCAGGGATGAACCACCGGGGCATCCCCAAGCTTAGACCTTTCACTCTTCTCGATCACATTATATCACCCTCTTCTATTGACCCTTGAAAACTTCTGCCACACCAAACTTCAAGCAAACTCATTAGAGGGTTAGTGCATAATCAAAAATTCACATGTTCAGAGGTGACACAATCATTCTTAACACTTCTGGACATTGCACAAAACTTCTGAAAGTTAATGGAACAAAGAAACTCATTCAACTTAACAAAAGCGGCAATGCGAAATAAAAGGCAGAATCTGTCAAAAACAGAACAGTCCGTAAAGACGAATTTTAAGATGGCACCAGACTTGCTCAAATGGAAAAACTCAAAACTAATGAAAGTTGCGTACATATCTGAGGATCACGCTCGTAAATTGGCAGATTTTTCGAATTTTCTACAGAGAACTGTGCCCAGATTCGTGACAGACAGCAATGCTGTTTCTGCGCAGCGATCCCAAATATAACATCAACTTTGACATAGAAACTTTACTTGGCACAACAAAACACAAAACTAAGATAAGGAGAGGTTGCTACAGTAGTAAACAACTTCCAAGACTCAACAAAACAAAAATTGCTGTAGTAAAATAAACACATGGGTTATCTCCCAAGAAGTTCTTTCTTTATAGCCATTAAGATGGGCTCAGCAGTTTTAATGATGCACTCGCAAGAAATAAGAGTTGAAGCAAAAGAGAGCATCAAGAGGCAAATTCAAAACACATTTAAGTCTAACATGCTTCCTATGAAAAGGAATCTTGTAAATAAATAAGTTCATGAAGAGCAAAGTAACAAGCATAGGAAGATAAAACAAGTGTAGCTTCAAAAATTTCAGCACATAGAGAGGTGTTTTAGTAACATGAAAATTTTTACAACCATATTTTCCTCTCTCATAATAACTTTCAGTAGCATCATGAGCAAACTCAACAATATAACTATCACATAAAGCATTCTTATCATGAGTCTCATGCATAAAATAATTACTACTCCCAACATAAGCATAATCAATTTTATTAGTTGTAGTGGGAGCAAATTCAACAAAGTAGCTATCAAATATAGGAGGTATATTGTAATCATAATCAAATTTATCCTCCATAACAGGTGGTAACAAAATACTACTATCATTATAATCATCATAAATAGGAGGCAAAGTATCATCAAAGTAAATTTTCTCCTCAATGCTTGGGGGACTAAAAATATCATGCTCATCAAAGCCAGCTTCCCCAAGCTTAGAATTTTCCATAGCATTAGCAACAATGGTGTTCAAAGCATTCATAGTAATAACATTCCCATTAGCATGCATATAAAGTTCCATGGGTTTTTTAATTCTCTCTTCAAACACATCATGTCCTAATTCAAGATAAAGTTCATAAAGATCTCTCATTTTATTGTTGTCTTCCATTAAGCCTAACTAGTGTAAACAAGAAACCAAATGTCGCAATTGCAGAGTCTAAAGGAAATAGCTTCGAGTACTTATAACGGCGTTAAATAGCTTAGTAGCCGAGGTCCGGAGTGTGAGTACCTTTTACCTTTCCTCCCCGGCAACGGCGCCAGAAAAAGTGCTTGATGTCTACGTTCCCCCTCCTTTCCTGTAGACAGTGTTGGGCCTCCAAGTGCAGAGGTTTGTAGAACAGCAGCAAGTTTTCCCTTAAGTGGATCACCCAAGGTTTATCGAACTCAGGGAGGAAGAGGTCAAAGATATCCCTCTCATGCAACCCTGCAACCACAAAGCAAGAAGTCTCTTGTGTCCCCAACACACCAAATAGGTGCACTAGTTCGGCGAAGAGATAGTGAAATACAGGTGGTATGAATATATATGAGCAGTAGCAACGGTGACAGAAAATAGCTTGGCGTGTAGTTGATGGTGGTAGTATTGCAGCAGTAGTAACACAGTAAAACAGTAAACAAGCAGTAGTAACTCAGCGGTATTTAGGAACAAGGCCTAGGGATTACACTTTCACTAGTGGACACTCTCAACATTGATCACATAACAGAATAGATAAATGCATACTCTACACTCTTGTTGGATGATGAACACATTGCGTAGGATTACACGAACCCTCAATGCCGGAGTTAACAAGCTCCACAATAATGCTCATGTTTAAGTAACCTTAAGTGTAAGATAGATCAAAACGACTAAACCAAGTACTAGCATAGCATGCACACTGTCACCTTCATGCATATGTAGGAGGAATAGATCACATCAATATTATCATAGCAATAGTTAACTTCGCAATCTACAAGAGATCATGATCATAGCATAAACCAAGTACTAACACGGTGCACGCACTGTCACCTTTGCACACATGCAGGAGGAATAAAACTACTTTAATAACACATCACTAGAGTAGCACATAGATAGTAGTGATACAAAACTCATATGAATCTCAATCATGTAAGGCAGCTCATGAGATCATTGTATTGAGGTACATAGGAGAGAGATTAACCACATAGCTACCGGTACAGCCCCGAGCCTCGATGGAGAACTACTCCCTCCTCATGGGAGCAGCAGCGGTGATGAAGATGGCGGTGGAGATGGCAGCGGTGTCGATGGAGAAGCCTTCCGGGGCACTTCCCCGCTCCGGCAGGGTGCCGGAACAGAGACTCCTGTCCCCCAGATCTTGGCTTCGTGATGACGGCGGCTCTGGAACTTTTCTCGTATCGTGGCTTTCTCCCTTAGGGTTTTCGATGCAGGGGCTTTATATAGGCGAAGAGGCGGCGTCAAAAGGTCGAAGAGGCGGCCAGGGGGTAAGGCGGCGCGGGCCAACCCTAGGCCGCGCCGGCCACCCTCCTGGTGGGCCTGTGGCCCCCCCTCTGGTCCTTCCCGGGTGTTCTGGAAGCTTCGTGGAAAAATAGGAACCTGGGCGTTGATTTCGTCCAATTCCGAGAATATTTCGTTACTAGGATTTCTGAAACCAAAAACAGCAAAAACTGGCACTTCGGCATCTTGTTAATAGGTTAGTTCCAGAAAATGCGTAAATACGACATATAATGTGTATAAAACATGTAGATATCATCAATAAAGTAGCATGGAACATAAGAAATTATCGATACGTTGGAGACGTATCAGTGCTACCTTTAAACCATTCAAAATTTATCACCTCTGATTTGTGTCAATGTTTAATAGCTCATGAGGAAGTATGTGGTGTTTATCTTTCAATCTTGTTGGGCAACTTTCACCAATGGACTAGTGGCTTCATCCGCTTATCCAATAATTTTGCAAAAAGAGCTGGCAATGGGATTCCCAGTCCCAAATCAATTAACAAAAATAGACACTCCTCCATGGTATGTGATTGTTGGACGGCACCCGAAGGATTCGGTTAGCCATGGCTTGAGAAAGCAAAGGTGGGGAGGAGTGTCATCATAATAAAACTAAAATAAAAAGGCACTCCTTCATGGTATGAGATTGTTGGCAGGCACCCGAGGATTCGGTTAGCCATGGTTTGTGAAAGAAAGGTTGGAAGGAGTGCCACCCAAAAATAAAATAAAATGGGAGCCGCTCTTTGAAGGTTTGTCTGGCAAGGGGGTTAGAGTACCCGCTACCATTCGTTGACAACAACAAACACCTCTCAAAACTTTATTTTTATGCTCTCTTTATGTTTTCAAAATAAAAGCTCTAGCACAAATATAGCAATCGATGCTTTCCTCTTTGAAGGACCTTTCTTTTACTTTTATGTTGAGTCAGTTCACCTATTTCTCTCCACCTCAAGAAGCAAACACTTGTGTGAACTGTGCATTGATTCCTATATACTTGCATATTGCACTTGTTATATTACTTTATGTTGACAATATCCATGAGATATACATGTTATAAGTTGAAAGCAACCGCTGAAACTTAATCTTCCTTTGTGTTGCTTCAATACCTTTACTTTGATTTATTGCTTTATGAGTTAACTCTTATGCAAGACTTATTGATGCTTGTCTTGAAATACTATTCATGAAAAGTCTTTGCTTTATGATTCAGTTGTTTACTCATGTCATTACCATTGTTTTGATCGCTGCATTCATTACATATGTTTACAAATAGTATGATCAAGATTATGATGGCATGTCACTTCAGAAATTATCTTTGTTATCGTTTTACCTGCTCGGGACGAGCAGAACTAAGCTTGGATGCTGATACGTCTCCAACGTATCGATAATTTCTTATGTTCCATGCTACTTTATTGATGATACCTACATGTTTTATGCACATTATATGTCATATTTACGCATTTTCTGGAACTAACCTATTGACGAGATGCCGAAGTGCCAGTTCCTGTTGTTTTTGGTTTCAGAAATCCTAGTAACGAAATATTCTCGGAATCGGACGAAATCAACGCCCAGGTTCCTATTTTTCCCGGAACCATCCAGAACACCCGAGAGCCGCGAGGACCACAGGGCCCCTCCACACCACAGGCGCGGCCGGAGGGGCCGCGCCGCCCTATGGTGTGGTGGCCCCAGGCCCCCTCTGAGGCTGCCCTTCGCCTATTTAAAGCCCCTGCGTCGAAAACCCTTACGGAAGAAGCCACGGTACGCGAAACCTTCCAGACCCGCCGCCATCGCGAAGCCAAGATCTGGGGGACAGTCTCTGTTCCGGCACCTGCCGGACGAAGTGCCCCCGGAAGGCTTCTCCATCAACACCGCTGCCATCTCCACCGCCATCTTCATCACCGCTGCTGCTCCCATGAGGAGGGAGTAGTTCTCCATTGAGGCTCGGGGCTGTACCGGTAGCTATGTGGTTCATCTCTCTCTATGTACTTCAATACAATAATCTCATGAGCTGCTTTACATGATTGAGATTCATATGATGATGCTTGTAATCTAGATGTCATTATGCTAGTCAAGTGAGTTTTACTTATGTGATCTCCGGAGACTCCTTGTCCCACGTGTGTAAAGGTGACAGTGTGTGCACCGTGTGGGTCTCTTAGGCTATATTTCACAGAATACTTATTCATTGTTATGAATGGCATAGTGAAGTGCTTATTTATATCCCTTTATGATTGCAATGTGTTTTGTATCACAATTTATCTATGTGCTACTCTAGTGATATTATTAAAGTAGTTTATTCCTCCTACACGGTGTAATGGTGACAGTGTGTGCACTCGTGTTAGTACTTGGTTTATGCTATGATCATGATCTCTTGTAGATTGCGAAGTTAACTATTGCTATGATAGTATTGATGTGTATTATTCCTCCTACATAAGCATGAAGGTGACAGTGTGCATGCTATGTTAGTACTTGGTTTAGTCGTTTCGATCTTTCATGCACTCTAAGGTTATTTAAATATGAACATTGAATTGTGGAGCTTGTTAACTCCGGCATTGAGGATTCGTGTAATCCTACGCAATGTGTTCATCATCCAACAAGAGAGTGTAGAGTATGCATTTATCTATTCTGTTATGTGATCAATGTTAAGAGTGTCCACTAGTGAAAGTCTAATCCCTAGGCCTTGTTCCTAAATACTGCTATCGCTGGTTTACTTGTTACTGAGTTACTACTCTGCGTTACTACTGCATGTTTACTTCCCGCAATATTACTACCATCAACTGCACGCCAGCAAGCACTTTTCTGGCGCCATACTACTGCTCATATTCATTCATACCACTTGTATTTCACTATCTCTTCGCCGAACTAGTACACCTATTAGGTGTGTTGGGGACACAAGAGACTTCTTGCTTTGTGGTTGCAGGGTTGCATGAGAGGGATATCTTTGACCTCTTCCTCCCTGAGTTCGATAAACCTTGGGTGATCCACTTAAGGGAAACTTGCTGCTGTTCTACAAACCTCTTCTCTTGGAGGCCCAACACTGTCTACAAGAATAGAAGCACCCGTAGACATCACACTCCGCCGGGACGGGGAATTGGAGGGGATCTTCACCGCCATCACCACCGACGCCTCTCCATCGACCAGCCATGTTTCCCCCATCCATGTGTGAGTAATTCCCCCGCTGTAGGCTGAAGGGGATGGTAGGGATTGGATGAGATTGATCATGTAATAGTCACAAGATTGTTAGGGCATGGTGCCTAGTATCCGTAGATGTTACTTTTATGATATTGTTGCAACTTGTTATGCTTAATGCTTGTCACTAGGGCCCGAGTGCCATGATCTCAGATCTGAACATGTTATTGTTTCATCATGATATGCATTGTTTATTGATCTTACCTGCAAGTTGTATACACACGTTGTTGTCCGGAACCCGAGGCCCCAAAGTGACAGAAATTGGGACAACCGGAGGGGAAGGCGGTGATGTGAGGATCACATGTGTTCACGGAGTGTTAATGCTTTGCTCCGGTACTCTATTAAAAGGAGTACCTTAATTTCCAGTAGTTTCCCTAGAGGCCCGGCTGCCACCGGCTGGTAGGACAAAAGATGTTGTGCAAGTTTCTCATTGCGAGCACGTACGACTATATATGGAACACATGCCTATTGATTGATTAGTACTTGGATACCGCTTTATTATTACCTGCAAATGCCCTACCATGATTGTTACATGAATTCTCTCATCCATGCAACGCCCGTTCATCCGTCCCTGTGCCTACAGTATTTTAATCCTGCTGTTTACTATAATCACTACTGCTGTCTTTATTTCACGCTGCTGTTATTTCACTATTCCTACTTTGCTATAAAACTGTTGCTACGATAAACTCTTGCGAGCAAGTCTGTTTCCAGTGCAGCTGAATTGACAACTCATTGTTAAGGCTTACAAGTATTCTTTGTCTCCCCTTGTGTCGAATCAATAAATTGGGTAATACTTCCCTCGAAGACTGTTGCGATCCCCTATACTTGTGGGTCATCAGAGTCCGACGACGACTTTCTCATGGAGGCTGCGTTGATCATCCACAAGCACAATGTCTCGCAGATCCCCGTGTACCGGGGGTCCTTGTCGGGGCGCGCGGCCGCCTTGGACCGCAAAAGAGAACGCGGCCACGACCATATCTTCTACGACTACTTCTACCGCAAGGCTGTTCACGCCGGTCATGTTTCACCGTCGTTTTCGGATGTCCAGACCGTTGTTCACCCGGATAATGGATGGCGTCAAGGTCTACGACAACTACTTCTGCGGCAAAGTGGATGCAATTGGCAAGGTAGGCCTCTCTTTATATCAGAAATGCACGACGGTGATTAGGTTGCTCGCATATGGTGTTGCCGGTGATTTCGTAGATGAGTACATGCGCATGAGCGAGTCGAGCTGTTTGGAAGCGATGTACAGGTTTTGCAGAGCAGTGATCAGTGTGTTCGGAGAAGAACATCTGCGGCAACCTAATGCAGAGGACACAACTGATACGTCTCCAACGTATCTATAATTTCTTATGTTCCATGCTAGTTTTATGACAATACCTACATGTTTTGTTCACACTTTATGATGTTTTGATGCATTTTCCGGCACTAACCTATTAACAAGATGCCGAAGCGCCAGTTCTGTTTTTGCTGTTTTGGTTTCAGAAATCCTACAAAGGAAATATTCTCGGAATTTGACGAAATCAACGCCCAGGGTCTTATATTTCGCGGAAGCTTCCGGAGTGCCAGAGAGGGACCAGAGGGGAGCCCTGGGGGCCCCACCCCACAGGAAAGCGCGGCCTGGCCCAACACTATCTACAAGAATAGAAGCACACGTAGACATCAAGCTATTTTCTGGCGCCGTTGCCGGGGAGGTAAGGTAAAAGGTATTCACATCCTCCGACTACTAAGCTATTTCCTAGCACTGTTGCCGGTGTGTGAGTGCTCGAAGCTATCTCCTTTAGATTCTGCAATTATATCTTTTTGTTTCTTGTTTTTATTTCACTAGTTAGGCTTAATGGAAAACAACAAAAAAATTAGAGATCTTTATGAACTTTATCTTGAATTAGGACATGATGTGTTTGAAGAGAAAATTAAAAAACCCATGGAACTTTGTTTACAAAATAGTTGTAGCAATGTTATTAGCATGAACTCTTTGAACACCATTATTGCTAAAGCTATGGAAGAATTTAAGCTTGGGGAAGCTGGTTGTGATATTTTTAGTCCCCCAAGCATGGAGGAGAAAATTTACTTGGATGATACTTTACCTCCTATATATGATGTTTGCAATGATGAATATGATATTTTCAGTCCACCTACTATTGAGGAGAAAGTTAATTATGATTACAATATGCCTCCTATATATGATGATTATGGTGATGAGAATAATAATGATAGCTATTTTATTGAATTTTCTCCCACTACAATTAATAGTAATGATTATGCTTATGTGGAGAGTAATAATTTTATGCATGTAGCTCATGACAAGAATGTTGTATGTGATAGTTATATTGTTGAGTTTGTTCATGATGCTACTGAAAGTTATTATGAGAGAGGGAAACATGGTTATATGCATCTTAATAATATTAAGTTTCCCCTCTTTATGTTGAGAATCTTGAAGTTACTCGTGTTTTATCTTCCTATGCTTGCCACTTTGTTCTTCATGAATTTATTTGTGTACAAGATTCCTATGCATAGGAAGTGGGTTAGGCTTAAATGTGTTTTGAATTTGCTTCTTGATGCTCTCTTTTGCTTCAAATCTTATTTCTTGCGAGAGCATCATTAAAATTACTGAGCTCATCTTAATGGCTATAAAGCACTTCTTGGGAGATAACCCATGTGTTTATTTTACTACTGTTTTGTTGTGTCTTGGAAGTTGTTACTACTGTAGCAACCTCTCCTTATCATGTTTTTGTGCCAAGTAAAGTCTCTATGGTAAAGTTGATACTAGATTTGGATTACTGCGCAGAAACAGATTTGCTGTCTGTCACGAATTTGCGTAGATATCTCTGTAGAAAAATCAAAAAATCTGCCAATTTACGTGCGTGATCCTCAGATATGTACGCAACTTTCATTAGTTTTGAGTTTTTCCATCTGAGCAAGTTAAGTGCCTCAGAAAAATTCGTCTTTATGGACTGTTCTGTTTTGACAGATTCTGCCTTTTTATTTCGTATTGCCTCTTTTGCTATGTTGAATGGATTTCTTTGTTCCATTAACTTTCAGTAGCTTTGTGCAATGTCCAGAAGTGTTAAAATGATTATGTCACCTCTGAATATATGAATTTTTGATTATGCACTAACCCTCTAATGAGTTTGCTTTAAGTTTGGTGTGGAGGAAGTTTTCAAGGGTCAAGAGAAGAGGATGATACAATATGATCAAGAAGAGTGAAAAGTCTAAGCTTGGGATGCCCCGGTGGTTCATCCCTGCATATTTTAAGAAGACTCAAGCATCTAAGCTTGGGATGCCCAAGGCATCCCCTTCTTCATCGACAACTTATGAGGTCACTTCTAGTGAAACTATATTTTTATTCCATCACATCTTATGTTCTTTACTTGGAGCGTCTGTTTGCTTTTATTTTTGTTTTGGTTTGAATAAAGTTGGATCCCACAATCCTTGTATTGGAGATATTACGCTCCGCTTTTTCATTTGAACACTTGTGTTCTTAGTTATGCTTTAATGTTCATGGCGAAGGCTGAAAATTGCTTCATTGATTGCTATTTGGTTGGAATCGGAAAATGCTTCATATGGTTTTGAATAACTTGATACTTGGCAATTGTTTTGAGCTCTCATAGATCATGTTCAAGCTCTTGCATCATGTAGTTTAAATCTATTAGTGGAGAACTACCGTAGAGCTTGTTGAAATTTGGTTTGCATGATTGATCTCTCTAAGGTCTAGATATTTTCTGGTAAAAGTGTTTGAACAACAAGGAAGACAATGTATAGTCTTATAATGCTTGCAATATGTTCTTGTGTAAGTTTTGCTGTACCGGTTCATACTTGTGTTTGCTTCAAACAACCTTGCTACCCAAAGCCTTGTACTGAGAGGGAATTCTTCTCGTGCATCCAAAACCTTGAGCCAAAACCTATGCCATTTGTGTCCACCATACCTACCTACTATGTGGTATTTCTCTGCCATTCCAAAGTAAATTGCTTGCGTGCTACCTTTAAAATTTCATTCCTTGTCTTTGCAATATATAGCTCATGGGAAAATAGCTTAAAAACTATTGTGGTGATGAATATGTAGCTATGTGTTTTAGTTCTTATAAGTTGCTTGTTGAGCGGTAACCATGTTTCTGGGGACGCCATCAACTTTTTACACCTTTGTTGAATATCATGTGAGTTGCTATGCATGTTCGTCTTGTCTGAAGTAAGGGTGATTTATCATGATCAAATGGTTTGAGTATGCATATGTTAGAGAAGAACATTGGGCCGCTAACCAAAGCCATGTATCATGGTGGAAGTTTTCAGTTTGGACATTCATCCTCAATCTCTTATGAGAATATTATTTGTTGTTGAATGCTTATGCATTAAAGAGGAGTCCATTATCTGTTTTCTATGTTGTCCCGGTATGGATGTCCTAAGTTGAGATCTATTAAAAACGAGAAATCAAATGCGATTTATCTCCTTGGACCTTTGTACAGGCGGCATAGAGGTACCCCTTTGTGACACTTGGTTGAAACATATGTTATGCAATGATAATCCATGTAAATCCAAGCTAATTAGGACAAGGTGCGGGCACTATTGGTATTCTATGCATGAGGCTTGCAACTTGTAGGAAGTTTTATGCATAACACATATGAATTATTACTACCGTTGACAAAATTGTTTCTATGTTTTCAAAACAAAAGCTCTAGCATAAAAATAGTAATCCATGCTTCCCTCTGCGAAGGGCCTTTCTTTTACTTCATGTTGAGTCAGTTTACCTACTTCTTTCCATCTTAGAAGCAAACACTTGTGTTAACTGTGTGCATTGATTCTTACATGTTTACTTATTGCACTTGTTATATTACTCTATGTTGACAATTATCCATGAGATATACATGTTACAAGTTGAAAGCAATTGCTGAAACTTAATCATCCTTTGTGTTGCTTCAATGCCTTCTACTTTGAATCTATTGCTTTATGAGTTAGCTCTTATGCAAGTCTTTTTGATACTTGTCTTGAAAGTACTATTCATGAAAAGTTTTTCTATATGATTCAGTTGTTTAGTCATTATCTCTTTGTTAGCAATCTATTGCTTTGAATCACTCCATTCATCTCATATGCTTTACAATAATGTTGATCAAGATTATGTTGGTAGCATGTCACTTTAGAAATTATTGTTGTTATCGTTTACCTACTCGAGGGCGAGTAGGAACTAAGCTTGGGGATGCTTGATACGTCTCCAACGTATCTATAATTTCTTATGTTCCATGCTAGTTTTATGACAATACCTACATGTTTTGTTCACACTTTATGATGTTTTGATACATTTTCCGCACTAACCTATTAACAAGATGCGAAACGCCAGTTCTGTTTTCTGCTGTTTTGGTTTCAGAAATCCTACAAAGGAAATATTCTCGGAATTGGACGAAATCAACGCCCCGGGGTCTATATTTCGCGAAAGCTTCCAGAGAGCCGAGAGGGACCGGAGGGGAGCCACGGGGCCCCACCCCAGGGCGGCGGCAGGCCCTGGGCGCGCCCCCCTATGGTGTGGGACCACCAGGTCCCCTCCGAGGCTGCCCTTCCGCCTATAAAGTCTCTCCGCCTCGAAAAACCTAAAAACATAAGCCACGGGACGAGAAAAGTTACGCAGCCGCCGCCATCGCGAAGTCAAGTTCGGAGGACAGAAGTCTCTGTTCCGACACGCCGCCGGACGAGGAATTGCCCCGGAATCCATCTCCATCGACACCACCGTCATCTTCATCGCCGTTGTTGTCTCCCATGATGAGGAGGGAGTAGTTGTCCCTCGAGGCTAAGGGCTCTGGGTAGCTATGTGGTTAATCTCTCTCTCATGTACTTCAATACAATGATCTCATGAGCTGCCTTACATGATTGAGATCCATATGATGAGCTTTGTATCACTATTAATCTATGTGCTACTCTAGTGATGTTATTAAAGTAGTCTATTCCTCCTCCATGATGTAATGGTGACAGTGTGTGCATCATGTAGTACTTGGTGTAGGTTATGATTGTAATCTCTTGTAGATTATGGAGTTAACTATTACTATGATATTATTGATGTGATCTATTCTTCCTTTCATAGCTTAAAGGTGACAGTGTGTATGCTATGTTAGTACTCGGTCTAAATTGCAACGGTCTATTATGCACTCTAGAGGTTACTTAAATATGAATTCCGAATGTTGTGGAGCTTGTTAACTCCGGCTTGAGGGAGCTCTTGTAGCACAACAAGAGAGTGTGAATGTAGCACAAGTGAGGAGAAGTTATTTATTTATTATGTGATCAATGTTGAGAGTGTCCACTAGTGAAAGTATGATCCCTAGGCCTTGTTTCCAAATACTGCAAACATCGCTTGTTTACTGTTTTACTGCATCTTTACTTCCTGCAATATTACCACCATCTATACCACATGTGTTTTACTATCTCTTCGCCGAACTAGTGCACCTATACATCTGACAAGTGTATTAGGTGTGTTGGGGACACAAGAGACTTCTTGTATCTTAATTGCAGGGTTGCTTGAGAGGACTATCTTTGACCTCTACCTCCCTGAGTTCGATAAACCTTGGGTGATTCACTTAAGGAAACTTGCTGCTGTTCTACAAACCTCTGCTCTTGGAGGCCCAACACTGTCTACAAGAATAGAAGCACACGTAGACATCAAGCTATTTTCTGGCGCCGTTGCCGGGGAGGTAAGGTAAAAGGTATTCACATCCTCGACTACTAAGCTATTTCCTAGCATTGTTGCCGGTGTGTGAGTGCTCGAAGCTATTTCCTTTAGATCCTGCAATTTTTATCTTTTGTCTCTTATTTTTATTTTCACTAGTTAGGCATAATGGAAAACAACAAAAAAATTAGAGATCTTTATGAACTTTATCTTGAATTAGGACATGATGTGTTTGAAGAGAAAATAAAAAAACCCATGGAACTTTGTTTGCAAAATAGTTGTAGCAATGTTATTAGCATGAACTCTTTGAACACTATTATTGCTAATGCTATGGAAGAATTTAAGCTTGGGGAAGCTGGTTGTGATATTTTTAGTCCCCCAAGCATGGAGGAGAAAAATTACTTTGATGATACTTTACCTCCTATATATGATGATTACAATGATGAATATGATATTTTCAGTCCACCTACTATTGAGGAGAAGATTAATTATGATTACAATATGCCTCCTATATATGATGATTATGGTTATGAGAATAATAATGATAGCTATTTTATTGAATTTGCTCCCACTACAATTAATAGTAATGATTATGTTTATGTGGAGAGTAATAATTTTATGCAGTGGCTCATGATAAGAATGTTTCATGTGATATTTATATTGTTGACTTTGTTCATGATGCTACTGAAATTTATTATGAGAGAGGGAAACATGGTTATATGCATCTTAATAATATTAAGTTTCCCCTCTTTATGTTGAGAATTTTGAAGTTACTCGTGTTTTATCTTCCTATGCTTGTCATTTTGTTCTTCATGAATTTATTTGTGTACAAGATTCCTTTTCATAGGAAGTGGGTTAGACTTAAATGTGTTTTGAACTTGCTTTTTGATGCTCTCTTTGCTTCAACTCTCATCCTTATGTGAGCATCATTAAAATTACTGAGCCCATCTTAATGGCTATAAAGAAAGCACTTCTTGGGAGATAACCCATGTGTTTATTTTACTACTGTTTTGTTGTGTCTTGGAAGTTGTTACTACTGTAGCAACCTCTCCTTATCATGTTTTTGTGCCAAGTAAAGTCTCTATGGTAAAGTTGATACTAGATTTGGATTACTGCGCAGAAACAGATTGCTGTCTGGCACGAATTTGCGTAGATCTCTCTGTAGAAAAATCAAAAAATCTGCCAATTTACGTGCGTGATCCTCAGATATGTACGCAACTTTCATTAGTTTTGAGTTTTCTCCGTCTGAGCAAGTTAAGTGCCTCAGAAAAATTCGTCTTTACGGACTGTTCTATTTTGACAGATTACCTTTTATTTCGCATTGCCTCTTTTGTTATGTTGAATGGATTTCTTTGTTCCATTAACTTTCAGTAGCTTTGTGCAATGTCCAGAAGTGTTAAGAATAATTATGTCACCTCTGAATATATGAATTTTTGATTATGCACTAACCCTCTAATGAGTTTGCTTTAAGTTTGGTGTGGAGGAAGTTTTCAAGGGTCAAGAGAAGAGGATGATACAATATGATCAAGAAGAGTGAAAAGTCTAAGCTTGGAGATTCCCCGGTGGTTCATCCCTGCATATTTTAAGAAGACTCAAGCATCTAAGCTTGGGGATGCCCAAGGCATCCCTTCTTCATCGACAACTTATCAGGTCACTTCTAGTGAAACTATATTTTTATTCCATCACATCTTATGTTCTTTACTTGGAGCGTCTGTTTGTTTCTATTTTTGTTTTGGTTTGAATAAAGTTAGATCCCACAATCCTTGTATTGGAGATATTACGCTCCGCTTTTTCATATGGAACACTTGTGTTCTTAGTTGTGCTTTAATGTTCATGGCGAAGGCTTAAAATTGCTTCGTTAATTGCTATTTGGTTGGAATCAGAAAATGCTTCTTATGGTTTTGAATAACTTGATACTTGGCAACTGTTTTGAGCTCTCATAGATCATGCTTAAGCTCTTGCACCATTTAGTTTAATCTATTAGTAAGAACTACCGTAGAGCTTGTTGAAATTTGGTTTGCATGATTGGTCTCTCTAAGGTCTAGATATTTTCTAGTAAAAGTGTTTGAACAACAAGAAAGACAGTGTAGAGTCTTATAATGCTTGCAATATATTCTTATGTAAGTTTTGATGTACCTGTTCATACTTGTGTTTGCTTCAAACAACCTTGCTAGCCAAAGCCTTGTACTGAGAGGAAATGCTTCTCGTGCATCCAAACACCTTGAGCCAAAACCCATGACATTTGTGTCCACCATATATACCTACTATGTGGTATTTTTCTGCCATTCCAAAGTAAATTACTTGATTGCTACCTTTAAAATTTCATTCCTTTGTCTTTACAATATATAGCTCATGGGAAAATAGCTTAAAAACTATTGTGGTGATGAATATGTAGCTATGTGTTTTAGTTCTTATAAGTTGCTTGTTGAGCGGTAACCATGTTTCTGGGGACGCCATCAACTTTTTACACCTTTGTTGAATATCATGTGAGTTGCTATGCATGTTCGTCTTGTCTGAAGTAAGGGTGATTTATCATGATCAAATGGTTTGAGTATGCATATGTTAGAGAAGAACATTGGGCCGCTAACCAAAGCCATGTATCATGGTGGAAGTTTTCAGTTTGGACATTCATCCTCAATCTCTTATGAGAATATTATCTGTTGTTGAATGCTTATGCATTAAAGAGGAGTCCATTATCTGTTTCTATGTTGTCCCGGTATGGATGTCCTAAGTTGAGATCTATTAAAAAAGAGAAATCAAATGCGATTTATCTCCTTGGACCTTTGTACAGGCGGCATAGAGGTACCCCTTTGTGACACTTGGTTGAAACATATGTTATGCAATGATAATCCATGTAAATCCAAGCTAATTAGGACAAGGTGCGGGCACTATTGGTATTCGATGCATGAGGCTTGCAACTTGTAGGAAGTTTTATGCATAACACATATGAATTATTACTACCGTTGATAAAATTGTTTCTATGTTTTCAAAATAAAAGCTCTAGCACAAAAATAGTAATCCATGCTTCCCTCTGCGAAGGGCCATTCTTTTACTTTATGTTGAGTCAGTTTACCTACTTCTTTCCATCTTAGAAGCAAACACTTGTGTCAACTGTGTGCATTGATTCTTACATGTTTACTTATTGCACTTGTTATATTACTCTATGTTGACAAATATCCATGAGATATACATGTTACAAGTTGAAAGCAATTTCTGAAACTTAATCATCCTTTGTGTTGGTTCAGTGCCTTCTACTTTGAATCTATTGCTTTATGATATAGCTCTTATGCAAGTCTTGTTGATACTTGTCTTGAAAGTACTACTAGGAAGCATTGGCGCGGCGCCACGCCGCGCCTGTGGAATGATTTTAATCGATATAATGTTCTCATGATGATACTGAATGTATACCGCGTAAATAATCTGTTTACATAGCAAAGCATATTTTGATGAAATATATATAAATAAATTACACATCAAGTCTTAGTTACTTCTAAATCGAAGTGCTGATGGCGGTTCTTCCCCACATTTGTGTTAATATTTTCTGCATCCATCTATGAAGTGCACCTGTAGCTCATTATAACACATGACTCTTCTAATAATTACTTACTTGCGACCTCAGGTTCGCCCATGAACTCCTGCACAAATTCATATGTTGACAGAGGGCTATGACCTCGTGGCTTGCTTTCCGTCTCAGACGCCAGATTGTCCAAAGGATCAACACATTTGCCGAGCTACTCATTCGCTTGTGACACAAACATGGAGGCTTCTGCTGATCTATCTTGGGTCATAATATAGCAACACGACCCAGGTGCTATATATATTGAAGGTTGAAAGTCTGAGCCGCACAAACATCACCAGGGAAAACATGTGAATAAGGGTGGTGACATCATCCATAGCAGTGTAGCAGCGAAGCAGACCCAACCTCTCTTCAATTCACATGTCAGTGAACTCCTAAAATATTTTAAAAAAAACTTCAATGTAGTTTATGATAGTGCACCCTGCACCGCCTCTAAAGAAATACATAAATGACACAAAGTTCAGTACGCAATATTGCAGCGCATCTAAGGTAACCATGGTAGGTAATCTTAATGGCAAATGGTTCAGGAGATTGCCTTTGGTCTATCTATCACGAATATCCAGTTTTCTCAACAACAAACAACTCAGGAACATAGACATAATATATTGTATAAAAATGATCATGGATTAATAAATTGAAAACAAAACAGTGCTACTTTTATTGAACAGTTGAGAACTAAAGATTTCTATATGTCAGTCAAACAGGAAACTGCTTGTCCATCATTAAAAGAAATTAACATTTAAACCTGACATTTAATTAGGCCGTGGATCTTAATTTAATTTCATGTCTTTCAAGGGAAAATCATATATATACGTTTGGAGGTTTTATTTGTTGAATGGCAATCAATATATATAGAAAAAAATCAAGAATCTATTTATGTCATTCGTTATCAATGCAAAGAAGATTCAAGCAAATGAATTACTCAACTACTAACCTGAATGGTAGAACCAATATCTCAACCTGTGGCCAGTTGGTGGCAATTATCTTTGGCAGAGTAAGGCCATATACAAAAAGCTACAAACTTCAGAAGGTGTGATATATAGTCAGCATGAGGGTCTACATCACCTATCTAAAAGCCATTTTATTAGCAATTGTGAAATCAGAGAAAATAAAATATAAATTTTCTTCAAGGCAATCTAAGGAGTGATATCTCAAAGGAAAAGTAGTACACAATTTTGCTTAAAGAATATACGAACAATACATATCAAGAAGATAAGTATGTTCAAACGGAATAATTTGCAGATTTAAAATATTCCAAGTAATGTTCACATTCCATGGATGTGAATTCAATTGCAAAGTAGAACCTTGGAAGTAATGTGATTTTTCCACTATCAAACATAAATATACAGAAGACCAAAGATTAGAGCTGATCACCGGCAATTTTTTCGTTAAATAAGTAGTAAGATATAACGAAAATCCATTGTAAACATTGCTCTTGTTACTGAAACGTTTGTTCATAATGCATCTACATTGGGAGTTACTTAAAAGAAAACACCATACACATTTCAAATGATATTGATAAACGGACAATAGAAAAGAATCACTAAGCATATGATGAAGAACACATTACAAAAGAAATAGCTGACAACTTATAAATCAATGCAATCATAATCTGAATTTATGAAGAATACATATATAAATTACTTAATATAGTAGTCATACAGATCAGATAAACAAAAAGAGGACACAAAATTCATAGGTGTACCAGATATCTTAAGAAAGTATGCTGGAAGGATATGCAGCTTATGTGCTTTCTATGTCTTCCTGTCATCACGCTTTCTAGCCGTAGGCATGACAGCCGATGTGCCATCTCTGCCCATGACCCCTGTAACACGGTAGAAATATGCAGAAGGAACAAATAAGATAAATTAATGTGAGTTTATTCATTGTAAAACTGAACTTGGTAGAAAAATATAACAATTGAAAAGTAACATCACTATAACAATGAAAGCATAGTGCCCTCCCTATCAGGTAAAACTTAACTTGGTTCATTCTTTTCAAGGTAGATCCTTGTTGTTTCATCGCCCAATATCAGCTCAAGCTTACCTTGAATTCCAGAATCTAGCAGCTGCCATGAACCAAAATGCCCTCTCTATCGATATAGACATGTGGGTTTATATTTCTACAGAATTAACTACCGAGTTTCCAGTAGGGAGCCTTCGTTCAGTTTTTCTTCAAGTTTTTCTCATGTGAAAATTATGAGAGCACATGGCATATTTAATTCCAAATAATACAGCCTATGTTTAGGCCCATCTCTGTTTGCATCAATAATACATGTTCATACTAAAAGTACATTCCATAGGCTGAATACCTAGGAATATTCAATCCAACGGCAATGAAGAAGCACTGAAAGTTTCTATCTCTGAAACTCATGTCTAGTAACATTATTAGTTTAGGTACTTCTGAAGCTATAAGTTACAGGTTTGTTCTCACATCTACCATCACTGGGAGTACATGATATTACTTCGGAATGTAGAAGCAACCTTCCTTCGGAATGTAGAAGCAACCTGAATTGAAGACAATAGGACCACCTTACCAAACTGTGGCCTTGAGCTAAACCACGTTGGGCTGGCGTCAACCTTGTCGTTGATGTCTCAGATGCAGAGAAGACATGAGACATAACCTCAACTGCATTGCATCCCCTCCCTACAGGCAGCAGCAGATAATCGACTAACACAAGTGACATCTACAAAATCGTTTTTTCTTGATTAAACGAGAGTGAGCAGACCAAACCGATTATGTGGTTCTGCGAGGAATATAACAGATGGACAATAGACAGTGCACCACCCGCTGCCAGCCTCCGCGTGACGGCAGCAAACCGATCTGCTTCAAGAATCACGTTGGTAGAGCACCTCCTCTCCTGCATCAACAATCATGAGATTGGTTACAATCCAATACGGCCTGGTTTGGACATGAAATTGGCAGAGTTATTAGGTCAGAGAAGAAAGGGATTGGTGAGGGGCCGGATTGAATCATGTCCCTTTTGTAGATCGATTACAGTGTCAAGAAATTTTCAACTTTCATGAACCAGGAAGCTATACGAAGAGACGGGGATGCAAAGGAGGAAGAGGATCGGAGCGAGAAATTGCTCGAAGAGGGGGTGACCTCGCGTTGGACTCGCGACGCTTGCGTGCGCTCCAGTGGTCTAAGAAGGAGGCGGAGTCACAGTAGGGCAGGCAGCGAAACGTACCTTGCCCATCTTTCCGCCAGCAGACCCTAACGTCGACCTCTTCCATAGCGACGGCGAAGATATTACCAGCGGTAGGCTAGAGAAGCTGGCCTTCTTGCGCCCCTCCGCCTTGAGGAATAGTCGCTCCACAACCAGCCCCCGTGGGCCACATCTTGAGGAAGGAGAAACAATCGGTCGTGCACGTCAACGATGATCTAGAAGACACGGGCACATCTAGACATTTCGAAGGGTCTAGGTAGATTGCTGGAGGTGGATTGGTGAAGATGAAGAGAACATGAATGAGGACAGCCAAGATGGAGACGGGAGAGAGCCGGAGTTGTCTAGATACAACCAAAGCGGTGCAAAACGGATCAGACGATACTAATCCAGGGTGACCGGTAACCCGATGTCAAGACTGCCTTGTGGTAGAATGTGGGACAACCGGTAACCGGGAAAGCTCGGGGTGAAAGAAAATCAAAGGAAAACTAATCTACCTGACCCGAGCGGTGAACCCTCACGAAAATGGACACGCGTTGCCCAATGGCTCAAGCGACGGAGAGAAAATTAGCTTATCTACAGTGTTCAAAACAATCCGGGTAAGCAAAATTGATTAGCTTTTATATAGGGTATAATTCATGAAAAGTTTTGCTATATGATTCAGTTGTTTAGTCATTATCTTTTTGTTAGCAATCTATTGCTTTGAATCACTCCATTCACTTCATATGCTTTACAATAATGTTGATCAAGATTATGTTGGTAGCATGTCACTTGAGAAAATATTGTTATCGTTTACCTTCGACGGTAGGAACTAAGCTTGGGGATGCTTGATACATCTCCAACGTATCTATAATTTCTTATGTTCCATGCTAGTTTTATGACAATACCTACATGTTTTGTTCACACTTTATGATGTTTTGATGCATTTTCCGGCACTAACCTATTAACAAGATGCCGAAGCGCCAGTTCTGTTTTCTGCTGTTTTGGTTTCAGAAATCCTACAAAGGAAATATTCTCGGAATTGGACGAAATCAACGCCTAGGGTCTTATATTTCGCGGAAGCTCCGGAGGAGAGGAAGCACCGGAGGGAGCCACAGGAGCCCCACCCCACAGGCGGCGGCTGGCCCCCGAGCGCGCCCCCTATGGTGTGGGACCACCAGGTCCCCTCAGGGCTGCCCTTAGCCTATAAAGTCTCTCCGCTCGAAAACCCTAAAAACGAAGCCACGGGACGAGAAAACTTACGCAGCCGCCGCCATCGCGAAGTCACGTTTGGGGGACGAAGTCTCTCTTCCGGCACGCCGCCGGGACGGGGAATTGCCCCCGGAATCCATCTCCATCGACACCACCGCCATCTTTATCGCCGTTGCTGTATCCCATGATGAGGAGGGAGTAGTTCTCTGATGTCTACTCACGCTTCTTTTCCTGTAGACAGTGTTGGGCCTCCAAGAGCAGAGGTTTGTAGAATAGCAGCAAGTTTTCCCTTAAGTGGATCACCCAAGGTTTATCGAACTCAGGGAGGAAGAGGTCAAAGATATCCCTCTCAAGCAACCATGCAATCACGATACAAGAAGTCTCTTGTGTCCCCAACACACCTAATACACTTGTCGGATGTATAGGTGCACTAGTTCGACGAAGAGATAGTGAAATACAAGTAGTATGGATGTATATGAGTGGTAATAGCAATCTGAATAAAATATGGCAGCGAGTAAACATGCAACAGAACAGTAAATAAGCGGTGTTTGCAGTATTGGAAACAAGGCCTAGGGATCATACTTTCACTAGTGGACACTCTCAACATTGATCGCATAATAAATAATAACTTCTTCTCATTTGTGCTACATACACTCTTTTGTTGGATGACAAACACCATTCGTTGTGTAGGGCTACAAGAGCTCCTCAAGCCGGAGTTAACAAGCGCCACAACATTCGGCATTCATATTTAAGTAACCTTAGAGCATAATAGATCTTTGCAAAATAAACCGAGTACTAACATAGCATACACACTGTCACCATTACACTATGAAGGGGGAATAGATCACATCAATACTATCATAGCGATAATCAACTCCATAACCTACAAGAGATTATGATCATAATCTACGACAAGAACCACATGATGCACACACTGTCACCATTACACCATGCAGGAGGAATAGACTACTTTAATAACATCACATGAGTAGTGATACGTCCAAAACGTATCTACTTTCCCGAACACTTTTGCTATTGTTTTGCCTCTAATTTGTGTATTTTGGATACAACTAACACAGACTAACGCTGTTTTCAGCAGAATTGCTCTGGTGTCTCGTTTTGTGCAGAAATCCAACTTTCAGGAAAAAACCTCGGAATTTATACGAAGAGGCCCTATTTTCCTGAATATTGGCGGAGCCAAAAGGGCAAGCCGTGGGGGCACGAGGGCCCCACACACTAGGCGGCGCGGCCCAGAGGGCCGCGCGGCCCTAGTGTGTGGCCCTCGGCTGGCCCCAGACGCCCTCCTTCGGACTACTTATCGCCCTCGACCTAAAAACGCACGGGGAGAAGTGGAAGTCGCCAGAAACCCTCTAGAGAGCCGCCACATCGCGAAACTCCGTCTCGGGAGCCAGAAGTCTCCGTTCTGGCACTCCGCCGGGACGGGGAATAGGGAGGAGATCTTCACCGCCATCACCACCGACGTCTCTCCATCGACCAGCCATGTTTCCCCCATCCATGTGTGAGTAATTCCCCGCTGTAGGCTGAAGGGGATGGTAGGGATTGGATGAGATTGGTCATGTAATAGTCATAAGATTGTTAGGGCATAGTGCCTAGTATCCGTAGATGTGACTTTTATGATATTGTTGCAACTTGTTATGCTTAATGCTTGTCACTAGGGCCTGCCATGATCTCAGATCTGAACATGTTATTGCTTCATCATGATATGCATTGTTTATTGATCTTACCTGCAAGTTGTATACACACGTCGCTGTCCGGAACCAATGGCCCCAGTGACAGAAATCGGGACAACCGGAGGGAATGGTAGTGATGTGAGGATCACATGTGTTCACGGAGTGTTAATGCTTTGCTCCGGTATTCTATTAAAAGGAGTACATTAATATCCAGTAGTTTCCCTAGAGGCCCGGCTGGTAGGACAAAAGATGTTGTTTAAGTTTCTCATTGCGAGCACGTACGACTAAATATGAAACACATGCCTATTGATTGATTAGTACTTGGATACCGTTTTATTATTATTATCTGCAAATGCCCCTGCTTTGATTGTTATATGAGTTTCTCTCATCCATGCAACGCCGTTAATCCGTCACATGCCTACAATATTTTAATCCTTGTCTACTATAATCACTCAGCTGTCTTTGTTACTCGTTGCGATATTTCGCTACCGTTCTTGCTATAAAGATACTGCGATAAACTCTGCGAGCAAGTTTGTTTCCAGGTAACTGAATTGACAACTCATTGTTAAGGCTTACAAGTATTCTTTGTCTCCCCTTGTGTCGAATCAATAAATTGGGTTTTACTTCCCGCGAAGACTGATTCCCTATACTTGTGGGTCATCGGTAACACAGACTAGTAGCGATACAAAGCTCATCATATAGATCTCAATCATGTAAGGCAGCTCATGAATCATTGTATTGGAGTACAGAGAGATTAACCACATAGCTACGGTAGAGCCTTAGCCTCGGGGGAGAACTACTCCCTCCTCATCATGAGAGCGACGCGTTGATGGAGATGGCTCCGGGCCAGTTCCCGTCCGGCGAGGGTGCGGAACAGAGACTTTGTCCCCCCGAATTGGAGTTTCGCGATGGCGGGCGCCCCTTCTTTGGGTTTCGTCAATTGGTATCAAAGTTTTAGGTCACGAGGGGTCTTATAGGCGAAGAGGCGGAGTCGGAGGGCACCAGGGCGCCCTCCCCATGGGCCGGCGCGGCCAGGGGCCTGCCGCGCGGCCGTATGGTGCTGGGCCCACTGGGCCTCCTCTCCGTCTCCCCTTCGGTGTCCTGGTCCGTCTCGGTGAATTATGATGTTTGGTCTTTGTTTCGTCGAATTCCGAGAATATTGCCCGAACAGCCATTCTGGAACCAAAAACTGCAGAAAACAGGAATCGGCACTTCGGCATCTCTTTAATAGGTTAGTTCCGGAAAATGCATAAAAACATCATAAAGTGTGAACAAAACATGTAGGTATTGTCATAAAACTAGCATGGAACATCAGAAATTATGGATATGTTTGAGACGTATCAAGCATCCCCAAGCTTAGTTCCTACTCGCCCTCGGTAGGTAAACGATAACACAAATAATTTCTGAAGTGACATGCTACCAACATAATCTTGATCAACATTATTGTAAAGCATATGAGATGAATGCAGCGATTCGAAGCAATGATGAAGACAATGAGTAAGCAACTGAATCATATAGCAAAGACTTTTCACGAATAGTACTTTCAAGACTTGCATAAGAGCTAACTCATAAGCAATAAATTCTTAGTAAAAAGCTTTGAAACAACACAAAGGAAGATATAAGTTTCAGCGGTTGCTTTCAACTTCAACATGTATATCTCATGGATAATTGTCAACATAAAGTAATATAACAAGTGCAATAGGTAAACATGTAAGAATCAATGCACACAGTTTACACAAGTGTTTGCTTCTAAGATAGAAAGAAATAGGTAAACTGACTCAACAATAAAGTAAAAGAATGGCCCTTCGCAGAGGGAAGCATTGAGTGCTATATTTGTGCTAGAGCTTTTATTTTGAAAACATAAAGAGAGCATAAAGGTAAAGTTTTGAGCGGTGTTTGTTGTTGTCAACGAATGGTAGTGGGCACTCTAACCCCCTTGCCACACAGACTTTCAAAGAGCGGCTCCCATGAAATTTTATTTTTGGGTGGCACTCCCTCCAACCTTTCTTTCACAAACCATGGCTAACCGAATCCTCGGGTGCCTGCCAACAATCTCATACCATGAAGGAGTGCCTTTTTATTTTAGTTTTATTTAGATGACACTCCTCCCCACCTTTGCTTTCTCAAGCCATGGCTAAGAATCCTCGGGTGCCGACCAACAATCACATACCATGGAGGAGTGTCTATTTGTAAATTTATGAAAGTTAATTAATTCGGGGCTGGGAACCCCATTGCCAGCTCTTTTTGCAAAATTATTGGATAAGCAGATGAAGCCACTAGTCCATTGGTGAAAGTTGCCCAACAAGATTGAAAGATAAACTCCACATACTTCCTCATGAGCTATAAAACATTGACACAAATAAGAGGTAATAACTTTTGAATTGTTTAAAGGTAGCACTCAAGCAATTTACTTTGGAATGGCGAGAAATACCATGTGGTAGGTAGGTATGGTGGACACAATTGGCATAGTTTTTGGCTCAAGGATTTGGATGCACGAGAAGAATCCCTCTCAATACAAGGCTAGGCTAGCAAGGTTGTTTGAAGCAAACTCAAGTGTAAAATGGTGCAGCAAGACTCACATATGAACGTATTGTAAGCATTATAAGACTTTACATCGTCTCCTTGTTGTTCAAACACCTTAACCAGAAAATATCTAGACTTAGAGAGACCAATCATGCAAACCAAATTTTAACAAGCTCTATGTAGTTCTTCATTAATAAGTACAAAGTATATGATGCAAGAGCTTAAACATGATCTGTGAGAGCTCAAAACAATTGCCAAGTATCAAGTTATTCAAGACCATATGAAGCATTTTCTGATTCCAACCAAATAGAAACAAGTGAAGCGATGAACTTTCGCCCTTGAACATTAAAAGCAAGAATGAAGAACACTAGTGTTCAAATGAAAAAGCGGAGCGTGTCTCTCTCCCACACAAGGATGAACTTATAAAAATAACAAAACGAAAATAAAAGCACACAGACGCTCCAAGTAAAGTACATAAGATGTGACGGAATAAAAATATAGTTTCACTAGAAGTGACCTGATAAGTTGTCGAGGAAGAAGGGGATGCCTTGGGCATCCCAAGCTTAGATGCTTGAGTCTTCTTAAAATATTCAGGGATGAACCACCGGGGTATCCCCAAGCTTAGACCTTTCACTCTTCTTGATCACATTATATCACCCTCTTCTATTGACCCTTGAAAACTTCCTTCTCACAAACTTCAAGCAAACTCATTAGAGGGTTAGTGCATAATAAAAATTCACATGTTCAGAGGTGACACAATCATTCTTAACACTTCTGGACATTGCACAAAGCTTCTGAAAGTTAATGGAACAAAGAAACTCATTCAACATAGCAAAAGCGGCAATGCGAAATAAAAGGCAGAATCTGTCAAAACAGAACAGTCCGTAAAGACGAATTGGCAGGGGCACTTAACTTGCTCAAATGGAAAAACTCAAAACTAATGAAAGTTGCGTACATATCTGAGGATCACACACGTAAATTTGCAGATTTTTCTGACTTACCTCACAGAGACTTCTGGCGAATTCGTGACAGACAGCAAATCTGTTTCTGCGCAGTAATCCAAATCTAGCATCAACTTTACCATAGAGACTTTACTTGGCACAAAAACATGATAAGGAGAGGTTGCTACAGTAGTAAACAACTTCCAAGACACAACAAAAACAGTAGCAAAATAAACACATGGGTTATCTCCCAAGAAGTTCTTTCTTTATAGCCATTAAGATGGGCTCAGTAATTTTAATGATGCTTTCACAAAATTAAGATTTGAAGCAAAAGAGAACATCAAGAAAAAATTCAAAACACATTTAAGCCTAACCCACTTCCTATGAAAAGGAATCTTGTACACAAATAAATTCATGAAGAACAAAGTGGCAAGCATAGAAAAGCAACACAAGTGCAATTTCAAGATTCTCAACATAAAGAGGGGAAACTTAATATTATTAAGATGCATATAACCATGTTTCCCTCTCTCATAATAACTTTCAGTAGAATCATGAACAAACTCAAAAATATAAGTATCACATGAAACATTCTTGGCATGAGCCATATGCATAAAATTATTACTCTCCACATAAGCATAATCAATTTTATTAGTTGTAGTGGGAGCAAATTCAACAAAGTAGCTACCATTATTATTCTCATCAAGTGTAGGAGGCATAGTATAATCAAAATAAAATTTACTCTCCATAGTAGGCGGCACCAAAAGACCACTATCATTATAATCATCATAAATAGGAGGCAAAGTATCATCAAAGAAAATTTTCTCCTCAATGCTTGGGGGACTAAAAATATCATGCTCATCAAAACCAGCTTCCCCAAGCTTAGAATTTTCCATATCATTAACAACAATGGTGTTCAAAGAGTTCATACTAATATCTTTGCTACTAGCATGCAAATAAGATTCCATAGGTTTTTTAATTTTCACAGCAACAATCCATGTCTTAACTCAGGAAATAGAATAAGAAGCTCATTGTTACTTTCCATTATGCCTAACTAGTGTAAACAAAAAACAAAAAGTCGCATTGCAGAGTCTAAAGGAAATGGCTTCGAGCACTTACAACGACAGGAAAATAACTTATTACCTGGACCGGGTATGAGTGCCTTTTACTTTCCTCCCCGGCAACGAGCGCGTAGAAATAGCTTGATGTCTACTCACGCTTCTTTTCCTGTAGACAGTGTTGGGCCTCCAAGAGCAGAGGTTTGTAGAACAGCAAGCAAGTTTTCCCTTAAGTGGATCACCCAAGGTTTATCGAACTCAGGGAGGAAGAGGTCAAAGATATCCCTCTCAAGCAACCCTGCAATCACGTACAGAAGTCTCTTGTGTCCCCAACACACCTAATACACTTGTCAGATGTATAGGTGCACTAGTTCGGCGAAGAGATAGTGAAATACAAGTAGTATAGATGTATATGAGTGGTAATAGCAATCTGAATAAAATATGGCAGCGAGTAAACATGCAGTAGAACAGTAAATAAGCGGTGCTTGCAGTATGGAAACAAGGCCTAGGGATCATACTTTCACTAGTGGACACTCTCAACATTGATCGCATAATAAATAATAACTTCTTCTCATTTGTGCTACATACACTCTTTTGTTGGATGACAAACACCATTCGTTGTGTAGGGCTACAAGAGCTCCCTCAAGCCGGAGTTAACAAGCGCCACAACATTCGGCATTCATATTTAAGTAACCTTAGAGCATAATAGATCTTTGCAAAATAAACCGAGTACTAACATAGCATACACACTGTCACCATTACAATATGAAGGGGAATAGATCACATCAATACTATCATAGCGATAATCAACTCCATAACCTACAAGAGATTATGATCATAATCTCTGACAAGAACCACATGATGCACCACTGTCCCCATTACACCATGCAGGAGGAATAGACTACTTTAATAACATCACATGAGTAGCACATAGACTAGTAGCGATACAAAGCTCATCATATAGATCTCAATCATGTAAGGCAGCTCATAAGATCATTGTATTGGAGTACGGAGAGAGATTAATCACATAGCTACCGGTACAGCCCTTAGCCTCGGGAGAACTACTCCCTCCTCATCATGGGAGCAGCAGCGAGTTGATGGAGATGGCTCTGGGGGCAATTCCACAGGTCAGACGGGGTGGACAGACTTCTGTCCCTCGAATTGGAGTTTCGCGATGGCGGCGGCGCCCCGGAGCTTTTCTGGAGTTTCGTCAATCGGTATCGATTTTAGGTCACGAGGGGTCTTATAGAAGAGGCGGCGTCGGAGGGGCACCAGGGCGCCCTCCCCATAGGCAGCGCGGCCGGCCCCTGCCCGCGGCCGTATGGTCTGGGCCCTAGGCCTCCTCTCCGTCTCCCCTTCGGTGTCTGGTCGTCTCGGTGAATTATGATGTTTGGTCTTCGTTTCGTCGAATTCCGAGAATATTGCCCGAACAGCCTTTCTGGAACCAAAAACAGCAGAAAACAGCGCTTCGGCATCTCGTTAATAGGTTAGTTCCGGAAAATGCATAAAAACATCATAAAGTGTGAACAAAACATGTAGGTATTGTCATAAAACTAGCATGGAACATCAGAAATTATGGATACGTGATGCGCGTAGATGTACACGTCCGTTGGGAACCCCAAGAGGAAGGTATGATGCGCACAGTGGCAAGTTTTCCCTCAGAAAGAAACCAAGGTTTAATCGAACCAGGAGGAGCCAAGAAGCACGTTGAAGGTTGATGGTGGCGAAATGTGATGCGGCGCAACAACAGGATTCCGGCGCCAACGTGGAATCTGCACAACAAAACCAAAGTACTTTGCCCCAACGAAACAGTGAGGTTGTCAATCTCACGGCTTGCTGTAACAAAGGATTAAACGTATCGAGTGGAAGATGTTTGCAAAGAAAACAGTAAAACACAATTGCAGTAGATTGTATGCTATGTAAAGAATAGGACCGGGGTCCACAGTTCACTAGAGGTGTCTCTCCCATAAGATAAAAGCATGTTGGGTGAACAAATTACAGTCGGGCAATTGACAAATAGAGAAAGGCATAACAATGCATATACATGATATGATAAATATAGTGAGATTTAATTGGGCATTACGACAAAGTACATAGACCGCCATCCAACTGCATCTATGCCTAAAAAGTCCACCTTGATTATCATCAGAACCCCATTCAGTGTTAAGTTGCTAAGCAACGAGACAATTGCATTAAGTATGGTGCGTAATGTAATCGACAACTACATCCTTAGACATAGAATCAATGTTTTATCCCTAGTGGCAACAACACATCACAACCTTAGAACTTTCTGTCACTGTCCCAGGTGTCAATGAAGGCATGAACCCACTATCGAGCATAAATACTCCCTCTTGGAGTTAAGAGTACAAACTTGGCCAGAGCCTCTACTAATAAGGAGAGCATGCAAGATCATAAACAACACATAAACAATAGATTGATAATCACATAACATAGTATTCTCTATCCATCGGATCCCGACAAACACAACATATAATATTACAGATAGATGATCTTGATCATGTTAGGCAGCTCACAAGATCCAACAATGAAGCACAACGAGGAGAAGCGACCATCTAGCTACTTGCTATGGACCCATAGTCCGGGGTGAACTACTCACTCATCACTCCGGAGGCGATCATGGCGATGAAGGTCCTCCCGGAGATGAATCCCCTCTCGGCAGGGTGCCGGAGGCGATCTTGAATCCCCGAGAGATGGGATTCGCGGCGGCGGCGTCTCGGAAGGTTTTCCGTATCGTGGCTCTCGGGGTTTTGCGATGGAGGCTTTAAGTAGGCGGAAGGGCAACGCGGGGGCACGAGGGGCCCACACCATGGGTCGGCGCGGCCAGGGCCTGGGCCGCGCCGCCCTATGGTGACGGCGCCTCGTGGCCCCACTTCCTTCCCTCTTCGGTCTTGAAAGCTCCGTGCAAAATAGGACCCAGGGCGAAGATTTCGTCCAATTAAGAGAATATTTCCTTACTAGGATTTCTGAAACCAAAAACAGCAGAAAACAACAACTGGCTCTTCGCATCTGTGTTAATAGGTTAGTTCCGAAAATGCATAAATATGACATATAATGTGCATAAAACATGTAGGTATCATCAATAAAGTAGCATGGAACATAAGAAATTATCGATACGTCTGGACGTATCAGCATCCCCAAGCTTAGTTCTGCTCGTCCCGAGCAGGTAAAACGATAACAAAGATAATTTCTGAAGTGACATGCCATCATAATCTTGATCATACTATTTGTAAACATATGTAATGAATGCGGCGATCAAAACAAAGGTAATGACATGAGTAAACAAGTGAATCATATGACAAAGAATTTTCATGAGTAGTACTTCAAGACAAGCATCAATAAGTCTTGCATAAGAGTTAACTCATAAAGCAATAAATCAAAGTAAAGGTGTTGAAGCAACACAAAGGAAGATTAAGTTTCAGCGGTTGCTTTCAACTTATAACATGTATATCTCATGGATATTGTCAACATAAAGTAATATAACAAGTGCAATATGCAAGTATGTAGGAATCAATGCACAGTTCACACAAGTGTTTGCTTCTTAGGTGGAGGGAGATAGGTAAACTGACTCAACAATAAAAGTAAAAGAATGGTCCTTCGCAGAGGAAAGCATCGATTGCTGTATTTGTGCTAGAGCTTTTATTTTGAAAACATGAAACAATTTTGTCAACGGTAGTAATAAAGCATATGAGTTATGTAAATTATATCTTACAAGTTGCAAGCCTCATGCATAGTATACTAATAGTGTCCGCACCTCGTCCTACTTAGCTTGGACTACCGGATCTTTGCATGCCATGTTTCAACCAAGTGTCACAAAGGGGTACCTCCATGCCGCCTGTACAAAGGTCTAAGGAGAATGCTCGCATTTTGGATTTCTCGCTTTTGATTATTCTCAACTTAGACATCATACCGGGACAACATGGACAACAGATAATGGACTCCTCTTAAATGCATAAGCATGTAGCAATGATTATTCTCATATGAGATTGAGGATATATGTCCAAAATTGAAACTTCAACCATGATTCATGGCTTTAGTTAGCGGCCCAATGTTCTTCTCTAACAATTTTGCATGCTCCAACCACTAAAATGATAGATCTTTAGACAAGACGGACATGCATAGCAACTCACATGATATTCAACAATAGTTGATGGCGTTCCCCAGAAGCATGGTTATTGCACAACAAGCAACTTAATAAAAGATAAAGTGCATAAGTACATATTCAATACTACGATAGTTTTTAAGGCTATTTTGTCCCATGAGCTATATATTGCAAAGGTGAATGATGGAATTTTAAAGGTAGCACTCAAGCAATTTACTTTGAAATGGCGGAGAAATACCATGTAGTAGGTAGGTATGGTGGACACAAATGGCATAGTAGTTGGCTCAAGGATTTTGGATGCATGAGAAGTATTCCCTCTCGATACAAGGTTTAGGCTAGCAAGGTTATTTGAAGCAAACTCAAGGATGAAGAGGTGCAGCAAAACTCACATAAAAGACATATTGTAAACATTATAAGACTCTACACCGTCTTCCTTGTTGTTCAAAACTCAATACTAGATATTATCTAGACCTTAGAGAGACCAAATATGCAAATCAAATTTTAGCAAACTCTATGTATTTCTTCATTAATGGGTGCAAAGCATATGATGCAAGAGCTTAAACATGAGCACAACAATTTCAAAGTATCACATTATCCAAGACATTTTAGAATTACTACATGTGGCATTTCCAATTCCAACCATATAACAATTTAACGAAGAAGAAACTTCGCCTTGAACATTATGAGTAAAGCCTAAGGACATATTTGTCCATATGCAACAGCGGAGCTTTCTCTCCCACAAAGTGAATGCTAGGATCCATTTTATTCAAACAAAAAAAAAACAAAAACAATGACGCTCCAAGTAAAGAACACAAGATGTGACTGAATAAAAATATAGTTTCAGGAGGCCTGATGATGTTGTCAGATAAGAGGGATGCCTTGGGCATACCCAAGCTTAGAAAGCTTGAGTCTTCTTAAAATATGCAGGGGTGAACCACGGGGCATCCCCAAGCTTAAACTTTTCACTCCTCTTGATCATAGTATATCATTCTCCTCTCTTGACCCTTGAAAACTTCCTTCACACCAAACTTCAAGCAAACTCATTAGAGGGTTAGTGCACAATTAATAATTCACATGTTCAGAGGTGGCACAATCATTCTTTACACTTCTGGACATTGCATAAACTACTGGACGTTAATGGATCAAAGAAATGAATCCAACATAGCAAAAGAGGCAATGCGAAATAAAAGCCAGAATCTGTCAAAACAGACCGTAAAGACGAATTTAAAGCTGGCACCATACTTGCTCAAATGGAAAAAATCAAAACTAATGAAGTTGCGTACATATCGAGGTTACACTCGTAAATTGGCAGATTTTTTCGATTTTCTCTGAGGTATGCCCAGATTCGTGACGGGCAATAATGCTTTTTCAGCACGATCCCAAATATAACATCAACTTTGACATAGAAACTTTACTTGGCACAAAACATGATAAGGAGGGGTTGCTACAGTAGTAAACAACTTCCAAGACTCAACAAAACAAAAATTGCTGTAGTAAACATGAGTTGTCTCCCATGAGGCTTTCTTTAGCTAGGCGCAGAAAGTGCAAATCAAGTAACATCGAGTAGAAGCATCAACATCATAACTTGTTCTAATAATAGAATCAAAGGGAACTTCATTCTCTTTCTAGGGAAGTGTTCCATACCTTTCTTGAGAGGAAATTGATATTTAATATTACCTTCCCTCATATCAATAACAGCACCAACGGTTCGAAGAAAAGGTCTTCCCAACACAATAGGACAAGATGCATTGCATTCGATATCCAAAACAACAAAATCAACAGGGACAAGGTTATTGTTAACCGTAATGCACAGTATCAATCCTCCCCAAAGGTTTCTTTTTAACATTATCGGCAAGATTAACATCCAAATAATAATTCTTCAATGGTGGCAAGTCAAGCATATCATAAATCTTTTTAGGCATAACAAATACTTGCACCAAGATCACATAAAGCATTACATTCAAAGTCATTGAATTTCATTTTAATGATGGGCTCCCAACCATCTTCTAACTTTCTAGGAATAGAAGTTTCAAGTTTTAGTTTCTCTTCTCTAGCTTTTATGAGAGCATTTGTAATATGTTTTGTAAAGGCTAAATTTATAGCACTAGCATTAGGACTTTTAGCAAGTTTTTGTAAGAACTTTATAACTTCAGAGATGTGGCAATCATCAAAATCTAAATCATTATGAGCTACAGCAATGGGATCATTGTTCCCAAGGTTGGAAAAAATTTCAGTTTTATCACAAGCAGTTTTTTAGCAATTTCAGGCAGTTTTGTAAGCTTTGCACTAGGAGTAGAAACATTGCCAACACCAATTATTTTACCATTGATAGTAGGAGTGCAGCAACATGTGAAGAATTAGCATTACTAGTGGTGGTAATAGTCCAAACTTTAGCTACATTATTCTCTTTAGCTAGTTTTTCATTTTCTTCTCTATCCCACCTAGCACGCAATTCAGCCATTAATCTTATATTCTCATTAATTCTAACTTGGATGGCATTTGCTGTAGTAGTAATCTTATTATCAATATCATTAGGCATAACTTTCAATTTTAAAAGATTAACATCAGAGGCAAGTCTATCAACTCTAGAAGCAATAGTATCAATTTTATCAAGCTTTTCCTCAACAGATTTGTTAAAAGCAGTTTGTGTACTAATAAATTCTTTAAGCATAGCTTCAAGACCAGAGGGTACATTCCTATTATTGTTGTAAGAATTCCCATAACCATTACCATTAGCAGAAGGATATGGCCTATAATTATTACCAGAGTTGTTCCTATAAGCATTGTTGTTGAAATTATTATTTTTAATGAAATTCACATCAACATTTTCTTCTTGAGCAACCAATGAAGCTAAAGGAACATTATTTGGATCAACATTAGATCTACCATTCACAAGCATAGACATAATCACATCAATCTTATCACTCAAGGAAGAGGTTTCTTCAGGATTTACCTTCTTACCTTGTGTGGAGCTCTTTAGCCATTCGAGTAATTTATCATCATGTGTCAAGAAGCTTTGTGGCCGCCCCTGTGATGGACATAAAGGTACCTCCAACAGCTGAATCCAATAAATTCACGAAGAAAAATTTAGTCTGCATAGAAGGTTTGGATGATCATCCAAGTAGTGAGTCCATGGGTTGGGCAATTCTTTACAAAGTTTTCATTCTCTCCCATGCTTGAGCAACATGTTCAGTATCTAATTGCTTAAAATTCATTATGCTACTTCTCAAAGATATAATTTTAGCGGGAGGATAATATCTACCAATAAAAGCATCCTTGCATTTAGTCCATGAATCAATACTATTCTTAGGCAAAGATAGCAACCAATCTTTAGCTCTTCCTCTTAATGAGAAAGGAAACACTTTCAATTTAATAATATCACCATCTACATCCTTATACTTTTGCATTTCACAAAGTTCAACAAAATTATTGAGATGGGCAGGCATCATCAGAACTAACACCAGAAAATTGATCTCTCATGACAAGATTTAGTAAAGCAGGTTTAATTTCAAAGAATTCTGCTGTAGTAGCAGGTGGAGCAATAGGTGTGCATAGAAATCATTATTATTTGCATTTGTGAAGTCACACAACTTAGTATTTTAGGAGTATTCATTTTAGCAACGGTAAATAAAACAAACTAGATAAAGTAAATGCAAGTAACTAATTTTTGTGTTTTTTTCATATAGAGAGCAAGACAGTAAATAAAGTAAAACTAGCAACTAATTTTTTTGTGTTTTGTTTAGGTGCAGCAAACAAAGTAGTAAATAAAATAAAGCAAGACAAAAACAAAGTAAAGAGATTGAGAAGTGGAGACTCCCCTTGCAGCGTGTCTTGACAGGACAACGGCGCCAGAAAAGGCTTGATGCGCGTAGATGTACACGTCCGTTGGGAACCCCAAGAGGAAGGTATGATGCGCAGATGGCAAGTTTTCCTCGAGCCAAGGTTGTCGAACCAGGAGGAGCCAAGAAGCACGTTGAAGGTTGATGGTGGCGAAATGTGATGCGGCGCAACAACAGGGATTCCGGCGCCAACGGGAACCTGCACAACAAAACCAAAGTACTTTGCCCCAACGAAACAGTGAGGTTGTCAATCTCACCGGCTTGCTGTAACAAAGGATTAAACATATCGAGTGGAAGATGTTTGCAAAGAAAACAGTAAAACACAATTGCAGTAGATTGTATGCTATGTAAAGAATAGGACCGGGGTCCACAGTTCACTAGAGGTGTCTCTCCCATAAGATAAAAGCATGTTGGGTGAACAAATTACAGTCGGGCAGCGACAAATAGAGAAAGGCATAACAATGCATATACATGATATGATAAATATAGTGAGATTTAATTGGGCATTACGACAAAGTACATAGACCGCCATCCAACTGCATCTATGCCTAAAAAGTCCACCTTCAGGTTATCATCCGAACCCCATTCAGTATTAAGTTGCTAAGCAACAGACAATTGCATTAAGTATGGTGCGTAATGTAATCGACAACTACATCCTTAGACATAGAATCAATGTTTTATCCCTAGTGGCAACAGCACATCACAACCTTAGAACTTTCATCCTCTGTCCCAGGTGTCAATGAAGGCATGAACCCACTATCGAGCATAAATACTCCCTCTTGGAGTTAAGAGTACAAACTTGGCCAGAGCCTCTACTAATAACGGAGAGCATGCAAGATCATAAACAACACATAAACAATAGATTGATAATCACCATAACATAGTATTCTCTATCCATCGGATCCCGACTGTTGTGGGTATACTTCATTGGTGTACCATCGACATTGCCTAGGTCCGGCAAGCCCGGGTGGCCCATAGACGGTGATGGTGGCATGTGGCCCATCGGGGGCCGATTCTTGTTGATCATGAAGGATGAAGTCCGACCCGGGATCGATGGCCGGATCCGCACCGACCTTTGGAGGAACCGGATAGTAGGCCCATGAGGAACCCGGATCCGTACGACGATATAGGGGAGGCGGATCCTTGACGTACACGGCAAGATATTGTAACGTAGGTTGGGCAATGCGTAATCCGGCTAGGACTCTCCATGTAAAACCCTAGATCCGTGCGCCTTTATAAGCGGGATCACAGGAGCCCTGACACAACCATTGTAACAACGCACAAGCGCCCAGATAATTCCAGACAAGCAGCGGTAGGCCCATCATCGTGCGGGTGTTCGAAGGTGGGTAACTCGCGTACCACCGTCCCGTGTGCACTCGCCCTATGGCCCCTACTTCTTCTCCCCCTCGTGAGGATCCCTCCTCCGAGTATTGTCGATTAGGCAACGACGGTTGGCGCCCACCGTGGGGCCTGAGCGTGTCTGGAGGCCGGAGCCGGGAGGGCTCCGCCATGGGAAGCTACGACGACTCGATCGCTGTGGGGCGCGTACTCTACGGCCGGGAATTTTCGATCGTCCGTCGGACGAAGTACAGATTCCGGCTAGGACAAACCCCGTCAAGCTCTCCATCGTCCCAATCGGCGGCATCCACATCTTCATCGGCGGAACAGTCGATCCCGACGGAAACTGCGGTAAGTAGCAGCTGCGCGACCGCCGCTGAGCTGGACGCCGTCGCGAAGATCCGATCTGAGTCGCAGGAGCTTCTTAAGGAAGGTTCCGCCTTCGATCAGGAAAAATCAAACCTCGCCTTGAAGAACCGCTGCGCCACGCAGCCGGAGCTTGGGCTGATGAGCTGGACTGCTGTGCCGTAGGTTTACGAACTACCCCTAACGAGGTCAACGGATTTCTCCTTTCTTCTGGTATACGGATCGAAGGCTGTGCTCCCCACGACATCATCCATGATTCACCGCGAGTTTTACCGCCTAATGAAGCTGCGACGAGGCTCGATAACATGTGGACCTGATCGAAGAAGCTCGGAATCTAGCCGACCAACGCTCCACCATTTACCAGCAGAAACTCCGACGCTATCATAGTCGTCGAGTTCGGAACCGCTCGTTCATGGTCGGAGACTTAGTCCTCCGCCTTCGCCAGGTGAAAGATCACAAGTTGCAAACTCCATGGGAAGGACCTTTTGTCATCAGCAAAGTACTACACAACGGATACTACTACCTCGTTGATTTCCGGGAACTAAAGATAGACCTGCCAACTGGCATCGGAAACGAAAACGAGAAGATCGGGTGACATTTACGATAAACAGATCGTCCCTGGAACATAGCACAGCTACGTCCTTTCCACACTTAGCGCTCGCATTACATACCTTGTAATATCTATGATACATGATCAATGAAATAAAGCTTTTGGTTCACTCTTAGAGTCTTTTACCTCCTTTAATTTTTCATTTCTGGATCTGTATGTCCAACTAAAACCGCAGAGCTGGATATTTCCGCCTAGGCGTGTATGAAAGTTGTGATTTTCAAAATCGTCCTTTAGGACGTAAGCTTAAGTTTTCTGGCGAAAATAATTTCTGTTGCAAACCCATGGATTCCTGGTAGCGACTTCCGGCACTTGGGCTTGGGGCTTGTTTCCGCGGTTATTGACGGATTGCCATTGGGCTTCGTCGCCGCTGGCGAGCGTTTCCGGCACAGGTTTTCCGGCTCGTGGAAGGTCAAGTGGGCAAGCCGGAAATTATCAAACCAGCACTTGCTTTCCAATAAAACGAAACATGCAAATAATATTAACACGGATTGCAGGATAAGTGTTTTCCGCCCACGCATGCATGCTTGTTTCGTCCCTAACTACTTAAGAATTTAAGTTATATTACAAACCCACTCCGGGGCCAAAATGATGCAATTTGTCTCATTGTTTTAAACAGGAACTCTACTCGGAGTCCTCTTCTTCAGATTGCTGGTAGGTGGAGCCGCCATCGCTGTCGCCAGATCCGGCTTTGGAGTCATCGCCTGAGTCTCCTCCGGAGTGCTCGCCGCTTGACCCGGAGCCTTCCCCATAATACTCCGGCTCACCTGCATCCTCCTCTGCATCGGAAAATCCCGAGGGCAGATCGTGTTGGTTGTACCAGAACGAGTGATCAACTCGCCTGACAAACAACTGCTCATAGCCTTCGGTCTCCGCGAGGAGGGCACCCATGTCGGAATCCTCGGGGGCTCCGCGTGCAACATTCGCCAGGTTGAGCGAGGGAAAGTGAGCCTTGCAGGTGGCCAGGACTAGGGAGGCGGCTCCGCGTGCTGAAGACTTTTGCCAGTCCTTGATAAAATCCGGCACTTGTTGCATAAGTTTGGTCATCGTGTCAATGAGCGTGGTTTTAGCCTTCTTCAAAGACAGAGTCTTGGCAATTCCGCGACAGGCTTCGAATAACGCGTCGATTGAAATCCGCGCTTCATCGTATGCCTCTGTCCTCTTCAGATTTGATTCCTTTGACCATTCAAAGCCAAGGCTTGCTGTGAAACAAGGAGGTTTAGTTCTGTTAGAAAGAAAAACTACAAGGTAGTCGGATCAACGACACGGAAAACGCTTACGGAAGATAAGTTTGTCAATGGCCTCCGCCTCCGCTTCCAGAACTTTGTTCTTGGATATCACGGAAATGACGCGGCCCTGGCTTTTCTCCAGTTTTTCATTCAGCTCCGCCAGGTCACGGGCATGCTTTTCGATCAGCTCTTTCCTCGCTTGGTTCTCTTGGGAAGCGGATTTCTTCACAAAGTCCTTGAGTGATTCGTTCTCCGCCTCAAGCACCTGGACCTTGGCGGATAGCTCGTCAAACTTGGAGTGCTTGGCAGTCTCTTCTGAAGGCAGAAAAATTGCACATATTATGCATCCTGAACAATTATATCAGAAAAAAGCAGACTCAAATACCGTACCTTGAAGACGGGACTCAAGCAACCGGATAGTCTGTTGGCTATTTTCCGCGTTCTGGCGCAGCCCCTCGATCTCCGTGATCTGCTCCAGCACGTGCACGCGCAGATCTTCGTGCAGCTTCCGCGTGGTCTGCAAAGCAGCAAGGAGTTAGTCGGATATTTAAAATCTTGGGGGCTAGCGAGGAATTTAAAGTCTTGGTATAAAAATTTTAAATTTCCGCCTCAGGTACATTTGGGAAAGCATCGGTTAATACATGTTACACGGAAATATATCACCCAATGCTTGGGGGCTAGTATTACCTGCCGCACTTCCCTGTGCTTGGCGAAAAACTCCTTCAGGTTGTCCTCCAGGTCGGCGAGTTCACGCACCTCCTCGTCCGGCTTCCCCCACACTTTGTTCAGCATGTCGGAAACTTCCGCGTGGCGCTGTGAGAGGGTAAGCTTTTGAAGGGACGGAGTTGGTTGGAGGTGGACTCGAGTCGCGTTGGTAACTTGAAGGAGCTTTGCCTTTTTCTCTTCTTCTGTCGGCCCCGCGAAAGCGGAGCTGGTTGAGTTGATGGAGGAACAGGTGAGGAGGTTCCCTTGGCGGAGTCACCGTGGTGGGCGGAATCTTCAGGAAGATCATCAACATTGATGATATCTTTCGGATCCGGCTTGGAGGCGGACGAAGCCTTGGGCGGAACTTCAACCTTGGGAGTAATAGGAAAAGCAGGAGATGGCTTGGCCTTTTCTTCGGGGCCCATGGGGCCTTGGGGGGCTGGCTGCGGGAACTTCAGAAAAACATAAAAGTATAAGTAAAAGTTTGAGCGTGAAACCAGAACTTGGAACTCGGAAATAGGCGCTTACCGGAAGGCTTGAAGAAATGCTGGACATCGGGCTGCCCCTTGTTGCTGGTGTCAATCGGTGAAAAGCGCTTCTTTTCCGCCTCCGCTCTCGGGTAGCAGCGGTGCTGGGCACTTCGCGGGCGCGTTTCGCATGGGGGCTGGAAGGAGCGGCCTTCTTCCTCTTCGCGGGGCGGGAGGTCTCGGGAGCTTCCGCCTCCGACGCGGCATCCGGATCCGTGTTTCCGGTGGAAGGAACTCGGAGGAGAGTTCCGAGTTCGTTCTCTTCGAGCGCTTCGAGCTGATACAGAGTTAAACACTTAGACAAAAAATTTGAATGCGAAAAGGAAACAAGAGGTTACAATCAAGCCGACGTACCGCGGTTCCGGAACCGTTCATGTGGATATCTTTGTTGCACACGTGAACGCGGAGTTCACGCGGAACTTTGATGAGAACCCGGATTCTCTTGTCGAGGGCGTCGGCGGAAAGATTGTCTTTTGTGACGCGCATCGGGTCATCGCGCCCTGTGTACTGGAACATCAAGTGATCCCTGTGTTGAAGCGGCTGGATCCGCTTGGTGAACCAGGAAAGGTCAGGTCCTTCCCCGTCAGCCCCTCCTCCGTCAGCTTGCAGATCCGCCTGACGGCGCGTGTGAGTTGGAATGACTCGGAGATGTGGGGGCAGTGCGACCATGTCGGAAGCTCGGTGGCGGGGCAGTTTTTGAATGGTGGCAATTTTCTTGTGTTCGCGGGGTCGGAAACGTCCTTCAGATAGAAGAAGCATGCGGACCAATACCGCGCGGATTCATGGCGGTCGGTGTGGGGGTAGACGCGGCCCGGGCGAAGCATAAAAGTGATGGTTCCGCATGTCGCCAGTTCGGAGGACTGCCGGATCCTCTCCTTCTTAACAGTAAAATAGTATTGAAACAGGGAGAGTTCGGGAGCTACCCGGAGATGGCCTTCGCAGAGAGTGACGTGATTGCTAATTGCAAGCACGCTGTTCGGAGAGATGTTGTGGGGTTGGAGCCCATAGGCCTTCAGAATCTCGAGGAAAAGTCCGAAGGCGGAAATGAGAAGCCTCGCTCCACCAACGCCTTCGTCAGCACCATCTCGTTGTCCTGAGGGGCCGGGGCTAAGGCACTCGGAGTCGCCCTCCAGCTTCCGGGTTGCAAGAACCCTTCTCCCTCCAAGTTTTGCAGTTCAAAGTTAGTAGTGGTGCAAGGCCACCATTTACCTTTGGATTCCGAGTCCCGTTGGCGAGCTTTGGATTTTTTGGCAGCCATTTCTTCCGCCTTCTTCTCCGCCTCAGATGTTTTTTCAGGGACAGCTGAGGTGCCCTCGATGTCCTTGCCGGAATCCTTAGTAGGATCCAGCTGTACTGGGATGAAGGGAGGCGGAGCGGAGGAAAGGGGCGTCGCCATGATCGGCTCGTCGGCAGGAGGCGGAGTCGAGGACGACATCTAAAGATGTAAAAGCAGTAGCGGAAAATGTAATTTAGTCGGATCTTCATCGTCAACCTAGCGATCATCCCTACCAACTACGGCAAAGGGTCGAAGCTCGGAGAACTTACCGCAATGGAGTTCGCGGTGGTCGGAGTCGCCGGCGGCGAGGTTTTTCGTGCGGTGGCTCGTCGGAGTTAAGAACACGAAGAACACCACGGTGGTGGACTCGCTCCGGTGATACTCCGGCGACTTTCCGGCGAGTTCCGGCACGGCGGAGGTAGAGCTCACGGGCGGCGCTGTGTGGAGGTGAGAATGAGGGGGTGAATGAGAAGCTGGGGTTGACGGTGGATATTTATAGGCTGAGGGATGAGATTCGTGCTCCGCATCCTGTGGTCGGAACGCAAGCGTCGCACCGTTGGATGCTTGACACGTGTCCTAAACCCTAACAGTAAAAATGGCTAGAGATAAGTTACCGCACAAACCGCGCGAAAATGGCGCTAGAATTGGCGGAACCGTTTGAGTTTGTTAAGACTCCGGGTAAAAGCGTGAAGATAAGCAGTTCACATTCGCAAGCAGGGGAGTAACCCGGAGACATGTTTTAAGGCTGTCGATGGATGAAGTCCCGCAGGATGGGGAATCTTCCGACTTATAGTTGGAAAAAAGAAGATATGAAGTTGGAGTTCTTCAACTTTCTCCGCGTTACCATCAATGCCGGAGATCATAAGGTACAAGCATGGCGGAAACTGCGGGAGAAACTCGGAGAACTCTGGGGGCTACTGTTGTGGGTATACTTCATGGGTGTACCATCGACAGTGCCTAGATCCGGCAAGGGGTGGCCCATAGACGGTGATGGTGGCATGTGGCCCATCGGGCGGCCCAGTTGCTGTTGATCATGAAGGATGAAGTCCGGCCCAGGATCAGATAGCCGGATCCGCACCGACCTTTGGAGGAACCCGGATCCGTGGAGGCCCATGAGGAACCCGGATCCAGTACGACGTATAGGGGAGGCGGATCCTTGACGTACACGGCAAGATATTGTAACGTAGGTTAGGCAATCTGTAATCCGGCTAGGACTCTCCATGTAAACCCTAGATCCGTGCGCCTTTATAAGCCGGATCCTGGGAGCCCTAGAGGCACAACCACAACCATTGTAACAACGCGCAAGCGCCCAGATAATTCCGACAAGCGACGGTAGGCCCTGTCATCGTGCGGGTGTTCCGAAGCTGGGTAACTCGCGTACCACCGTCCCGTGTGCACTCCGCCCTATGGCCCCTACTTCTTCTCCCCCTCGTGAGGATCCCTCCTCCGAGGTATTGTCGATTAGGCAACGACACCGACAAACACAACATATAGTATTACAGATAGATGATCTTGATCATGTTAGGCAGCTCACAAGATCCAACAATGAAGCACAAGGAGAAGACGACCATCTAGCTATCGCTATGGACCCATAGTCCAGGGGTGAACTACTCACTCATCACTCGGAGGGCGATCATGGCGATGAAGAGTCCTCAGGAGATGAATCCCCTCTCCGGCAGGGTGCGGGAGATCTCCTGAATCCCCGAGATGGGATTGCGGCGGCGGCGTCTCGGAAGGTTTTCCGTATCGTGGCTCTCGTGGGGTTTTCGCGACGGAGGCTTTAAGTAGGCGGAAGGGCAACGCGGGGGGCCACACGAGGGCCCCACACCATAGGTCGGCGCGGCCGGGCCCGGCGCGCCGCCCTATGGTGACGGCTCGTGGCCCCACTTCCTTCCCTCTTCGGTCTTACAGGCTCCGTGCAAAAAGGACCACGGAAGATTTCGTCCAATTCAAGAAATATTTCCTTACTAGGATTTCTGAAACCAAAAACAGCAAAACAACTGGCTCTTCGGCATCTTGTTAATAGGTTAGTTCCAGAAAATGCATAAATATGACATATAATGTGCATAAAACATGTAGGTATCATCAATAAAGTAGCATGAAACATAAGAAATTATCGATACGTCGGAGACGTATCAATACGTTTGAGACGTATCATTCTCCCTCGAGGCTGAGAGCTCTACCGGTAGCTATGTGGTTAATCTCTCTCTCATGTACCTCAATACAATGATCTCATGAGCTGCCTTGCATGATTGAGATCCATATGACGAGCTTTGGATCACTATTAATCTATGTGCTACTCTAGTGATGTTATTAAAGTAGTCTATTCCTCCTCCATGATGTAATGGTGACAGTGTGTGCATCTGTAGTACTTGGCGTAGGTTATGATTGTAATCTCTTGTAGATTATGGAGTTAACTATTACTATGATAGTATTGATGTGATCTAAAGGTGACAGTGTGTATGCTATGTTAGTACTCGGTCTAAATTGCAATGATCTATTATGCTCTAAAGGTTACTTAAATATGAATGCCGAATGTTGTGGAGCTTGTTAACTCCGGCTTGAGGGAGCTCTTGTAGCCCTACACAATCAATGGTGTTTGTTATCCAACAAGACAGTGTATGTAGCACAAGTGAGGAGAAGTTATTTATTTATTATGTGATCAATGTTGAGAGTGTCCACTAGTAAAAGTATGATCCCTAGGCCTTGTTTCCAAATACTGCAAACATCGCTTGTTTATGTTTACTTACAATATTACCACCATCTATACCACATGTGTTTTACTATCTCTTCGCCGAACTAGTGCACCTATACATCTGACAAGTGTATTAGGTGTGTCGGGGACACAAGAGACTTCTTGTATCTTAATTGCAGGGTTGCTTGAGAGGACTATCTTTGACCTCTACCTCCCTGAGTTCGATAAACCTTGGGTGATTCACTTAAGGGAAACTTGCTGCTGTTCTACAAACTTCTGCTCTTGGAGGCCCAACACTGTCTACAAGAATAGAAGCACACGTAGACATCAGCTGTCGTTGTTGTCGGCCTAGCTCCGCCTCCACAACCTCCTCGTGGGCGCGCCGATCGGGCGAGGGCATCTGGACAAGGCGGCAGACAGCCTCCTGAGCGATGAGCTTGTTCTTCCGCCCGATGAGGTCGCCTAAACAGCGGCGACCGGCCCGGACGGAAGCCTCGTGCTCCCTCGTTTCGCATGTGAGCTCGGCGAGACGCGCCTCGATGGCGACGTTGAGCTTCACCATCTCGCGGTCGTGGACGACCTCCTCCTCGTCGGTGTCCGCGAGGGCATCCGCCTCCTCCTCGGCGGCAGGGTCGGGGCCCTCCTCTGCGGACTCGCATCAGCAGTCGTAGTCCTCGTACCAGCCAGCCGCCCCCTCCATCAACTCCGTGTCCTCTGCCTACTTCGCCGCCTCCTCGGCCGCGACGCGGATCGCCTCGTCGTCAGCGACCCACCGCGCGTCATGACGCTCCTCCTCCGCCTTCCACGGGAACCTAGCGCAGGCGGCGAGGGAGAGCTTCTCCCACGTGGTTTGCAGGGTGCGCGGCATGGCGATGGAGGAGGAGAGGGCGCCGGAGAAGGTAGAGGGGGAGAGAACGCCGCCGGAGCGGGTGAGGTCTGCGAGGCCGCGCGCGCCGTCTTTTATAGCCGGCGGCCTTGGCGGGAAACTTGGGCGCGAGCGCGCGCCCTAGTCCTTTTCGCGCGCGTGGGAACCCTGGTGCACGCGGGAACTTTCCCGCGCGTTCTCCCGCCCGCCATTGCTGTCCCGTCGAGGCCTGCCATGGCGCAGGGCCGCCCAGGGAAGACGAGCCACGTGGCGGCTTTATGGGTCGCCGCGTTGGGCGCAGCGTGCGATTCAAACAGATACACGGATGTGGGACGCTGTCCGCGTGTCCACGAGGCCACCCAAACGGTCCAAACCAGACGGCCCAACGCGTCTATTTAGGTCGCCGCGTTGGAGATGCCTTATTACTTCGGTACATTCAGTACAAGGCCGGCTGGTCTGTACCCATGATTGCCGATTGGTCATTAATGGCACAGGCTCCGTACGATATCTATTATAAAAGCGACAAGCAAATAACGTAGAACGATAAAGGAAAACGCAGCGGAGACACAAGATTTAACGTGGAAAATCCCTTCCAACACAGAAGAGGAAAAAACCACGGGCGCCAGCCAGCAAAACTTCACTATATCATTGAAACACCGTGGATTATCTTATAATCTGATAAACTCTAGCCGGCGGCTTACAAGATATATTTATAGACGGTGGCAACGATCCGTACCGTGACGGGGCTCGCTCCGCTCGTCAGAAGTTAGCCTCCTTTTAGTATATAAATTTAGATCACAATATAACAATATCAAGTGCATATATCAAGCCGTAGCAGTGTGGCATGCGAGGCAGAGAGGTGTGATCTAGGACCTGTTATCGGACCAAAATTCATTTGTTTGGTGGGTTCGCCCCAATTTAACCGTTTCTTGAGGGACATGCGTTGGTCGCGCAAAAGTGCATCATATTTTTAGCTCTCGATGCAGTGGATGGCTCCACTTATACGCAAGCTATAAAACCATAATTTTAATCTTTCTCTAATCTTCTCCGCTTCCTCAATAATAATGCAGGTCATAGACAAGCAACCTGCCAATTAACAAGGACGTACTGCAAATTGACCCGACCGTCATCGCCATGACATCCAAGTGGTGGGTGTGCACGTCCTTGGTTCTGGCCGCCCTCCTTGTCGGCTTTGTGCTCCGCTGCGCCTTCGCGGTGGCCAGCAGGAACTACAGCGTCACCGTCGACTTCGTCTCCGGCCTCGACCTGCCGCCGTCAAACCGCTGCGTCTCGCTCGGTGCTAGCGGCGCCACGCCGCATCGGCTTTGCGTAGGGCCCAAGAAGTTGACGGACGTGCCGCTCGTTGCCAAAGGTGCAAGCGTTTGCCTCCCGGGCTTCCTCATGGAGAGCCTTGCGGCGAATATGCGGAGCAGGACGGCGGCGTTTGGAGTTAGAGCATCTTCACTCCTCTCCCCGATGAGGCCCCCGATCAACGTTTTTTTCCATTCGGATGGCGAAATTTGGTCCAGTCGTGCCTTCGGTTTCTCGTTTTCGTTCGGATTTGACCCTTCATCCATCTGGTGAGCCCACGCCGTCCCCGGTCCCCCGGGGCGCGCTCGGCGACTCCGGACGAAAGAAATTGGCGCGATACGTCGTGTGGCCCCTCGTAGTCGGCGACAGGAAAGCCAAAATCCTGTCCATTTCCCTCCTATTTGCTTGCATATCCCTAATCTCTCCCACCAAATTTGTCCATTCTCCTCCTCCTCGTCTTCCAGTTCCCGTCCTCGTCGTCCACCACCGTTCTCCTCCTCGTCTGCTCGTCCGCCACCATGCCTCCGAAGGCGAGGAAGCCGCGGGCGCCGAAGTAGCGGCCGCCGGGTCTGACCAACGCAGAGTGGGCGGCGGACGTCGAGCGGCGCCGACTCGAAACGAACGGCAGGGCGAAGAGGGAGAAAAAACTCGCCGCCAAGAGGGCGGCACTCGCCCAGGACGAACAAGCGAGGAAGATCAGCATGGCCATGAGCATGGGCCATGCTCGCGCCGGCGGCGCCATGTTCCCCGGCCAATGGCCGACGCAAGGTACAAGCAGTTCCCCGTCGACTTTCTCCCCTTCGATCTACTCGCCGTCGTCGCCTGCCATGTTCCAAGAGGGCACCTACGTCCAACCGTCCAGGTTCACGCCGTCGCCGCCCGAGCTCGCCGTCGGCAGTGGGAACCAGTACGAGGGCACCTCGCCGGCCCTGCGACGAGGGCCGCTCCCGTTCGGTGCGATGGCGGCGCCGAACGACGAGGAGATCCACGAGATGATCACCTCCGGCTCCATGGCCGCCGCTGCGAGCCCGGGGTTCTTCACGCAAGAGGAGGCGAGGGCGACGGCAGCTGTCGCGGCGCGCAACGAGTGGGTGGAGAATGTGGCCGACGGAAGTCAATCCGTCGAAGAAGAAGACGAAGAAGAAGAACAGCCAAATCAAGCCGAGGTCGCCGACGCCAACCTGTCGAAGGGAAAGAAGAAGAGGAAGAAGGACTCGCCGCCTGCCGAACCACGTATCAAATGGACGGGGAAGGAAGAGGATTGCCTCGCCGAAGCTTGGATGACCGTGTCCATGAACGGCATAACCGGGGCCAATCAGTCGTATGACACATATTGGCTTCGAGTGAAGCAGGCGTTCGACGAACGAAAACTCGTCGATCCCTATTTCAACAAGACGAACATGAACCGGGGAGACAAGGCCATGGGCACCCATTGGGGGAGCATACAGACGGCGTGCAGCAAATGGCACGGCATACAGGAGGAGATCAAAGAACGGCCGATGAGCGGCCACGACTTGGAGCAAAAGGTATGCTCCGTCGACCCTGCATCACCGAGGTACTGTCGTCGTGAGCTGACCCGTCTCGCCGTACTCTTTTTCCCCAGCTGCGCCGTGCTTTCGACATGTACCAGGACGACACCGGCATGCAGTTCAAGTTCCTGAACGTCTACTCCCGTATCGAGAACTGCGAGAAGTGGGCGGAAACCCGCAAGAACCTCGCCAAGAGCAAGAACGAGCAGTACAACCCCGACGCTCCGGCGCCTGGCTCGTCGGGTGGGAGCCCGGAACTCGTCCAGAAGAAGCTCAAAGACCTCAAAAAGATGGGCAATCCCGCCGACAGGCTGCAGGCGTCGTTCGACAAGTGCTGGGCCGACGCGAGGACGCACGCCGCCGGGAGGGACGACAAGTTCGACGGCAGGTGGAGGGAGATGCTCGCCAACCAAGGCGTCCGGATCGCCCTGCTGAAGACGACGGCGGCGGCGAAGAAGAGGAACACTGACTTGGCGTTTCTGATGGGCGGGAACACGGATCTGATGGACGAGGAGACGAGGATTTGGTACGAGGGCCACCGCAGCGACATCCTCCGACCCACTCCGGCCAGTTCTTCATCGTCTCCGCCGGCTCCTACCTCGTCTTCCTCACCGTCTACGCCGTCGACTGCCGCTGCTTCGACGTCGACTGCCGCTGCTTCGACGTCGACTGCCGCTGCTTCGACGTCGACTGCCGCTTCGACCACGGCGCGTGAGGAAACTGGTCCGTCGGACACCGCCGTGCCAGGCGGGACTACCGACGAGCCTGTTTCAGTGTAATTTCCCTCCGGTCGCCGATCTGTGGCTGATCCTTTTGCCGGTCACCTGGCCGTATTTTTAGCGCAGGACGACGGTTTGTTTGAATTTAAACTATGTCCGCCGAACACCGGGTGGACGACTGGAAATACGGTACTCCCCACGGCTTTATTTCGTCCATTCCGGCGGTTGTTTCGTCCGGATTTCGTCGTGGGCAGGCGAAACGAGTGGAGATGCTCTTAGGCCCAGGCACTCCGACGACGCCTGGGTGGTGTCGTACGTGGCTAGGCGGGTCAGGGATGGCGGCCTGGGTGCGGGGATGGTGGCTGGGACATGCGTGCCACAACATACTGCGCGCCGCGAGCATCGTAGGCGGCCGACACCGAGGTTGGCGGCGATGTCCGTTTCGTCAGCATTGTCGTGGTCTTTGGACCTCCCACTAATGCAAAAACGGGGTTGTAGCACTGAGTTTATAACGGGCTTTAGTATCGGTTGACCAATCGGTGCAAAACATTTGGTGCTAAAGTCTCCATTTAGCACCGGTTGTGTTACGAATCGGTGCTAAAGAAGCACCATGTGGCGGCTGCCGAGCGCCTGGGCGGAGCGAACCGTTGCTAAAGATTTCTGTCGCGACAGAGTTTTGGCGCCATTTTCCAACGCTGCCGTGACAGAGTCTGCCGCCACGCCCAGGGTTTGCCATTTGAAACACGTTAATGCACACATACAGAAAACCATTATATTGCACAATATCGTTATGAATATAGAGATCGAAGTGACATCTTTCATCGTGCTTGTCCGAACGTATTACATAATGGTACGGTACACGTTCATGCATTTGTACAATATAATTTCTGTGGATCGATCATCGTTGCCCATAATCGATTTGGCCCTAATGGAATTCTCCGGTTGGTTCAAGTAAGAATCACGCTAATTCTTCTTTAATTCCTTGTACACACTTGGTTTCTAGAAAACCGTTCCGCAACTGTTCGATCTAATAATTTAAAGAAGATGGTCAATATATATGAATGAAACACAACACAATTGATCGTGATAAAATAAAATTGTGAATATTGTTTACGTACTTGAAATTGTTCTAAAATTCTCCCTGTCTGGTAGATCGTCTGGTAGATCCACTACTAGGAAAAAGCTCTTTAGTGGCGCACCACTCTTCCCCTTCAGTGGCGCACTGCTGGTGCGCCACTACTATCACGCCACTGCTAACTTTTAGTAGTGGCGCACTGCTGGTGCGCCACAACTAACCTAAGTAACAGTGGCGCACTACACTGTGCGCCATTGAAATGACTAGTGGTGTGCCACTATTACCCCAAAGGGGTGCGCCACTGTTGGTCAGAGGCAGTGCGCCACCACTGTCTAGATGTGGTGCGCCACTGCTACCGTTTTGCGTGCGCCACTGTTTCAGCGAGGTGGTGCGCCACTGCTGCGTGTGGACGTGCGCCACTGCTGTCTCCAGGACGTGCGCCACTGCTGAGGTTCCTGGTGCGCCACTGCCAGTCTCGGAGGGGATCACAGGGCAGTGCGCCACTGGATCCAGCGCAGTGCGCCACTGCTACTTAGTGGACGTGCGCCACTGATGGGCCTCTAGTGCGCCACTGCTACTATTTCGAATTTTTTTTTGTATGCTGGCAGGTATATATACAGGTTGTATATCACAATACAATAGCACAATACAGGATATATAACACATATAAACAACAGCACAACTGATCCATACATAGTTCTTCACATTAGCCCCACATGATTCACAAGAATTGACATTAGAGAAGTTACGAGGTTACAATGCAAGTTACGGTGTTACAAGTCACAAATGAGCTAGTGGCGGTTACACAAGGTCGATCATCTAAACTAGCATCACATAGAAGAGAGCTAGAGTCACTACTAGCACCGTCCCGATGAAAGTGGTCTTCATCCGGTTCCTCCTCCGCTCCGTCCTCTCTCCCGCCAGATAGCGTGCGTATCTGTCTTCGGCCTCCGCTCTAGTGGTGTACCCTTTGTAGCTGTTACCGCTAAAACGGTGAACCTGTCTCCGACACTCCTCCCAGTCGTTGTAGACTCCGGGAACCTTGCCCTTGTACACGACATACCACGTCATATCTGCACATATATGAACAAGCCAAAGAAACATTAGTGCACGCTCATAGATGTTTGCAACGAATAAGAGCAAACTCAAAAACGATCCAAGTAGTATGAACTAAAAGGCATGCCTCATACATTGTTGGTCGGAACAAATATCAACATTTAGGGAAGGGGTCAGTGAAACCAAGTAGGATGCACAAGACATTGATACTTGTGTCATTGCACCAGGTTCACTGACCCCTCCCCCAAGTGTATAGGTGACCAAACATTCTAATCATCGGCATTTTGAGATACCAAAGCAAATGGAAGAATGACAAGGGCCTCATACTTTGTCGGTCGAAACAAATATGAACATCCCGGGATGGCGTTAGTGAGGCCAGGTAGGATGCACAAGAGATTGATATTTGTGCCATCACACCAGGCTCACTAGCGACACCCCGGAGTGTACAGTTGACCGAACATTCTAATCATCGGCACTAAAATGGAAGAAAGAGCCAAGTGGTATCAACTAAATAGCATATGCCTCATACATTGTTGGTCGGAACAAATATTAACATTCCGCGAAGGGGTAAGTGAAACCAAGTAGGATGCACAAGAGATTGATACTTGTGTCATCGCACCAGGTTCACTTGCCCCTCCCCAGAGAGTTGACCAACCATTATAATCATCGGCATTTTGAAAATCTCAAAGCAAATGGAATGACAAAATGGAATAAGTGCCTCATACATTATTGGTCAACACAAATACTATGGTCAGAAACCATAGTTGCAGTATACACCGCAGTATAACTTTGCAGAAGGGCCCCCTTTCCCCGGCCGCCGTTCCGTGAACGGGTCCTTAACGACACAACAACGCTGATCTGCCTCTCCGGCGCAGAACCACGGCAGACCCAGCCGCGTCCCTTCGGCCGCGTCTCCTGCGCTCTTCTGCATTGCCGGACCACGATTGGACTCACCGGGGGAATAATGATAATCGCCATCAACACTATCGCCAGACTCCACAGGAGCATAGCAGTTTGCAGCAGATGCCACTTTTCTTCCCTTGCCGTGCAGTGAACGAGTCTTTGATGCAAAGACCGTGCCGGCCTGCCCAGAGGCCGGCACGGTCTTTGCATCAAGGACTCGTTCACGGGACGGCGAGAGAAGAAAAGCGGCATCTGCTGCAAAGTACTCTACACCTGTGGACTCTGACGATAGTGGTGATGGCGATTATCAGTATTTCCCCGGTGAGTCAATGTGGTCGGCCATGGAGAAAAGCGCAGAGCCCATAGACACGGCCACAAGGAGACGGCTGGACTGGCGTGGTTCTGCGCCGAAGAGACATGTCGGCGTTGTTGTCTCGTCAAGGACTCGTTCACGGAACGACCCGTCTACAAAGTATATTGCGGCGTATAGGTGACCAAACATTCTAATCATCGGCCAATGGTGCGAAAGCAAATGGAAGAATGACAAGGGCCTCATACTTTGTCGGTCGAAACAAATATGAACATCCCGGGATGGCGTTAGCGAGGCCAGGTAGGATGCACAAGAGATTGATATTTGTGCCATCACACCAGGCTCACTAGCGACACCCCGGAGTGTACAAGTGACCAACCATTCTAATCATCGGCCAATGCAATTAAGAAGTGCCAACTCAAATAAGAAGATAAGTAGCTAGTATGAACTAAATGGAATGCCGAACTAGTAATTAATAGCAAGTAAAGTGCTGGATAAAGTTTATTACAACACAATCACGTCTTTAGTTCACACAACTACATAACTAGGCTCGCACATCAAGACTTTCCACTCGGAGCGTGGATAAAACCGCCGCCTTTCTTCAAGCACATCCATGAGCGGTAGTCGTCACCCTGCATTTGGAGCATCGTGTCTATATCACTGTTTGACGGCTGATAGCCGGCGTAGAACTCCCCCGCGCTTCTAATGACATCTTGATGGATGATTTCACAAAACTCTACTTGGATGCGGAAGAAGTCTTGCTTGATGCCGTCGTCAGGGACCCGCGCCAATTTGTTGGCCCAGTCTCTGAGATGCTCAGGTAGCGTAAGCTGCTGCTGGTCCCGTATGAACTTATCCATGTGATAGAGGGCGTAGTAGGCATCCTTGTTACTAGAAGGCGGCTTCTTGACGCAGGGAAACTTTGTTTGGTGCTTGAACACATGCTTCCCGTACCTAATATTTGGCCTCTGCATGTTGCCTTTCGCTTTGACGTAGCCATTGAGAGCATCATCAAGTACGGCCTTGACATTCGTGTAGTCCGTGGTTGACTTACCGTCCGCATCTAAGTATGTGGCCATGGAATGTTTCGGGGTTATGGAGATGAGTGTGCAGGTTTTGTCTCTGCGTAGAAGACATAATGTTTAAGAACATGACGATTGAAATCTAAATAAATCACGAGTTAAGACCGGTACGGTGAGGGGGTGACTTACTCGGGAAATACAGGCAGGAGGATGTTACACTTCTTCTGGTTCGCTAGAAAGAAGTCTTTGAGGTATCCACTCGCGACTGCCCGGTCTCCGGCGGTGGCCAAGTGGACGGCACGCATGTAGAAGGGGTCGGCTATCGCGATGTCCGGGATGTTGTGTCTAATGATCCGCATCGCCTTGCTGAGCGAGTATAGGCGAATGAAGGTGTAGTGCAGCGGATAACTGTTCAGCATGGCGAAGATGTCATCATACCGCAGGAAGATCTTCTCCGCGAAGCCACTATCGACAAAGCCATGGCCCAAGGGCACCTTGGCAATATACACCGGGTATCCATGATCTCTCTCCCTGATACGCCGCTCCTCCATATACTGAATACCGTCAACCAGAGATCGCATAGGACCGGGTGCAGCATCGTACAATCTTTTAATTAGCATCCGCTCACCCGACACATGCACCCTCGCCTCGATATTCTTGGGCACTGGTGGCCCGTCCTGAGCACGGATAGGTGCCGGCTGGCTGGCAGACTTGTCGTCCTTCTTCTTTCTTTTCCGTCCCTTCGGCTTCGTATTTACTGGGACTGCATTCTCCTCTTCGCAAGCCTTCTTCAGTGTGTTAGGACTGATAACACTTCTCACCTCGGCTATCGGCTGAGTCTCGGTGAAGTCGGCAGCTGGAGGCGTCTCCTGAGAACTGAATAGGCGCCGCTTGTTGCAATAGGTTTTCCCCTCGGCGGCAGCTTGAGAGGGTTGGCTACTGAGATCGTAGTCCACCCCAAAATCGAAGTTGCAGTCAAGGTTGGCAAACGTACTGTCCTCGTACGGACCATCGTTCGGATCCTGTGCCATCTGCATGTCCTCATCCTGTGCCATCTGCATGTCCTCATCAGCTGATGGCGGCACCGTTGGGGTGGTCTTGCCATGGCTTGGCGCCGGCAGGGCTGGGGGTGTTGTCTGTGGGGTGGTGCCCCTCGCCCCCAAACGAATCTGGCTCTTTGGCCAAACCATGGACCAATTGAAGCAATGCTGGAGGGTAAGGACCTCATCTTCGTCGGCACCATGGGGTTGAAAGGGAGGTACCACGTCGTCGTAGCCGCTAAGCACCCGAACCAGTTGAATCCTATACACGTCGGGTTGCATGGGTCTACCGTGGAACTGGCGGTTGCTCGGTTGAACGATGGTGGCCTTGGCAACATCGATCAACTCGCCGTTCACAAAGTGCAGGAGAGTGCATGGGACGTCGACGGCGGAGCTCTGCGGAAAACATGTAGGGCGTTAGGGATGGCTAGCTAGTCAAAGGCAAGGATATGGAAGTCATTGGCCGAGGGTTGGTTACCGTGATGGCGTCCAGCTCGGCTAAGGTCGAGGCACCGCCGGCGGCGGGCGTGCAACTGATGGAGTGGCCGCTTGTTGGCGCGGTGCCGGGCGGCGTATTATCCGCAGCGACGGGTGCATTGAGCTGAAGTAATGGCGCCGCGGGAGACACCAACGTTGGCGCCGCGGGAGACACCAAGGTTGGCGCCGCCGGAGCCACCAATGTTGGCGCCGCCGGAGACACCATTGTTGCCGCCTGCGGACTCACCGATGGCTCCACGTTGTGGGAGTTGCTGCCCGTGAAACTGGGAACCGGGGGAGGCCCCTTTTTTCCTCCCCTATACCACTCGTCAAGACCGGCAACCAAGGTAGGGATGATGGAGCTAAGCGTCGTGCCCACTTGGTCCTCCACTTGCTGTCGTTGCGTCCTCTGTTGGGTCTCCACGATTTGTTGCACTTGTTGCCGCACTTGCTCCTCGACCAATGTCGGGATCTGCGCAACTTGTGCCTTGAGATGTGCGACCTCCTTCTCATCGATGGTGGCCTTTTTCTCCTTTTTCCCCGACTTATAGTATTCTGACCATTTCATAGAGCATCCTTCGCCGACCACACGACCAGCCGACGTCGGCTTACTCAATGGATCCCTCTTCTTGTGGGCATTCAACGCCCTATTTAAAGGGTTATCCCAAGGGGCACACTGCGAGGAGCTCGTGGACCCCGCGCCGCTACTAGCTTCCTTTTCACTTTCCGCAGCGATCTCCTTAGCCTACGGGAGGAACATGCATGAACCATTTAGAAATTTGGATTCATCAATAAGAATGCAACCATAATGGAGCTAATTAAGCGGGTGCATTCCTTACCAGAAGAGCCTCAAAATCCTTCACCTCCGGAGTGGTGGTGAGCTCCTTTGTTTTCGGGTCAATACGGTACCGGGCCAGGAGAAAGTTCCTGGTTTGCTTGTTTTTGTATTGCGAGAAGAGGGGCTCGAGGCCGTTCTTCACACGCTCCTCATCCGCGGCGTCCCATTTCGGTTGCGCCACCCTAAAACCGCCAGGACCTAGTTTGTGGGTGCCTAAGTTCAGTTTCCGCATGTCCTTCCCCCACTGACTAGAATCCGACGTTGACTCGCTCTCGCACTTGATCTTGAAATCAGCGTAGTCTTGCTCGGTGATCGAGGGATTTGACTCCTTGATCTTGTCGTAACTCGCACCACTATTAATCATTTTCTTCACTCGGTTCCTCCAACTAGCGAGGGCGGTGCTCATCTTCGTGAGGGCGGCATTGTGCACTTTGTTCCGCATGAGACGCTTTTCTGAGCAGTCCACCGGGAACTCGTATCGTTCGTGCAGCTTCTTGAAGAGGAGGGTGCGCAAATTCGCTCGGTCAGGATGCCTGAGGTTCTCGGTGTTGATCGAGACCGTGCTCCGGAGGATGCACCCGAGTTGGGCAGAGTACCCTTTGACTAAATTAGGGGGCGCCGTTGGATGCCCACTATCGTTCACTTCGGTGAATGCCTGCTTCACGGTGCTGAGCACATTCGGGCGACGCTCCCTCCGTAGCTTCTTCGGTGCGCCGGTGTCATCCTCGGCGGCACCATCCGTGGTGTCATCCTCGGCGGCACCATCAGTGGTGTCATCCTCGGCGGCATCATCCGCTCGGTACTCTGGATCGGTGCCATCATCCTCGCCGTCGTCGCGGCGAGGTTGTGACTCCATCACCTCCATTTCATCGGTTAGCATCCAGAACGGCTTGCTGCCGCTGCCGCCGGCCTCTTCGTTGTTGGCCATGTTCGAACTAAGTAGGAAAAAATGCATAAAATTAGCGCAAGATTTCACGGAAAAATTGGGCATGACCTATGCTAATTTATGGACATATGAGTGCCCCATTTTCGCCGAAACGGAAATGAATCAACATTTCGGCGATAATGGGCAACTCTGTCGATCCCTGCACAAGAAAATGACACCATATACACACGACAGAAATGTTGACACCACCATATACACACCAGCAACAAAATGCTAGCAGCAGTAGCAACAACAAAATGCACCAGATGGCAAGGAGCATGCAACAGCTAGCTAGCAGCACCAGCTAGCAGCACCAGCTAGCAGCAGCATCAGCATCAACAATAAAATGCACTAAGTGCTTCTCCAGGTGCTGCTCCACAAAAACAATGGATACAATTTAACAAAAGTACACCAATGCCCAAGCTGACAGCAACCTTGTAAACTATGCAAGTAGCAGCAGCAAGCTGAGCAGCCAGTAGCACCATCCAACAGCACCTAGTAGCATGCTAGTAGCAGCCAGCTAGCAGCAGCACCAAGCTAGCAGCAGCAAGCAACCTAGCAGCAGCTAGAACCAAGCTAGCAGCAACAAGCTATAGCAGCGTAAGTAGCATGCCTGAAGCAATTACCAGAAGCAGCAATATCAAATGCGCAAGTCCGGCTCCAGGAAGAAGACGATGACGCTCCGGGAAGAAGACGACGACGCTCGAGCAGGTCCGGCTCCAAGTCGATGAAGGGTGCTAACGTGTTGAAGATGCGAGGGCGGCGGTCAGGTGCTCAACTCTGCCAGTATCCTAAAACGAGAAGAAGAAATCATCATGAATACTGTCCAAAATGTGAAGAAATAATCATAAATTATCATACTGTGTTCATCATCTTCAAAAATAAATGTACAACAACAAGCTTCATACTGTGTTACCATATGCTAATATTCCAATAATAGCTGGATCACATTAAGTGTTCCTTAAGTTAGAAGGAATTTAAAAACAGAAATATTGCATATTTTTGTCCATAAAGTTGAAGTGCAATTTCCTTAAGTTAGAAGCCAGCCATCAAATAAAGTAACCATGTATAAGCAGCATATCTGTTTAAAGTATGCATATCAACACTTTGCACACTACCAACAAGCAAACCATGTCAGGGAGCTAGCAAAGTATTCACTTTACACCACAACAAACTTGTTCATGATACTATGGAGTTCAAACTGAGGAACAGAAACATCCATGTATGAATTACTGCACTCTTTCATCACTTAGGAAAAAACACACAGCAGCAGCATAGCAAGCAAGCAAGCAGCACCTAACAACAGCAACCTATCTAGCAGCAGCAACAACCTTAAAAATGACAAGTTAGTTTAGATTTGGCCTATTTCACTCTTAAAGGGTAGCTCTGTATTTTTTTAAGAAGGAAATGCTCACTGGTCGGTGCACATAGCCATTTATTTATATGTTTTTCCTTCAAATTAAGCAAATAGACATCCTAATTGAAGCAAATGCACCAACATATTCCTAGAATTACACCCAATGGGCTCTATAACAAAATGAATGATTTTACAATGCATTTGTTCTAAAAAATAGAGGATATGTAACCTAGCAGCAGCAAGAACTACCTAGCAACCTAACCAACCTAACAGCAGCAAGAACTACCTAGCAACCTAACCAACCTAACAGCAGCAAGAACTACCTAGCAAACTACATATTCAATCTGTTTTTTTGTTACAACTTTCTATTACAATGATACAATCCCACCAATGAAATGATTTGTCATTCCCTTCCACTGTTACACCTCAACACAAGCTACAAATTAATATCCCTGTAGGTTACAACAAGTAGCGTTTGTGTTCTTTTCCCCCCTTAAATTGAACAAAAATGGAACAATGTATGTGCACCAGTTAGGTCAGAGAGGGAGGGAGGGATGGGAGAGGGGCCTCACCTGCGGCGACGGCGATGGCGGCTTGCGGCGGTCGGCGTCCTCGGGGTCGGGCACGAGGCGGATGGTGTCCTTGCGCAGGTTGACGTTGTTCTTGAGGTTGAGCGCCTACTGGTGGCCGACGAACTGGGGCCGTTGACGAACTGGTGGCCGAGGAAGAACTGGGGCGCCTGCGGCTGGTGTCCATGACATGGTTAGCAGAGGGAGGGATGCCGCTAGGTCAGAGAGGGAGGGAGGGGAGACGGGCCTCACCTGCGGCGACGCGACGGCGGCAGGCGGTAAATCGAGGGGGAGAGGCCACCGGTAGATCGAGGTCGAGGGGATCTGGCCGCCGGTGTCTGTGGCCGCTCGCGTGAGAGGAGAGGTGGCGTCGCTCAGGGGAGGGGTGGCGGCCACCGGTGGGCGGCGTCGCGAGGCAGATCGACGGACGGGGCAGCGTCGCGAGGCAGATCGAGGGAGGGGCGGCCGCCGGCGTCGGAGAGGATTGCGTCGCGAGGCAGAATGGGGATGGGGAGAAGAAGAGGACAGGGATTTGGCTAAGTCCCCGACCCCCCTAAGCAATGGCGCACTGCTCGGGGTGCGCCACAGTGACTCTTAGCAATGGCGCACCACTAGGGGTGCGCCACTATGACTTCAGGTAGGGTCAAAAATAAAAAGAACGGTACGTTGACAAGATCCGCACCATACCGCAATGGCTAGCTACTGTCCCCTGTTTGGTTTACCCTGGCCGGCCAGGTTCGAACCCTGGCGGCCCCAATTTTTTAACTTTTTTTAAAATGATTTAACCCAGCAGTAATAAATACCATAATACACCAAAATAAAAGGCATAAATAATTATAATTATGTAGAATATTTAAAATACTATAGAATCTAGAAAATATCCAAAAATATAAATTATATGTCTATTTTGATCGGTACAATGTGTAGATTAACAATATGACATCCATTATTCATACAATAAAATGATACATAATTATCTTTTCACAATCTTCTTGCCCTTCTTTCTCGCGGTTGAATAATTTAGCCCCGGAACTCCTAGACTTCTTCTCTTGAATGGGCGGCCTTTAGGTAGGGTGGTCCTGCTTCTTCTTGTTGTGTATGGTTCTTCATCATCGTCGTCGTCATCTTCCATCTTCGGATCGCCGTACTGGTCAAAGTCTAGCTCGTTGGCTGCTCCATCCATTCCGATGATGCTCCTTTTGCCTCTCCTCACGACAACACGGCTGGGCTTTTGCGGGTCGGTAATGAAGAAGCATTGGTCCACTTGGGAAGCTAGTACCCATGGCTCATATTTCGCGGTGACCTTTGCGCCCGCTGTCTTGGATTTGGCTTCGGGTATAACCATGGTGGTGAAATGCCGGTCTTCTTTTATGACGTTCTTGGCCCACCTGACACGGAACATCGGCACATTCTCTCCGGCGTAGCTCAGCTCCCAGATCTCCTCGATCTTTCGTAGTATCTCTGCTTGACGTCACCGGTGTAGGACTCCATCGTTACCCCGGAGTTCTGATAATCGCTCTTCATGTCCTTTTCCTCGGTGTAGAATGTGTAGCCGTTGATATCGTACGCTGAAATGTCATCAGGTTGTGTTCGGCGCCCTGTGACAAGGCGAATATGAGTTTTTCTTCCGCAGAAGAATCCTCGTCTATAGGGTACGTCAGCATCTTGTCCTTGAACCACCGCGTGAAGGTTGAGTTGTGCTCTTTGATTATATCTCCGTCCGTCCTCTGTTGGCCCTGATCACTGTACGTCTTTGCGATGAAGGTTTTGTGCTCTACCACCCAAGGATCGACCACGTCTATGTGTTGTAGCGCGACTAGGTTTTCTCTTTCAAAGTCGGCGATTCGACCCTTGAAGTCGACATGCATTTCGCGGCTACCGTCGCGGTGACCCCATCCAGCGAGCTTCCCGAGATGCCTGTTTACGGGCAGGCCAACGGGGTTCTCGATTTCTAGATAACTCGTGCAGAAGGAGATGCACTCTTCGGTCAGAAAGCCCTTGGCTATGCTTCCGTCTGGACGTGCCCTGTTGCGAACGTACCCTTTGATGACACCATTCATCCTTTCGAACGGCATCATGCTGTGCAGGAACGTCGGCCCCAGTTGGATGATATCCTCCACGATATGTACCAGCAGATGCACCATAACGTCGAAGAAAGCGGGCGGGAAGTACATCTCAAGCTCGCACAGTATCACCACGATCTCTTCCTGTAGCCTTCTAAGTTGCCTCACGCCAACAGACTTCCGAGAGATGACGTCGAAAAAGTTGCATAGGCCAAAAAGCGTTTCACGGACGTGCGCGTCCATGATCCCACGGATTGCAACCGGAAGTATCTGCGTCATCAGCACGTGACAGTTGAGACTTCATCCCGCTGAACCTCTGCTTCGCTTTGTCTAGGTATCTGCTTATCTTCCCCGCGTACCCGTAGGGAAGTTTTACTCCTAGGAGACAGTCGAAAAACTGCTCGATCTCCTTCTGACTTAGAGTGAAGCACGCGGGGGCAGTAATATTCGATCTTCTTGGCCTTTTTGCCCTTGCGACGACTTTGCGTGTCCTCCGCCTCATCATCGTCATTATCATCATCATCATCATCATCATTAGGGCGTCCCGCGTGAAGCTCCTCCCTGATCCCAATTGATAGCAAGTCGTACCTTGCTTTCGGCCCATCTTTGGTCCTCTCTGGCATGTTGAGGAGGGTACCAAGCAGACTCTCGCACACGTTCTTCGTGATGTGCATGACATCAAGGCTGTGAGGCACACGTAAGATCTTCCAGTACGGCAAGTCCCAGAAAACAGACCTCGTCTTCCATACCTTGAGCAGCGGCTCCGGCGCCTTTCGCTTCTTCCCCGGCGGTGGGCACTCATTCCAATTTTTCAATAGCTCGTCTATTTGCTCGCCGCTTCTCGTACGTGGCCGTCTTCGGGGTTCGTCTTGACCATCGAACAGATCCTTGCGTTTCCTCCATGGGTCTTCGTCGCGAAGCCACCTTCGATGTCCCATGAACACCGTTTTCGAGGACCCCGGATCTCTATCTAGCTGGCGGTACGTTGTGTCATCCATGCACCTGACGCATGCATTGAATCCGTGGACCACCTGCCCCGCGACATATCCGTAACCGAGAAAGTCGTGCACCGTCGTGAGCAGCGCGGCTCTCATAGGGAAATATTCTTCGCGGCGGCGTCCCACGTATTGGCAGGCGCGTCCCATAGCGTGGCTAGCTCCTCTTTCAGAAGCCCCATATACAGATTGATGTCGTTCCCTGTTTGTTTCGGCCCTTCAATTAGCATACTCATTTGAATGTACTTCCTCTTCATGCACAACCAGGGGGGAGGTTGTACATCCACACAAACACGGGCCATGTGCTATGCGTGCTGCTCTGGCTGCCAAACGGATTGACTCCATCGGTGCTCGCGCCCAGCCTTATGTTCCTAGGATCGTCCCCAAATTCTGGGTACTCGAGGTTCAACGCATTCCACTGGCTAGCATCCGAAGGGTGTCTCAACATCCTGTCCTTTTTCTTTTTCTTCGGATCATCAACGTCATCTTCTCCCTTCCTCATCTCCGCGTGCCAGCGCATTAGCTTTGCTTGCTTAGGATCCGCGAAATACCGCTGCAGACGAGGAGTGATCGGAAAGTACCACACCACCTTCCGAGGAGCTTTCTTCCCCTTCTTGTACCGACTGACGCCGCACTCCGGACATATGGTACACTCCGCGTGCTCGTTCCGATAAATGATGCAATCGTTCAAGCACACATGATATTTCACATGCGGTAAATCCAGAGGACACACGATTTTCTTGGCCTCCTCGATACTAGTCGGACACGTGTTACCTTTGGGAAGACGTTCGTGCCAGAATGACATGTTGTCGTTGAAGGATGTGTCGGTCATTTTGTGCTTTACCTTCATCTGCAGAGCCATGAGCGTTACTTTCAGGCGGGTATCCTCCGGCCTGCATCCTTCATACAATGGAGTAACCGCGTCTACCTCCAGTTGATCCATCTTGGCTTTCTCTCGGGCGGCATCCCTTGCGTTACTCGTCTGCTTGAGAAGCAGCTCTTGAAGATAAGGGTCCTGCACCCAGTCCATCGACGATGGTCCATCGTCTTCATCTTCATGATCTTCATCATCGGGTCCTCCATCTTGATCTTCCATATCATCGGGTCCATGATCTCCTACATTGTGATCATGATCATGGCCGGGATCTTCTACATCCTGATCATGTCCGGGAACTTCTACATGGTGCTCACCACCTTCCTTATTTCTTGTTGAAATCCCATGGACAAATTCATAATCATCTTCGTCGCCTTCCCACCGATAGCCATCCATGAAACCACGCACGAGAAGGTGGTCCCGTACCATATCGGCTTTAGGGTCCATAAGGCTCGTCAGCTTGCATCTTCGACACGGACATCTTATCTCCTTTTGGTTAGTTCTAATCATCTCGGCCGTCGCAGCTTTCAAAAACCTAGCCACAACGCCTTCGCTCATCATGCGGACCATGGTCGCCTGCGGGTATAGAGAAAATGGATATCTTAGCATACCAAAAGAAAATTTTGGCATGACCTTCCCTAAAAATAGGACATATGTATATGCGTAGTATGCCCACTATTCGCCGAAACGGAAATGAATCAACATTTCGGCAAAATATTGGCAACTCCATCGCATTTCAAATCCCTGCAAACAAAAACATGCATGCAACACATGTGTGGAGGCTTCGCATATACAACACATGTGTGGAGAGGCTTCGCATACAACACACATGCACGTGATAGAGACGCTTTTCGCGCATGCGCACAACACATGAGCTTCACATAACATATGTGCACACACACGTGTGTGTGCAAGACGATCGGAACCGGTCACACACAAAGCATAAAACCAACAAAGTTACCGATACGACGAGACCTAGAGTGTTGGATGAGGTGAAAAGTTGAGATTGAGTAGGGTATTGAGCTAAGAGAGCTTCACCATTACTTACCTATGAAGAAAATTTAAGTTTACCAACTTAATTTTGGTGAATGAAGAGGTGAAAATGAGGTGGGAAGGAGGGGCAACACGACCAGATCCAGATTTGGTGGGAGGTGGTGGTGGAAGAGTGTTTGGGGAAAGTGGGTGGCACATGTGAGTGGAGGGTGAAAAGCAGGAAATGGTCCCAGGTTAGCAGTGGCGCACCACCTAGTCGTGCGCCACTACTAGGGTGACATAGCAATGGCGCACTACTGACTGGTGCGCCACTGCTAAGCCTCTTATCACTAAAGGGGTCCTGGCCACCTCCTAGCAGTGGCGCACCTCCACGCCATGCGCCATAGGTAAGCTATGTAGCAGTGGCGCACCACTGTAGTGCGCCATTGCTAAGCCTATCACCTCTAAAGGGGCTCTGGACACCTCCTAGCAGTGGCGCACCACTTGACGTGCGCCATAGGTAAGTAATGTAAGCAGTGGCGCACCACGAAGACGTGCGCCACTACTAGGTTGGGGAGGAGCTGGCCTCCTGTCACACTTAGTTATGGCGACCTGTGCGCCACTACTACTTTTGTAACAGTGGCCCACCGTTTGGTGGTGCGTGCTAAGTAGTAGTGGCGCACGGCAGCCATGGTGCGCCACTGCTGGCAGTCTTACGGCTAGGCCTTTTCCTAGTAGTGATCGTCTGGCGAATGAACTCGCAAACACAGAATCCAGATAAATTATTCCTGTCTTTTTGTGTCAAGCACTTTAAGAGAACATAGTTCAATCAAAATAATATTCATGGATGGTAGTGGTATTGAAATTAGAATCAAAGAGATGCGCGGACCTAGCTAGTAGGACTTACCGGTATTTGTTTAAGTTGAAGCTCATTTTTCCACTTACGTGAAGCCTTTTTGGTGAACAGTTTCCAAGCTCTGTCCGACGAATAAAATGAATAAAAGAGTTATGAATTATTTGATATCAGGAAAAAAATGAAAGTTGTCGTATATTGCCATAATGATTGAAATTATCTCTGGAGGATATCAGCCATGCCCCCTCCCCCACACGCCTCAAGAGATTTAGTTTTCGAGTCCACAACTTCTACTAGTCTAGCCTCAGGTTAAATGATTAGCAGAATAAAGTGAAACCTGTGCACACACATAACTTATCAATTACACTTAACATCGAGTAAGCAAAATAGATTTAATGCGTAGAAGATAGTAACACTCACTGAAAATTGTAAGAAAATAGTATGTTTATTTTGTGTGCATGTCTCCTTAAAACCGATACCAAGTTATCCTCCGTGTCCTTTTTCCAACTCATTCGCGGGGTTAGGAAACGATCTCAAACAAGTTTGAATATACGGGAAACAACAAAACATGACACTTTGGAATGAACATGGGCCGGAATTTATACATAGAGACAAAAAATAACGTCGTACAAGAGTGAATATATCGATTTCTCTAATGCATTCAGGAAATTGATTTACGGAATTACATGAGCGAAGAAATTGAATCTAAACGGACGAGGCTTAATATGGTCCTGTGGTTTGAGGCTGTGAGGTCAAAGCGCTATGATACGGTTTCATCTCGCCATTACCACAATGATGAGCTAGGGCAAGGAGCAAGGACGACAGTACGCGGCGTCGATGACTCCAACCTTGCGTTAATGGAGGCAGCGAGTACAGAGGCTACAGTAATGATGCGGAAGATGAAGAAGATGGGGCGGCGGCAGCTCGCAAGCGATGCAATGCGATCGGGGCAAATTACCCGCTTGGCTTTTTATCCATTATTACGATTTTACCCCTCAAATCAGGATACTACTACACACTAGTATTTGGTCTTGTATTCGAAGACATCCGCATTGGAGTATAAACCAACCCTACACGCTGGATGTACAAGAATGCAGGATTTCAAAGCGGCATCATAGCTGCGGTCGGAACTCGGAAGAGACAAGCATTGTGGATACTGACTACTGAATGCACTCCAGAAAATTTAGTGCAGACAGCGAGTGGCACTTGTCAGTGTTAGGTTATCAGTTTTGGAGAGCTTTCTCGACAACTTCAAAGATCAGCTCTCGTATGACTAGCTCATCGGACTGCGTCTCTTGCATCTGCCTGCTAGACAACTACATGGAAAAATACTCCCTTCGTTTTTATTTATCCATCGTTTTATTTTAGTTAAAGTCAACTTTTAAAGTTTGACTAAATAAATAGTGAACCGTAGCAACATTCATAATACCACATTTACAAAAAGGAAAGCGCTGAGCGTCCCCCGGGGGATCAAATGCCCCGATCCCCCGGGTCTGTGGCCGTCCGATGAAACGAATCTGACCATCAGATATGGGTCAACAGTCTTCTCACGAAAAAAAGGAAAACATTCCCATCGTCCTCCTCCTCCCGACCGTTCACACGGAGAGGATCTCGGCAGCGTCGGTAAATCTGCCTTGGGGCAACGCCGGGATGTTGAGGCCGGCTTGAAGCACTCCCGCCCCGCAGGCAGCCCCGCCGCCCCGCTCGCCTCCATGTAGAGAAGCTCTAGTTGTCGTGTCGCTCCTCACAGTAGCACCGCCTCCTGTTGGCAGCAATTTCGTCACCGTTCGCAGCAACGCCCGTCGTCCGTCGTAGCGCCGTTGCCGGCCCGCGTCAGTAAGCGACAACAGCGGAAAGCTTTCAGCAGCGCCAGTAGATGCTGGTAGCAAAAGCAGGCGGAGGTTTGTAGCAGAGTAGGCCTGAGATTGTAGCAGAGCCAGACGGAGATTGAAGATTGTAGCAGAGCCGGACGGAGATTAGAGATTGTAGCAAAGCCGACGGAAGGTTGTAGCAGAACCTGCAGTCGCTTGTAGCAACGCCGACAGAAGGTTGTAGCAGAGCCGGCCGGAGATGGTAGCAGAGCCGACGAAAATTCGTAGCAGAGCCGGCCAGAGATTGTAGCAGAGCAGGCGTACACTTGTAGCAGAGGGGCCAGCCCTTTGTAGCAGAGGGCGCGGCTGTTCGTAGCAGCGGGGGACGATGGCTACGGCGGCCCTGTACCACCGGCAGCAGCGCGGCGTTGGTAGGGGGAGGGGACAAATGGACAAGGTATGAGAATGGATGGCTTGGGCAGCGGCCACCCATGGATTCTCAGCAGCAGCGGCTACGCCTGGCCGCCGCCGGAGGCGGCGCTGAGTGCGCACGGCGGGCGGCGCTGAGTGGGCACGGCGGCGGCGCTGCGTGGGTCACGGAGGCGTGCGCGGTGGGTTTCTGGATGCATCGAGTGGGAGAGACGATATGCGGTGTCGTTACTCGTTCGTGTCTTTGACGAGAGGATTGGGAGACCACCTTGTTGTGGACGCGTGTCTCACGCAGGACCAGGAGGACGGGAGAGAAGTTATCCCCCGGGGGAATCTGAGCGTTTTCCTTACAAAAATGCTTCTTATGGTGGTTCTAGTAATACTGGGTGTGTCTAAGTCTCGGTTGATTGAGATTTAACTTATGTCTCAATCGAATTACATTAACGTGTTTCGATGCGGGCCTAAACAAAGTACAAACAACAACAAACATGAATCTTCCAAAATTCAACGATGAAGCACGTGACCGAGACATAAGCTAACTCAGCTGAAACTTAGCAATTCCGATACTAATATTGTATTTTAGATGTTAATAATACTTTTATCTACACATTTAATCAAACATAAAAATATTTAAGTATAACTAAGTCTAGACGTAGAGTAACTAAAAACTGGGGGAGTGATACTATTCTCATGAAGCAGTTTGAAGAGCCCTTTCTGTTGACAGGACGGAGCTTAATAGGATAAACGGCTAAAATTAAGTTTTCGAGTGAATTTCACATTTTACCCTCTAGTCATGTATTTGTGACACTAATTACTCCGTCGAGTGAAAATTCATGTAGATTATCTATTGAAAAGGTTTGAACCATTGTTTTCTGATTTGTGTTCATTGGGCAAGGTGTTAGGTGATGATCGGAGTCCAAAAGTATCAAAACGGTTGTGAGAAATGGAACATATGGATTAAAGAAATATAGAATAATCGCCCATGAGGCGCTCCCACATATTTACATAAGTTTTTTTTAGAAGCGGGCGAAATCAAGTGAAGAAATAATCAGTTCATTGTGCAGAGCATCTGGCCCATTGCTGAACGTAGAGCGAGAGGCGTGGGTAGCCCAATAAACTTCGGACTGCCGCACTAGGCTTAGCCTCGAATGCTACGGCCCAACGATCCTGTTCTACCTCGTCATATCTCCGTTGCAGCACTGCTGTCCTCTCTGCAGCTCATATCTACACAGCGCTCATATCCTCTCCACCTTTGTTTGTGGATTATATTGTTCTCTGACCATGAAACCACTTTCATCGATACCGACCATCATCTTCCCTGCTCGCGGCGAGTAGCGTCACTTCGCCCCACAGCTCACAAAATTCTAATTCCTAACTAGTAACTGTCATCACCGTTCACCGATCATTGTTGTCCCTGATGGTCTTCAATCTGTGCACCCAGGCTGCCAGCTCATGCAGCTCCATAGACTCATGAGCATTCGTGTGCTGTCAGATTCTCTACTATATGGAATTTGCTTTAACAATAGGGCTGCGTTTGGCAACAAAGTTCTTTTCGAAGTGTTCGTTTCGTGAAAATCCATGGTATTGAATACTTTGAGGTGTTTGGTTTTAACAAAAATAATTCAGTCTTACAATAATTTAGTTTTAGAAAAACTTAGTTTTACAAACCGAACCTTAGATGCCAAACCGAACCTTGGTTTCGAAGCAAGGCTTTTAACATTTGTGTTGAGGGGGCGGATCATTTACCCGACATAAGAAAACGCAATGGTTGAAAAGTGATAGCATTTGTGCTAGCTAATCAGACATCGTCACAATTCCCTCCATACTGGTTTATGGGGTATTACGTCGAGAAAACTTTGACTGCCATTAAGTTCTGGGAGGGTCACTGGTTTTGGTATGGTAGAAACATTAAGTTCTGGGAGGATCACTGGTTTGGTTCTTGTTCTCTGGCCATTCAATACTGGGAGATTTATTTTCTAGTGAATGAGCAGAATAAATCTATTGCTGATCTTTGGGATGGGTCTACTTTAAAAGTAACTTTTAGGAGATGTTTTGACCACAGATTGATGTTGCAATGGTTTGAAATCCAACAAATTGCTCAAACTATCTCTTTTGATGGTACAAAAGATAGTCTGATTTGGATGTGGGAAGCTAGTGGTTCCTACAGTGTGAAATCTATGTATGGTGTTATTAATTTTGGTGGGATTACCCCTGTCAGTATTCAGTGTGTTTGGAAACTCAGAGTGCCCCCAAAGATTCATTTCTTTCTTTGGTTACTTTTTCATAACAAGTTACTCACTAGAGATAATTTGGTTAAAAGACAGAATGTTGATGACTTAACTTGTGTGTTTTGCAATGAAGTGGAGTCCTGTCAACATCTATTTTTGATTGTGTGGTAGCAGCAAAACTCCGGAGAGATATTGTTATTGCCTTGGATATTAATATTAAAATTTGAAGTATGCATGACATTTCTTCTCTCTGGGTTAACAAAAAGAAAAATAGTAACATCAATATGATCTTTGTTGCTGTGTTGAGAGCTATCTGGATTACCAGAAATAACTTTGTCTTCAATCGTTCTCAATGGCTTGGCATGCAGGGTTTGTGGAAACACTTGGTCTGCAGCTGTGCGCAGTGGAAAATCCTCTTGAAAGAGGAAGGAAGAGGAGAACTGATGATGTTGCTGAACAAGGTGGAGGCTTCAGCTCGGCGGCCACCGCTGTTGTTGTGGCCGGACCCTGGTTGACTCCTCAGAAGAGAGCCAGGTCAACTTTGGAGGTCCGTGACATGAATAACACAAGGGAATTTGGGCCGATGCTGATCACTGCCGAGGATCTGAGGAGGACGCTAGAGGCGAATGCTCTAATCCTGGTGGGTGATGGCGCTGGTTTTCAGGTCCTGAACCGCCCCTGAGCTTGGATGAATGATGTTTAGTTTGGCGGTTGAGTGTGTTTTGTGTAAACAGTGTTTGCCTCAAAATGTTGGCTGGTATCCCCCCCCGATGTTGGGGTTAGAACTGCTAAGTGTTGGTTGGGTGTTTTGTAAGATAAGTGGGTAGGATGTTGTGGAGACGTCTGTTCGTCTGAATACTGTTGGTGTTTGTGGTTGGTTTCAATATATTTGGAACCGGGGCGAGGCCCTTTTTCTCGTAAAAATAACTTTGACTGCTAATTTAGTTAACAAAATATGAGATATATACATAAAAATTATACCATTAGATTCATATTTAAAAGAAGCTTCCAATGATATAACTTTTGTAATATAAATTATATTTTATTGATCAAATTAGTAATCAAAGTTTTTTATCTACGAAAAATTGTGGGAAGGGAGTTAAAAAAAACACCGGTGTCTATGGTCGGAGCAGGGGGAAGAGCTTTTAGCACCACCAATTAGGAATGAAGCTTTGCAGTAGCAGTCAACCATCGAAAACTGCCTCCTGAGAATTTGCACGTGCTCGAATTGCTGTGGTGCTCACTGATGACGACTTGCGACTTGCTAAACTGGGCGTGCTAAAATTTCTCAAGGAAACGTGGCCGTCCAAAGGCGGCACCTCGATCGCTTTATCATTTTCTTCCTGTCTGACCGAGTAAGCACGGGCGTATGCAATGACAATTGGCAAACTAAAAACTTCAGACGCCACCTCAGGCCGTCCTGTCGCATTGACGGGGGACGGAGCGTCAACACGGCAGAGTTTACGCACCGTCGTGAGCTGGAGCTCGTCGGCGGTGGAACTGGTCGCCTGGCTTGACATCTTATACATCCCCTTGATCGCTCGGGCGTGGACGGGGCGACGAGAGGAACTTTATCTCCCCCGGATAAAGTTAGCTCACTGGGGCTGCAGTCGACCGATCGACGCTTCGTCAGATTCGATCCAGCGCCGTGAGTTTGCAAACGACGAACAGATCAAGCAAACCACAGATTTTTTTGACGGTATCAGTACGTGTGGGTAATGCTTCAGAGAATGATATACATACTGAAGCTTGACGGTATATAAAGCAGATCAGGCAATTACAGTTTTGGCCTGGCGGTATCAGTGATTCAGAGAATTATTATATGCACTCACTAGAATACCGCAATATAGCAGTACAGAGTATGTACTGCGTGAGACTTTTTCGATGTATACCAGTCGACGAAGCGATTGACAACAGCTCACCGAAATCAAAATAATGTCATGTTATATTGCTAGTTTCTTCTCTTGTGTGTCACGACCCAGCCCAAGGCCCACGACAAGACCAAGGCCCAGCCCAAGGACGTGAAGGAAGGGAGACGGAGTCAGCTTATCATCCCCAAGCAGAGCGCCGCCTCCAGTCGAACGATTTAGACGAATGTTCCATTAGGGTTCTTTCCCTCCGATCCAGTGGGATCTGTATCTGGTGTTTGTGAATCAAACTATGGTGAATTCGTAGGAACCCTAAGTGAGATCATAACACCTGGTATCAGAGCCACCAGCCACCACCCCCAAAAATTTTCTCTGATCCTAATTCCGAAGCGAATCCGGTGGTATCAGATCTCGATCTGCTGCTACCGGGCCGGCGACGGTTGATCAAGGAGAGTTGGGTACACCCTGGCGCCGAAGAGACCCACGGCGGCGGAGCGAAGGATGTCGGAGAGCCTCGCTGCCGCGGCGGAAGCCACCAACGCCAAGCTGGACTCCCTCGCCGAGCAGTTCGCGGGCTTGGCGTCGTGGATGAAATCCATGGACGCCTCGGTCGCCGATCTCTCGGCGGCGACCACCACGCTCAAGCTTCACGCGGAGGATGCCGCTGCGAGGCTGGGCGTCATCGAGTCGCGGCCGCCACCACGACCTCCAACGCCCGTGCAGCTGCCTACTACACCGCTGCAGGGCACGGCGGCAGCGCGACGGCCCGATGGGCACGGCAACGACATCTCTACACGGGGGTACAATCACGAGGCCTCCGGGTCTCGCCGATTTCCCCCGGACAATGGTACGATCATCGTCACTGATCCATATCCTGCATACCATGAAGAGGATTCATATGATCGACCTAGGAATCACACTCGCTATACTTCCACTCCTAAGATGGATTTCCCCAAATTCGATGGCACCGATCCCACTATTTGGAAGGATAACTGTGAGATGTATTTTGAGATATACGGCATCTCTGACATGATGAAAGTAAAATTTGCCATGCTAAATTTTGTGGGGAACGCAGCGCTGTGGCTCAAAACAGTGCAATCTAAACAATATATCATCCATTGGGAGGACTTGTACAAAGCTGTAGAGTCTTATTGGGGCAAAAACAAATTTAATTTGTTCATGCGCCAGATCCTTACCATTAGACAGTTAGGAAATGTAGAGGCATACACAGAAAAATTCAATCAGTTGAAACACCAAATCCTCCTGCATGATCCTAGCACTAGTGAGGTCTTCTTTGTGGAGCGTTTCATCGCAGGCTTAACTGATGAATTGCGCGCTGCTGTTCTGTTGCATTTACCTGAAGACGTGGATACTGCTAGTCTCTTGGCCCAATTGCAGGAAACGGAGCAGGAAAATGTTCGGCAACAACAACACCACTCGTCGTCATCCTCGCGCACCAATCACCGTACCTTCCATAATACGGACAAGGCCAAGTATTCAAGCCGTGGGGATGAACAGAAGAAGCCAGAAGCACCACGCTGGGATGCCAAGCTGGAGGCACTCCGCGCCTTCCGCAAGTCGAGAGGAGAATGTTTCACTTGCGGTGAGAAGTGGAACCGCACACACAAGTGCCCCACTCAAGTGCCTCTGCATATTCTGGAGGAATTGCTGGATGCTCTACCACCAGACCCGGACCCAGGGTCTGATGGCGAAGCCAGTTCGGGCGACGAACTCATGTGCGTCGACATCGCCGCGATCGCGGGCTCTACTTCAGCACGGCGCCGCACCATTCGTCTCCATGGGCACGTGGACGAACATGAAGTTCTTATCCTCGTCGACTCGGGCAGTGGTGCCTCCTTCATCGACACTCGTCTTGTCGACAAGCTCCACGTCTCGCCTCAACCTTGTGAGCCGTCCCAGTTCGTCATCGCCAATGGCGACACCATGGTCAGCGACAAGATGCTGCCTAACCTGACATGGCGCACCCAGGGGCATACCTTTCAGCAGGACATGAAGATCTTACCATTGGGCTGCTATGATATCATTCTGGGAGCAGATTGGCTCGAGGAATTCAGTCCAATGTGGGTGCACTGGCGCAATCGCCGCATGCGTTTCCAGCATCGCGGACAGCGCATTACCTTGCAAGGCATTCAGGATGCGCACACGCCAGGCCGTCAAATCACTACCCGTCAGCTCCAGGGCCTGTTGCGTCGGGGTGCAATTGCTGAATGTGTTGAAGTGCAACCAGTACACCAACAGGGCAGTCTGCATACTCTGGAGACTGCAACAGACGAAGGGGAGCACCCAGCGATAGCTCCGGTGTTGACAGCTTTTGCAGACCTCTTTGCGCCCGCTGCCGGGCTACCTCCTCGACGTCAGCACGATCACCGCATTCCGCTTGTACCAGGAGCTCAACCAGTCAATGTGCGACCATACCGGTACGCTCCTCATCAGAAGAATGAAATCGAGCGCCAGATACACCTCATGCTGCAGCAAGGTATCATCCGACACAGCTCCAGCCCCTTTGCCTCCCCGGTCCTTTTGGTCCGCAAAAAGGATGGAACATGGAGATTTTGTATTGATTATCGGCAACTCAACTCCATCACCATCAAACACAAGCATCCCATACCCGTAGTGGACGAGTTGCTCGATGAGCTGGCAGGAGCTCGTTGGTTCACCAAGCTGGACCTGTCATCAGGGTACCATCAGCTACGAGTGGCAGAGGGTGACGAGTACAAAACGGCTTTCCGCACTCATCAAGGCCTGTATGAGTTCTTGGTCATGCCCTTCGGTCTCACCAACGCTCCAGCAACCTTTCAGAGTGTGATGAATTCAGTCTTCGAGAAGGTGTTACGCAAAGGAGTCTTAGTGTTCATGGACGACATTCTAGTCTACACCGAGACAGTGGAGCAGCATGCCAAGCAGCTGACAGAAGTGTTCCAAGTACTTCGTGACCAGCAACTCAACCTGAAGCGCTCCAAGTGCTCTTTTGCCAAGCAAAACATAGAGTATCTCGGACATGTCATTGGCATCGATGGTGTGGCCACGGACAGCTCCAAGATCACAGCAGTCAAAGAGTGGCCCAGACCCAAGAACTTGAAGGAGCTTCGAGGATTCTTGGGCTTGACTGGTTACTACCGTAAATTCATCAAGCACTATGGCCCCATCAGTAAACCTCTCACTCAGCTGTTACGAAAAGGAGAAGTGTATCAATGGACACCGGTTACTGAGGGAGCTTTCCAGGAGCTGAAACAAGCACTCATCCAGGCTCCAGTCTTAGCACTTCCAGATTTTTCCCAACAATTCGTGGTAGAAACTGATGCCTGCCAATCTGGGGTAGGAGCGGTTCTCATGCAACAAGGACACCCTGTGGCCTATCTCAGCAAGGCGTTAAGTCCACGTAATCAAGCACTCTCCACATATGAGAAGGAGTGCCTCGCTATCCTTATGGCCGTCGAGAAGTGGAGGTCGTATTTGCAACACCAAGAGTTCATTATTCGTACAGACCAGAAGAGTCTCCTCCACTTGACAGAGCAACGCCTGGGGACGGGCATGCAGCATAAGGCTTTCGTCAAGCTCATGGGGCTGCAATACACAATCCAGTACAAGAAAGGCATCACGAACGCAGCTGCAGACGCTCTTTCTCGCTGTCAGCACCCGTCGGAATTGTTGGCCATATCAGCGGCTGTACCCTCATGGTTGGATAAACTAGTTACGGGCTACACTGATGATGCACCAACCAAAAAGCTGTGGACTGAATTGAGCCTCTCGGGCACAAATGCCGAAGGATTTGAACTAAAAGATGGAGTTATCCGTAAGAAGGGTAAGGTTTGGGTTGGAGGCAACACTTTAGCACAGCAGCACATTTTGCAAGCTTTGCATGACAGTGGGATTGGCGGGCACTCTGGCACTCTAGCAACCTATCAGCGCATCAAGAAACTTTTCGATTGGCCAAACTTGAAGCAAACAGTCCATGAGTTTGTCCAGCGCTGTGACACTTGCCAGCGAGCCAAAGCGGAACACACAAAACTTCCAGGACTGCTACAGCCACTTCCAGTTCCACCGTCTGCCTGGCACACCATTAGCCTCGATTTTATTGAAGGACTGCCCAAGTCTAATGGCCATGATGTGATTCTGGTGGTTGTTGACAAGTTGACCAAGTACGGCCACTTTATTCCTCTAAAGCATCCCTACACAGCGCTCCAGGTCGCCCAGGCGTTTGTTGACAACATATACAAGCTACACGGCCTCCCCCAATGCATCGTGTCTGATCGAGACAAAATCTTTACCAGCACACTCTGGCAAGCTCTGTTCCGCCTTACAGATACACAGCTGATGATGAGTTCGGCCTACCACCCTCAAACGGACGGCCAGACAGAAAGACTCAATCAGTGCTTGGAATCATTTCTTCGCTGCACAGTTCATGCTTGCCCCACCAAGTGGTTTCGCTGGCTACCCTTGGCGGAGTTTTGGTACAATACAGCGTTCCATTCAGCCATTGGACGCGCCCCGTTTGAGGCACTCTATGGGCACCCACCTCGACACTTTGGTATCTCCGCGGCGGCAGCATGCAATGTCCCTGATCTTGATTATTGGATGCAGGAAAGAGAGACTATGACTGCTCTTCTGAAACAGCACTTGCTACGTGCCCAGCAGAGGATGAAGAAGCAGGCGGACAAGCACCGCACCGAACGTTCCTTTGAGGTGGGCGACATGGTCTTCCTCAAGCTGCAACCGTATGTGCAGACATCTCTCGCGCCAAGAAGCAGCCAGAAGCTGGCGTTCAAGTTCTTCGGGCCATACAAAATCCTGGCGCGTGTGGGCGAAGTGGCGTATCGCCTCGAGTTACCCATCACCAGCAAGATCCACAATGTCGTCCACGTCTCGCAGCTGAAGCGCCGGCTGCCGTCGGCAACGCCAACAAATGACGACCTCGCCTTACTGGACCTGGACTCCATGGTGCTCCTGCAACCTGAGAAGATCTTGGCTCGGCGTTGCATTCAGCGTGGTGGCGTGGAGGTGCCCCGCGTCCTCATTCGCTGGCTGGGACTTCCAAGATCGGCGCTTTCCTGGGAGGATGAAGCACCGTTGATGCTACGGTTTCCAGAACTGCTGGCTTGGGGGCAAGCCAGGCCTCAAGGGGGAGGGGATGTCACGACCCAGCCCAAGGCCCACGACAAGACCAAGGCCCAGCCCAAGGACGTGAAGGAAGGGAGACGGAGTCAGCTTATCATCCCCAAGCAGAGCGCCGCCTCCAGTCGAACGATTTAGACGAATGTTCCATTAGGGTTCTTTCCCTCCGATCCAGTGGGATCTGTATCTGGTGTTTGTGAATCAAACTATGGTGAATTCGTAGGAACCCTAAGTGAGATCATAACATTGTGGTCAAGGCTCGCTTCGCCTCGATTTCAGACTTGCAATTTTGGTTATCAACGAAATGTCCTCTAGTCTCCCCCAAAAATTGAAGGTCACTTTAGTCATGTCCAAGCTCACCTTGACGCGTAGCTGGTTTGATAAGATACACGACTAAATTGTGGAGTGGAACTAACATTTTTTTTTTCCGATATGGGAGCATAGCCCCGGCCTCTGCATCAATAGGTGCACACAACCATATCATTTATTTAAAAAGTTGTTCAAAGTGTATATTTATTACAATCATGTAGTATCTAAGGTCTCAACAATGACCAGCCAAACAAAGATGAAAAGTATACAAAAACTATCCATCTTCAATTCTTCTAATATGTCATCATCCAGTAGCATGAAAATAATAGTCCCGTGTGACCGTCAATAAATGGTTGCATCCAGTAGCCATAATATCCCGCTGCTCCTCCAGAAGTGGAGCTAACATTTAAGATATGGTTACCAAAAACTAGCTATATAGGGTCGAGCCTTCAACATCAACATATTTACTTTTAGGATGTCTTAATAGGAGGGCCGTTTCCAGAAAATTTTAGATGAGAATGGAGATTTCTCAAGGTACTTTCGACCCATTTTCTTCTCAGGGAAATATCATGAACCACAACTAGACCACAACTTTTAGGGTTAACATGTTATGATGGACCCAAATCTCACAATTTACGTCATTTAATAGTGTTTCAAACATTCCAATCTCAGGAGTGAGACGCCACATGACGCATGGTCCAGTTCGCTTCGGTCCCCTCTCCCCTCGGACCTGACATAGCCCGTACCAGGAACGGATCAAGGTAGTTAAGTAGTTATTAGATCGCATTCTTCCTTCATAAAAAAAGGACACTGTCTCCCACTCGACTGATCGCATGTCTTCCTGACAAATCTAAAATCTTAGCTCCCAAAATTCTAATAAGATAAACCCTAGCGCATTGTCGTCTCGTCATTCTGCACAGTTCATCCCACCACACTCTACTGGCAGCGAGCTCTTGCAATGGCACCACACAACCGCTCGAACCCATTCTCTTCAATTGCTCGTTCACCCACGAGGCAACCTGCGCAGGTGATCCAGTGTCATTGTTGCTGCGATGTTAGGATGACATGGCTACATAGGCAAGGGAGGGGATTTGATCATGTCATCGACAGTGGAATCACCTTCGAGTTTGGTGTACCATCATGCTTTGCCCCATCCAAATATCCTTCTCCTCTTTCGCCTCTATTCATTACGCTTTATTTCTATTCCATCTGATGTTACAACTTTCCACCAAATTCGAGGATCCACTACATGTTTTGTATGGAAACGAGGTTATTAGTGAGCTTTCGAAAAAAATTACATTGAGGGGGTGAAGAGCGAGGCAAAGTAAAATCTAGATTTTGAGCTAGCAATTTGTGACCTGATGATTGAAAAGCTAAGATTGCAAGTGGAGAAAGATAATAGAATTTCACATTGACCACATGATGAGAAAATAAAGGTAGAGTTTAGAGTACCTCTTTAGTGTTCGTAGACAAAAGAAACCAAAGGAAACACTATATAAGAGAAGAAGATCAATGTAGTTGCAAAAGGATGATATTTTAGAAGCTCAAGTTTCAGAAATCGGACCTGATATTTGAAAAAAACTTAGTGTCCAATCTCAACACAGATGAATAAAAGTTCTAACCTAAATATTTTGAAACGAAGAATGGACATGAAACCCCTTTGATCAGTAAGTCGTGCAAAGGCCTTGAAGGATAAATGCACCAGAGGACCAACCATCGACAAAGGTAAAAACCATATATCGGAATACCAGCTAATAGGAACATCGATTGGATCCCAGGAGATCCACCAGGAAGACAAATTCGTAGACCCTAACAGGGCTACGCACCGCCGGGGCGGGGCATAGGGCGGGGAGGACCTGACTTCAAGATATAGCCGCCACCTCACCATTCGGATGAAGACACTGAGAAACCTAAATAAGGAGAACGAAAACCCTCTCGCCGGTGCGGGGCCTTGGTCCGCTGTACCTCAAAACCCACCGGAGAAAGGACGTACATGTGGTGTCGATGACGAGAGGGACAGAGCCCTAAATCTCTTTTGAGAGCACATTCTCTCTTAACTGGACCATATTGGGTTAATTAATGATCACGCTAAGGTGGTGATTAATAAAATCGAATTATAAAACAAGTGTGAGGAGGCCTCGTATAGTGGATGAAACACTCATGTACCTCAACAAGTTATCTCTTCACCGAGAAAACGCAAAAATTTCAGATTTTTTGTTTCTTTAAGAAAACAGCTAGGCAGCTTGGTGTGACAGTACGATTAGTGCCCTAAGTGATTGGAGCACTGTCAAAAATATCTCATTTAGCTTTCCATTAGATGAACCATTCTCTAACCCCAAGAAGCTTCCATATTCCAGTTCGGCGTTGACATTACCCACTAGTACTACTGAGGCCACCTGTCTTGATAGTTGAACAGCCACTGGTCAACCACAGATAAAATAACAACGAAAATCAAACCTCCGATCTCTGACTTCTCAAAGGTCAACTCCTCCCTATATATACATCTCAATACACGAATCCTCAAATCGCAAGTCTTGTAGAAGTACAATTCCAGGCCGTCCCTCCTCTTCTGCATTCTCTCACGGTCTCACGGTCTGACCTTAGGCCAGTTCTAGAAGCTTCTAGAATCTAGATAGACCGCGGCATGGGCAACGGCCTTTCCCCTTGCTCGTGCACCACGGCCGTGCACGGCGAGGAAACGGAGGCCAGGCTGGTGTTCTGGGGTGGGCCGACGAGGCTGGCCGCAGCTTCTGGCCCGAGGCCAACCACGGCCGGCGACGTCACGGCGGAAGCTCCCGACCACCTCGTCTGCTCCGGCGACTCCTTCTTCATCGGCCTCCCGATCCCGGCGCTACCGTCGGGCGAACAGCTTCAGGCGGGGCGGACCTACTTCGTGCTGCCCGCGGCCCAGTTCTCTTGTTACCAGGCGCTCACCGCCGCCTCGCTCGCATCGCTGTCGCCGGCGCCGATGAAGGTGTCCCTTGCCGGCGCGTCATCACCGTTCGACTACGTCACGGGTGACGACGGCATGTCGCTCATCAGGGTCCTCCCGGAATTCATCGAGAAACTGATCACGTGCGGCGGCGGCGGAGGCAAGAGCAAGTGCGGCGCTGTGTCGCCGGACCAGCTGTGCAGCACGCCGGAATTGAGGAAGCACTACATGCAGCTGGTGGGGACGAGGCAGCAGCGGCCGTGGTCACCGGGGCTCGAGACGATAGCGGAGGCCAGGAAGCGGAGGAGGATGCCATCGCCGATGAGGCTGGTCGGGCTGGCAAAGAATTTAAGATAGCATCAGCAACGGCGAGGGCACGGATATGGCGGCGATCTTTTTGATCGGGCCCTTCACGAAAGCTTAGTTTTTTTTTAGTCTCGATTATAACTGTTAATATATTCGCAAAAGAAAAACTGTTAATACATAAGGAAGAAAAGTCAGCGTTTATAGACAGTAGGACATAAGGATGAGTAGAGAATTTGATTTAGCTCTTCTTCATTCAGTTTTCTATTTACATTAGAAATTTGATGCAAATGAAAGTATCAATTGATAAGGATATTCTTGTAGTCAATCGTAGTTCCATTGACTTGATTTCCAGCTGGCCCAGCTGGATCATACCAATGAATTTAGGGAAGTGAAAAAAATTATGTCCCTTTTTCTAACGTTGATGTTACTAAATTTGCAACAATTTCATTTCTTTATACTCTACTTTTTTTGATTAACTGAAATTTCAATTTGATCAACTCTTAGAGAACATTCTGTAAGACTTGGACAGAGATTTGGTGCACATGGGCACCAGTGGTCTCGTTTTTTAAATAAATTAAAAATCATATTTTTGAGTTTAAAAAATCCTTAAATAAAATCTGCATATAGCCAACAATGTATCTCACAAACATGTAAAATATCAATTTTAAATACTTTATATTTTAAGCTACATAAAAAAGACAAAAGTGCAGATTTGACTAGTTATTTTCAAATCTCTAAAAACATGTCAGATTTTGTTATTTTTCTCTAGCACAAAGTAAAAAGAATTTTGGTTTAAGATTTTCCATGATTGCGAGATGTATCACTGACAATCTACAGAATTATTTTTCAGTTTTTTTGATAACTAATTTCAAATGACGCACCACTGGAGCTCGGGAGCCAAAATCACTTTTCGGTAAGACTTGTCATAATGTGGAGTATATGACATAGAGTAGTGTAACATAGACGGAGTATCATACATGTGTGCATTAATTAGGTTGTAAACTAATTTCATCTTGAAAAGTGTGATTGTATATTAATATTAGTTAGTTGTCAAAACTATCTCTTTATTTATTTAATGACATGTCATATCCTCAAAATGTCTAGTTCGTAATGCATATAGTTGAAGAGAGTGGATTTAGTAACCGCGTGTATACGTGAGCACGCTCTAGCGTTAATTCTTTCTCTCGCACGCTACCTTAGTACCCGATGTCAGCGTACTTTCTGACCAGCACGGCAGCACCTTGTGACCAGGTCCCCACCGTGTCCTGCGCCTCTTAGGTCACCGTCGCCATCCTTGCAGCAGGTCGCCGCCTCAGAGTGGGAGGGAGATGGAGGGCGCCGTGCTCTGCGCCACCAACCACTCGGCGTCGGGGAGCGCGCGGGGAGCTGGAGCCGGGGAGCGCGCGGCGCGGGCGAGCCAGCTATGGTCTCGATTTGAGCTGCAAGGCCGCCCCTCGAGCTCCCATCGACGGAGCGCGCGCAGAGCAGCCGCGCGGGAGGCGGGCGGGACAGGCGGGCGCGCGGTGCGCTGCAGAACAGGCGGGCTGTTCGATTGGAGAGCAGCGACGGGGGAATCCGCAACCATCGTCATCAATTGGAGGGCAGCGGCGGCAGGCCTCCACCGTCGAGCACGGCAGACTCGATTCCGCTCCTGGGAGGTTCGATTGGAGAGCTGCTTCACGAGAGGAATCCTGTTCCAGAGCGGGCGTTGTGTAGGCGCGTGAGGTCGGGTGGGCTCGGGCCTTGACTGCGGCCTGGAGCGGACCGGGCCGAGCGGGCGCGCCCAGGAGCGCGGCGGCCGGAGCAGGACGTGGTCGGGCGAGCAGGCCTCCGGTGGGGGAGAGGAGCAGCTGCGTGCGGACGCGCGGTCGGAGGGGCGGCATGGCCGCAGCCGGACAGCACGGCCGCGGTCGGAGATGGGACATGCGCGAATCCCAGGCGGCGGCCGACGGCAGCGCGACGCGAAATACGGGCGGCGCCGTCCGTCCTGGACCGCTGTGCCTCGTCCGCTCGCGGCAGCGGCCTCTCCCGCTCTGCCGGCGGCCTCCTCTCCCGCTGCTGCGAGCCGGCGGCAGGCTCTTCCCCACTTCATTTTCCAGCAGCGATGCAATTTCCATGGTGATCTGCCTGGTGAAGAGTACTAGTTAGTACTCTGTACTTGTTGAGAGGATAAAGACACGGAGGGGATAAGATGCAATGAGAAGCACGTTTTCTAATCACAACGCCCGCCGCTCGGGGCCACACGCGCACGTGCGCCTCACAGCTGAACTAACGACGTTAGACACGTGTTGGTATGTAAGGGCGTGCTCACGTATACACCCGGTCACCGAGCTTCTTTTGTATAGTTGAATGTCACTTCCACTATGAGGAGACTAAAGACTTGATTTGGAAGAAATGAATTTTCTAGACTTGATTCATATTAAGAATGGAACTGTTTTCTCCTATCGACACAACTTGCAGGTGGAAATAAAAGTATCTCACAGAAAATTGAACCACTTTTATTCCTTACAATTTTTGTATAAAGATTTATTTAGTTTTATATTGGAGATCATAGAAAATTTCCTCACGGTCTACTTAGCTCCCAATTTCAAAGACTTCTTTTCATTGCTTCATGGAAATTTTCCTTTGTCTATATATAGCAACTATAACATGCAGATTTTTTTTAGAACTTTTCTTCGATTTTTACTAAGAAAGAACCTAGCATCTTCTGTTGCAGATTCACGTGTTTTCAGTTTATATAAAGAAATCAGTATGGCATGATATCCTAAATGTATGCCCCTTTCTTTTTCCTGGGCTTTTAGGATCTTTTTAAAAATGGATTTGCTAGTTAATATAGAGTTAGTTCTACACCCACTGATTGTATTGTTATTTGTGTGCATATGAGTTGTATGTTGATTGCAACTAAGTTTTTTTTATAACTGGGGTTGCAACTGTGTTTTTTTCAGATGCAAATAGGAATGCAACTAAAAATATAATATGAAATGCTAGATTTGTTTTGTGATTCATGCTAGTCTTGAGTTATAATATGAGTTGCAATTCAGATTTGATAACGGCATCTGATTGAGAAATAAACTTTTGAAAAATCTTCTGAACCAAAAATAATATAATTTTTACCATAGCATGATAGCGCGAAATACCTTCCTCTACTGCCTAATCAACCATTTCCTATAAATATTCACGGCTATTTACTAATAAAAATGATAAAACAACATTTATACCGCCAACGGAAGTTTAGTCCAACAAACTGAGGATTTTTTAGTTGTTCCAAAAGGACATCTTGTTCATTTTACTGGCTATGTGCTAATACTTGAAATCTGGTGGTCTCTCTTTAGCAATTCTAAAAATATCTATGGTTTATTCTTAATAAAGGGAATATAGTAATACCAATATGATAACAATTACTCCTACCTATGCAACAACATGATATTAAGATATTTTCAAAACATTTCGAGGATACACATAGCTAAGTTATTACAATAAAGAAAAAAAACGATCCACAAAAGGCCACAACAATTACTAGCATAACCACCAATGATAACAACACAAGGGTCATGGGAGAGATGCTCCAGTTACGACACCTTCGAGAAGGAAAAGAACATGACATCAATGTCCAATCATGAGTTTTCACCATTAGAGAAGTCCGAGCAAACTCCAATCAATGCCTTCAGCAAGGGGACGCCACGTGAGTGCCATAGTTGACATGTTCAACCAAAAGAAGGATGACTCTAGAGCTCTCACCTATGGAACTCGAGACACAACACTCAAAGAGCGCACCACACCAAAGTCGCACTTTGGTGCCACCACATGTTGATCCATCATCGCACTATAGCACGCATGCACTTGCACGATGAGACCTAGCCACACAACTAAAAACCATGTACACATAACATGTCGTCGAGCATTACCTAGGGACACCTGGCATCAACACCAATCATCAGAAGCCGAGGGTCCACCCACGTAGAGACATGATCGAACAATCACGTGAGCATGTTGGATATGGTTCGAACCCACACATCAAACTAAATTTAATAAAAGTTTTTGTTGGTTCTAAAATTTGGGAATTGGAAAATTCATTTTCTTTATTTTGAAATTTTTGGGATGTTACAAACTCTTCCCCCTTAAACAAATCTCGTCCCGAGATTTTAAGAAAAGTTGGGTTGCCTAAGAGAGATTGAGCAATGTGATTCACAGGAAACATACTTGGCATGCTAGAGGAACCAATAAGGTACACCATCATGGCAGGTCATTGATTAGAAGGTCTCCACCTTTGTCACCGCCGTTGCCAACGCGAAAACCATCCATGTGGTTTTCATAAGCAAGAAACAAACATACTCTATTTTAGATTCAAGTCATTTCAGTTCCAATTGCAATTCGTAGGACAAGGTATTTTGATCCTACGTATTTCTCTTTTAGAATCATGCAACCAAATCGGCCTCTAATGTTTACAATAGCAGATTATTGTGAGGTATATGTTTTTTATGTGTACTTTATTGTTTTGGCTAAACAAGTTTTTTTCATATCTACATGGCTATTTTTGATGAACTAAGTCACATAATATTATTCAACAACGACAAACTGATCTATGTGATTACAACATTGTTTTTGCTAACCAAATTTTTTCCTATCTTCATGGCTATTTTCGATGAAATAAATCACATAATATAATTCAAAACGACAAACTGATTTATGTGACTACAATATCGGAAGTTTAGTGCCTCATGAAAGGTTTCTTTAGTTACTGCAAAAGGATGTGACAAAAACAAAGAGTCATTGCTTAGTGACCAATAAGGCATCCAAAAAATAGAGAAGGTTGATGATGCGTCTCGTACTCCCTCCATTTATAATTACCATACGTTTTGAGTTTGGCCAAATTCAAACTGTATAGAGTTTGACTAAATATTTAGGAAAAATATCAATCTATAGTTTAAAATTTATGGTATTGCAATTGTAATAAATATATTTTTTAGATTATATGCATTGATATTATGGATGTTAACATTTTTTTCCAATATACATGGTCAAATATTTTTTCCAATATACAATTTTTTAAAACTTTGACTAAACCAGAGGGTAGTACCTCCAAGTCATCTGGACAAGACAATAAAAACTGCTCTATGATAGGTAAATGTTGATCTAATTTTCAACAATCAATACTCACCTTAATATGGCAAGTCGTGTACAGAAAGCAATGAAAAATTCGACTCTGATTTCGTGGACGCAGATGTAGGTGTTTCTTTTTAAATCTAAAAACTGATATTTGAAACTTTTAGAAAATTTGCATTCATGCATGTACGTATTAACTCAATACTTACTCGTACAAAATTTCAAGGCAAAATAATATTTTATGTGGCCTACAGAAAAAATAGCAAATGGGAATTTTTATTTCTTTGAATGGTTAATTTCAATCATTATAGTGTATTACTTAAATTTTCCATTTTCGCATAGACCACATGTAATTTTTTTTTCATGAAAATAGGCACGAGTAAGTATCAAGATAACATGTATTCCCTCCGTCCCAAAATATAAGGCCAACACAAATTTTGAGGTAGACCTTTGACTAACAATTTGAACAACAAAATATGAGTTATATACTTATATGTCACCAAAAGTGTATGATTTGGTTCATATTTGAAAGATGTTTCTAACAACATATTTTTGGTGTCATATAACTTATATTTTAATGGTCAAAGTTTTGGCTCAAAATAGGATGTGGCCTTACATATAAAATCAGGGAGGCAGTATAGGAAAAAAATTTATTTAAATTTTTTGAAACTTTGAAATCGAAGTTTTGCGATATTTGAAAACTAGGTGCACCTAGACCTGGGTTCCAATAGCTATTTTTGATAAAATCTTGTTGTACAATCAATATGTTTCGATGCCTTCTGTAGCAATCAATGTAACATTAATATGGTACTTAAAACTAAAAAAGAAAACATGTCACAAAGAAAAGACATCCCTTACAACGAATGAAATAGTGATATCTTAGAAGCTAGGAGTTATATATTTTCACTAATAGAAGGCAAGCTTTCCAATTTTCCCCCTCTTCCAGCCTACACCCCTAGAGGAAGTTGAAGTGACACCATAAGGAATGTCATAAGTGACCGAAGCATTGTTAGATGTCAAACATTTTTTACACTTCGTGGGAAGAACCAACGCATGTTTAGAGTTGCTAGTGGGTCCAAATATTAGCGAAAGTGTGTGCATGGAGCGGGGTAAAGAATTATCTCGAACGTAGGCCTGCATGATTCTATGACACTGAATAATTTCTTGTCTCTTCCTCTCCATTGTAAGCATTTGTTTCCTCTAAGCATCATCATCCTCATTTTCCCCTTGTGATGGAAAAGGAATGAAAATATACCGTATGGAAAACTGGTCTTGATAGCATAAAAAGATTAATAAGGATGGTATACACTCATAGTCCTTTTCCTACTAATCCTACAGAATAATGAGTCTTTATCATGTGATCACTGAATAATACCACATTTCAAAATTAGAGAACACTGTCGTCTTCTCTTGCTCAGTACTTTCCATATCATCTAGAGAGCACAATATTAGCTTATCGTGATAGGTATATCTCTTGATCCCTCCACTTCAATTAATGATCATGTTATTCAGTTGATTAGAACTAATAAATAACAAAACAAGAGACCAAGAGGCTTTATATAGTGGATGAAATGGCATATTCGTCATCAAATTATCTCTTTAGCTAGTGAAAGAAAAATTGCTTTTTTCTTCGTTTTAGCAGAACTTTTAGGCGGGGGCGGCAGATAAGCTGGTATGATTGGAGAACTGTGAGAAATATCTCATTTAGCTTTCTATCAGATAAAGCATGCTCTAATCCCTAGAAGTTTCCATTTCTCAGTTTGGCGTTGACATTGCCTACAAGTAATGGTTAACTGAGGCCACCTATCTTGATTGTTGAACAGCCACTGGTCAAACCTCAGATTAAATAATAACGAAAATCAAACCTCCAATCTCTGACTTTTCCAATGTCAACTCCTCCCTATATATACATCTCAATACCAAGAATCCTCAAATCTCAAGTCTTGTAGAAGTACCATTCCAGACCGTCTCTCCTCTTCCGCAGTCTCTCACATTAGACCAGTTCTAGAAGTTTCTAGAATCTAGACCGCGGCATGGGCAACGGCCTCTCCCCTTGCACGGCGAGGAAGCGGAGGCGAGGCTGGTGTTCTGGGGCGGGCCGACGAGGCTGGCCGCAGTTTCTGGCCCGATGCCAACCACGGCCGGCGACGTCACGGCGGAGGTCCCCGACCACCTCGTCTGCTCCGGCGACTCCTTCTTCATCGGCCTCCCGATCCCGGCGCTGCCGTCGGGCGAGCAGCTGCAGGCGGGGCGGACCTACTTCGTGCTCCCCGCGGCCCGGTTCTCCTGTTGCCAGGCGCTCACTGCCGCCTCGCTCGCATCGCTGTCACCGGCCCCGACGAAGGTGTCCCTTGCCGGCGCGTCATCACCGTTCGAGTACGTCACGGGTGACGACGGGATGTCGCTCATCAGGGTCCTCCCGGAGTTCATCGAGAAGGTGATCACGTGCGGCGGCAGCGGAGGCAAGAGCAAGTGCGGGGCGGTGTCGCCGGACCAGCTGTGCAGCACGCCGGAGCTGAGGAAGCACTACATGCAGCTGGTGGGATCGAGGCAGCAGCGGCCCTGGTCTCCAGGGCTCGAGACGATATCGGAGGCCAGGAAGAGGAGGCGGATGCCGTCGCCGGTGAGGCTGGTCGGGCTGGCAAAGAATTCAAGATAGCATTAGCGTAGATTGGGCTGTTCATGAAGAGAGATGGAAAGCTTAGATTTTAGTCTCGATTAATTGTTCATTCTACTCGAGAAAGAAAAGTCAATCGTGCACAAAATAGATATAGTATAGAAGGAGATGAGTAGAGAATTTGATTTAGCTCTACTTCATTCATTTTTCAATTACATCAGGAATTTGATGCAAATGAACGAATCAGTTGACAGCAAGTACTTTGCTGCAGTCAATCGTATAGTTCCATTGACTTGATTTCCAGCTGGCCCAGCTGGATCATACAAATGAATTTAGGGAAGTCAAATTTTCGCATTCATTTTTCTAACATTGATGATTTATCCGAATTCATGTATTTTTAACATGAAAAAAAATAGCGCGCTATTTCGACGCTAATAGCACGCTATAGCGTTTCTGGACATGCCACGTTACATCATTTCGGTGCTATAGCGTGTTCCGGGTGACGCTATTTTGTTATAGCGCGCTATTTTTTCCTTGATTTTTAATAGTGGTTAAGTTCAAATTTGAATGTAAACTGCCATAAAAACACCCCCTAAACGCTTGATTGGATCGACAAGAAATTCTAGATTTGATACATATACGAATCAAACTGTGCACAGCTCAAAGCAAGTACAATAAGTTATAATCAGCTGGCTATAAGGATTAAAATTGTTGAGATACATATCCTTGTATATCCGGATGTGTATCTTCTATAGTTATGTATAGCGATACATATCTTTGTATTTATTATTGGGCCCGCCTCCTTCCTTGTATAGTCGAGGACGTGGCCTATATATGTAACGCCATATGCACCCAATCAATACATTGTGAGTTGCATCCCTTTCTACGTGGTATCAGACACCTACCGTTCCTAACCTAGCCGCCGCCTCCCCTCGCGCGCCGCCCCACCCTCCAACCCTAGCGCCGCCGTCCTTGTGCCGCCGCCGCGTGTGCTCCTTCTCACGCCGCGCCGCCGCCGCACCTGCAGTCGCCGCACCTCCCTCCCCAACCCTCGCGCCGTCGCCGTCCGCGTCGTCGTCGCCGCGCCTCCCTCTCCAACCCCCGCGCTGTCGTCGTCCCCCGCGCGCGCGTCGTCATGTCGTTGGTCTCCAACGGCAGCAACTCCTTCACCTACAACCCATGGACGGGGGTCACCGCGACACCGCCCTACGCCTCGGCCTTCACCGCCACGCCGCCGCCCTACGCCCCGGCCTACCACGTCACGCCACCACCCTACGCGCCGCAGCAGCCCGCATGGGACCCGACGCTCTTCGCGGCACTCCAGCAGGCGCCCGCACCTGGCTCTTACGCCGGTGGCGGCAACTGGTTTATGGACACGGGCGCCTCGTCTCACATGGCCGCTCACCCGGGTAACCTTTCCCATTTCTTTCCCACTTCCACCGAGTCTCGCATCATTGTCGGTAACGGTGCCGGTCTTCCTATTTCTCACATTGGTTCTGCTAATTTTCCTTCTACTTCTAAACCACTGTCTCTTAATAATGTCCTTGTGTCTCCCCAGCTTATTCAGAATTTAGTCTCTGTTAAAACTCTTTCTCGTGACAACTCTGTGACTGTTGAATTTGACGCTTTTGGTTTTTCTGTTAAGGACGCCCGCACCCGGATGGTCCTCCATCGATGTGAGAGCCCCGGCGATTTGTATCCGGTGATGTCGCCTTCCACCCCCGGCGCCGCACCTCGTGCTCTCTCCGCAGGCGTTGATCTTTGGCATGCTCGTCTTGGACATCCCAGTGCCAACACGCTTCACCATATAATGAGGGGTTTTTCGTTTTCATCTACTAAACAGTCTTCACATAGTTGCGAAGCGTGTCGTCTTGGTAAACACGTTCGTCTTCCATTTAGTCAGTCTTCCACAATTGCGTCTTTTCCTTTTGAGTTAATTCATAGTGATGTATGGACCTCTCCTATCCCAAGTAATTCTGGTCTTCTTTATTACCTAGTTATTCTTGATGATTTTTCTCATTTTGTGTGGACGTTTCCCCTCCGTAAAAAGTCCGATGTCGCCACCACTCTCATAGCCTTCTACGCCTATGTTTCCACCCAGTTCGGTCGCCCCATCCACGCCCTACAAACTGACAACGGAAAAGAGTTTGACAATGTCGCCGTCCGCACCCTACTCTCCTCTCACGGCACTATTTTCCGTCTAACCTGTCCATACACGTCCCAACAAAACGGTCGCGCCGAGCGTATCCTCCGCACCCTCAACGACTGCATCCGCACACTCCTATTCCACAGCCATGTTCCCCCCACCTTTTGGCCTGATGCCTTAGCCACCGCCACCCTACTTGTCAACCTTCGTCCGTGTCGTCCCCGCTGGAACTATGCACCTCATGACCTCCTTTACGGTTCCCCTCCATCCTACGACGGTCTTCGAATTTTCGGTTGTCGTTGCTATCCTAGTATCGCCGCCACCACTCCTCATAAACTCGCCCCTCGTTCCGTTCCATGTGTTTTCCTCGGTTACCCGGCTACCACCAAAGGCTACCGCTGCTATGATCCGGTTTCTCACCACGTATTCACCTCCCGACACGTCTACTTTGATGAGCATTGCTTTCCTTTTGCACAGAGATAGGTGGTCGCCACTCCTCCTTCGCCTACTGATGGTCCCCGGCGTCGACCCCTGATACATCTCCAACGTATCTATAATTTCTGATGTTCCATGCTTGTTTTATGACAATACCTACATGTTTTGTTCACACTTTATATAGTTTTGATGCGTTTTCCGGAACTAACCTATTGACGAGATGAAGAAGTGCCAGTTCTGTTTTCTGCTGTTTTTGGTTTCAGAAATCCTAGTAAGGAAATATTCTCGGAATCGGACGAAATCAACGCCCACATCCTATTTTTCCACGAAGCTTCCGGAACACCGAGAGCCACCGGAGGAGAGCCACGGGGGCCCACATGGTGGTGGCGCGGCCGGGGACCTGGGCCGCGCCCCCTGTCTGTCGCCTCGTCGGCCCTCGACTCCGCCTCTTCGCCTATTTAAGGGTCCCTGACCTAAACCTCGATACGAATAAGCCACGGTACGAGAAACCTTCCAGAGCCGCCGCCATCGCGAAGCCAAGATCTGGGGACAGGAGTCTCTGTTCCGGCACGCCGCCGGGACGGGGAAGTGCCCCCGGAAGGCTTCTCCATCGACACCGCTGCCATATTTTATTCAGATTGCTATTACCACTCATATACATCCATACTACTTATATTTCACTGTCTCTTCGCCGAACTAGTGCACCTATACATCTGACAAGTGTATTAGGTGTGTTGGGGACACAAGAGACTTCTTGTATCGTGATTGCAGGGTTGCTTGAGAGGGATATCTTTGACCTCTTCCTCCTGAGTTCGATAAACCTTGGGTGATCCACTTAAGGGAAAACTTGCTGTTCTACAAACCTCTGCTCTTGGAGGCCAAACATGTCTACAAGAATAGAAACACCCGTAGACATCAAGCTATTTTAGTTCTTGGGGAGGAAAGGTAAAGGTACTCACACTCGGATCTCGGCTACTAAGCTATTTTCCAGCGCCGTTGTAAGTACTCGAAGCTATTTCCTTTAGATCTGCAATTGCATCTTTTGGTTTCTTGTTTACACTAGTTAGGCATAATGGAAAACAACGGTAAGCTTCTTATTCTATTTCCTGAGTTAAGACATGGATTGTTTGCTGCGAAAATTTAAAAACCTATGGAATCTTATTTGCATGCTAGTAGCAATGATATTAGTATGAACGCTTTGAACACCATTGTTGTTAATGATATGGAAAATTCTAAGCTTGGGAAGCTGGTTTTGATGAGCATGATATTTTTAGTCCCCCAAGCATTGAGGAGAAAATTTTCTTTGATGATACTTTGCCTCCTATTTATGATGATTACAATGATAGTGGTCTTTTGGTGCCGCCTACTATGGAGAGTAAATTTTATTATGATTACACTATGCCTCCTACACTTGATGAGAATAATAATGCTAGCTACTTTGTTGTATTTGCTCCCACTACAACTAATAAAATTGATTATGCTTATGTGGAGAGTAATAATTTTATGCATGAAGCTCATGACAAGAATATTTTATGTGATAGTTATATTGTTGAGTTTGTTCATGATGCTACTGAAAGTTATTATGAGAGAGGAAACATGGTTATATGCATCTTAATAATATTAAGTTTCCCCTCTTTATGTTGAGAATCTTGAAATTGCGCTTGTGTTGCTTTTCTATGCTTACCACTTTGTTCTTCATGAATTTATTTGTGTACAAGATTCCTTTTCATAGGAAGTGGGTTAGGCTTAAATGTTCTTTGAATTTGCTTCTTGATATTCTCTTTTGCTTCAAATCTTATTTCTCGTGAGAGCATCATTAAAACTGCTGAGCCCATCTTAATGGCTATAAAGAAAGAACCTCTTGGGAGATAACCCATGTGTTTATTTTACTACAGCAATTTTTGTTTTATATTTGAGCCTTGGAAGTTTTTTACTATTGTAGCAACCTCTCCTTATCAAGTTTTTGTGCCAAGTAAAGTCTCTATGGTAAAGTTGATGCTAGATTTGGATTGCTGCGCAGAAACAACATTGCTGTCTGTCACGAATTTGAGCAGAAGTCTCTGTAAAAAAATCGAAAAAATCTGCAAATTCAGCATGATCCTCAGATATGTACGCAACTTTCATTAGTTTTGAGTTTTTCCATTTGAGCAAGTTAAGTGCCCCTGTTAGATTCATCTTTACGGACTGTTCTGTTTTTGACAGATTCTGTCTTTTATTTCGCATTGCCGCTTTTGCTATGTTGAATGAGTTTCGTTGTTCCATTAACTTTCATAAGCTTTGTGCAATGTCCAGAAGTGTTAAGAATGATTGTGTCACCTCTGAATATGTGAATTTTGGTTATGCACTAACCCTCTAATGAGTTTGCTTGAAGTTTGTGTGAAGGAAGTTTTCAAGGGTCAAGAGAAGAGGATGATATACTATGATCAAGAAGAGTGAAAGGTCTAAGCTTGGGGATGCCCGGTGGTTCATCCTGCATATTTTAAGAAGACTCAAGCATCAAGCTTGGGGATGCCCAAGGCATCCCCTTCTTCATCGACAACTTATCGGGTTTCTTCTAGTGAAACTATATTTTATTCTGTCACATTTTATGTACTTTACTTGGAGCGTCTGTGTGCTTTTATTTTCGTTTTGTTATTTTCATTCTCGGAATAAGTTCATCCTTGTGTGGGAGAGAGACACGCTCCGCTGGTTCATATGAACACATGTGTTCTTAGCTTTTAATGTTCATGGCGAAGGTTGAAACTGCTTTAATTGTTATATGGTTGGAAACAGAAAATGCTACATGTAGTAATTGGTAAAATGTCTTGGATAATGTGATACTTGGCAATTGTTGTGATCATTTTTAAGCTCTTGCATCATATACTTTGCACCCATTAATGAAGAAATACATAGAGCTTGCTAAAATTTGGTTTGCATAATTGGTCTCTCTAAAGTCTAGATAATTTCTAGTATTGAGTTTTGAACAACAAGGAAGGCGGTGTAGAGTCTTATAATGTTTACAATAGTCTTTTATGTGAGTTTTTGCTGCACCGGTTCATCCTTGTGTTTGTTTCAAATAACCTTGCTAGCCAAAGCCTTGTACTGAGAGGGAATACTTCTCGTGCATCCAAAACCTTGAGCCAAAACCTATGCCATTTGTGTCCACCATATCTACCTACTATGTGGTATTTCTGCCATTCAAGTAAATACTTCATGTGCTACCTTTAAACAATTCAAAATTTACTATCTCTTATTTGTGTCAATGTTTTATAGCTCATGAGGAAGTATGTGGTGTTTTATCTTTCGATCTTGTCATTTACTTATGACAGACTTTCACAATGGACTAGTGGCTCATCCGCTTATCCAATAATTTTGCAAAAAGAGCTGGCAATGGGGTTCCCAGCCCCAATTAATTAACTTACATTAATAATTCTCTTCACATGTTTTGCTTTGATCTATCAGTAAGCAACTTAAATTTGCAAATAGACACTCCTCCATGGTATATGAATGTTGGAAGGCACCCGAGGATTCGGTTAGCCATGGCTTGTGAAAGAAAAGGTTGGGGGAGTGTCATCTAATAAATAAAACTAAAGTACATGTGTAAACAAAAGAGAAGAGGGATGATCTACCTTGCTGGTAGAGATAACGTCCTTCATGGGAGCCGCTCTTGAAAGTCTGGTTGATAAGGTAGTTAGAGTACCCATTACCATTCGTTGACAACAACAAACAACTCTCAAAACTTTACTTTTATGCTCTCTATATGATTTCAAAACTTGAAAAGCTCTAGCACATGATTGTATCCCTGCTTCCCTCTGCGAAGGGCCTATCTTTTACTTTATTGTTGAGTCAGTTTACCCATTTCCTTCCACCTTAGAAGCAAACACTTGTGTCAACTGTGCATTGATTCTTACATGCACTTGCTTGCATTCATCATATTACTCTATGTTGACTATTATCCATGAGATATGCATGTTGAAAGTTGAAAGCAACTGCTGAAACTTATATCTTCCTTTGTGTTGCTTCAATGCCTTTACTTTGAATTTATTGCTTTATGAGTTAACTCTTATGCAAGACTTATTGATGCTTGTCTTGAAAGTACTATTCATGAAAAGTTTTACTATATGTTATCTATTTGTTAGCAAGCTATAGATCATTGCTTTGAATCACTCCATTCATTTCATATGCTTTACAATAATGTTGATCAAGATTATGTTGGTAGCATGTCACTTCAGAAATTATTTGTGTTATCGTTTACCTACTCGAGGACGAGTAGGAACTAAGCTTGGGGATGCTTGATACGTCTCCACGTATCTATAATTTCTGATGTTCCATGCTTGTTTTATGACAATACCTACATGTTTTGTTCACACTTTATATCGTTTGATGCGTTTTCGGAACTAACCTATTGACAAGATGCCGAAGTGCCAGTTCATTTTCTGCTTGTTTTTGGTTTGAATCCTAGTAAGGAAATATTCTCGGAATCGGACGAAATCAACGCCCGACATCCTATTTTTCCACGAAGCTTCCAGAACACCGAGAGCCACCGGAGGAGAGCCACGGGGGACACATGGTGGTGGCGCGGCTAGGGGGGGGCCGCCCCCTGTTGTCTGGTCGCCTCGTCAGCCCTCCGACTCCGCCTCTTCGCCTATTTAAGGGTCCCTGACCTAAACCTCGATACGAATAAGCCACGGTACGAGAAACCTTCCGGAGAGCCGCCGCCATCGCGAAGCCAAGATCGGGGACGGAGTCTCGTTCGGCACGCCGCCGAGACGGGGAAGTGCCCCCGGAAGGCTTCTCCATCGACACTGCTGCCATATTTTATTCAGATTGCTATTACCACTCATATACATCCATACTACTTGTATTTCACTGTCTCTTCGCGAACTAGTGCACCTATACATCTTACAAGTGTATTAGGTGTGTTGGGGACACAAGAGACTTCTTGTATCGTGATTGCAGGGTTGCTTGAGAGGGATATCTTTGACCTCTTCCTCCCCTGAGTTCGATAAACCTTGGGTGATCCACTTAAGGGAAAACTTGCTGCTGTTCTACAAACCTCTGCTCTTGGAGGCCCAACACTGTCTACAAGAATAGAAGCACCCGTAGACATCAACCCCCTGCCCCGGCAGGTCCGCGAGCTACAGTGCCCTCGAGCACGGACTCGGGCACTGCCTCGTCGTCCTCCGCCGCGCCCTTGAGCTCTGGCTCGGGCGCTGCCTCGCCACCCTCTGGGTCACCCTCGAGCCATGTCTCGGGTGACCCCACGCCGACACCCGCGCCGACGCCTGCCTCGACGCCGCCTGCGTCGCCCTCGAGCCTTAGCTCGGGCGCCGCGCCGTCTTCGCCGGGCGACGCGCCTTCGCCGGGTTCATCCGCCTCGACGCCGCTTGCGTCGCCCTCGAGCCTCAGCTCGGGCGCCGCGCCGTCTTTGCTGGGCGACGCCTCGTCTCCGGCTCCGCCTCCGCCTCCTCTTCCGCCGAGAAGATATCTAGTGCTACCACCTCTTTGCATGCTACCGTGCTACCGTACAAAAAAACGTATTTTATACGTGTCAAAAAATTATACGAAAAAATGTGAGTACTCATGAAGCATGTCCCTACAACATCCCAAAATTTCATATCCAAAATCGACATGGACACTAAGAAACAAAAAAGAGAAAATCAGCATGAATAGTGCTACCTAGTGTCACAAAAAGACAAATCAGAAAATGACACTATTCATGCTAACTTTCTCTTTTTTATTTCTCAGTGTCCATGTCGTTTTTGGATATGAAATTTTGGGATGTTGTAGGGACATGCTTCATGGCACTCACAATTTTTCGTATAATTTTTTGACACGTATAAAATACTTTTTTTGTACGGTAGCACGGTAGCACCTAAAGGGGTGGTAGCACTAGATATGTTCTCCGCCGCCGGCTGGTACGCGTAGATGCACACGTCCGTTGGGAACCCCAAGTGGAAGGTATGATGCGTATAGAAGCAAGTTTCCCTCAGTATGAAACCAAGGTTTAATCGAACCGATGGGAGCCAAGAAGCACGTTGAAGGTTGATGGTCGCGAAATGTGATGCGGCGCAACACCGGGATTCCGGCGCCAACGCGGAACCTGCACAACACAACCCAAGTACTTTGCCCCAACGAAACAGTGAGGTTGTCAATCTCACCGGCTTGCTGTAACAAAGGATTAAACGTATCGAGTGGAAGATGTTTGCAAAGAAAACGGTAAACACAATTGCAGTAGATTGTATGCTATGTAAAGAATAGGACCGGGGTCCACAGGTTCACTAGAGGTGTCTCTCCCATAAGATAAAAGCATGTTGGGTAAACAAATTACAGTCGGGCAATTGACAAATAGAGAAAGGCATAACAATGCATATACATGATATGATAAATATAGTGAGATTTAATCCGGGCATTACGACAAAGTACATAGACCGCCATCCAACTGCATCTATGCCTAAAAAGTCCACCTTCAGGTTATCATCCGAACCCCATTCGGTTGCTAAGCAACAGACAATTGCATTAAGTATGGTGCGTAATGTAATCAACTACTACATCCTTAGACATAGCATCAATGTTTTATCCCTAGTGGCAACAGCACATCACAACCTTAGAACCTACTGTCACGATCCCAGTGTCAATGAAGGCATGAACCCACTATCGAGCATAAATACCCCCTCTTGGAGTTAAGAGCAAAAACTTGGCCGAGCCTCTACTAATAACGGAGAGCATGCAAGATCATAAACAACACATAAACAATAGATTGATAATCACCATAATCATAGTACTCTCTATCCATCGGATCCCGACAAACACAACATATAGAATTACATATAGATGATCTTGATCATGTTAGGCAGCTCACAAGATCCAACAATGAAGCACAACAAGGAGAAGACGACCATCTAGCTCTTATGGACCCATGGTCCGGGGGTGAACTACTCGCTCATCACTCCGGAGCGACCATGGCGGTGTAGAGTCCTCCGGGAGATGAATCCCCTCTCCGGCGGGGTGCCGGAGGTCTCCTGAATCCCCCGAGATGGGATTCGCGGCGGCTCTGGAAGGTTTTCCGTATCGTGGCTCTCGGTGGGGGGTTTCGCGACGGAGACTTTAAGTAGGCGGAAGGTCAACGGGGGGGCCACACGAGGGCCCGGGGGGGTAGGCCGCGCGGCCAAGGGCCAGGCCGCGCCGCCTATGCCCTGGCTGCCTCGTGGCCCCAGTTATCTCTTCGGTCTTCGGAAGCTTCGTGCAAAAATAGGACCCGGGGCGAAAGTTTCGTCCAATTCCGAGAATATTTCCTTACTAGGATTTCTGAAACCAAAAACGGCAACACAACTGCTCGGCATCTTGTTAATAGGTTAGTTCCAGAAAATGCATAAATATGACATATAATATGCATAAAACATGTAGGTATCATCAATAAAGTGGCATGGAACATAAGAAATTATCGATACGTTCGAGACGTATCACCGGCTAGGGGGCCCTCACGCGCGCCCGTGCAGGGATTCGCGTCCCGAGCACGCGGTACCCCTCGGATGAGTACGTCTGCACCGCGTCGACTTCCGCGCCTTCACCATCCACGCCATCGCCCCTGCCCGCCTCTGCCCGGGCTGCTCTCCGCGACCCGCAGTGGCTTGCGGCCATGCAGGACGAGTTCGACGCCCTGCAGCGGAACCAGACATGGACGCTTGTTCCCCGACCCCCTCACGCCAACATCATCACCGGGAAGTGGGTCTTCAAGCACAAGTTCCATCCGGACGGTACTCTCGACCGTCACAAGGCGCGGTGGGTGGTTCGTGGCTTTCGCCAGCGTGCCGGCGTCGACTTCACCGACACCTTCGCCCCGGTTGTCAAGCCCGGGACCGCGCCGCCCTATGCCCTGGCTGCCTCGTGGCCCCACTTCGTTATCTCTTCGGTCTTCTGGAAGCTTCGTGCAAAAATAGGACCACTGAAAGTTTCGTCCAATTAGAGAATATTTCCTTACTAGGATTTCTGAAACCAAAAACAGCAGCAACCGGCTCTTCGGCATCTTGTTAATAGGTTAGTTCCAGAAAATGCATAAATATGACATATAATATGCATAAAACATGTAGGTATCATCAATAAAGTGGCATGGAACATAAGAAATTATCGATACGTTCGAGACGTATCAGCATCCCCAAGCTTAGTTCTGCTCGTCCCGAGCAGGTAAAACGATAACAAAGATAATTTCAAGTGACATGCCATCATAATCTTGATCATACTATTTGTAAACATATGTAATGAATGCAGCGATCAAAACAAAGGTAATGACATGAGTAAACAAATGAATCATATGACAAAGACTTTTCATGAATAGTACTTCAAGACAAGCATCAATAAGTCTTGCATAAGAGTTAACTCATAAAGCAATAAATCAAAGTAAAGGTGTTGAAGCAACACAAAGGAAGATTAAGTTTCAGCGGTTGCTTTCAACTTATAACATGTATATCTCATGGATATTGTCAACATAAAGTAATATAACAAGTGCAATATGCAAGTATGTAGGAATCAATGCAGTTCACAAAGTGTTTGCTTCTTAAGGTGGAGGGAGATAGGTAAACTAACTCAACAATAAAAGTAAAGAATGGTCCTTCAAAGAGGAAAGCATCGATTGCTGTATTTGTGCTAGAGCTTTTATTTTGAAAACATGAAACAATTTTGTCAACGGTAGTAATAAAGCATATGAGTTATGTAAATTATATCTTACAAGTTGCAAGCCTCATGCATAGTATACTAATAGTGCCCGCACCTCGTCCTACTTAGCTTGGACTACCGGATCTTTGCATGCCATGTTTCAACCAAGTGTCACAAAGGGTACCTCCATGCCGCCTGTACAAAGGTCTAAGGAGAATGCTCGCATTTTGGATTTCTCGCTTTTGATTATTCTCAACTTAGACATCCATACGGGACAACATGGACAACAGATAATGGACTCCTCTTAAATGCATAAGCATGTAGCAATGATTATTATTCTCATATGAGATTGAGGATATATGTCCAAAACTGAAACTTCAACCATGATTCATGGCTTTAGTTAGCGGCCCAATGTTCTTCTCTAACAATTTTGCATGCTCCAACCACTAAAATGATAGATCCTTCAGACAAGACGGACATGCATAGCAACTCACATGATATTCAACAATAGTTGATGGCGTTCCCCAGCATGGTTATCGCACAACAAGCAACTTAATAAAATATAAAGTGCATAAGTACATATTCAATACTACGATAGTTTTAAGGCTATTTTGTCCCATGAGCTATATATTGCAAAGGTGGATGATGGAATTTTAAAGGTAGCACTCAAGCAATTTACTTTGGAATGGCGGAGAAATACCATGTAGTAGGTAGGTATGGTGGACACAAATGGCATAGTAGTTGGCTCAAGGATTTTGGATGCATGAGAAGTATTCCCTCTCGATACAAGGTTTAGGCTAGCAAGGTTATTTGAAGCAAACTCAAGGATGAACAAGTGCAGCAAAACTCACATAAAAGACATATTGTAAACATTATAAGACTCTACACCGTCTTCCTTGTTGTTCAAAACTCAATACTAGATATTATCTAGACCTTAGAGAGACCAAATATGCAAATCAAATTTTAGCAAGCTCTATGTATTTCTTCATTAATGGGTGCAAAGCATATGATGCAAGAGCTTAAACATGAGCACAACAATTGCCAAGTATCACATTATCCAAGACATTTTAGAATTACTACATGTAGCATTTTCCAATTCCAACCATATAACAATTTAACGAAGAAGAAACTTCGCCATGAACATTATGAGTAAAGCCTAAGGACACATGTGTCCATATGCAACAACGGAGCGTGTCTCTCTCCCACAAAGTGAATGCTAGGATCCATTTTATTCAAACAAAAACAAAAATGAAAACAAACCGACGCTCCAAGTAAAGAACACAAGATGTGATTGAATAAAAATATAGTTTAGGAACCTGATGATGTTGTCGATGAAGAAGGATGCCTTGGGCATCCCCAAGCTTAAACGCTTGAGTCTTCTTAAAATATGCAGGGGTGAACCAGGGGGCCCCAAGCTTAGAGCTTTCACTCCTCTTGATCATAGTATATCATTCTCCTCTCTTGACCCTTGAAAACTTTTCACACCAAACTTCAAGCAAACTCATTAGAGGGTTAGTGCACAATTAATAATTCACTCATTCAGAGGTGACACAATCATTATTTTCACTTCTGGACATTGCATAATGCTACTTGGACATTAATGGATCAAAAATAAATCCAACATAGCAAAAGAGGCAATGCGAAATAAAAGGGCAGAATCTGTCAAAAAGCAGAACAGTCCGTAAGACAATTTTGGCACGGACTTGCTCAAATGGAAAAACTCAAAACTAATGAAAGTTGCGTACATATCTGAGGATCACGCAAATTGGCAGATTTTTAATTTTCTACAGAGAACTGTGCCCAGATTCGTGACAGACAGCAATGCTGTTTCTGTGCGATCCCAAATATAACATCAACTTTGACATAGAAACTTTACTTGGCACAAAAACATGATAAGGAGAGGTTGCTACAGTAGTAAACAACTTCCAGACTCAACAAAACAAAAAATTGTTGTAGGTAAAAACATGGGTTGTCTCCCATAAGCGCTTTTCTTTAACGCCTTTCAGCTAGGCGAAAGTGCAAATCAAGTAACATCGAGAGTAGAAGCATCAACATCATAGCTTGTTCTAATAATAGAATCAAAAGGCAACTTCATTTTTAGGGAAGTGTTCCATACCTTTATTGAGAGGAAATTGATATTTAATATTACCTTCCCTCATATCAATAACAGCACCAACGGTTCGGAGAAAAGGTCTTCCCAATACAATAGGACAAGATGCATTGCATTCGATATCCAAGACAACAAAATCAACGGGGACAAGGTTATTGTTAACCGTAATATGCACATTATCAATCCTCCCCAAAGGTTTCTTTTTAACATTATCGGCAAGATTAACATCCAAATAACAATTCTTCAATGGTGGCAAGTCAAGCATATCATAAATCTTTTTAGGCATAACAGAAATACTTGCACCAAGATCACATAAAGCATTACATTCAAAGTCATTGAATTTCATTTTAATGATGGGCTCCCAACCATCTTCTAACTTTCTAGGAATAGAGGTTTCAAGTTTAAGTTTCTCCTCTCTAGCTTTTATGAGAGCATTTGTAATATGCTTTGTAAAGGCTAAATTTATAGCACTAGCATTGGGACTTTTAGCAAGTTTTTGCAAGAACTTTATAACTTCAGAGATGTGACAATCATCAAAATCTAAATCATTATGAGCTACATCAATGGGATCATTGTTCCCAAGGTTGGAAAAAATTTCAGCAGTTTTATCACAAGCAGTTTCAGCAGTTTTAGCAATTTCAGGCAGTTTTGTTCGCTTTGCACTAGGAGTAGAAACATTGCCAACACCAATTATTTTACCATTGATAGTAGGAGGTGCAGCAACATGTGAAGAATTAGCATTACTAGTGGTGGTGATAGTCCAAACTTTAGCTATATTATTCTCTTTAGCTAGTTTTTCATTTTCTTCTCTATCCCACCTAGCACGCAATTCAGCCATTAATCTTATATTTTCATTAATTCTAACTTGGATGGCATTTGCTGTAGTAGTAATCTTACTATCAATATCATCAGGTTTAGCAGCCATTTTATTAATTAAAGAAGATTGTGATGCAGACATGTATGAGATTCGGGTTTCAGCATTTGAAATTTTAGTTTGCAGACCAGAAATCTCCCTATTCAAGTTTTCAAGTTGATTTCCTATATTTTTCAACAAGGTAGATTGTTCATTCATAGTTTTAGTAAACAATTGATTTTGCTCATATTACGATTGCATAAAGTTTTTAGTGGATCTTTCAATTTCTAGCATCCTTTCCTCATATCTACCATAAGTATTACCATAGTTGTTCCTATAAGCATTGTTGTTGAAATTATTATTTTTAATGAAGTTCACATCAACATTTTCTTGTTGAGCAACCAATGAAGCTAAAGGAACATTATTTGGATCTACATTAGATCTACCATTCACAAGCATAGACATAATCACATCAATCTTATCATTCAAGGAAGAGGTTTCTTCAACGGAATTTACCTTCTTACCTTGTGGAGCTCTTTCGTGTGCCATTCGAGTAATTTATCGTCATATCATCAAGAAGTTTTGTAGCCCCCCAATGTGATGGACATAAAGGTACCTCCAGCAGCTGAATCCAATAAATTTCGCGAAGAAAAATTTAGTCCCATAGAAGGTTTGGATGATCATCCAAGTAGTCGGTCCATGGGTTGGGCAATTCTTTACCAAAGTTTTCATTCTCTCCCATGCTTGAGCAACATGTTCAGTATCTAATTGCTTAAAATTCATTATGCTACTTCTCAAAGATATAATTTTAGCGGGAGGATAATATCTACCAATAAAAGCATCCTTGCATTTAGTCCATGAATCAATACTATTCTTAGGCAAAGATAGCAACCAATCTTTAGCTCTTCCTCTTAATGAGAAAGGAAACACTTTCAATTTAATAATATCACCATCTACATCTTTATACTTTTGCATTTCACAAAGTTCAACAAAATTATTGAGATGGGCAGCAGCATCATCGAACTACACCAGAAAATTGATCTCTCATGACAAGATTTAGTAAAGCGGGTTTAATTTTAAAAATTCTGTAGTAGCAGGTGGAGCAATAGGTGTGCATAGGAAATCATTATTATTTGCATTTGTGAAGTCACACAACTTAGTATTTTCAGGAGTATTCATTTTAGCAACGGTAAATAAAACAAACTAGATAAAGTAAATGCAAGTAACTAATTTTTTTGTGTTTTTGATATAGTGAGCAAGACAGTAAATAAAGTAAAACTAGCAACTAATTTTTTTGTGTTTTGATTTAGTGCAGCAAACAAAGTAGTAAATAAAATAAAGCAAGACAAAAACAAAGTAAAGAGATTGAGAAGTGGAGACTCCCCTTGCAGCGTGTCTTGATCTCCGGCAACGGCGCCAGAAATTTAGCTTGATACGCGTAGATGCACACGTCCGTTGGGAACCCCAAGTGGAAGGTATGATGCTTATAGAAGCAAGTTTCCCTCGGTATGAAACCAAGGTTTAATCGAACCAGTAGGAGCCAAGAAGCACGTTGAAGGTTGATGGTCGCGAAATGTGATGCGGCGCAACACCGGGGATTCCGGCGCCAACGCGGAACCCACAACACAACAAGTACTTTGCCCCAACGCAGTGAGGTTGTCAATCTCACCGGCTTGTGTAACAAAGGATTAAACGTATCGAGTGGAAGATGTTTGCAAAGAAAAACACAATTGCAGTAGATTGTATGCTATGTAAAGAATAGGACCGGGGTCCACAGTTCACTAGAGGTGTCTCTCCCATAAGATAAAAGCATGTTGGGTAAACAAATTACGGTCGGGCAATTGACAAATAGAGAAAGGCATAACAATGCATATACATGATATGATAAATATAGTGAGATTTAATCCGGGCATTACGACAAAGTACATAGACCGCCATCCAAGCATCTATGCCTAAAAGTCCACCTTCAGGTTATCATCCGAACCCCATTCAGTATTAAGTTGCTAAGCAACAGACAATTGCATTAAGTATGGTGCGTAATGTAATCAACTACTACATCCTTAGACATAGCATCAATGTTTTATCCCTAGTGGCAACAGCACATCACAACCTTAGAACCTACTGCGATCCCAGGTGTCAATGAAGGCATGAACCCACTATCGAGCATAAATACCCCCTCTTGGAGTTAAGAGCAAAAACTTGGCCGAGCCTCTACTAATAACGGAGAGCATGCAAGATCATAAACAACACATAAACAATAGATTGATAATCACCATAATCATAGTACTCTCTATCCATCGGATCCCGACAAACACAACATATAGATTACATATAGATGATCTTGATCATGTTAGGCAGCTCACAAGATCCAACAATGAAGCACAACAAGGAGAAGACGACCATCTAGCTACTGCTATGGACCCATGGTCCGGGGTGAACTACTCACTCATCACTCCGGAGGCGACCATGGCGGTGTAGAGTCCTCGGAGATGAATCCCCTCCGGCAGTCCGAGGATCTCTGAATCCCCGAGATGGGATTCGCGGCGGCGTCTCAAAGGTTTTCCGTATCGTGGCTCTCGGTCTGGGGTTTTCGCGACGGAGACTTTAAGTAGCGGAAGGTCAGCGCGGGGGCCACGAGGGCGGGGGTAGGGCGCGCGGCCAAGGGCCGGCCGCGCCGCCCTATGCCCTGGCTGCCTCGTGGCCCCGTTATCTCTTCGGTCTTCTGGAAGCTTCGTGCAAAAATAGGACCCTGGGCGAAAGTTTCGTCCAATTCCGAGAATATTTCCTTACTAGGATTTCTGAAACCAAAAACAGCAAACAGCAACTTGCTCTTCGGCATCTTGTTAATAGGTTAGTTCCAGAAAATGCATAAATATGACATATAATATGCATAAAACATGTAGGTATCATCAATAAAGTGGCATGGAACATAAGAAATTATCGATACGTTCGAGACGTATCACCGGGGGGCCCTCACGCGCGCCCGTGCAGGGATTCGCGTCCCGAGCACGCGGTACCCCTCGGATGAGTACGTCTGCACCGCGTCGACTTCCGCGCTTTCACCATCCACGCCATCGCCCCTGCCCGCCTCTGCCCGGGCTGCTCTCCGCGACCCGCAGTGGCTTGCGGCCATGCAGGACGAGTTCGACGCCCTGCAGCGGAACCAGACATGGACGCTTGTTCCCCGACCCCCTCACGCCAACATCATCACCGGGAAGTGGGTCTTCAAGCACAAGTTCCATCCGGACGGTACTCTCGACCGTCACAAGGCGCGGTGGGTGGTTCGTGGCTTTCGCCAGCGTGCCGGCGTCGACTTCACCGACACCTTCGCCCCGGTTGTCAAGCCCGGGACGATCCGCACAGTCCTTCAGCTCGCGGTCTCCCGTGCGTGGCCCGTGCACCAGATGGACGTCTCCAACGTCTTCCTTCACGGCCATCTCGAGGAGCAGGTCTTCTGCCAGCAGCCCACAGGCTTCATCGACAGCGCCCACCCCGACCATGTGTGCCTGCTCTCGCGCTCGTTATACGGGCTCAAGCAGGCCCCACGCGCCTGGTACCAGCGCATCGCAGCGTTTCTTCACCAACTCGGCTTCCGCTCCACCCGCTCCGATGCCTCGCTGTTTGTGTACAACAATGGCGCCACCACCGCGTACCTGCTGCTCTACGTCGACGACATCATCTTAACGGCCAGCTCCACGGACCTCCTGCGACAGATCACCGAGCGTCTTCGCGCTGAGTTTGCCCTCAAGGACTTGGGGCCCCTGCACTACTTCCTCGGCATCGAGGTCGTACGTCGCACCGACGGCTTCTTCCTTCATCAGCGCAAGTACGCCCACGAGCTCCTGGACCGCGCCGGTATGCTTAATTGCAAACCCGTGGCCACGCCTGTCGACACGAAATCCAAGCTCTCCGCCACGGATGGTTCGTTGGCCACGGACGCGTCATTTTATCGCTCCATCGTCGGTGCCTGCAGTATCTCACCTTCACCCGCCCCGAGCTACAGTATGCTGTCCAGCAGGTGTGCCTTCACATGCACGCTCCGCGGGATCCTCATTGGGCTGCGGTCAAGCGGATCCTCCGCTACATTCGTGGCACCATGGACTTCGGCCTCTCCCTCCACGCCTCAACCGCCACGGACATCGTCGCCTACTCGGACGCCGATTGGGCAGGCTGCCCCGACACGCGTCGCTCCATGTCTGGCTACTGCGTCTACTTCGGACCTTCGCTCATCTCCTGGTCGTCTAAGCGACAACCCACGGTCTCTCGCTCCAGCGCCGAAGCGGAGTACCGGGCTGTTGCTAACGCAGTTGCCGAGGTCTCCTGGCTGCGGCAACTCCTCGTTGAGCTCTCATGTCCTGTTGCCAAAGCCACCGTGGTCTATTGCGACAACGTCTCCGCCGTCTACCTCTCCGCCAACCCGGTCCACCATCGCGCACCCAGCAATTGATATTATGACCAAGGGTCTCCCTACGGCATCTTTTGAGGAGTTCCGGTCCAGTCTATGCGTTCGACCAGGCGACGCTTCGACTGCGGGGGTGTTGAGATACATATCCTTGTATATCCGGATGTGTATCTTCTGTAGTTATGTATAGCGATACATATTTTTGTATTTATTATTGGGCCCGCCTCCTTCCTTGTATAGTCGAGGACGTGGCCTATATATGTAACGCCATATGCACCCACTCAATACATTGTGAGTTGCATCCCTTTCTACAAAAAATAGTATATTATTGCTTAGTTGTTGAAAGAGAGAGAGGAGGAGAGAGAAGTCCTAATCAGCTGGCTACACTATTGGAATTGTATCAGCAACATTCATGTTGGATCAGAATTCAAACTAATTTCACTTTTTTTTTTGCAGAATTCAACTTCTTACAGAGGTTTTTTTATTCTATGGAGCTTGTTTGACTGTAGGAAGAAAGGTCAATCATGCATAGATACATCAAAATTGGGTGTGAAGTCGGTTAATTAAATAGAGTAATATAAGTACAAATGACATAAAAATATTTGCAATACAAATACAACATTACCATTTATACAGCCTCAATTTATATCATTTATAAACCCTGCAAAATTTTGTGTTGTCTTACATATATTTTTGGACATAGGAAGTATATTTTTTATATTCCATTGTTTTGGTTAATTCAATTGTTTTCTATTTCCATGGCCATTAAATTGACGAAACCGAGGTATGCGATTACCATATTCGCATATACCAAGTGGAAGTTTAGTGCGACGACACATGGTTTTCTTTCATAAAGGACGTTCGTGGCCATGCGCTGACGATTGAAAGTGAGTAGCCTTTGATTAGCAGCAATCCCATAAATATCTTGAATGGTCTACCCAATTATAGAGGCCTGAAAGAAAGTTGAAGCAAACAGAATGATGCTCGTGATGATATATGAGCAACTGGACCAAAGCATACCAAAATGACAAGCCAAGTCCAGATATGGAGCAAGATAAATTAAACATCCGTGGAATTGGTTAGTGGCGTTTCAGCGACGTATAGGCAGGGAAAAAACTTCCGCCGAAATTTTGAACGAATTTCGTGAAATTTATGAATCTTGGTGAGAGGAATCTCGTCCGAAATTTCAAGCAAATTGGAAACAATCTCATGTGTAACTCTTATAAGAAAAAAATATATATCAATTATAGGTTACCAACTTCGCGCTTGACAAAAACTAATTGCGAGTTCCATTCCACATTATTCATTTAGATTTGCTTATCCAGACTTCAAATTTTATCGAAAATTTTGGATTTTTTCTTTGAAATATCCATAATTTTCCGAATCTCTGCTATGGGTGAAAAATCCCAAACAAAATGTAATACAGTGGGTATAGTCTTCTTCAGAGCATGTTTAATAGAAGAGCTCGTTGCCCTTTCTATAGTAGTGACATACACCCCATAAACCCCAAAATTTGTAGTAATTTCAATTATGGGAAAAAATTGACCCCATCCGGCAAATATGATGAAGTATTATACTCATATAAAAATATTTGTGGAAGAAATTATCCCCATAGACTTCAGGGAAAGAACTAAATTTATGACGGATATAGCGTGAATAGTACATGGATATGTGGCGTTTCAATTTTTATTTTTATCCAGGATACAATAATAGTAATTTCCTCTCGAAATATTTTATACAAATACAATACTTTATAATATTTGATTCCATAATTCCATTTGGATTTTTAAAACTTTTTAATTACTGTTTTTTTCTTTTGCATGCATGGGATGCGTTGGCACCCATGTGCATCAATGTGTTTTCTCATACTGTCGTGCTATGTATAGCCTTCATAAAAGTACACCCATACAATAAAAATTAGCTATAAGCAGTGGTTATATTATTAATTGTTTAGACATGGGGAGACACATAATTGGTAGAGAGGAATAAAAGCCAGCTAAAATATCTCTCCCCGCTATATTAGTATAGAACCATCGATACAACGGCGAGATTTCTATTGGGCAAACAACACAAAGACGCCCAAGAGAAAAACAAGAGAAATAAAAAGAAACTAATGCCAAAAGCGCCATATCGACAAAAGCAATGATGTTCCGTAACCGTTGCACCATTCGGAGAATTCCACCACGCAACATAGCAGTCCAGTTACCAAGCAACACCTTCAAAAAAGAATGCGACAATGACAACGCCGCTGCCCTCCTAGGATTTCTCCCGATACAGGAGGGGAGTGGGGAAGGGGGTACACACGACGCCTTTCAAGAAGGAAGGGTGGCGCCTGCATGTGCCACCGAGTCGGTGTCGGCTGAACTGACAAAGATTTCACCCGATCCTCCAAAACCTCAACCCACGACAATTTGTAGTACTCCACCAAACTTGCCGCCCACCAACATGCGCCAGCACGGTCTTGAGATCACCATCATCATCTCACCATGGCAAACGTTGTGAGGCCGGCTGGACCAAGAAGTGAAATTTGTAAACATGGGGCATCAATACCGTAGCCAAGCGGGAGGGAACAACCTCCACCACCGTAGATGGTAGATGACCAGACGAGGTAGCAGAAGCACAACAGACCACTTGGCACCAAAGGGCGGTAGTAGCGTAGCCACTTGGAGGTCTTCCTCCACCGCCGGTGGGTGCCGATCGGACGGGGCAGCCAAGGCAAAGCCCCACCGCCACGCTGTAGCACGTAGGTGACTTCCACCGCTACCCTCGAGCTCGGCTCCATAGGTACAACTAGGCTGAGGTTGGGTCCGTGAAGCTTCCGTCGTCGCGCTGCAGAAGGCGGTGTCGTCACCGCCGCCCTCATCCCGAAATGCTCCTCAATCGAGCTAGAGATGGTGCGTTCGAACCCGTCCTAGCCCACTCTGACCTAGATTGGGCCCAAAGTGCCAAGATCTTGGCATATAGGTCTTGTCTGTTGAAGCTCCGACACCTGTCGCCAACTGGCCGCACCATCGTCGTGCCACCATCCGGGACTGCGTCGGAGCGCCTATGGACTTGTTGCCCCGCCGCCAAGTCACGCTCTCCCAAGTCGAGCCGCCGACGCTAGGTAAAATATGGTTTCGCCACCGCCGGCGAGGCAGCAGCACCACGCGGGCTGCGCCCGGCAGCGACGACATGGGAGGAGGAGGGTGGAGGGGAGTTATGGGCACTAGGGCACTAGGCTCTTTTTTTTTGAAATCAGATGACTAGGGCACTAGGCTATTTTGTACTTGCTCTGAGCCGACCTCTCTGATAAGGCAGCTTAAAAGTTTGACCCCAAATTAAAGACAAATGTAAAATTAAGTGGAAATTCGTTCAATAAAGTTATGCTCATTCGTTGCAGTCCCAAAGATTACACCGGGTCCTTCTCAGTGCCCGCAGAATACCCCTGCTCGATTTGACCCAGCTGCACGAGCATGTCGATCGTCAACCATACATCTCATGACCATCAATTTGACAGCGTCCACTGCATCCACACTAGTAGATTTATCATATCAAGTGGCGCGAATGCCTCCGCGTCGATCACGAACCGAGCTCCGCAGACCACAGCGCGTCCAGATAAAGATCGCACGAGATCTACTTTGCGGAAAGGAGTCGACCGCGTGGGGCAGAGATTCATACCGCTAGGTATTGCGTAGAGCACAATGGAGTGGAGTTTGACCGGGGAGCGGCAGTGCAAGGTCGGCCAGTCGGAGAGTGGGGCTTGGTCAGGCGAGCTGGTGAGGTGCGTCGTCGTCGTCATCGTCGTCGAAAGCTACTCGCCTTTGCTTCGAGAAAGCTGGGCTGCCTGCATGCGTCGACCGATGCTAGCCTTTCTGGAGCACGCACGGCTGCGCCCGCGTGGACGGATTTGTGGTTCGCCGACGGTGGTTCAGATGCGCGGAACTGTTGTGACTTGTCGCTTCGCTGCCACGCTTTGAGGAATTTGGTGATGCTTTGCCTTGCGTATGTGGGGGAGCTAATTACAGGTCCAGGAACTTCTATAGCATGTGATGGTTTGGTCCTAGTACTTGCAAAAGGTGAAAACGTAATCTAGGAACTTGCAACGTACGTGAAGGTTTAGTCCTCAGAGTCGGATTGTGACACGCTGGAGTCCGAATCGGGTGGTCAGGTGGTTTTTGTCGCGTTGGTCAATTTGCAAATAACCCACTGGAAAGAATTCTTCAGTCATTGAAATCCTCCCGCACGGACGGCGTGGTGGTTAAGTATTTTATTTGTTTTTTTTCAGAGCAAAATTATCGGCGCTGCTGTTCTTCGTCGTCGCGCACGCGCTGCTCCTCCCGCCGCTGCTCCGCCGCTGCAGCCGATGGACGCGCCGGAGATTCGGGAGAGGCTCTGGAAGGATGATCCGCCACCCTACGGTACGCCTCGCCGTCCTCGATCTCGTCTTCTCCCTCTGCTTCTGCTCCTCTGCTTCCCGGCCCGCGGAGCTGTTCTTGGTGAGGGTAAGGTAGAAATCGATTGAACCAGATTTTTTGTGACGAATCGATCAGTAATGAACGACAATGTCGTCTGGGGCAATTATCGTTCATACGTGAGGTGTATTGAGGCAGTTCTTGCTTGTTGTAGTTAGGCGGAAAAGTGGACAGTAATCTCGTTCAATCCGAGAATCTTGAGTTGTTTTGGTTAATTTTCTGTGATACATATGTTAGTTTGATTCCTTGTCGTGGAGTAGGAGCAAAAAAAATCAAATTTAGGCAGAATTGTGCAAGTGTTAACTCCGAAAATTTAGTGTTCATGGTTTCAGGTTTTCAGTTAAATTCAATTAAGCTCAGATAGAGATGAAGTACATTGCTAACACTCATATTACATGAGGAACATTGCAACAGACATATAACATTGGCAAATGGAGATACAAGTGCAGTAGTAACAAGCACAAGTGCTAGGAAATTAACTTTGAAACTAAACAGACAGAAAGTTGTAGGAATAGATAGCACATTACTGTTTCTTGCAACTCATGCTGTTGGACACCTTCTTTGCAAAGCCTTTGATGCCTTTCTTTATCTTGCACAACATGACAGCAGCTAGCATGGAATCCTCTTTTTTTAGGCACAAAGAAAGGATCAAATGCTAGTCTTCCAGGGTATTTAACAGCTTCATCTGCAGTAGAGCCATACACTCTAGGTTGGTTTGGTTGGGTTGGATGAACTGAGGTTGTTATCTCAGACATGACATGCCTATTTGCAGGAGAGTATACCATGCCATGACCTAGCTCTTCTAGGCCAGCTGCAGCATCCACTTCTAGAGCTAGCCTATGTAGCCTATTCCTCTCAGCTGCTGCCTCTCTCTCTCCTCAGCACTTCTTCTGTGGTATACTAGCAATTCTTTCTCTCTTGTTCTATATTCCCTTGCACTAGCACTTGAGCTCAACCTTGGAGCAGAGCTTCTTCTGGAACCAGTGCTTCTTCTTCTTCTGTCAGCCCACTCAATGTGTTCCATGGTTGAGCTCAATATGGCCAGGCAGCACATTGTGGCACCCATATTTAAGGTGGATGTGGCAGGAACATGACAATGCACACACACACAAGGCAACAGTACTTTTAATGAGACAAGCATTGACAATTCAAATCAACTTGACATATCACTGTTGAATGATTCTTTGTCTTCTTCTTATTTTTGCAGTTACTAATCCAAAGCTTGCTCCAAAGCTCTTTCCTCTGGAGGTGTGCCACAATGGCTTTTTTGTGGCCTTGCTGAAAAGTTGAGCTATGTGGATGACACTATCTCTGAATTTGACAATCTGCTAATTGACAGTTGGAACAACTCAACCCTTGATCACATTTGTGTGTGCTTGATTGTATGAGAAATGAGAAGGTTCATGTGTACTGGCTTTGCCCAGGTAAAGACCTGATTGATGGTTTGGTGCCTCTTCTTACTGATGATGATTTGGTAGACATGAGAAGGGAAGCAAAAGTACATAAAACCCTGGTAATATTTGTTGATCACACAAATCTTATCAGGTTGATCAGGGCTGAGCTTGTGAGGGCTAGAGCAGCAATTGCTAGAGCAGCAAATGATGTTGAACTCTCTGAAGAAGCAACATCAACATCAATTGTTGTAGCACAAGATCTTGGCCAGGAGTGTGTGCAGTCATGTGCAGATGATTCAGACAGTGATAGCTCAACAGATTCTGAATTTTTTGACAGTGACTATGATGCAGAATCTGGAGATGATGATCTGTTCTTGGACAATGTTGACACTGACTTGCATGACAACAATGAGATTGTGCTTGTTGCTGACCTGGAAGATGATTCACAACTAGAAGACATATACCTTAATTTGGAAGAAGGAGAAAGACTGCAGCTAGAGTATAAATTTGCAGCATTTAACCCAGTAGTGGACATGGAATCTCCTGTATTCAAAATTGGCATGAAATTTGCTAGCATTGAAGAGGCAAGGCAAGCAGTGAATGCATACAACATCAGAGAGAGGGTGAAGACAAGGAAAACAAAGAATGACAGAACCAGGCTCCATGCTAGGTGTGAGGAAGGTTGTCCATGGAGGCTCAAGATAGGTTTTGATTTGCAGAGGTCAGGTGGATATGTGGTGACATCTTATGAAGGAGAACACAGATGTGAGAGAGTTTATGAAATGAGAACTCTTACAGCTAAATTCCTATGCACACAATTCATTAATAAATTTAGAGACAATCAAAAAATGGACCTGCAGTCATTTGCAGCAAAGGTTCAGAGAAAATACAACATGTGCCCTGACAGGTGGAAGTTGGGGAGAGCAAGGAAGGCTGCACTGTTAGAAATCCATGGAAATGAAGAAGAACAATTTTCTCTACTAAGGGATTATGGTGAAGAGCTAAAGAGGGCAAACCCTGGATCTACTTTCTTCCTGTCCACCAATTCTGTGAAAGAAACAAGGCGTGACATTGTGAAGGAACACTTGGCAACAATGTACTGATCATATGATGCCTGCAAAAGAGGATTTCTCAGTGGATGCAGGCCATTAATTTGTGTTGATGGATGTCATATTAAAACAAGGTACAAGGGAGTGTTGCTTACTGCTGTTGGCATAGACCCCAATGACTGCATTTTTCCCATTGCCATGGGCATGGTGGAGGTGGAGTGCACAAGTTCTTGTGAGTGTTCCTCACAACACTCAGAGATGATCTCAACATCACCAACACATCTCCTTGGAAAATTATGAGTGACAGACAAAAGGGCCTGATAAATGCAGTGGAAAAGGTCTTCCCAGATGCAGAGCACAGGTTTTGTGTGAGGCATTTGATTCAGAATTTTCAGAAAGCAGGCCATAGAGGAGATACACTGAAGAATGACTTGTGGGCCATAGCAAGATCAACAAATATTCCCAAATGGCAGAAAAACATGGACAAAATGAAGGTAGACAGTGAGCAAGCATATGAGTGGGTCGAAGAATTAGCACCAAACATATGGATCAAGGCATTCTTCTCTGATTTTTCCAAGTGTGACATGTTACTGAACAATCATTCAGAGGTTTTCAACAGTTACATATTGGCAGCTAGGGAGAATCCAGTGCTGTCAATGCTTGAGATGCTATTTTACAAGCAGATGCAAAGGAATTTGTCAAAACAAAGGGATGCTGCTAAATGGCATGGAAGGATTTGTCCAAAAATAAAGAAGAAACTAGACAAGCTGACTGAGTGGAGTTTGAATTGCATTGTCCAAGCGGAGGAAATTATAAATTCTCTGTGCAATCACATGAGCTAGAGAGATCTTACTGTGTTGACTTGAAGGGAAAAACCTGTGACTGCAAAAGGTGGCAACTAACAGGCATACCATGCCACCATGCAATTTCTTGTTGCAGGACAGACATACTAAATCCAGAAAATCTAGTCCATTCTTGCTACACAGTTGATACATATAACAGAGCATATGGATTTAATTTGGCTCCATTAGGCCTCGTTCGGTTAATCCCTACATGCCTTGGATTGATCTGGATTAGAGCTCGTTCCTGGATTTCCAGCCCGACGCGATTTTTTTTCCAGCCCACCAAAATTAAGGCTTCGTTTACTCCCTGTAGGTAAAATTAGCCCAACCAATCCCGTCCACCTTCTGCTAACATAGTCTGGAAAAAATTCATCCCCACCCAACGTCTGGACAGATTTCCCGGACTGCCACCGTGCGAGAGAGCGAGCCAAGGAGTGAAAATAGAGAGAATAACCGAACGTTGGGAAACATGCAAGGGATTAGGAGAAAGGGATTAACAGGGGTAGTTGAGGTTTGGGTGGAAGGTTTGGATTCACCCAATCCATACCTGGATAGAATCCATGTCTGGATTCAATCCAATCAAACCGAACGAGGCCTTAAGAGGCAGAATATTCTGGGACAAAGTGGATGCGGCAGAAGTGCATCCACCTCTCTTCACAAAGGTCATGGGGAGGCCTAAGAAAAATAGAAAAAAAAAGCACCAGAAGAGAAAATGAAGAAGGGAGTGAAGGTGTTTACCAGGGTTGGAGTGCACATCCACTGCTCTACATGTGGTAAATCTGGGCACAACAAAAAAGGTCACATTAAATTTGTGCAAAAGCAAATGGCTCAACAGCTTGCTGGAATTATTGAAGAAGATGAAGAATATGATATTCCTGACATAATGATGGTAAGTAATTGGCACAAGACATTTTATTTCAGAAACAACAGTACATTGCTTGTCACTAACACACACACACACACACTACTGCATTGCTTCTCAGGGAAACACACAAACACTACTGGTTCTTTAATTTGTTCCTAATCCTAGCCACCCATCTTTTCATTGCTCTCTTCACCTTGCATAGCACAATGGATGCTGTCACTTCTTTTTCTATTTGTGTAGGGACCAATGCATGCAGGTATTGTCCCTCAAGAGCTCTCTCCAACTGATCCAAGGGAGGGTAATCCCCTGAACAAAGCCTTTGATTCCTTGCCTCCCTAGGATGTAGCCCATCAACTCTTCTTGGCAGCTCATCCATGGATGGCATAGTAGGTTGACAAGCCCTTCTAGTGTTTGGTGGAGCATTAGGAGGAGGCAATGCCATAAACATCCTTCTGACAATACATTCACCTAGCTGCTCCAAACCAGTAACAACTTCTTGCTCCATGAACTCTCTATTTCTCTCCTCTGCCAGCTGCCTCTCCCTTGCACTCCTTCTATGGTACACTAGAGGATGGGCACCAGGAGATTCTTGTGACCTTGAACCAGTGGACCTGCGACTATACTTCATGGTGTGCCTGCTGAGCACATTGCAAGTAGCTGTTATTTATATAGCACAAGACAGCTAGACAACAACTGAAAATCACAAATTAACAGACAAACTTCACAAGTTACTAGATAGAGATAGTGGAATAAGAAGCATTTCATTGTATATGCTCTATCACTCCATGTCACTCAATCTCCAAAGAATAGTCATTCACTTGCTTGTCATGACATGCTTTATCTGCTTTTTTATGCAGAATCTATTCCCTCAAAACCCTCATCCAACCCTGGACCCAACCCACAGACAAGATCATATGGTTTATATGATGGGACAAGAGGTAATTCATTACACTCTGATACGTCTCCAACGCATCTATAATTTTTGATGTTCCATGCTTGTTTTATGACAATACCTACATGTTTTGCTCACACTTTATAATGTTTTTATGCGTTTTCCGGAACTAACCTATTAACAAGATGCCACAGTGCCATTTCTGTTTTTGTTTTTGGTTCCAGAAAGGCTGTTCGGGCAATATTCTCGGATTCGACGAAACAAAGACCCGTATCTTATTTTTCCCGGAAGATTCCAGAACACCGGAGGAGACGAAGATGGGCCGGGGGCCCCACACAACGAGGCCGTGCGGGCTCCACCCGGCCGCGCCGGCCTGGGGAGGAGCCCTGGCGCCTTTCTTCCGCCTCTTCGCCTATAAGAGCCCTTTCACCTAAAACGCGGGTGTGAAACTCCGGAAGACTCTCCGCCGCCGCCATCGAAAACTCAATTCGGGGACATAATCTCTGTTCCGGCACGCCGCCGGGACGGGGAAGTGCCCCGGAAGCCATCTCCATCTCCATCGACGCCACCGCCTCCATCATGCTCCGTGAGTAGTTCCCCCATGGACTACGGGTTCTAGCTGTAGCTAGTTGGTACTCTCTCCCCATGTACTTCAATACAATAATCTCATGAGCTACCTTACATGATTGAGATTCATCTGATGTAATAGGTGTTGTGTTTGTTGGGATTCGATGGATTGTTACATTATGATTAGTCTATCTATATAAGTTTGTGATGTTATTGTTGCTGCAATCTTGTTGTGTTTAATGCTTGTCACTAGGGCCCGAGTGGCATGATCTTAGATTTAAGCTCTATACTTATTGCTTAGATTGTATCTACAAGTTGTTTGCACATGTCTATGTCCGGAACCCGAGGCCCCAGTGTGACAACTGGGATAACCGGAGGGAAGGCTTAGATATGAGGATCATATGTTTTCATGGAGTGTTAATGCTTTGCTCCGGTGCTCTATTAAAAGGAGTACCTTAATTTCCAGTAGATTCCCTAGAGGCCCGGCTGCTGATGCGCGTGATGTACACGTCCGTTGGGAACCCCAAGAGGAAGGTGTGATGCGCACATCACAAGTTTTCCCTCGATAAGAAACCAAGGTTATCGAACCGGTAGGAGCCAAGAAGCACGTGAAGGTTGTTGGTGGAGGAGTGTAGTGCGGCGCAACACCAGTGAAACCGGCGCCAACGTGGAACCTGCACAACACAATCAAAGTACTTTGCCCCAACTAACGATGAGGTTGTCAATCTCACCGGCTTGCTGAAAACAAAGGATTAAGCGTATCGAGTGAAAAATTGTGTTTGTTTGCAAAGAACAGTAAAAGCAGTAGAATGTATTCAGATGTAAAAGAATGGACCGGGGTCCACAGTTCACTAGAGGTGTCTCTCCAATAAGATAACTAACATGCTGGGTGAACAAATTACAGATGAGCAATTGACAAATAAAGATTCAATACATATCAACGATGATTACTATGTGATTTAATCAGGGCATTACGACAAAGTATATAGACCGCTATCCAACATGCATCTATGCCTAAATAATCCACCTTCAGGTTATCATCCGAACCCCTTCCGGTATTAAGTTGTAAACAACAGATAATTGCATTAAGTATGGTGCGTAATGTAATCAACACAAATATCCTTAGATAAAGCATCAATGTTTTATCCCTAGTAGCAATAGCACATCCACAACCTTAGAACTTTCTGTCACTGTCCCAGATTAAATGGAGGCATGAACCCACTATCGAGCATAAATACTCCCTCTTGGAGTTACAAGTATCAACTTGGCCAGAGCCTCTACTAGCAACAGAGAGCATGCAAGAACATAAACAACACATATATGATAGATTGATAATCAACTTAACATAATATTCTATATTCATCGGATCCCGCCAAACACAACATGTAGCATTACAAATAGATGATCTTGATCATGTTAGGCAGCTCACAAGATCTATAACAATGATAGCACAAGCGGAGAAGACAACCATCTAGCTACGCTATGGACCCATAGTCCAAGGATGAACTACTCACGCATCAATCCGGGCGGGCATGATGATGTAGAGCCCCTCCGGTGATGATTCCCCTCTCCGGGTGCCGGAGGCGATCTCCTGAATCCCGAGATGGGATTCGCGGCGGGCCTCTCGTGTTTTCCGTATCGTGGCTCGATCTGGGGGTTTGCGACGAGCTATTTGTGAGCGGAAGGGTAGGTCGGGGGCGGCGCGAGGGCCAGAACAACGAGGCGCGGCCGCAGCGCGCCGCAGTGTCTGCCACCTCGTGGCCCCACCGTCTCCCTTTCGGTCTTGAAGCTTCGTGTAAAAATAGGCCCCTTTGATTTCGTCCAATTCGAGAATATTTCCTTACTAGGATTTGAAACCAAAAACAGCAGAAAACAAAGAACTCGGCATCTTGTTAATAGGTTAGTGCCGGAAAATGTATAATAATGTTGTAAAGTATGTATAAAACATTCAAGTATTGTAATAAAAGTAGCATGGAACATAAGAAATTATAGATACGTTTGAGACGTATCAAGCATCCCCAAGCAGTTCCTACTCGTCCTCGAGTAGGTAAACGATAACACAAATAATTTCTGAAGTGACATGCTACCAACATAATCATGATCAACATTATTGTAAAGCATATGAGATGAATGGAGTGATCTGAACAAAAGATGGCTGACAAAGATAATGACTAAACAAATGAATCATATAGCAAAACTTTTCATGAATAGTACTTTCAAACAAGTATCAATAAGACTTGCATAAGAGATAACTCATAAGCAATAAATTCTAAGTAGAATGCATTGAAGCAACACAAAGGATGATTAAGTTTCAGCAATTGCTTTTCAACTTGTAACATGTATATCTCATGGATATTTGTCAACATAGAGTAATATAACAGGTGCAATAAGTAAACATGTAAGAATCAATGCACACAAACAAGTGTTTGCTTCTAAGATAGAAAGAAGTGGGTAAACTGACTCAACATAAAGTAAAAGATTGGCCCTTCGAGAGGAAGCATGGATTACTATTTTTGTGCTAGAGCTTTTGTTTTGAAAACATAGAAACAATTTTGTCAACGGTAGTAATAATTCATATGTGCTATGCATAATACTTCCTACAAGTTGCATGTCTCATGCATAGAGTACTAATAGTGCTTGCACCTTGTCCTACTTAGCTCGGAAGACACGGATTATCATCACATGACATATGTTTCAAAAAAGTGTCACAAAGGGCCTCTATGCCGCGTACAAGTGTCTAAGGAGAAAGCACGCATTGGATTTCTCGCTTTTGATTATTCTAAACTTAGACATCCATACCGGGACAACATAGACAACAGATAATGGACTCCTCTTTTAATGCTTAAGCATTCAACAACAGTTAATATTCTCATAAGAGATTGAGGTTGTATGTCCAAACTGAAACTTCCACCATGATACATGGCTTTAGTTAGCGGCCTGATACGCGTAGATGTACACGTCCATTGGGAACCCCAAGAGGAAGGTATGATGCGTATAGAAGCAAGTTTCCCTCAGTATGAAACCAAGGTTTCAAGACAGTAGGAGCCAAGAAGCACGTTGAAGGTTGATGGTCGCGAAATGTGATGCGGCAAACACCGGGGATTCCGTGGAACTGCACAACACAACCAAAGTACTTTGTCCCAACGAAACAGTGAGGTTGTCAATCTCACCGCTTGCTGTAACAAAGGATTAAACGTATCGAGTGGAAGATGTTTGCAAGAAAACAGTAAACAATTACAGTAGATGTACTATGTAAAGAATAGGACCGGGGTCCACAGTTCACTAGGTGTCTCTCCCATAAGATAAAAGCATGTTGGGTGAACAAATTAAGTCGGGCAATTGACAAATAGAGAAAGGCATAACAATGCATATACATGATATGATAAATATAGTGAGATTTAATTGGGCATTACGACAAAGTACATAGACCGCCATCCAACGCATCTATGCCTAAAGTCCACCTTGAGTTATCATCCGAACCCATTCGGTATTAAGTTGCTAAGCATGAGACAATTGCATTAAGTATGGTGCGTAATGTAATCACAACTACATCCTTAGACATAGAATCAATGTTTTATCCCTAGTGGCAACAACACATCCACAACCTTAGAACTTTCTGTCACTGTCCCAGATTCAATGGAGGCATGAACCCACTATCAGCATAAATACTCCCTCTTGGAGTTAAGAGTAAAAACTTGGCCGAGCCTCTACTAATAACGGAGAGCATGCAAGATCATAAACAACACATAAACAATAGATTGATAATCACCATAATCATAGTACTCTCTATCCATCGGATCCCGACAAAACATATAGAAATTACGAGATAGATGATCTTGATCATGTTAGGCAGCTCACAAGATCCAACAATGAAGCACAACAAGGAGAAGACGACCATCTAGCTACTGTGGACCCATGGTCCAGGGGTGAACTACTCACTCATCACTCGGAGGCGACCATGGCGGTGTAGAGTCCTCAGAGATGAATCCCCTCTCCGGCAGGGTGCCGGAGCGATCTCTGAATCCCCGAGATGGGATTCGGCGGCGTCTCCGGAAGGTTTCCGTATCGTGGCTCTCGGTACTGGGGCGCGACGGAGACTTTAAGTAGGCGGAAGGGCAACGCGGGGCCACGAGGTGCCCGGGGGGCGCGTGGCCGGGGCCTGGCCGCGCGCCTGTCCCCGGCTGCCTCGTGGCCAGTTATCTCCTCGGTCTTACGGAAGCTTCGTGCAAAAATAGGACCCTAGGCGAAAGTTTCGTCCAATTCAGAATATTTCCTTACTAGGATTTACGAAACCAAAAACAGCGAAAACAGAAACTGGCTCTTGGCATCTTGTTAATAGGTTAGTTCAGAAAATGCATAAATATGACATATAATGTGCATAAAACATGTAGGTATCATCAATAAAGTAGCATGGAACATAAGAAATTATCGATACGTTGGAGACGTATCAGCATCCCCAAGCTTAGTTCTGCTCGTCCCGAGCAGGTAAAACGATAACAAAGATAATTTCGAAGTGACATGCCATCATAATCTTGATCATACTATTTGTAAACATATGTAATGAATGCAGCGATCAAAAACAATGGTAATGACATGAGTAAACAAATGAATCATATAGCAAAGACTTTTCATGAATAGTACTTCAAGACAAGCATCAATAAGTCTTGCATAAGAGTTAACTCATAAAGCAATAAATCAAAGTAAAGGTATTGAAGCAACACAAAGGAAGATTAAGTTTCAGCGGTTGCTTTCAACTTATAACATGTATATCTCATGGATATTGTCAACATAAAGTAATATAACAAGTGCAATATGCAAGTATGTAGGAATCAATGCACGTTCACACAAGTGTTTGCTTCTTAAGGTGGAAGGAGATAGGTAAACTGACTCAACAATAAAAGTAAAAGAATGGTCCTTCAAAGAGGAAAGCATCGATTCTGTATTTGTGCTAGAGCTTTTATTTTGAAAACATGAAACAATTTTGTCAACGGTAGTAATAAAGCATATGAGTTATGTAAATTATATCTTACAAGTTGCAAGCCTCATGCATAGTGTACTAATAGTGCCCGCACCTCGTCCTACTTAGCTTGGACTACCGGATCTTTGCATGCCATGTTTCAACCAAGTGTCACAAAGGGGTACCTCCATGCCGCCGTACAAAGGTCTAAGGAGAATGCTCGCATTTTGGATTTCTCGCTTTAGATTATTCTCAACTTAGACATCCATACCGGACAACATGGACAACAGATAATGGACTCCTCTTTAATGCATAAGCATGTAGCAACAATTATTATTCTCATATGAGATTGAGGATATATGTCCAAAACTGAAACTTCAACCATGATTCATGGCTTTAGTTAGCGGCCCAATGTTCTTCTCTAACAATTTTGCATGCTCCAACCACTAAAATGATAGATCCTTCAGACAAGACGGACATGCATAGCAACTCACATGATATTCAACAATAGTTGATGGCGTTCCCCAGAAGCATGGTTATCGCACAACAAGCAACTTAATAAAATATAAAGTGCATAAGTACATATTCAATACTACGATAGTTTTAAGGCTATTTTGTCCCATGAGCTATATATTGCAAAGGTGAATGATGGAATTTTAAAGGTAGCACTCAAGCAATTTACTTTGGAATGGCGGAAATACCATGTAGTAGGTAGGTATGGTGGACACAAATGGCATAGTAGTTGGCTCAAGGATTTTGGATGCATGAGAAGTATTCCCTCTCAATACAAGGTTTAGGCTAGCAAGGTTATTTGAAGCAAACTCAAGGATGAACAAGTGCAGCAAAACTCACATAAAAGACATATTGTAAACATTATAAGACTCTACACCGTCTTCCTTGTTGTTCAAAACTCAATACTAGATATTATCTAGACCTTAGAGAGACCAAATATGCAAATCAAATTTTAGCAAGCTCTATGTATTTCTTCATTAATGGGTGCAAAGCATATGATGCAAGAGCTTAAACATGAGCACAACAATTGCCAAGTATCACATTATCCAAGACATTTTAGAATTACTACATGTAGCATTTTCCAATTCCAGCCATATAACAATTTAACGAAGAAGAAACTTCGCCTTGAACATTATGAGTAAAGCCTAAGGACACATGT